>OZ012738.1:237819660-239019660 GCA_963859935.3 Lathyrus sativus | reverse complement strand
CATTTTTGGTTATGGGTCATTTTCACCAACTTAGACATCTCAAATGAAGTTTTGTGCAACTTTAAAATTGCTCAAAATGGGGTTTTAACCTTGACCATGTATTAAGAAGGCATTGAAATGGCTCAAGGAGAGACTTGATTCAAGAAATTGTGAAAAAGGAAGAATTAAAGAGAATTAAAGACCAAAAATTCAAAATATATGTTATGTGTGCAAATGAGGCAAAGTAATAGCATTTTTTGAATGGAAATTAAATTTTGGAAACAATGACATTATTAGAATTTAGGTTTGGGTTCATTTTCATGGCCTTTTGCTTTGATACTTCATGAGGAACTTACATCTCAAATCCAAGCCATGGGATGAAAACAAGGGATGAATCCCCACCATTCAAGTTCAGTGGTCCACAAGGAGTGCAATGAGAGCTTCCTGAAGGAGAAATAGCTGAGATATCGTGACAGCCATGAATGAGATATTGAAGAGAAATTGAAAATTGAAAATCTCATTCTGAACCTTTGAGAAGGATCTAGATCATTCAGTTACATCCTATATAAGCATATGAATGCATTCAGTTCATTTTTTGGTGAAGATTGAAGCCTGAAGCAGAGAGTGAAGTTGAAATTTCAGAGGTGAAAGTGAGAATCGAATTCTGAGTTCAAGGCCAAATCAAGATCAATTGAAGGTTTCATTGTGTTCATCAAGTGATTTGGAGTGTATCTGCACTTTCTTGAAGGCTGAAGAGTGCAAGAACTACCTTTGTTACAAGCTTGAACACAGGTTGGTACATTTCATCTTTATGCTTGATCTAGGTAGAGATAGTTAGCATTCTATAGGTGGTTAGGATCCTGGTGACATGTAGTTGGATTTAGGATCAAAAACTGGTGAATTAGAGACAAAATAGGTGTATGATCAATTTCTGTTGAGGCTCGAATCAAGCAATTCTTGAACTGTTAATCAAGATTAGATAGTGTAGAATGATCACCATAAGATGAGGATTACATATGTGCATTTAATTGAGGTTCTGATGAGATTCAAGATTGATGCACATTTTGAAAGTGCTATCGGGTTTGAAAATCCAGAGGGAATTAGATGATTCTAAGGTAATATTCGTGATCAGCATTGAATTCTAGAGAGAATGATGTATGGTTTGTTAAGTTTTGATGACCTATGTAAATGGCTTCGCAGGAGAAGACGGTGGCGCCACCGTCTGGGCCAACGTCTGTGTTTTCCCCCCAAACTGAAGTTCAAATTGAGAAGATGCATGTGAGGCGTTAGATCTGGGCTGAAGCTTGACTCAGTACTCACCATCCACGGCCATAGTTGGATTTGAGTTGTTGATTATTGACTGAAGCAAAACGCATCGTTTTCATTAATGTGCTGGCAACATGAGGACTCATTGGATCAGTTGACTAGTCTTGCCACCGTGTGATCAAAGATGTGCCACATAACCCCAAGTACAAAGCACAGCGTTTTGATTCGTGAGAGAACCTGGGCTTAGTGATCTGAACTTATACTCACACCCCCCTTTGGGCCCAACCCAGAGAATGAACTGGATTTAATTGCTATTCACCACGCGCCCCTTATGAATTTCTATTCTTTTTTCTTATTTTCTTTATTTTTTGGTTTGTTTGATTTTTATCCATTAAAAATAGAAAAATTGATCAATAAATCCTGAGTTTTTTTCCCCTGATTTATGAATGAATTTAGAAATTTTAGGAACAAAAAGATTAGGATTAGAATTTATTTTCATTTTATTTGAATTTTTCCCATTTTATTTGATAATAAAATTGTATTGTTTGCCTCTTTTTTTTGGTGAATTTTGTTTGAGCATTTGGTATTGAGTTTTTGCTTGATTTTTGGCTTGTAATTAAGCTAGATATGTATGCTCCCCTCAGATTTTTCTCACATTTTTGTGATGAAGTTACATGCTGGTTTAGGATTAGAACTTTAGGAGTTCCCTTTTAGGGTTTAGTTATGACACCTTGAGGTTTAGAATTTGATTGGAGGACTTAGGGAATGATTTAGGTCCTGATTTTTTAATCGTAGGTTATTAGTGAATGCAGGTTCCCTTAGAAAAATAATCAGATTTTTAGAATATGTTTTAGTATTTTTGACAGAATATTCTACTTGTGTGTTCATTTGGTGCTTCAATGTTGATGATTGATGTGGAATGGACTCAAAATTGGACTTCCTTGCATAGTGGGCTTCTGGATCTCATTGGAGGACATCATGGACTTGATGAAGCTTGTGTGAAGTGGCTAGTGGATCTTGGATTGAAGTTTTCCTTCCTTTTTGTTAGCTTTGAATAAGCTTAGGGAATTAGGGCTTTAGGAGAGAGCTTTAGAAATAGATAATTCTTCAAGTAATGGTTGGTTTTGTTCCCATTCCATTCTCATCCTATGATTCAAAGTCCTCATGTTAAAGTCTCATCTCTCCTTTTTAGGGATGTGTGACATTTACAATGAGTAGAACTTTTAAGGATGCCTTTCTCTGATAACTAGTTGAGTGTCAGACAGGATTCCTTTGGTTTACTGTCTGCTTCCCATTATCAAACAATCAACTTATTGATTCTCTTCATTATTGGTGGAGCCTATTGAAGATTGAAGCTTGAAGATGGAGTACCTTTCATTCCCTGAAGATGATAGACTTGAAGAACAATTACAGACTGAGGACTGAACTGCTGTCAGAAGATTGCTTTGCTGTGAGGCTGTGGAAGCTGTTGATTTGCTTTCTTGACTGTCTGTTTTTCTTTCTGTGCAACTGTATTTATGTGACTTGCTTGATTTTCTTGATGCATTAGAATAAGTTCATGTTTAGATTGTTTTAAGTTAGGAGCACGATTGCATTAGAGGTTGAGTTGCTCTCTCTGCTTGTATTTTTACTGTATGGCTTTGCTTGCGGGTATTCGGTAGAGCTCTGCTCCCTTGCCTGTGTGGTTTGTGATTTGCTTGATGGCATTTTATTTTCCTTTATGATTTCAGTTATTCATACTTGGCTTGAGGTTGATACGAGCTTGTGGAGGCTGATGCCCCACACACATTTCCTCCCTCACTTGCATTGCATGCATTTTAACGTTGTTTACTGTTTACTGTTTAAGCTGATGCTTTGTTTGTTGTTGTTTATCATTGACATGATCCCCTAGGAATCTCACTTCCTTTGATAAGGAAGTGATGATTAGAACTCTAGGTTGAAACCTATGCATGATAAATTCTAGGAGTTCCCTGTTTCAAACTTCAACCATAGGATGAATCCTTGGCATGACAACATTAGGACTTGATAGTCTCCCTTTAGTTAAGCCTGTTCTCTCTTCTCATCTTGAAACAACAGTGAAAAAAGTAATAAAGGCAAGTTAGTATAAGCGCGTTACGAGCCTTAAGCTACTTGGGTAATGATAATTGAGCGACCTCCTCTCAATCGTCTAGAATGTTTAGTATACGTCCTTTGGACGATATGCGACGCATTTGTTCCCAGGTCATAGTCTCTAGTGTTGTACGAACTACAGACAACATAAAAATCAGTTCTTTCATAAAAAATAGAAAACAAACTTCAAACCTTTTTGCCCCGTGGGCCCATAATTCAAAGGAAGCTTTTCTGAAGAAAAGAGTGTCGTTAACTCCCAGTTCTACCGCAAAAGGTAACGCCTGAGTCTCTGAGGGTCGAGCTGCGTACGCCAAACTGCTGGAACTATTTGTTAACCCTACTCGAAAACAGATGAATTTGAATCCCCGTAAGCCGTATTATCCCGAACTACGTAAGCTCTGATATCTCATACCTGTTGAGAGTACGTAGGCACGATACTGATGTATTGGCGACCCACCTTCCCCCATCCGTTTACCCGTAGTTAGGCGAACTACGTTGACTCTGATTTCTCATTCTCTGATGAGAATACGTAGGCATAAAGCGCGACGCTTTTCCGAGTCATTTTCTTTCCTTTTCAGACTGGCCATGATAGGTAAATAGTAAATAAACCCGTCCGATAAACACAACAAGCATGGATCCCATCGAGTACGATGGACGTGAGGGGTGCTAATACCTCCCCCTTACGTAACCGACTCACGAACCCAGACAATGGTGGCGACTCTTCCGTTTTGCCGGCACCATATTTTCGCGGATAAGCTACTCTGAAGATATTGCCACTTATCGTTGACTAAGGATATGCTTCTATGAAGAGATTACCACTAATCCTTGAAAATGGATAAGCTTCTCGAAAGAGGTTGCCAATTATCGTTGAAGATGGATAAGCTTCTTGAAAGAGATTGCCACTTATCTTTGAAGAAGGATAAGCTTCTATGAAGAGATTGCCAGTTATCGTTTAAAACGGATAAGCTTCTCGAAAGAGATTTGCACTAACCGTTGAAGAAGAATAAGCTTCTCTGAAGAGATTTTTACTTTTCGTTGAAGAAGGATAATCTTCTCTGAAGAGATTTCCACTTACCGTTGAAGAAGGATAGGCTTCTCTGAAGAGATTTCCATTTATTCTTGAAAATGGCTAAGCTTCTCGAAATTGATTACCACTTATCGATAAAGAAGGATAAGCTTCTCTAAAGAGATTGCCACCTATCGTTGAAAATGGATAAGCTTCTCGAAAGAGATTTCCACTTATCGTTGAAAGTTGATAAGCTTCTTGAAAAGACATTGCCACTTAGCGTTGAAAATGGATAGGCTTCTCGAAAGAGATTGCCACTTGTCGTTGAAAATGGATAATCTTCTCGAAAGATATCACAATTTATCGTTAAAGAAGGATACGCTTCTCAAAAGAGATTGCCACTTAACGTTGAAAATGGATTAGCTTCTCGAAAGTGATTTCCACTTATTTCTGAAGAAGCATAATCTTCTCGAAAGAGATTTCCACTTATCATTGAAGAACGGTAATCTTCTCTGAAGAGACTACCACTTACCATTGAAGAAGGATAAGTTTCTCTAAAGAGATTGCCATTATCGTTGAAAATGGATAAGCTTCTCGAAAGAGATTGCCACTTATTGCTGAAGAAGGATAAGCTTCTCGAAATAGATTTGCAATTATCGTTGAAGAAGGGTAAGCTTCTCGAAAGAGAATGCCACTTATCGTTGAAGAAGGATAAGCTTCTCTGAAGAAATTTCCTCTTATCGTTGAAAATGGATAAGCTTCTCTGAAGAGATTGCCAATTATCGTTGAAAATGGATAAGGTTCTCGAAAGATATTTCCACTTATCGTTGAAAAAGGATAAGCTTCTTGAAAGTGGTTTCCAGTTATCGCTGCAGAAGGATAAGCTTTTCGAAAGAGATTTCCACTTATCATTGAAGAAGGATAATATTCTATGAAGATATTTCCACTTACCGTTGAAGAAGGATAAGCTTCTCGAAATTGATTACCACTTATTGTTGAAGAAGTATTATCTTCTCTGAAGAGATTGCCACTTTTCGCTAAAAATGGATAAGCTTCTCGAAAGAGATTGCCACTTATCGTTGAAGAAAGATAAGCTTCTCCAAAGACATTTCCACTTATCGTTGAAAATTTATAAGCTTCTCAAAAGACATTGCCACTTATCATTGAAAATGGATAAGCTTCTCGAAAGAGATTGCCACTAATCGTTGAAAATGGATAAGCTTCTCAAAAGAGATTGCCAGTTATCGTTAAAGAAGGAAACACTTCCGTAAAGAAATTGCCCCTTATCGTTGAAAATGAATAAGCTTCCTGAAAGAGATTGCCACTTAAATCTGAAGAAGGATAAGCATCTCGAATGAGGTTTCCAATTATCATTGAAGAAGGATAAGCTTCTCGAAAGATATTTCCACTTATGATTGAAGAACAGTAATCTTCTCTGAAGAGACTACCACTTACCATTAAAGAAGGATAAGTTTCTCTAAAGAGATTGCCACTTATCGTTGAAAATGGATAAGCTTCTCGAAAGAGATTGCCACTTATTTCTGAAGAAGGATAAGCTTCTCGAAATAGATTTGCAATTATCGTTGAAGAAGGTTAAGCTTCTCGAAAGAGAATGCCACTTATCGTTGAAGAAGGATAAGCTTCTCTGAAGAAATTTCCTCTTATCGTTGAAAATGGATAAGCTTCTCTGAAGAGATTGCCAATTATCGTTGAAAATGGATAAGGTTCTCGAAAGAGATTTCCACTTATCGTTGAAAAAGGATAAGCTTCTTAAAAGTGATTTCCAGTTATCGCTGTAGAAGGATAAGCTTTTCGAAAAAGATTTCCACTTATCATTGAAGAAGGATAATATTCTATGAAGATATTGCCACTTACCGTTGAAGAAGGATAAGCTTCTCGAAATTGATTACCACTTATTGTTGAAGAAGGATTAACTTCTCTGAAGAGATTGCCACTTTTCGCTGTAAATGGATAAGCTTCTCGAAAGAGATTTCCCCTTATCGTTGAAGAAAGATAAGCTTCTCCAAAGAGATTTCCACTTATCGTTGAAAATTTATAAGCTTCTCAAAAGACATTGCCACTTATCATTGAAAATGGATAAGCTTCTCGAAAGAGATTGGAACTAATCGTTGAAAATGGATAAGCTTCTCAAAAGAGATTGCCAGTTATCGTTAAAGAAGGAAACATTTCGGTAAAGAAATTTCCCCTTATCATTGAAAATGGATAAGCTTCCTCAAAGAGATTGTCACTTAAATCTGAAGAAGGATAAGCATCTCGAAAGAGGTTTCCAATTATCGTTGAAGAAGGATAAGCTTCTCGAAAGAGAATGCCACTTATCGTTTAAGAAGGATAAGCTTCTTGAAAGAGATTTCCACTTATCATTGACGAAGGATATACTTCTCTGAAGCGATTTCCACTAATCGTTGAATATGGATATGCTTCTCGAAAGGGATTGCCACTTATCGCTGAAGAAGCATAAGCTTCTCGAAAGAGATTGCCACTTATTGTTGAAGATGGATAAGCTTCTTGAAAGAGACTTCCACTTATCTTTGAAGAAGGATAAGCTTCAATGAAGAGATTGCCACTGATTGTTGAAAATGGATAAGCTTCTTGAAAGTGATTGTCACTTATCGTTGACGAAGGATTAGCTTCTCTAAATAGATTGCCACTTATCACTGAAGAAGGATAGGCTTCGCGAAAGAGATTTCCACTAGTTGTTGAAGATGGATAATCTTATTGAAAGAGATTGCCACTTATCTTTGAAGAAGGGTAAGCTTCTATGAAGAGATTTCCAGTTATCGTTGAAACTGGATAAGCTTCTCGAAAGAGATTTCCACTTACTGTTGAAAAAGAATAAGCTTCTCTGAAGAGATTGCCATTTATTGTTAAAAAAGGATAAGCTTCTCGAAATTGATTACCACTTATCGTTAAAGAAGGATATGTTTCTCTGAAGAGATTGCCACTTATCGTTGAAAATGGATAAGCTTCTCAAAATTGATTGCCACTTATCGGTGAAGAAGGATAAGCTTCTCTAAAGAGATTTCCACTTATCTTTGAAATTGGATAACCTTCTCTGAAGAGATTGCCACTTATCATTGACGAAGGATATGCTTCTATGAAGAGATTGCCACTAATTGTTGAAAATGGATACACTTCTCGAAAGAGATTTCTACTTATCGCTGAAGAAGCGTAAGCATCTCGAAATAGATAGCCACTTATTGTTGAAGATAGATAAGCTTATTAAAAGAGATTTCCACTTATCATTGAAGAAGGATAAGCTTCTACGAAGAGATTGCCACTTATTATTGAAACTGGATAAGCTTCTCGAAAGTGATTCCCATTTATTGTTGAAGAAGGATAAGCTTCTCTGAAGAGATTGCTACTTATCGTTGAAACTAGATAAGCTTCTCGAAAGTGATTTCCACTTATCGTTGCAAATTGATAAGCTTATAGAAAACAAATTGCCACTTATCGTTGAAAATAGTTAGGCTTCTCAAAAGACATTTCCACTTGTCGTTGAAAATGGATAATCTTCTCGAAAGAGATTGCCATTTATCGTTAAAGAAGAATACGCTTCTCTAAAGAGATTGCCACTTATCTTTGAAGAAGTATAATCTTCTCTAAAGAGATTTTCACGAAAGTGATTACCACTTATCGCTGAAGAAGGATAAGCTTCTCGAAGGAGATTTCAACTTATCATTGAAGAAGGATAATCTTCTCTAAAGAGATTTCCACTTATTGTTGAAGAAGGATAAGTTTCTTTGAAGAGATTGTCACTTATCGTTGAAAATGGATAAGCTTCCCGAAATTGATTACCACTTATTATTGAAGAAGGATAAGCTTTTCTGAAGAGATTGCCACTTTTCGTTGAAAATGGATAAGCTTCTCGAAAGAGATTTCCACTTATCGTTGAAAATTAATAAGCTTCTCGAAACACATTGCCACTTATTGTTGAAAATGGATAAGTTTCTCGAAAGAGATTGCCGGTTAACGTTGAAGACGAATAAACTTCTCGAAAGAGATTGCCACTTACCGTTGAAGAAGGATAAGCTTCTATTAAGAAAGTCCCACTTATCATTGAAAATGGATAAGCTTCTTGAAAGAGATATCCATTTACGTAGAAGAAGAATAAGCTTCTCTGAATAGATTTCCACTTACCGTAGAAGAAGGATAAGCTTCCCTGAAGAGATTGCCACTTATCGTTGAAAATGGATAATCTTCTCAAAACTGATTTCCACTAATCATTGAAGAAGGATAAGCTTCTCTGAAGAGATAGCCACTTATCGTTGAAATTTGATAAGCTTCTCGAAAGAGATTTCCACTTATCGATGAGGAAAGATAAGCTTCTCGAAAGAGATTTCCATTTATCGTTGAAGATGGATAAGCTTCTTGAAAGAGATTTCCACTTATCTTTGAAGAAGTATAAGCTTCTATGAAGAGATTGCAGTTATCGTTGAAAATGGATAAGCTTCTCGAAAGAGATTTCCACTAACCGTTAAGAAGAATAAGCCTCTCTGAAGACATTTCCAGTTATCATTGAGGAAGGATAATCTTCTCTAAAAAGATTTCCACATATCGTTGAAGAAGGATAAGCTTCTCTGAATAGATTGCCATTTATTTTTAAAAATGGAAAAGCTTCTCGAAAATGAATGCCACTTATCCTTAAAGAAGGATAAGCTTCTCGAAAGAGATTTCCACTTATCGTTGAAAATAGATAAGCTTCTCGAAAGAGATTTCCACTTATCGTTGAAAATTGATAAGCTTCTCAAAAGACATTGCCACTTATTGTTGAAAATGGATAAGCTTCTCGAAAGAGATTTTCGTTTACCATTAGAAGAAGAATAAGCTTCTCTGAAGAGATTTTCACTTATCATTTAAGACGGATAATCTTCTCTGAAGAGATTTCCATTTACCTTTGAAGAAGGATAAAATTCTCTGAAGAGATTGCCACTTATCATTGAAAATGGATAAGCTTCACGAAAGTGATTGCAACTTATCGCTGAAAAAGGATAAGTTCTCGAAAGAGATTACCACTTGTCGCTGAAAATTGATAAGCTTCTCGAAAGACAGAGCCACTTATAGCTGAAAATGGATAGGTTTCTCGAAAGAGATTTCCACTGATCGTTGAAAATGGATAAGCTTCTCGAAAGACATTGCCACTTATCGTTGAAAATTGATAGGCTTCTCGAAAGAGATTGCCACTTATTGTTGAAAATGGATAAGCTTCTCGTAAGAGATTTTCGTTTACCATTAGATGAAGAATAAGCTTCTCTGAAGAGATTTTCACTTATTATTGAAGAAGGATAATCTTCTCTGAAGGGATTGCCACTTATTTTTTAAAATGGATAATCTTCTCATAAGTGATTTCCACTTGACGTTGAAGAAGGATAAGCTTCTCTGAAGAGATTGCCACTTATCGTTGAAACTGGATAAGCTTCTCGAAAGAGATTTCCACTTATCGTTAAAGAAGGATATGCTTCTCTAAAGAGATTGCCACTTATCGTTAAAAGTGGATAAGTTTCTCGAAAGAGATTGCCACTTATTGCTGAAGAAGGATAGGAACTCGAAAGAGATTTCCACTTATCGTTGAAGATGGATAAACTTCTTTAAAGAGATTGCCACTTACCTCTAAAGAAGGAGAAGCTTCTATGAAGAGATTCCCACTTATAGTTGAAAATGGATAAGCTTATCGAAAGAGATTTCCACTTACCATAGAAGAACAATAAGATTCTCTGAAGAGATTCCCACTTATCGTTGAAGAAGGATAATCTTCCCTGAAGAGATTTCCCCTTACCGTAGAAGAAGGATAAGCTTCTCTGAAGAGATTTCCACTTGTCATTGAAAATGGATAAGCTTCTCGAAATTGATTGCCACTTATCGTTGAAGAAGGATAAGCTTCTCTTAAGAGATTGCCACTTGAAAGAAATTGCCACTTATCGTTGAAAATGGATTAGTTTCTCGAAAGAGATTTTCACTTATCGTTGAAAATGGATAGGCTTCTCGAAAGAGATTGCCATTTATCATTAAAGAAGGATACGCTTCTCTAAAGAGATTTCCACTTATTGTGGAAAATGGACTAGCTTATCGAAAGTGATTGCCACTTTATCGCTGAAGAGGGATAAGCTTCTCGAAAGAGATTTCCACTTATTGTTAAAGAAGGATAATCTTCTCGGAAGAGATTGACACTTACCGTTGAAGAAGGATAAGTTTCTCTGAAGAGATTGCCACTTATAATGAAAATGGATAAGCTTCCCAAAATTGATTACCACTTATTGTTGAAGAAGGATAAGTTTCTCTGAAGAGATTGCCACTTTTAGTTGAAAATGGATAAGCTTTTCGAAACAGATTGCCACTTATCTTTGAAAATTGATAAGCTTCTCAAAAGACATTGCAACTCATCGTTGAAAATGGATAACTTTCTCGAAAGAGATTGCCACTTATCGTTGAAGACAGATAACCTTCTTGAAAGAGATTGCCACTTATCTTTGAAGAAGGATAAGTTTCTATGAAGAGATTCCCACTTATCGTTAAAAATGGATAAGCTTCTCGATAGAGATATCCACTTACCGTACAAAAAGGAATAAGCTTCTCTGAAGAGATTTCCACTAATCGTTGAAGAAGGATAATCTTCTCTGAAGAGATTGCCACTTACCGTAGAAGAAGGATAAGCTTCTCTAAAGAGATTTCCACGTATCGTTGAAAATGGATAAGCTTCTCAACATTGATTGCCACTTATCGTTGAAGAAGGATAAGCTTTGCTGAATTGATTGCCATTTATCGTTGAAAATGGATAAGCTTCTCGAAAGAGATTGCCACTTAACGCTGAAGAAGGATAAGCTTCTCAAAAGAGAATGCCACTTATCGTTGAAGATGAATAAGCTTCCTGAAATTGATTATCACTTATTGTTGAAGAAGGATAAGCTTCTCTGAAGAGATTGCCAATTTTCATTGAAAATGGATAAGCTTCTCGAAAGAGATTGCCACTTATCGTTGAAAATTTATAAGCTTCTCGAAAGACATTACGACTTATCGTTTAAAATGGATAAGCTTCTCGAAAGAGATGCCACTTATCGTGTAAAATGGATAAGCTTCTCGAAACAGATTGCCACTTATCTTTGAAGACGGATAAGCTTCTTGAAAGAGATTGCCACTTATCTTTGAAGAAGGATAAGCTTCTATGAAGAGATTCCCACTTATCGTTGAAAATAGATAAGCTTCTCGAAAGAGATTTCCACTTATCATTGAAGAAGGAGAATCTTCTCTGAAGAGATTCCCTTTACCCGTAGAAGAAGGATAAGCTTCTCTGAAGAGATTGCGACTTATCGTTGAAAATGGATAAGCTTCTCTGAAGAGATTGCGACATATCATTGAAAATGGATAAGCTTCTCGAAATTGATTGCCACTTATTGTTGAAGAAAGATAAGCTTCTCTAAAGAGATTTCCACTTATCGTTTAAAATGGATAAGCTTCTTAAAAGAGATTGCCACTTAATGCTGAAGAAGGATAAGCTTCTCGCTAGAGATTGTCACTTATCGTTGAAGATGGATAAGCTTCTTGAAAGAGATTGCCACTTATCTTTGAATAAGGATAAGCTTCTATGAAGTGATTGCAAGTTATCATTGAAAAAAGCTTCTCGAAAGAGATTTCCACAAACTGTTGAAGAAGAATAAGCTTCTCTGAAGAAATTTCCACTTATCGTTGAAGAAGGATAATCTTCTCTAAAGAGATTTCCACATTCTGTTGAAGAAGGATAAGCTTCTCTGAAGAGATTTCTATTTATTTTTGAAAATGGATAAGCTTCTCGAAATTGATTGCCACTTATCGTTAAAGAAGGATAAGCTTCTCGAAAGAGATTGCTACTTATCGTTGAAAATTGATAAGCTTCTTGAAAGACATTGCCACTTATCGTTGAAAATGGATAGGCTTCTTGAAAGAGATTCCGACTTATTGTTGAAAATGGATAAGCTTCTTGAAAGAGATTTTCACTTATCGTTGAAGACGGATAATCTTCTCTGAAGAGATTTCCACTTACGGTTGAAGAAGTATAAGCTTCTCTGAAGAGATTGCCACTTATCGTTGAAAATGGATAAGCTTTTCTAAATTGATTGCCAGTTATCGCTGAAAATGGATAAGCTTCTCGAAAGAGATTTCCACTTATCATTGAAAATTGATAAGCTTCTCGAAAGACATTGCCACTTATAGTTTAAAATGGATAGGCTTGTCAAAAGAGATTGCCACTGATCGTTGAAAATGGATAAGCTTGTCGAAAGAGATTGCCACTTATCTTTGAAAATTAGTAAGTTTCTCGAAAGACATTGCCACTTATCGTTGAAAATGGATAAGCTTCTCGAAAGAGATTGCCACTTATCATTTAAAATGGATAGGCTTCTCGAAAGAGACTGCCATTTATCGTTAAAGAAGGATATGCTTCTCTAAAGAGATTGCCACTATCGTTGAAAATGGATTAGCTTTTCAAAAGTGATTGCCACTTATCGTTGAAGAAGGATAAGCTTCTCGAAAGAGATTTCCACTTATCGTTGAAGAAGGATAATCTTCTCTGAAGATATTGCCACTTACCGTTGAAGAAGCATAACTTTCTCTGAAGAGATTGCCACTTATCATTGAAAATGGATAAGCTTCCCAAAATTGATTACCACATATTGTTAAAGATGGATAAACTTCTTTGAAGAGATTGCCACTTTTCGTTGAAACTGGATAAGCTTCTCGAAAGAGATTGCCACTTATCGTTGAAAATTATTAAGCTTGTCGAAAGACATTGCCACTTATCGTTGAAAATGGATAAGCATCTCGAAAGAGATTGCCCCTTAACGTTGAAAATGGATAAGCTTCTCAAAAGAGATTGCCACTTATCGTTGAAGACGGATAAGCTTCTTGAATGAGATTGCCACATATCTTTGAAGAAGGATAAGCTTCTATGAAGAGATTCCCACTTATCGTTGAAAATGGATAACCTTCTCGAAAGAGATATCCACTTACCGTAGAAGAAGAATAAGCTTCTCGAAAGAGATATCCACTTATCGTTGAAAATGACTAAGCTTCTTGAAAGAGATTTCCACTTATCGTTGAAAATTGATAAGCTTCTCGAAAGACATTGCCACTTCTCGTTGAAAATGGATAGGCTTCTCAAAAGAGATTCCCACTTATTGTTGAAAATGGATAAGCTTCTCGAAAGAGATTTTCGCTTACCATTAGGAGAAGATTAAGATTCTCTGAAGAGATTTTCACTTATCGTTAAAGACGGATAATATTCTCTGAAGAGATTTCCACTTACTGTTGAAGAAGGATAAGCTTCTCTGAAGAGATTGCCACTTATCATTGTAAATGGATAAGCTTCTCGAAATTGATTGCCACTTATCGTTGAAAATGGATAAGCTTCTCAAAAGAGATTTTAACTTATAGTTGAAAATTAACAAGCTTCTCAAAAGACATTGCCACTTATAGTTGAAAATGGATAAGCTTCTCGAAAGAGATTTCAACTTATCATTGAAGAAGGATAATCTTCTCTAAAGAGATTGCCACTTACCGTTGAAGAAGGATAAGTTTCATTGAAGAGATTGTCACTTATCGTTGAAAATGGATAAGCTTCCCGAAGTTGTTTACCACTTATTGTTGAAGAAGGATAAGCTTTTCTGAAGAGATTGCCACTTTTCGTTGAAAATGGATAAGCTTCTCGAAAGAGATTTCCACTTATCGTTGAAAATTAATAAGCTTCTCGAAAGACATTGCCACTTATCGTTGAAAATGGATAAGTTTCTCGAAAGGGATTGCCAGTTAACGTTCAAGACGGATAAACTTCTTGAAAGATATTACCACTTATCTTTGAAGAAGGATAAGCTTCTATTAAGAGAGTCCCACTTATCGTTGAAAATGGATAAGCTTCTCGAAAGAGTTATCCATTTACGTAGAAGAAGAATAAGCTTCTCTGAATAGATTTCCACTTACCGTAGAAGAAGGATAAGCTTCCCTGAAGAGATTGCCACTTATCGTTGAAAATGGATAAGCTTCTCAAAACTGATTTCCACTAATCATTGAAGAAGAATAAGCTTCTCTGAAGAGATAGCCACTTATAGGTTAAATTGGATAAGCTTCTCGAAAGAGATTTCCACTTATCGATGAGGAAGGATAAGCTTCTCGAAAGAGATTTCCATTTATCGTTGAAGATGGATAAGCTTCTTGAAAGAGATTTCCACTTATCTTTGAAGAAGGATAAGCTTTTATGAAGAGATTGCAGTTATTGTTGAAAATGGATAAGCTTCTCGAAAGAGATTTCCACTAACCGTTAAGAAGAATAAGCCTCTCTGAAGACATTTCCACTTATCGTTGAGGAAGGATAAGCTTCTCTGAATAGATTGCCATTTATTTTTAAAAATGAAAAAGCTTCTCGAAAATGAATGCCACTTAACGTTAAAGAAGGATAAGCTTCTCGAAAGAGATTGCCACTTATCCTTGAATATAGATAAGCTTCTCGAAAGAGATTGCCACTTATCCTTGAAAATAGATAAGCTTCTCGAAAGAGATTTCCACTTATCGTTGAAAATTGATAAGCTTCTCGAAAGACATTGCCACTTATCGTTGAAAATGGATAAGCATATCGAAAGAGATTGCCCCTTAACGTTGAAAATGGATAAGCTTCTCAAAAGAGATTGCCACTTATCGTTGAAGACGGATAAGCTTCTTGAATGAGATTGCCACATATCTTTGAAGAAGGATAAGCTTCTATGAAGAGATTCCCACTTATCGTTGAAAATGGATAAGCTTCTCGAAAGAGATATCCACTTACCGTAGAAGAAGAATAAGTTTCTCTAAAGAGATTTCCATTTATCGTTGAAGAAGGATAATCTTCTCTGAAGAGATTTCCAAATTCTGTTGAAGAGGGATAAGCTTCTCTGAAGAGATTACCATCTATTTTTGAAAATGGATAAATTTCTCGAAATTGATTGCCACTTATCTCTAAAGAAGGATAAGCTTCGCTGAAGAGATATCCACTTATCGTTGAAAATGACTAAGCATCTTGAAAGAGATTTCCACTTATCGTTGAAAATTGATAAGCTTCTCGAAAGACATTGCCACTTCTCGTTGAAAATGGATAGGCTTCTCAAAAGAGATTCCCACTTATTGTTGAAAATGGATAAGCTTCTCGAAAGAGATTTTCGCTTACCATTAGGAGAAGATTAAGATTCTCTGAAGAGATTTTCACTTATCGTTAAAGACGGATAATATTCTCTGAAGAGATTTCCACTTACTGTTGAAGAAGGATAAGCTTCTCTAAAGAGATTGCCACTTATCATTGTAAATGGATAAGCTTCTCGAAATTGATTGCCACTTATCGTTGAAAATGGATAAGCTTCTCAAAAGAGATTTTAAATTATAGTTGAAAATTAACAAGCTTCTCAAAAGACATTGCCACTTATAGTTGAAAATGGATAAGCTTCTCGAAAGAGATTTCAACTTATCATTGAAGAAGGATAATCTTCTCTAAAGAGATTGCCACTTACCGTTGAAGAAGGATAAGTTTCACTGAAGAGATTGTCACTTATCGTTGAAAATGGATAAGCTTCCCGAAGTTGTTTACCACTTATTGTTGAAGAAGGATAAGCTTTTCTGAAGA
Organism: Lathyrus sativus; assembly: GCA_963859935.3. Classification (NCBI taxonomy): domain Eukaryota; kingdom Viridiplantae; phylum Streptophyta; class Magnoliopsida; order Fabales; family Fabaceae; genus Lathyrus; species Lathyrus sativus. The sequence goes on along the minus strand of OZ012738.1, from coordinate 239,003,671 downwards.
GATTGCCACTTTTCGTTGAAAATGGATAAGCTTCTCGAAAGAGATTTCAACTTATCGTTGAAAATTAATAAGCTTCTCGAAAGACATTGCCACTTATCGTTGAAAATGGATAAGTTTCTCGAAAGGGATTGCCAGTTAATGTTGAAGACGGATAAACTTCTTGAAAGATATTGCCATTTATCTTTGAAGAAGGATAAGCTTCTATTAAGAGAGTCCCACTTATCGTTGAAAATGGATAAGCTTCTCGAAAGAGATATCCATTTACGTAGAAGAAGAATAAGCTTCTCTGAATAGATTTCCACTTACCGTAGAAGAAGGATAAGCTTCCCTGAAGAGATTGCCACTTATCGTTGAAAATGCATAAGCTTCTCAAAACTGATTTCCACTAATCATTGAAGAAGAATATGCTTCTCTGAAGAGATAGCCACTTTTAGTTGAAATTGGATAAGCTTCTCGAAAGAGATTTCCACTTATCGATGAGGAAGTATAAGCTTCTCGAAAGAGATTTCCATTTATCGTTAAAGATGGATAAGCTTCTTGAAAGAGATTTCCACTTATCTTTGAAGAAGGATAAGCTTTTATGAAGAGATTGCAGTTATTGTTGAAAATGGATAAGCTTCTCGAAAGAGATTTCCACTAACCGTTAAGAAGAATAAGCCTCTCTGAAGACATTTCCACTTATCGTTGAGGAAGGATAAGCTTCTCTGAATAGATTGCCATTTATTTTTAAAAATGAAAAAGCTTCTCGAAAATGAATGCCACTTAACGTTAAAGAAGGATAAGCTTCTCGAAAGAGATTGCCACTAATCCTTGAAAATAGATAAGCTTCTCGAAAGAGATTTCCACTTATCGTTGAAAATTGATAAGCTTCTCGAAAGAGATTGCCACTTATCGTTGAAAATGGATAAGCATATCGAAAGAGATTGCCCCTTAACGTTGAAAATGGATAAGCTTCTCAAAAGAGATTGCCACTTATCGTTGAAGACGGATAAGCTTCTTGAATGAGATTGCCACATATCTTTGAAGAAGGATAAGCTTCTATGAAGAGATTCCCACTTATCGTTGAAAATGGATAAGTTTCTCGAAAGAGATATCCACTTACCGTAGAAGAAGAATAAGTTTCTCTAAAGAGATTTCCATTTATCGTTGAAGAAGGATAATCTTCTCTGAAGAGATTTCCAAATTCTGTTGAAGAGGGATAAGCTTCTCTGAAGAGATTACCATCTATTTTTGAAAATGGATAAATTTCTCGAAATTGATTGCCACTTATCTCTAAAGAAGGATAAGCTTCGCTGAAGAGATATCCACTTATCGTTGAAAATGACTAAGCTTCTTGAAAGAGATTTCCACTTATCGTTGAAAATTGATAAGCTTCTCGAAAGACATTGCCACTTCTCGTTGAAAATGGATAGGCTTCTCAAAAGAGATTCCCACTTATTGTTGAAAATGGATAAGCTTCTCGAAAGAGATTTTCGCTTACCATTAGGAGAAGATTAAGATTCTCTGAAGAGATTTTCACTTATCGTTAAAGACGGATAATATTCTCTGAAGAGATTTCCACTTACTGTTGAAGAAGGATAAGCTTCTCTGAAGAGATTGCCATTTATCATTGTAAATGGATAAGCTTCTCGAAATTGATTGCCACTTATCGTTGAAAATGGATAAGCTTCTCAAAAGAGATTTTAACTTATAGTTGAAAATTAACAAGCTTCTCAAAAGACATTTCCACTTATAGTTGAAAATGGATAAGCTTCTCGAAAGAGATTTCAACTTATCACTGAAGAAGGATAATCTTCTCTAAAGAGATTGCCACTTACCGTTGAAGAAGGATAAGTTTCACTGAAGAGATTGTCACTTATCGTTGAAAATGGATAAGCTTCCCGAAGTTGTTTACCACTTATTGTTGAAGAAGGATAAGCTTTTCTGAAGAGATTGCCACTTTTCGTTGAAAATGGATAAGCTTCTCGAAAGAGATTTCAACTTATCGTTGAAAATTAATAAGCTTCTCGAAAGACATTGCCACTTATCGTTGAAAATGGATAAGTTTCTCGAAAGGGATTGCCAGTTAATGTTGAAGACGGATAAACTTCTTGAAAGATATTGCCATTTATCTTTGAAGAAGGATAAGCTTCTATTAAGAGAGTCCCACTTATCGTTGAAAATGGATAAGCTTCTCGAAAGAGATATCCATTTACGTAGAAGAAGAATAAGCTTCTCTGAATAGATTTGCACTTACCGTAGAAGAAGGATAAGCTTCCCTGAAGAGATTGCCACTTATCGTTGAAAATGCATAAGCTTCTCAAAACTGATTTCCACTAATCATTGAAGAAGAATAAGTTTCTCTGAAGAGATAGCCACTTATAGTTGAAATTGGATAAGCTTCTCGAAAGAGATTTCCACTTATCGATGAGGAAGTATAAGCTTCTCGAAAGAGATTTCCATTTATCGTTGAAGATGGATAAGCTTCTTGAAAGAGATTTCCACTTATCTTTGAAGAAGGATAAGCTTTTATGAAGAGATTGCAGTTATTGTTGAAAATGGATAAGCTTCTCGAAAGAGATTTCCACTAACCGTTAAGAAGAATAAGCCTCTCTGAAGACATTTCCACTTATCGTTGAGGAAGGATAAGCTTCTCTGAATAGATTGCCATTTATTTTTAAAAATGAAAAAGCTTCTCGAAAATGAATGCCACTTAACGTTAAAGAAAGATAAGCTTCTCGAAAGAGATTGCCACTTATCCTTGAAAATAGATAAGCTTCTCGAAAGAGATTTCCACTTATCGTTGAAAATTGATAAGCTTCTCGAAAGAGATTGCCACTTATCGTTGAAAATGGATAAGCATCTCGAAAGAGATTGCCCCTTAACGTTGAAAATGGATAAGCTTCTCAAAAGAGATTGCCACTTATCGTTGAAGACGGATAAGCTTCTTGAATGAGATTGACACATATCTTTGAAGAAGGATAAGCTTCTATGAAGAGATTCCCACTTATTTTTGAAAATGGATAAGCTTCTCGAAAGAGATATCCACTTACCGTAGAAGAAGAATAAGCTTCTCTAAAGAGATTTCCATTTATCGTTGAAGAAGGATAATCTTCTCTGAAGAGATTTCCACATTCCGTTGAAGAGGGATAAGCTTCTCTGAAGAGATTACCATCTATTTTTGAAAATGGATAAATTTCTCGAAATTGATTGCCACTTATCTCTAAAGAAGGATAAGCTTCGCTGAAGAGATATCCACTTATCGTTGAAAATGACTAAGCTTCTTGAAAGAAATTTCCACTTATCGTTGAAAATTGATAAGCTTCTCGAAAGACATTGCCACTTCTCGTTGAAAATGGATAGGCTTCTCAAAAGAGATTCCCACTTATTGTTGAAAATGGATAAGCTTCTCGAAAGAGATTTTCGCTTACCATTAGGAGAAGATTAAGATTCTCTGAAGAGATTTTCACTTATCGTTAAAGACGGATAATATTCTCTGAGGAGATTTCCACTTACTGTTGAAGAAGGATAAGCTTCTCTGAAGAGATTGCCACTTATCATTGTAAATGGATAAGCTTCTCGAAATTGATTGCCACTTATCGTTGAAAATGGATAAGCTTCTCAAAAGAGATTTTAACTTATAGTTGAAAATTAACAAGCTTCTCAAAAGACATTGCCACTTATAGTTGAAAATGGATAAGCTTCTCGAAAGAGATTTCAACTTATCATTGAAGAAGGATAATCTTCTCTAAAGAGATTGCCACTTACCGTTGAAGAAGGATAAGTTTCACTGAAGAGATTGTCACTTATCGTTGAAAATGGATAAGCTTCCCGAAGTTGTTTACCACTTATTGTTGAAGAAGGATAAGCTTTTCTGAAGAGATTTCCACTTTTCGTTGAAAATGGATAAGCTTCTCGAAAGAGATTTCAACTTATCGTTGAAAATTAATAAGCTTCTCGAAAGACATTGCCACTTATCGTTGAAAATGGATAAGTTTCCCGAAAGGGATTGCCAGTTAACGTTGAAGACGGATAAACTTCTTGAAAGATATTGCCACTTATCTTTGAAGAAGGATAAGCTTCTATTAAGAGAGTCCCACTTATCGTTGAAAATGGATAAGCTTCTCGAAAGAGATATCCATTTACGTAGAAGAAGAATAAGCTTCTCTTAATAGATTTCCACTTACCGTAGAAGAAAGATAAGCTTCCCTGAAGAGATTGCCACTTATCGTTGAAAATGGATAAGCTTCTCAAAACTGATTTCCACTAATCATTGAAGAAGAATAAGCTTCTCTGAATAGATAGCCACTTATAGTTGAAATTGGATAAGCTTCTCGAAAGAGATTTCCACTTATCGATGAGGAAGGATAAGCTTCTCGAAAGAGATTTCCATTTATCGTTGAAGATGGATAAGCTTCTTGAAAGAGATTTCCACTTATCTTTGAAGAAGGATAAGCTTTTATGAAGAGATTGCAGTTATTGTTGAAAATGGATAAGCTTCTCGAAAGAGATTTCCACTAACCGTTAAGAAGAATAAGCCTCTCTGAAGACATTTCCACTTATCGTCGAGGAAGGATAAGCTTCTCTGAATAGATTGCCATTTATTTTTAAAAATGAAAAAGCTTCTCGAAAATGAATGCCACTTAACGTTAAAGAAGGATAAGCTTCTCGAAAGAGATTGCCACTTATCGTTGAAAATAGATAAGCTTCTCGAAAGAGATTTCCACTTATCGTTGAAAATTGATAAGCTTCTCGAAAGACATTGCCACTTATCGTTGAAAATGGATAAGCATCTCGAAAGAGATTGCCCCTTAACGTTGAAAATGGATAAGCTTCTCAAAAGAGATTGCCACTTATCGTTGAAGACGGATAAGCTTCTTGAATGAGATTGCCACATATCTTTGAAGAAGGATAAGCTTCTATGAAGAGATTCCCACTTATCGTTGAAAATGGATAAGCTTCTCGAAAGAGATATCCACTTACAGTAGAAGAAGAATAAGCTTCTCTAAAGAGATTTCCATTTATCGTTGAAGAAGGATAATCTTCTCTGAAGAGATTTCCACATTCCGTTGAAGAGGGATAAGCTTCTCTGAAGAGATTACCATCTATTTTTGAAAATGGATAAATGTCTCGAAATTGATTGCCACTTATCTCTAAAGAAGGATAAGCTTCGCTGAAGAGATATCCACTTATCGTTGAAAATGACTAAGCTTCTTGAAAGAGATTTCCACTTATCGTTGAAAATTGATAAGCTTCTCGAAAGACATTGCCACTTCTCGTTGAAAATGGATAGGCTTCTCAAAAGAGATTCGCACTTATTGTTGAAAATGGATAAGCTTCTCGAAAGAGATTTTCGCTTACCATTAGGAGAAGATTAAGATTCTCTGAAGAGATTTTCACTTATCGTTAAAGACGGATAATATTCTCTGAAGAGATTTCCACTTACTGTTGAAGAAGGATAAGCTTCTCTGAAGAGATTGCCACTTATCATTGTAAATGGATAAGCTTCTCGAAATTGATTGCCACTTATCGTTGAAAATGGATAAGCTTCTCAAAAGAGATTTTAACTTATAGTTGAAAATTAACAAGCTTCTCAAAAGACATTGCCACTTATAGTTGAAAATGGATAAGCTTCTCGAAAGAGATTTCAACTTATCATTGAAGAAGGATAATCTTCTCTAAAGAGATTGCCACTTACCGTTGAAGAAGGATAAGTTTCACTAAAGAGATTGTCACTTATCGTTGAAAATGGATAAGCTTCCCGAAGTTGTTTACCACTTATTTTTGAAGAAGGATAAGCTTTTCTGAAGAGATTGCCACTTTTCGTTGAAAATGGATAAGCTTCTCGAAAGAGATTTCCACTTATCGTTGAAAATTAATAAGCTTCTCGAAAGACATTCCCACTTATCGTTGAAAATGGATAAGTTTCTCGAAAGGGATTGCCAGTTAACGTTGAAGACGGATAAACTTCTTGAAAGATATTGCCACTTATCTTTGAAGAAGGATAAGCTTCTATTAAGAGAGTCCCACTTATCGTTGAAAATGGATAAGCTTCTCGAAAGAGATATCCATTTACGTAGAAGAAGAATAAGCTTCTCTGAATAGATTTCCACTTACCGTAGAAGAAGGATAAGCTTCCCTGAAGAGATTGCCACTTATCGTTGAAAATGGATAAGCTTCTCAAAACTGATTTCCACTAATCATTGAAGAAGAATAAGCTTCTCTGAAGAGATAGCCACTTATAGTTGAAATTGGATAAGCTTCTCGAAAGAGATTTCCACTTATCGATGAGGAAGGATAAGCTTCTCGAAAGATATTTCCATTTATCGTTGAAGATGGATAAGCTTCTTGAAAGAGATTTCCACTTATCTTTGAAGAAGGATAAGCTTTTATGAAGAGATTGCAGTTATTGTTGAAAATGGATAAGCTTCTCGAAAGAGATTTCCACTAACCGTTAAGAAGAATAAGCCTCTCTGAAGACATTTCCACTTATCGTTGAGGAAGGATAAGCTTCTCTGAATAGATTGCCATTTATTTTTAAAAATGAAAAATCTTCTCGAAAATGAATGCCACTTAACGTTAAAGAAGGATAAGCTTCTCGAAAGAGATTGCCACTTATCGTTGAAAATAGATAAGCTTCTCGAAAGAGATTTCCACTTATCGTTGAAAATTGATAAGCTTCTCGAAAGACATTGCCACTTATCGTTGAAAATGGATAAGCATCTCGAAAGAGATTGCCCCTTAACGTTGAAAATGGATAAGCTTCTCAAAAGAGATTGCCACTTATCGTTGAAGACGGATAAGCTTCTTGAATGAGATTGCCACATATCTTTGAAGAAGGATAAGCTTCTATGAAGAGATTCCCACTTATCGTTGAAAATGGATAAGCTTCTCGAAAGAGATATCCACTTACCGTAGAAGAAGAATAAGCTTCTCTAAAGAGATTTCCATTTATCGTTGAAGAAGGATAATCTTCTCTGAAGAGATTTCCACATTCCGTTGAAGAGGGATAAGCTTCTCTGAAGAGATTACCATCTATTTTTGAAAATGGATAAATGTCTCGAAATTGATTGCCACTTATCTCTAAAGAAGGATAAGCTTCGCTGAAGAGATATCCACTTATCGTTGAAAATGACTAAGCTTCTTGAAAGAGATTTCCACTTATCGTTGAAAATTGATAAGCTTCTCGAAAGACATTGCCACTTCTCGTTGAAAATGGATAGGCTTCTCAAAAGAGATTCCCACTTATTGTTGAAAATGGATAAGCTTCTCGAAAGAGATTTTCGCTTACCATTAGGAGAAGATTAAGATTCTCTGAAGAGATTTTCACTTATCGTTAAAGACGGATAATATTCTCTGAAGAGATTTCCACTTACTGTTGAAGAAGGATAAGCTTCTCTGAAGAGATTGCCACTTATCATTGTAAATGGATAAGCTTCTCGAAATTGATTGCCACTTATCGTTGAAAATGGATAAGCTTCTCAAAAGAGATTTTAACTTATAGTTGAAAATTAACAAGCTTCTCAAAAGACATTGCCACTTATAGTTGAAAATGGATAAGCTTCTCGAAAGAGATTTCTACTTATCATTGAAGAAGGATAATCTTCTCTAAAGAGATTGCCACTTACCGTTGAAGAAGGATAAGTTTCACTGAAGAGATTGTCACTTATCGTTGAAAATGGATAAGCTTCCCGAAGTTGTTTACCACTTATTGTTGAAGAAGGATAAGCTTTTCTGAAGAGATTGCCACTTTTCGTTGAAAATGGATAAGCTTCTCGAAAGAGATTTCCACTTATCGTTGAAAATTAATAAGCTTCTCGAAAGACATTCCCACTTATCGTTGAAAATGGATAAGTTTCTCGAAAGGGATTGCCAGTTAACGTTGAAGACGGATAAACTTCTTGAAAGATATTGCCACTTATCTTTGAAGAAGGATAAGCTTCTATTAAGAGAGTCCCACTTATCGTTGAAAATGGATAAGCTTCTCGAAAGAGATATCCATTTACGTAGAAGAAGAATAAGCTTCTCTGAATAGATTTCCACTTACCGTAGAAGAAGGATAAGCTTCCCTGAAGAGATTGCCACTTATCGTTGAAAATGGATAAGCTTCTCAAAACTGATTTCCACTAATCATTGAAGAAGAATAAGCTTCTCTGAAGAGATAGCCACTTATAGTTGAAATTGGATAAGCTTCTCGAAAGAGATTTCCACTTATCGATGAGGAAGAATAAGCTTCTCGAAAGAGATTTCCATTTATCGTTGAAGATGGATAAGCTTCTTGAAAGAGATTTCCACTTATCTTTGAAGAAGGATAAGCTTTTATGAAGAGATTGCAGTTATTGTTGAAAATGGATAAACTTCTCGAAAGAGATTTCCACTAACCGTTAAGAAGAATAAGCCTCTCTGAAGACCTTTCCACTTATCGTTGAGGAAGGATAAGCTTCTCTGAATAGATTGCCATTTATTTTTAAAAATGAAAAATCTTCTCGAAAATGAATGCCACTTAACGTTAAAGAAGGATAAGCTTCTCGAAAGAGAATGCCACTTATCGTTGAAAATAGATAAGCTTCTCGAAAGAGATTTCCACTTATCGTTGAAAATTGATAAGCTTCTCGAAAGACATTACCACTTATCGTTGAAAATGGATAAGCATCTCGAAAGAGATTGCCCCTTAACGTTGAAAATGGATAAGCTTCTCAAAAGAGATTGCCACTTATCATTGAAGACGGATAAGCTTCTTGAATGAGATTGCCACATATCTTTGAAGAAGGATAAGCTTCTATGAAGAGATTCCCACTTATCGTTGAAAATGGATAAGCTTCTCGAAAGAGATATCCACTTACCGTAGAAGAAGAATAAGCTTCTCTAAAGAGATTTCCATTTATCGTTGAAGAAGGATAATCTTCTCTAAAGAGATTTCCACATTCCGTTGAAGAGGGATAAGCTTCTCTGAAGAGATTACCATCTATTTTTGAAAATGGATAAATGTCTCGAAATTGATTGCCACTTATCTCTAAAGAAGGATAAGCTTCGCTGAAGAGATATCCACTTATCGTTGAAAATGACTAAGCTTCTTGAAAGAGATTTCCACTTATCGTTGAAAATTGATAAGCTTCTCGAAAGACATTGCCACTTCTCGTTGAAAATGGATAGGCTTCTCAAAAGAGATTCCCACTTATTGTTGAAAATGGATAAGCTTCTCGAAAGAGATTTTCGCTTACCATTAGGAGAAGATTAAGATTCTCTGAAGAGATTTTCACTTATCGTTATAGACGGATAATATTCTCTGAAGAGATTTCCACTTACTGTTGAAGAAGGATAAGCTTCTCTGAAGAGATTGCCACTTATCATTGTAAATGGATAAGCTTCTCGAAATTGATTGCCACTTATCGTTGAAAATGGATAAGCTTCTCAAAAGAGATTTTAACTTATAGTTGAAAATTAACAAGTTTCTCAAAAGACATTGCCACTTATAGTTGAAAATGGATAAGCTTCTCGAAAGAGATTTCAACTTATCATTGAAGAAGGATAATCTTCTCTAAAGAGATTGCCACTTACCGTTGAAGAAGGATAAGTTTCACTGAAGAGATTGTCACTTTTCGTTGAAAATGGATAAGCTTCCCGAAGTTGTTTACCACTTATTGTTGAAGAAGGATAAGCTTTTCTGAAGAGATTGCCACTTTTCGTTGAAAATGGATAAGCTTCTCGAAAGAGATTTCCACTTATCGTTGAAAATTAATAAGCTTCTCGAAAGACATTGCCACTTATCGTTGAAAATGGATAAGTTTCTCGAAAGGGATTGCCAGTTAACGTTGAAGACGGATAAACTTCTTGAAAGATATTGCCACTTATCTTTGAAGAAGGATAAGCTTCTATTAAGAGAGTCCCACTTATCGCTGAAAATGGATAAGCTTCTCGAAAGAGATATCCATTTACGTAGAAGAAGAATAAGCTTCTCTGAATAGATTTCCACTTACCGTAGAAGAAGGATAAGCTTCCCTGAAGGGATTGCCACTTATCGTTGAAAATGGATAAGCTTCTCAAAACTGATTTCCACTAATCATTGAAGAAGAATAAGCTTCTCTGAAGAGATAGCCACTTATAGTTGAAATTGGATAAGCTTCTCGAAAGATATTTCCACTTATCGATGAGGAAGGATAAGATTCTCGAAAGAGATTTCCATTTATCGTTGAAGATGGATAAGCTTCTTGAAAGAGATTTCCACTTATCTTTGAAGAAGGATAAGCTTTTATGAAGAGATTGCAGTTATTGTTGAAAATGGATAAGCTTCTCGAAAGAGATTTCCACTAACCGTTAAGAAGAATAAGCCTCTCTGAAGACATTTCCATTTATCGTTGGGGAAGGATAAGCTTCTCTGAATAGATTGCCATTTATTTTTAAAAATGAAAAAGCTTCTCGAAAATGAATGCCACTTAACGTTAAAGAAGGATAAGCTTCTCGAAAGAGATTGCCACTTATCGTTGAAAATAGATAAGCTTCTCGAAAGAGATTTCCACTTATCGTTGAAAATTGATAAGCTTCTCGAAAGACATTGCCACTTATCGTTGAAAATGGATAAGCATCTCGAAAGAGATTGCCCCTTAACGTTGAAAATGGATAAGCTTCTCAAAAGAGATTGCCACTTATCGTTGAAGACGGATAAGCTTCTTGAATGAGATTGCCACATATCTTTGAAGAAGGATAAGCTTCTATGAAGAGATTCCCACTTATCGTTGAAAATGGATAAGCTTCTCGAAAGAGATATCCACTTACCGTAGAAGAAGAATAAGCTTCTCTAAAGAGATTTCCATTTATCGTTGAAGAAGGATAATCTTCTCTGAAGAGATTTCCACATTCCGTTGAAGAGGGATAAGCTTCTCTGAAGAGATTACCATCTATTTTTGAAAATGGATAAATTTCTCGAAATTGATTGCCACTTATCTCTAAAGAAGGATAAGCTTCGCTGAAGAGATATCCATTATCGTTGAAAATGACTAAGCTTCTTGAAAGAGATTTCCACTTATCGTTGAAAATTGATAAGCTTCTCGAAAGACATTGCCACTTCTCGTTGAAAATGGATAGGCTTCTCAAAAGAGATTCCCACTTATTGTTGAAAATGGATAAGCTTCTCGAAAGAGATTTTCGCTTACCATTAGGAGAAGATTAAGATTCTCTGAAGAGATTTTCACTTATCGTTAAAGACGGATAATATTCTCTGAAGAGATTTCCACTTACTGTTGAAGAAGGATAAGCTTCTCTGAAGAGATTGCCACTTATCATTGTAAATGGATAAGCTTCTCGAAATTGATTGCCACTTATCGTTGAAAATGGATAAGCTTCTCAAAAGAGATTTTAACTTATAGTTGAAAATTAACAAGCTTCTCAAAAGACATTGCCACTTATAGTTGAAAATGGATAAGCTTCTCGAAAGAGATTTCAACTTATCATTGAAGAAGGATAATCTTCTCTAAAGAGATTGCCACTTACCGTTGAAGAAGGATAAGTTTCACTGAAGAGATTGTCACTTATCGTTGAAAATGGATAAGCTTCTCGAAGTTGTTTACCACTTATTGTTGAAGAAGGATAAGCTTTTCTGAAGAGATTGCCACTTTTCGTTGAAAATGGATAAGCTTCTCGAAAGAGATTTCCACTTATCGTTGAAAATTAATAAGCTTCTCGAAAGACATTGCCACTTATCGTTGAAAATGGATAAGTTTCTCGAAAGGGATTGCCAGTTAACGTTGAAGTCGGATAAACTTCTTGAAAGATATTGCCACTTATCTTTGAAGAAGGATAAGCTTCTATTAAGAGAGTCCCACTTATCGTTGAAAATGGATAAGCTTCTCGAAAGAGATATCCATTTACGTAGAAGAAGAATAAGCTTCTCTGAATAGATTTCAACTTACCACAGAAGAAGGATAAGCTTCCCTGAAGAGATTGCCACTTATCGTTGAAAATGGATAAGCTTCTCAAAACTGATTTCCACTAATCATTGAAGAAGAATAAGCTTCTCTGAAGAGATAGCCACTTATAGTTGAAATTGGATAAGCTTCTCGAAAGAGAATTCCACTTATCGATGAGGAAGGATAAGCTTCTCGAAAGAGATTTCCATTTATCGTTGAAGATGGATAAGCTTCTTGAAAGAGATTTCCACTTATCTTTGAAGAAGGATAAGCTTTTATGAAGAGATTGCAGTTATTGTTGAAAATGGATAAGCTTCTCGAAAGAGATTTCCACTAACCGTTAAGAAGAATAAGCCTCTCTGAAGACATTTCCACTTATCGTTGAGGAAGGATAAGCTTCTCTGAATAGATTGCCATTTATTTTTAAAAATGAAAAAGCTTCTCGAAAATGAATGCCACTTAACGTTAAAGAAGGATAAGCTTCTCGAAAGAGATTGCCACTTATCGTTGAAAATAGATAAGCTTCTCGAAAGAGATTTCCACTTATCGTTGAAAATTGATAAGCTTCTCGAAAGACATTGCCACTTATCGTTGAAAATGGATAAGCATCTCGAAAGAGATTGCCCCTTAACGTTGAAAATGGATAAGCTTCTCAAAAGAGATTGCCACTTATCGTTGAAGACGAATAAGCTTCTTGAATGAGATTGCCACATATCTTTGAAGAAGGATAAGCTTCTATGAAGAGATTCCCACTTATCGTTGAAAATGGATAAGCTTCTCGAAAGAGATATCCACTTACCGTAGAAGAAGAATAAGCTTCTCTAAAGAGATTTCCATTTATCGTTGAAGAAGGATAATCTTCTCTGAAGAGATTTCCACATTCCGTTGAAGAGGGATAAGCTTCTCTGAAGAGATTACCATCTATTTTTGAAAATGGATAAATTTCTCGAAATTGATTGCCACTTATCTCTAAAGAAGGATAAGCTTCGCTGAAGAGATATCCACTTATCGTTGAAAATGACTAAGCTTCTTGAAAGAGATTTCCACTTATCGTTGAAAATTGATAAGCTTCTCGAAAGACATTGCCACTTCTCGTTGAAAATGGATAGGCTTCTCAAAAGAGATTCCCACTTATTGTTGAAAATGGATAAGCTTCTCGAAAGAGATTTTCGCTTACCATTAGGAGAAGATTAAGATTCTCTGAAGAGATTTTCACTTATCGTTAAAGACGGATAATATTCTCTGAAGAGATTTCCACTTACTGTTGAAGAAGGATAAGCTTCTCTGAAGAGATTGCCACTTATCATTGTAAATGGATAAGCTTCTCGAAATTGATTGCCACTTATCGTTGAAAATGGATAAGCTTCTCAAAAGAGATTTTAACTTATAGTTGAAAATTAACAAGCTTCTCAAAAGACATTGCCACTTATAGTTGAAAATGGATAAGCTTCTCGAAAGAGATTTCAACTTATCATTGAAGAAGGATAATCTTCTCTAAAGAGATTGCCACTTACCGTTGAAGAAGGATAAGTTTCACTGAAGAGATTGTCACTTATCGTTGAAAATGGATAAGCTTCCCGAAGTTGTTTACCACTTATTGTTGAAGAAGGATAAGCTTTTCTGAAGAGATTGCCACTTTTCGTTGAAAATGGATAAGCTTCTCGAAAGAGATTTCCACTTATCGTTGAAAATTAATAAGCTTCTCGAAAGACATTGCCACTTATCGTTGAAAATGGATAAGTTTCTCGAAAGGGATTGCCAGTTAACGTTGAAGACGGATAAACTTCTTGAAAGATATTGCCACTTATCTTTGAAGAAGGATAAGCTTCTATTAAGAGAGTCCCACTTATCGTTGAAAATGGATAAACTTCTCGAAAGAGATATCCATTTACGTAGAAGAAGAATAAGCTTCTCTGAATAGATTTCCACTTACCGTAGAAGAAGGATAAGTTTCCCTGAAGAGATTGCCACTTATCTTTGAAAATGGATAAGCTTCTCAAAACTGATTTCCACTAATCATTGAAGGAGAATAAGCTTCTCTGAAGAGATAGCCACTTATAGTTGAAATTGGATAAGCTTCTCGAAAGAGATTTCCACTTATCGATGAGGAAGGATAAGCTTCTCGAAAGAGATTTCCATTTATCGTTGAAGATGGATAAGCTTCTTGAAAGAGATTTCCACTTATCTTTGAACAAGGATAAGCTTTTATGAAGAGATTGCAGTTATTGTTGAAAATGGATAAGCTTCTCGAAAGAGATTTCCACTAACCGTTAAGAAGAACAAGCCTCTCTGAAGACATTTCCACTTATCGTTGAGGAAGGATAAGCTTCTCTGAATAGATTGCCATTTATTTTTAAAAATGAAAAAGCTTCTCGAAAATGAATGCCACTTAACGTTAAAGAAGGATAAGCTTCTCGAAAGAGATTTCCACTTATCGTTGAAGATGGATAAACTTCTTTAAAGAGATTGCCAATTATCTCTGAAGAAGAAGAAGCTTCTATGAAGAGATTCCTACTTATATTTGAAACTGGATAAGCTTATCGAAAGTGATTTCCACTTACCGTAGAAGAATAATAAGCTTCTCAGAAGAGATTTCCACTTATCGTTGAAGAAGGATAATCTTCCCTGAAGAGATTTCCCCTTACCGTAGAAGAAGGATAAGCTTCTCTGAAGAAATTACCACTTATCATTGAAAATGGATTAGTTTCTCGAAAGAGATTTCCACTTATCGTTGAAAATGGATAGGCTTCTCGAAAGAGATTGCCATTTATCATTAAAGAAGGATACGCTTGTCTAAAGAGATTGCCACTTATTGTTGAAAATGGACTAGCTTATCGAAAGTGATTGCCACTTATCGCTGAAGAGGGATAAGCTTCTCGAAAGAGATTTCCACTTATCGTTAAAGAAGGATAATCTTCTCGGAAGAGATTGACACTTACCGTTGAAGAAGTATATGTTTCTCTAAAGAGATTGCCACTTATAATGAAAATGGATAAGCTTCCCAAAATTGATTACCACTTATTGTTGAAGAAGGATAGGTTTTTCTGAAGAGATTGCCACTTTTAGTTGAAAATGGATAAGCTTTTCGAAGCAGATTGCCACTTATCTTTGAAAATTGATATGCTTCTCAAAAGACATTGCAACTCATCGTTGAAAATGGATAACTTTCTCGAAAGAGATTGACACTTATCGTTGAAGACGGATAACCTTCTTGAAAGAGATTGCCACTTATCTTTGAAGAAGGATAAGTTTCTATGAAGAGATTCCCACTTATCGTTAAAAATGGATAAGCTTCTCGATAGAGATATCCACTTACCGTACAAGAATAATAAGCTTCTCTGAAGAGATTTCCACTAATCGTTGAAGAAGGATAATCTTCTCTGAAGATATTTCCACTTACCGTAGAAGAAGGATAAGCTTCTCTAAAGAGATTTCCACATATCGTTGAAAACGGATAAGCTTCTCAACATTGATTGCCACTTATCGTTGAAGAAGGATAGGCTTCGCTGAATAGATTGCCACTTATCATTGAAAATGGATAAGCTTCTCGAAAGAGATTGCCACTTAACGCTGAAGAAGGATAAGCTTCTCGAAAGAGATTTCCACTTATCGTTGAAGATGGATAAGCTTCTCGAAATTGATTATCACTTATTGTTGAAGAAGGATAAGCTTCTCTGAAGAGATTGCCAATTTTCATTGAAAGAGGATAAGCTTCTCGAAAGAGATTGCCACTTATCGTTGAAAATTTATAAGCTTCTCGAAAGACATTACCACTTATCGTTTAAAATGGATAAGCTTCTCGAAAGAGATGCCACTTATCGTTGAAAATGGATAAGCTTCTCGAAACAGATTGCCACTTATCTTTGAAGACCGATAAGCTTCTTGAAAGAGATTTCCACTTATCTTTGAAGAAGGATAAGCTTCTATGAATAGATTCCCACTTATCGTTGAAAATAGATAAGCTTCTCGAAAGAGATTTCCACTTATCGTTGAAGAAGGATAATCTTCTCTGAAGAGATTGCGACATATCGTTGAAAATGGATAAGCTTCTCGAAATTGATTGCCACGTATTATTGAAGAAAGATAAGCTTCTCTGAAGAGATTTCCACTTATCGTTTAAAATGAATAAGCTTCTCGAAAGAGATTGCCACTTAATGCTGAAGAAGGATAAGCTTCTCGCTAGAGATTGTCACTTATCGTTGAAGATGGATAAGCTTCTTGAAAGAGATTGCCACTTATCTTTGAATAAGGATAAGCTTCTATGAAGTGATTGCCAGTTATCGTTGAAAACGGGTAAGCTTCTCGAAAGAGATTTCCACAAACCATTGAAGAAGAATAAGCTTCTCTGAAGAGACTTTCACTTATCGTTGAAGAAGGATAATCTTCTCTGAAGAGATTTCCACATTCCGTTGAAGAAGGATAAGCTTCTCTGAAGTGATTTCTATTTATTTTTGAAAATGGATAAGCTTCTCGAAATTGATTGCCACTTATCGTTAAAGAAGGATAAGCTTCTCGAAAGAGATTGCTACTTATCGTTGAAAATTAATAAGCTTCTTGAAAGAAATTGCCACTTATCGTTGAAAATGGATAGGCTTCTTGAAAGAGATTCCTGCTTATTGTTGAAAATGGATAAGCTTCTTGAAAGAGATTTTCACTTATCGTTGAAGACGGATAATCTTCTCTGAAGAGATTTCCACTTACGGTTGAAGAAGGAAAAACTTCTCTGAAGAGATTGCCACTTATCGTTGAAAATGGATAAGCTTCTCGAAATTGATTGCCAGTTATCGCTGAAAATGGATAAGCTTCTCGAAAGAGATTGCCAGTTATCGTTGAAAATTGATAAGCTTCCCGAAAGACATTGCCACTTATAGTTTAAAATGGATAGGCTTGTCGAAAGAGATTGCCACTGATCGTTGAAAATGGATAAGCTTGTCGAAAGAGATTGCCACTTATCTTTGAAAATTTGTAAGTTTCTCGAAAGACATTGCCACTTATCGTTGAAAATGGATACGCTTCTCGAAAGAGATTGCCACTTATCGTTTAAAATGGATAGGCTTCTCGAAAGAGACTTCCATTTATCGTTAAAGAAGGTTATGCTTCTCTAAAGAGATTGCCACTATCGTTGAAAATGGATTAGCTTTTCAAAAGGGATTGTCACTTATCACTGAAGAAGGATAAGCTTCTCGGAAGAGATTTCCACTTATCGTTGAAGAAGGATAATCTTCTCTGAAGAGATTGCCACTTACCGTTGGAGAAGGATAAGTTTCTCTGAAGAGATTGCCACTTATCGTTGAAAATGGATAAGCTTACCAAAATTGATTACCACGTATTGTTGAAGAAGGATAAGCTTCTCTGAAGAGATTGCCACTTTTCGTTGATAATGGATAAGCTTCACGAAAGAGATTTCCACTTATCGCTGAAAATTATTAAGCTTGTCGAAAGACATTGCCACCTATCGTTGAAAATGGATAAGCTTCTCGAAAGAGATTGCCACTTAACGTTGAAAATGGATAACCTTCTCGAAAGAGATTGCCACTTATCGTTGAAGACGGATAAGCTTCTTGAAAGAGATTGACACATATCTCTGAAGAAGGATAAGCTTCTATGAAGAGATTCCCACTTATCGTTGAAAATGGATAAGCTTCTCGAAAGAGATTTCCACTTACCGTAGAAGAAGAATAAGCTTCTCTGAAGCGATTTCCACTTATCGTTAAAGAAGGATAATCTTCTCTGAAGAGATTTCCACATTCCGTTGAAGAAGGATAAACTTCTGTGAAGAGATTGCCATTTATTTTTGAAAATGGATAAGCTTCTCGAAATTGATTGCCACTTATCGCTAAAGAAGGATGAGCTTCTCTGAAGAGATTGCCACTTATCGTTGAAAATGGATAAGGTTCTCGAAAGAGATTTCCACTTATCGTTGAAAATTGATAAGATTTTTGAAAGACATTGCCACTTCTCGTTGAAAATGGATAGGCTTCTCAAAAGAGATTCCCATTTATTGTTGAAAATGGATAAGCTTCTCGAAAGAGATTTCCGCTTATCATTAGGAAAAGAATAAGCTTCTCTGAAGAGATTTTCACTTATCGTTAAAGACGGATAATATTCTCTGAAGAGATTTCCACTTATCGTTGAAGAAGGATAAGCTTCTCTGAAGAGATTGCCACTTATCGTTGGAAATGGATAAGCTTCTTGAAATTGACTGCCAATTATCGTTGAAAATGGATAAGCTTCTCAAAAGAGATTTCAAGTTATAGTTGAAAATTGATAAGCTTCTCGAAACACATTGCCACTTTTAGTTGAAAATGGATGGGCTACTCGAAAGAGATTGCCACTGATCGTTGAAAATGGATAAGCTTCTTGAAAGAGATTGCCACTTATCTTTGAAAATTGATAAGTTTCTCGAAAGACATTGCCACTTATCATTGGAAATGGATAAGGTTCTCGAAAGACATTGCCACTTATCGTTTAAAATGGATAGGCTTCTCGAAAGAGACTGCCATTTATCGTTAAAGAAGGTTATGCTTCTCTAAAGAGATTTCCACTATCGTTGAAAATGGATTACCTTTTCAAAAGTGATTGCCACTTATCGCTGAAGAGGGATAAGCTTCTCGAAAGAGATTTCCACTTATCGTTGAAGAAGGATAATCTTCTCTGAAGAGATTGCCACTTACCGTTGGAGAAGGATAAGTTTCTCTGAAGAGATTGCCCCTTATCGTTGAAAATGGATAAGCTTCCCAAATTTGATTACCACGTATTGTTGAAGAAGGATAAGCTTCTCTGAAGAGATTGCCAATTTTCGTTGAAAATGGATAAACTTCTCAAAAGAGATTGCCACTTATCGTTGAAAATTATTAAGCTTGTCGAAATACATTGCCACTTATCGTTGAAAATGGATAAGCTTCTCGAAAGAGATTGCCACTTAATGTTGAAAATGGATAAGCTTCTCGAAAGAGATTGCCACTTATCGTTGAAGACGGATAAGCTTCATGAAAGAGATTGCCACATATCTTTGAATAAGGATAAGCTTCTATGAAGAGATTCCCACTTATCATTGAAAATGGATAAGCTTCTCGAAAGATATATCCACTTACCGTAGAAGAAGAATAAGTTTCTCTGAAGATATTTCCACTTATCGTTGAAGAATGATAATCTTCTCCGAAGAGATTTCCACATTCCGTTGAAGAAGGATAAGCTTCTTTGAAAAGATTGCCATTTATTTTTGAAAATGGATAAGCTTCTCGAAATTGATTGCCACTTATCGCTAAAGAAAGATGAGCTTCTCTGAAGAGATTGCCACTTATCGTTGAAAATGGATAAGGTTCTCGAAAGAGATTTCCACTTATCGTTGAAAATTGATAAGATTTTCGAAAGACATTGCCACTTCTCGTTGAAAATGGATAGGCTTCTCAAAACAGATTCCCACTTATTGTTGAAAATGGATAAGCTTCTCGAAAGAGATTTTCGCTTACCATTAGGAGAAGAATAAGCTTCTCTGAAGAGATTTTCACTTATCGTTAAAGAAGGATAATATTCTCTGAAGAGATTTCCACTTACCATTGAAGAAGGATAAGCTTCTCTGAAGAGATTGCCACTTATCGTTGTAAATGGATAAGCTTCTCGAAATTGATTGCCAATTATCGTTGAAAATGGATAAGCTTCTCAAAAGAGATTTCAAGTTATAGTTGAATATTGATAAGCTTCTCGAAAGACATTGCCACTTTTAGTTGAAAATGGATGGGCTACTCGAAAGAGATTGCCAGAGATCGTTGAAAATGGATAAGCTTCTTGAAAGAGATTGCCACTTATCTTTGAAAATTGATAAGTTTCTCGAAATACATTGCCACTTATCGTTGAAAATGGAAAAGGTTCTCAAAAGAGATTGCCATTTTCGTTTAAAATGGATAGGCTTCTCGAAAGAGACTGTCATTTATCGTTAAAGAAGGTTATGCTTCTCTAAAGAGATTGCCACTATCGTTGAAAATGGATTAGCTTTTCAAAAGTGATTGCCACTTATCGCTGAACAAGGATAAGCTTCTCGAAAGAGATTTCCACTTATCGTTGAAGAAGGATAATCTTCTCTGAAGAGATTGCCACTTACCGTTGGAGAAGGATAAGTTTCTCTAAAGAGATTGCCCCTTATCGTTGAAAATGGATAAGCTTCACAAATTTGATTACCATGTATTGTTGAAGAAGGATAAGCTTCTCTGAAGAGATTGCCAATTTTCGTTGAAAATGGATAAGCTTCTCGAAAGAGATTGCCACTTATCGTTGAAAATTATTAAGCTTGTCGAAAGACATTGCCACTTATCGTTGAAAATGGATAAGCTTCTCGAAAGAGATTGCCACTTAACGTTGAAAATAGATAAGCTTCTCGAAAGAGATTGCCACTTATCGTTGAAGACGGATAAGCTTCTTGAAAGAGATTGCCACATATCTTTGAATAAGGATAAGCTTCTATGAAGAGATTCTCACTTATCGTTGAAAATGGATAAGCTTCTCGAAAGATATATCCACTTATCGTAGAAGAAGAATAAGCTTCTCTGAAGATATTTCCACTTATCGTTGAAGAATGATAATCTTCTCTGAAGAGATTTCCACATTTCGTTGAAGTAGGATAAGCTTCTTTGAAGAGATTGCCATTTATTTTTGAAAATGGATAAGCTTCTCGAAATTGATTGCCACTTATCGCTAAACAAGGATGAGCTTCTCTGAAGAGATTGCCACTTATCGTTGAAAATGGATAAGGTTCTCGAAAGAGATTTCCACTTATCGTTGAAAATTGATAAGATTTTCGAAAGACATTGCCACTTCTCGTTGAAAATGGATAGGCTTCTCAAAAGAGATTCCCATTTATTGTTGAAAATGGATAAGCTTCTCGAAAGAGATTTTCACTTATCATTAGGAGAAGAATAAGCTTCTCAGAAGAGATTTTCACTTTATCGTTAAAGACGGATAATATTCTCTGAAGAGATTTCCACTTACCGTTGAAGAAGGATAAGCTTCTCTGAAGAGATTGCCACTTATCGTTGGAAATGGATAAACTTCTCGAAATTGATTGCCAATTATCGTTGAAAATGGATAAGCTTCTCAAAAGAGATTTCAAGTTATAGTTGAATATTGATAAGCTTCTCGAAAGACATTGCCACTTTTAGTTGAAAATGGATGGGCTACTCGAAAGAGATTGCCAGAGATCGTTGAAAATGGATAAGCTTCTTGAAAGAGATTGCCACTTATCTTTGAAAATTGATAAGTTTCTCGAAATACATTGCCACTTATCGTTCAAAATGGAAAAGGTTCTCAAAAGAGATTGCCATTTTCGTTTAAAATGGATAGGCTTCTCGAAAGAGACTGCCATTTATCGTTAAAGAAGGTTATGCTTCTCTAAAGAGATTGCCACTATCGTTGAAAATGGATTAGCTTTTCAAAAGTGATTGCCACTTATCGCTGAACAAGGATAAGCTTCTCGAAAGAGATTTCCACTTATCGTTGAAGAAGGATAATCTTCTCTGAAGAGATTGCCACTTACCGTTGGAGAAGGATAAGTTTCTCTGAAGAGATTGCCCCTTATCGTTAAAAATGGATAAGCTTCACAAATTTGATTACCACGTATTGTTGAAGAAGGATAAGCTTCTCTGAAGAGATTGCCAATTTTCGTTGAAAATGGATAAGCTTCTCGAAAGAGATTGCCACTTATCGTTGAAAATTATTAAGCTTGTCGAAAGACATTGGCACTTATCGTTGAAAATGGATAAGCTTCTCGAAAGAGATTGCCACTTAACGTTGAAAATGGATAAGCTTCTCGAAAGAGATTGCCACTTATCGTTGAAGACGGATAAGCTTCTTGAAAGAGATTGCCACATATCTTTGAATAAGGATAAGCTTCTATGAAGAGATTCCCACTTATCGTTGAAAATGGATAAGCTTCTCGAAAGATATATCCACTTACCGTAGAAGAAGAATAAGCTTCTCTGAAGATATTTCCACTTATCATTGAAGAATGATAATCTTCTCTGAAGAGATTTCCACATTTCGTTGAAGTAGGATAAGCTTCTTTGAAGAGATTGCCATTTATTTTTGAAAATGGATAAGCTTCTCAAAATTGATTGCCACTTATCACTAAAGAAGGATGAGCTTCTCTGAAGAGATTGCCACTTATCATTGAAAATGGATAAGGTTCTCGAAAGAGATTTCCACTTATCGTTGAAAATTGATAAGATTTTCGAAAGACATTGCCACTTCTCGTTGAAAATGGATAGGCTTCTCAAAAGAGATTCCCATTTATTGTTGAAAATGGATAAGCTTCTCGAAAGAGATTTTCACTTATCATTAGGAGAAGAATAAGCTTCTCAGAAGAGATTTTCACTTATCGTTAAAGACGGATAATATTCTCTGAAGAGATTTCCACTTACCGTTGAAGAAGGATAAGCTTCTCTGAAGAGATTGCCACTTATCGTTGGAAATGGATAAACTTCTCGAAATTGATTGCCAATTATCGTTGAAAATGGATAAGCTTCTCAAAAGAGATTTCAAGTTATAGTTGAATATTGATAAGCTTCTCGAAAGACATTGCCACTTTTAGTTGAAAATGGATGGGCTACTCGAAAGAGATTGCCAGAGATCGTTGAAAATGGATAAGCTTCTTGAAAGAGATTGCCACTTATCTTTGAAAATTGATAAGTTTCTCGAAATACATTGCCACTTATCGTTCAAAATGGAAAAGGTTCTCAAAAGAGATTGCCATTTTCGTTTAAAATGGATAGGCTTCTCGAAAGAGACTGCCATTTATCGTTAAAGAAGGTTATGCTTCTCTAAAGAGATTGCCGCTATCGTTGAAAATGGATTAGCTTTTCAAAAGTGATTGCCACTTATCGCTGAACAAGGATAAGCTTCTCGAAAGAGATTTCCACTTATCGTTGAAGAAGGATAATCTTCTCTGAAGAGATTGCCACTTACCGTTGGAGAAGGATAAGTTTCTCTGAAGAGATTGCCCCTTATCGTTAAAAATGGATAAGCTTCACAAATTTGATTACCACGTATAGTTGAAGAAGGATAAGCTTCTCTGAAGAGATTGCCAATTTTCGTTGAAAATGGATAAGCTTCTCGAAAGAGATTGCCACTTATCGTTGAAAATTATTAAGCTTGTCGAAAGACATTGGCACTTATCGTTGAAAATGGATAAGCTTCTCGAAAGAGATTGCCACTTAACGTTGAAAATGGATAAGCTTCTCGAAAGAGATTGCCACTTATCGTTGAAGACGGATAAGCTTCTTGAAAGAGATTGCCACATATCTTTGAATAAGGATAAGCTTCTATGAAGAGATTCCCACTTATCGTTGAAAATGGATAAGCTTCTCGAAAGATATATCCACTTACCGTAGAAGAAGAATAAGCTTCTCTGAAGATATTTCCACTTATCATTGAAGAATGATAATCTTCTCTGAAGATATTTCCACATTTCGTTGAAGTAGGATAAGCTTCTTTGAAGAGATTGCCATTTATTTTTGAAAATGGATAAGCTTCTCAAAATTGATTGCCACTTATCACTAAAGAAGGATGAGCTTCTCTGAAGAGATTGCCACTTATCATTGAAAATGGATAAGGTTCTCGAAAGAGATTTCCACTTATCGTTGAAAATTGATAAGATTTTCGAAAGACATTCCCACTTCTCGTTGAAAATGGATAGGCTTCTCAAAAGATATTCCCATTTATTGTTGAAAATGGATAAGCTTCTCGAAAGAGATTTTCGCTTATCATTAGGAGAAGAATAAGCTTCTCTGAAGAGATTTTCACTTATCGTTAAAGACGGATAATATTCTCTGAAGAGATTTCCACTTACCGTTGAAGAAGGATAAGCTTCTCTGAAGAGATTGCCACATATCGTTGGAAATGGATAAGCTTCTCGAAATTGATTGCCAATTATCGTTGAAAATGGATAAGCTTCTCAAAAGAGATTTCAAGTTATAGTTGAAAATTGATAAGCTTCTCGAAAGACATTGCCACTTTTAGTTGAAAATGGATGGGCTACTCGAAAGAGATTGCCACTGATTGTTGAAAATGGATAAGCTTCTTGAAAGAGATTGCCACTTATCTTTGAAAATTGATAAGTTTCTCGAAAGACATTGCCACTTATCGTTGGAAATGGATCAGGTTCTCGAAAGACATTGCCACTTATCGTTTAAAATGGATAGGCTTCTCGAAAGAGACTGCCATTTATCGTTAAAGAAGGTTATGCTTCTCTAAAGAGATTTCCACTATCGTTGAAAATGGATTAGCTTTTCAAAAGTGATTGCCACTTATCGCTGAAGAGGGATAAGCTTCTCGAAAGAGATTTCCACTTATCGTTGAAGAAGGATAATCTTCTCTGAAGAGATTGCCACTTACCATTGGAGAAGGATAAGTTTCTCTGAAGAGATTGCCCCTTATCGTTGAAAATGGATAAGCTTCCCAAATTTGATTACCACGTATTGTTGAAGAAGGATAAGCTTCTCTAAAGAGATTGCCAATTTTCGTTGAAAATGGATAAGCTTCTCAAAAGAGATTGCCACTTATCGTTGAAAATTATTAAGCTTGTCGAAAGACATTGCCACTTATCGTTGAAAATGGATAAGCTTCTCGAAAGAGATTGCCACTTAACGTTGAAATGGATAAGCTTCTCGAAAGAGATTGCCACATATCGTTGAATACGGATAAGCTTCTTGAAAGAGATTGCCACATATCTTTGAATAAGGATAAGCTTCTATGAAGAGATTCCCACTTATCGTTGAAAATGGATAAGCTTCTCGAAAGATATATCCACTTACCGTAGAAGAAGAATAAGCTTCTCTGAAGATATTTCCACTTATCGTTGAAGAATGATAATCTTCTTTGAAGAGATTTCCACATTCCGTTGAAGAAGGATAAGCTTCTTTGAAGAGATTTCCATTTATTTTTGAAAATGGATAAGCTTCTCGAAATTGATTGCCACTTATCGCTAAAGAAGGATGAGCTTCTCTGAAGATATTGCCACTTATCGTTGAAAATGGATAAGGTTCTCGAAAGAGATTTCCACTTATCGTTGAAAATTGATAAGATTTTCGAAAGACATTGCCACTTCTCGTTGAAAATGGATAGGCTTCTCAAAAGAGATTCCCACTTATTGTTGAAAATGGATAAGCTTCTCGAAAGAGATTTTCGCTTACCATTAGGAGAAGAATAAGCTTCTCTGAAGAGATTTTCACTTATCGTTAAAGACGGATAATATTCTCTGAAGAGACTTCCACTTACCATTGAAGAAGGATAAGCTTCTCTGAAGAGATTGCCACTTATCGTTGTAAATGGATAAGTGTCGCTACTGCGAAAATCGGCGCCGGCTTGACAGGAGAGTCGCCACCGTGCGTTATTTATCCCTCAGAGCGGGAAAGGAAACGCTCGAAGTAAACCTCGCAAAGACGGGGAAAAGGTATGGTCATCGCAACCATAGCCTGGGTTCGGGAGTCGGTTACGCAAGGGGAAGGTATTAGCACCCCTCACGTCCATCGTACTCGATGGGATCCACGCTTGATGTTTATAGGTAAAGGGCGTTTAACCAACTACGCTAATGGCTAGTCTTAAAAGAAAATAAAAGGACAGGACTCGACAGAACATACGGTGTTCTGGGCCTACGTATTCCCTCGTGCAATGGGAAAGTCAGAGTCAACGTAGTTCGACTACCTACGACTAAACGGGGGAAAGGTTGCTCGCCAGGACATCGCGTCCTGTGCCTACGTACTTCCATCTGGTATGAAAGATCAGAGCAAACGTAGTTCGACTAACTACGGGTAAACAGGGGGCTCTCACACAGCAGTGAGAAAACAAACTGGTCTCTAAGGCTCGGGAACCTACAAATACGATCTGGTCTCAAATGCACTCGGGCAGGAGAAAAGGATAACAATTAGTCGTTAGCGGGAAAGTCTCGATCGCACAGCCGCGAGAGAACAACGGTTAGTTGTTAGTGTGCTCGCTAGAATATCGCATCCTATGCCTACATATCTTCGTCTGGTACGAAGAATCAGAGCAGCTGTAGTTCAGCTAACTACGGATCAAGCTACTCAAAAGCTCCTACAGAAAGGAAAGGGAAACCCTAGAACTATAGCTGAGAAACAGGGGAATCTACCTACTGCTATCACACCTGGTTGACCATCCTAATGTCTATCATAACAACTCCGCAGCGGAGAAGTCAGAGCTCCTAAGGGATCATGGCAACAGGACTGAACTACAAACAAGAAACTGCAAAGTAAAGAAATACTGAGATTATGCATGAATGCAACAACTAGACAAACAAGGCGCGAAGGCCGCAAACCACAGAGGCAAGGGAGCTCAGCTCTACCAAATACCAACAAGCAAAGCCACGCAATAACAAACAAGCAGAAGGAGGACCACCTCAACTTCTCATGCACACAAAGTCTACTTCTAAGATGCACCTACTCAGAACTATCTAGATGAACACCTAAGTCTAATGCAACATAACATCATACAAGTCAAACAATCCAAAGAGAAGGCTAGCTAACCTGACAAGCCTCTATCTACAAAACGAGAAACTACTCCTGGGCAAGGCCCCTAACAAACCTGGAACAAGCTCCTAATCTATCTCTAAACAAAACTCTATACAAAACCCTAAGCAAAGATCTAAGCAAAAATCTAATCAAAACCTTAAGCAAGAGGAATCAATCCCAGTCTCCAAACTTCAGAACAAGCTTACCAGAGGAGGGAGCTAAGCAGACAAGCTCATAGTGCCTTCCTCAGGAAAGTACCAGGAGGTTACTACTCAGGAGTCGTATCCTATGTGGCTCGACAACTGTGATCAGTTTACATTCCTCCTCAGGAGAAACTAAACTCACATGAAGGCTCCGGCATCACTGGATATTTGAGAAATCCTATATGCACTAAGGGAACTAAGTGAGCAGGCTCATAGGACCTTCCTCAGGAAAGTACTAGGAGGCTGACACTTAGGAATCGTATCCTACGTGGCTCAACAACTGTGATCAGTTTACATTCCTCCTCAGGAGAAATTAAACTCACAAGTTGGCTCCAACATCACTGGATACTTAAGAAATCCTAGATAAACTAATGGAACTAAGTGAATAGACCCACAGGACCTTCCTCAGGAAAGTACTAGGAGACTTCCACTTAGGAATCGTATCCCATGTGGCTCAACAACATGTGATCAGTTTACATTTCTCCTCAGGAGAAATTAAACTCACAAGTTGGCTCCAACATCATTGGATACTTAAGAAAGAGGTGAGAAGAGAGAATGAAAGTCATTCATAGTGCCTTCCTCAGGAAAGTACCATAAACTCCCTTCAAACTTCAGGATCTTGAACCTCACAAACAGATAACAAGCTCCTAGACTAAGCCTCAATCCACTGCCTCTTTGCAAGCTCCAACAGGACTGCAATCAGCTCCTATCCTTGAGAAGAACCCACAGGCCAACAAACCACAAGAGACTATCTCTGAAGTTCAACCACAGTTGAACTTCAAAGTCAGAAGTCATCAAGACTTCTCCTATCTTCAAGCTCAGACAAATCACATCAGGACATCCTACAAAAATCTATCAAAAATCTATGGGGAACCTACATGGCTCTAGGACAACATACTAAAAAATCAGAACAAAATTCAATACCAGATGAAAGAACTAAAATCAGCAACACAGACATATCCACAAACCAATTTATTAAACATCAATAACAGTGAAAAAAATGCAATTAAAATGAAAATGCATGATTAAGCTAATGTTGTTATACTATAAAATTCTACACTGAATTACGAGTCTACAGAAAAAAGAACGGAATTATTCGACTAAATCTACTATTTTTTATGAATTTTCTAATGATATGTATGCACTAAAGAATATTAGAAAAGTCAATTAAATGGAAAATATACCAAAAATAGGGAATAAAAATAAAATGACATTTTTATTTTTATTTAATTTTCTAGATATTATGATGAAATGGTAGAAAAAAAAAAGAAGAATTAAAAAATCAATTATTTACATTTTATTATGAATTATTTACAAACATGAAAATATAAAAGAAAAACAAAATAAAAGAAAATGGGGGAGGGGGTTCAAACAGCAAGGTTTCCAGTTGCTAATGCATTGGGCTCACATTGGTGGGGGTGTGCCTAGTAAAGGGGCGCAGGGCCCAGCACTACCAGAAACTCATCTCAAAACAAAATAGAAGAAAAAACGCAGGGGGGGTGCTGTTAGTAGGTTTTGCAGTTATTTCCTATTATGGGCTTAAACGAGGGGGTGCGTGTAGCAATAAGGGCCTAAGGCCCAAATCCAATCTGCCTTTCTCTTCTCTCACGCGCGGGGGGGTTTGAGGGAGTAACCGGGAGTGTAACTCAGCAACCTGCGTTTGGGCTTAAGCCCAAATCTGATCCTAACCCAACGAAACCCTAAACAAAAATCTGAATACCCTTCCAACCCCAAATCACTGTTCACGCTTCTAAACCCCCAAACCCTAGCCGTCATCCTCTCTCCTCTCTCTGCAACTCCTCTTTCTCTCCCAATCCATTCCCAGAAAACCCCAAACCCTTCATTCAGCTCAAACTTATACGAATCAACCCTAGAATCTTAATCCTCAAAACAAAAACAAAACAGAAAAACTTATGCTAAGAACATTCATGGAGGTTATGAGAAAGGACTAACCTGAAACGAGGACGTCGCTGGGATTCTTTTGGAGGCTCAGTGAAAATTGCCACGAGAGAGGAAGATCTTGACGTCTTCCTGACCGTTGAAGGAACTCACGGAGGCCCTGAAGCACGCGTCGAAGCTCGCTCGAATTCTCTTGAACAAATTAGCGAAGAACTCCACGAATTCTACGAAGATCTGGGATGAGAACCTCAAGAACTGATGAAGCTATGATTCTGAAGCAGATGGATCTTGAAGATCCTTTGAGTGGCGTAAATGTCCTGAGGAAGATCTTCAGAGGATCTTTGATGTTCGTTGGTGGATGGATGTTTCTGGAAATTCCTTGGATGAAGATTTGATGGCGTTCTGGAAACCTTGAAGAACGATGAAGATCCTTGAATGTGTTCTGGAAAATTTCTGGCAAAACGATGAAGGTCTGAGCGAGTTCTGGAGAAGCGATTCTTGAGGTGCGACGAGGATGGATGAGTTCTGGGAATTTACTTGAGGTTTCCGGAGAAGCTTGATCTTTCCGGCGAGGCACCGATGAAGGTGGAAGATGATGAACGGAGCGTTTGGATGAGTTTCTGGCAAAAACGCAGTTTCCGGCGTCTTCAACGGTCTCCGGTGGCCGTTGCGGTGGAGGACGGTGTCTCCGATGGCGTCTGCATGGCCGGCGGTGAAGACCAGCTAGTGGAGTCCAGCTGTTACCTGCATGCAGTGAGGGAGGCTGGTGGCTGGACGCGTGGCCTGGAGAGAGAGGAAAGATGGGCACGTGTGGGCGAGACGTGGCGTGATTCTGGGGAGTTTCTGAGTGTGTGGTGTTGTGATCAATGCGAAACGCGTGGGCCCTCTTTCTTGCTCACACGTGGCGTGCTACTATTTAAAGCACTGAGACGCCTGGAACTTTCTAGAAGCTTCTGGGAATTGCTGGACTTGCTGGATCAATTTTGGACGAACCTGGACCCATAATACTGAACAAAAACTGCATTGGGCTGCACTAAAGCCCAAACGAAAATAACCAAAAAAACTGTAAAACTGAATTAAAACTCACTTAAAACTAAATGAACATTAAAGCCTAATTAACTGACTAAATCAAAAATTAACTATCTTAATCCTAATTAAATCTAAAAATGATTAAAATCCTAATTAAATCTAAAAAATGATTAACCTAATTAAACTCTAAAAAGTGATTAAAAGTCTAATTAATTCTGTATTATCCTAATTAAATCTAAAAAATGATTAAGATCTAATTGACTCTAAACTTCTACTAATTCTCTATTAAAATTCTAATATTATTTAATATCTATTAAAATCTATCATTAATAAAAGAAAAAAACTATATTATTTTCTATATTATCTAAAAAACAATTAAAACTTATTTAAATTCTTTTATATTCTAAAAAAAGATTAAAAACTAAAAATCTATTTAAAAAATCTATAAAATTCTAAAAATGAGAATTAAACTATTAAAATATACAAAAACCCTATTTAAATTCCAGAAAAATCTATAAAGCCTATTAAAAATTCACAAAAGTCTATAAAAATCCTAAAAATGCAGATGAATGCAAATGACCGCCATAAAAGAGCGCACGAGACCAGATCGAATCGAACAGAGAGCCCCGGGCATCAGAATATCCCCAAAATCACTGTGCAAGCTAAAAATCACCGAGGAGCGCACAATTTCCCGAAAATAAAACCCTGGTGATCTGGACTGGATCTGCCATATCTGATAGACGAAAATCAAGCTGTAAACTCTGATATCCCCTGTTTGCACAAAAATCATATGTCTGAGCTGCGAATATGAATTTAAACCACGAGTCAGATAGGAGAATCAGTTGGTCAAATTTTAGGGTGCAACAGCTGCCCCTATTCAAGCGACTTGGACCTGAAGGGTTTGAAGAGCGCTCAGCCTTCGAACATTCAGAGGTACGAGATGGTTGAATACAAATAAAACCCGGAAATTTGCCAACCGCGAGCATATACTGTAAACTGCTTGGGGAATAAAGTCCAGAAAACCGAGTCCAGTTATTACGGCACCAAGCTGATCGATCATCTGATGAAGAACTCCTGATTTGAATACCCGTTGCTTGTGATACCCCATATAACAAACCCTGAGGGTTGCAACAAAATACCTGATCCTTTCACATTGCCTACTGATAGGCAGGAAGAGAAACACACTCACATCGTCCAACGATGGACGGGAAGACATTCATAATCTCCATGCTCACATCGTCTAAGGGTAGACGGGATCATCCTGATTGGTGAAACAAATCAATATTCTCATTGTCTAAGGGTAGACGGGAAGCAATAATCTCCGAATTCACATCGTCTACTGATAGACGGGAAGAAATAATCTTCATGCTCACATCGTCTAAAGGTAGACGGAAAGACACCATTAATCTCCATATGCACATCGTCTAAGGGTAGACGGGATCATCCTGATTGATGAAACAAAAACAATTCACATCGTCTAAGGGTAGACGGGATCATCCTGATTGATGAACAATCAATTCACATCGTCTAATAGTAGACGGGAAGAAAGCCTGATCGCATACTCACATCGTCTAAGGATAGACGGAAAGACACCATAACGCAATTCAACACCATCCTTTGAATTTCAGAATTCTTCTGTCTACGGGAATTGATGGAAAGATCAACATCCTTGAAGGGGCCACATCGTCAGTATGGACCGACGGTAAGAAAAACCACCTTTTAAGGAACCATGTCGTCAATAAGAATCAACGATCACGAAAACTAAACATTCTTCGAAGAGCCTCGACATCAGTAAGGATTGACAGTCAGGAAAGTCCTTCTTGAAACATCATCTCATCCGATAAACAGAAAGAAAACCACTATCCGGAATATCGTTTTGAAACCCCTCAACAACTAAAGATAGCCGGAGAAGACTCGCTGGGGAAACAACTCATCATACGTATGATCTGGCAATAAGAAACCCGCTGAAAAATCACCTGAAACTTCACATCGTCTACTGATAGACGGAAAGGAAGGCCACTTGCTATAGAAACTCTATTTTGACCCTATTGAAAATCAACCCAAAACTTCACATCGTCTACTGATAGACGGGAAGGAAAGCATATCCTGGGGGAAACCCCTTCTTGAAACCCTACTGCGATCACCCGCAACTTCACATCGTCTAAGGATAGACGGAAAGAAAACCACATTCGTACTCAAGACGTCTAATGATAGACGGAGAAGTCCATTCATTGGAGGAACACATCGCCAATATGAATTGACGGGAAGAAAAGTCTGTCGATATCAGATGACTGCCTGATCAGAGTACAACTATCGTAAGATCAGATACAAATAATCTGCTGAACTGTCTGAATATTGCTGCTGGATAAATGCCCCTGAACTGATCACAGAGTAATTCACGCGTCATTTGAGGCTGATAGAAAATCTGACTTATGCTTCGCATGCATATGCAAATGCTTTAATCTTTCTATGGCGTAATGCTCCCTTCTGGATGGAAATGCTACGCATTTTGACAATGATATGCAAGTATGATGCAAATATGATAATGCATGCAATATGCCAAAGCAGGCTCGAGCTGCCGGAGAGAGCTGGGTACAGAACCACTTCAGCAAAATAAATGCTGAAGGCGAGGCCAACTCTGCTGGGGATATTGGGAACTTAACCGAACACCTCGACGAAGTAATACCCTGCTGGGGTATATAACTCCGCTGTGAAATAGCAGACGCGCTGAATATGATTGGACTCCTCTGGAGATGGCTCACCCGTGCCAATGACAAATTGGACTTCGCTGAAGAAAATGGAGGGAGTCTTCCCGCGTACTGATGAAGCTCGGATCTGGAAACCGATGCGCCAACACGGATGGGCTTCATAGTAATCGCAAACTTGGATTTGAGCTCTTAAGCCATCTTACTGGGTTAGGTACAACTGACGCTGGAAAATATTCTTCCTGAATACGCAGCCTTTTAGTGAAAGGGTCAAGGGATAGTAACACGACTTCCCGTATCCGTCTCGATCTCAAAAAAATCGACTGCATCCGCTCGAATAACTCTGAATGGCCCTGCTGATACGGAGGAAACCAATCCTTTCTCTTCTGATATGCCCCAGCCTACGGGACCTCCGTAGGGATAGTCCTTGAAAGGAAATCTGCAGATCTGTACCCTGATGGTCTGATACGAGATGCCCCAGCATTCTGAACTTCGGGGAGATGCTTCACATCATATGCTCCTCGAATAACTTCTGCGTGCTTAAGATGGTCTGCCCCTGACTGCAATGACCTTGCCCCTGATTATCTGATTCAGAGTAGTGCCCTTGACTACGCCGTATTCACCGAATCTCAACCTGATTGCCCCAGGATAACTGACTTCGAAAAGCTGACCTGACTGGGGATCACAATAAAAGCTTGCCCCGACTCTCGGAACATTCGGGCGCTCTGCATTCGATCGTGACCATACTTTCCATCGTAGGAAACTTTTCTGCTATCCAGCGCTTACTCGCAAGTAAAACAAGTTGTTCTGCATAAAAGATGTATTAATGCAACATATATGACAGCTTTGACATCCAATCTATTCACTGGGAAAAGGAAAAACAGTTTATGGCATATGATGCATAAAACGTTTATCAACATCAGTACCAACATGGTAAGAGGAACCTTTTTAGGAGTCAGAATCGACGCGACCTTTACCGGAGTATGCTTCCGAAACAACCTGCTTCAATTAGGACTTTTGAAGGTTGTAACGTGGTCAGGTTCATGGTTTTGAAAGAAAGGATAAAGGCTCAAAGTTTATTTTAACCCACCCATTCTCCTTGATATTCTCCCATCCTACGTTCAGCTAATTCAACCTTAGCGCTCACCTCTCAGAGGTTGAAAGATAGGAATGATAGTTCGAGAAGCTATGGTCGTTGGGAGTGGCAGCCACTCACTCTTCGTCTTTGACACTTGAGGTCACACGACTCGTATTTCATTTGCGGATTTTTCTTTTGATCTTTTTCATCTTTTTCTTTTCATATCCCTAACTTTTGCCTGGACTGACTCCTTTTGAGTTTCTTTTGATTTTTTTTTTTTTTGAGTCCAGCGGGATGCCCTCATTTTTGCCTAAGTCATTTGTTTTGAAGTTTTCTTGACTTAGCGGGCTTTTGATTCCTTTTTTCGTTTTTTTGCGGACGAGTCGTGTGACACTGGTTGCCTGACCTTTTGGGAAACGATGTGACCGTCACACTCTTGATTGAACCATTGTGGTCTTTTAGGCACGACCTCTAGGGGTGCGATTGATCCTCGAACGGACACTCCTTTTGCCATTTGAATGCTTGGTCAAATTAGCTAACACCTACCCTGCCCCAGGTTAAAGATCGAGGGTTTTTCATTCACAGAAAGAAACTCCTACTACAAGGCTCGAAGGGGTTGACAAGGGATTATCTTCCTTATACCTCCGGTGTTTGGGGATTTGAAACAATGCCTGTACATCATCAACAGGTTTTATCTCAAAAGCATACAATATCGGTAGTTGCACGTCGGTCATTTTTGTCATCCTCCCCAAATTCTTCTTAACCAAGCGTTGGACATTTGTGAAAACAGTTAGTGAACACGACTGGATTCAATCAAAACGTGCATATTTATTTCATTATCACCAGTTGAATGAAAACAACAAGTTTTACAAACAAGATTACAAATTCAAACAGGAAAGCAACTACAAATGTAAAGAAATGACAAGATAAAACAAAGAAAAATGCTAGCTTCCGAGGGCCGGGCTTTCACATTTGTCCTGCTGCTGAACCAGCTATCTTTATTAGAGGCAATTCGATGCTGTCCTGATCTGCTTTCAACGACTTAACCAAATTATAGAGCCCTTCCTCCTTCATTCAGATGATTTTGGGACCTCCCGGCCCGAAGCTGATTGCTGCACTATCGAGCAGATCCTGCACTTTGTGCTTAAAAGCTTTACAATTCTCAACCGTATGGCCTGGTGCCCCAGTATGGAAGTCACAAGTAGCATTGGCATCGTACCCCGGTGGTGGTGGTCCCGTTAAGGGAGTCATTGTCCTTTTGTGAACCAATTGGAGCTGAAGTAGCGTTTGCAGAAGCTGTGCATACGGCATAGGAGGAGTTTCCAAATGACGGCTTGCCAGGGGACCCCGATTCTGATATCTTTTATACCCCTGCTGGTTCTGCTGCTGAGGCTGCTGCTGCCGGTATCTAGTTGACTCTTGAATACCCTTCGTGCCAAATGCAACATCGGTTTCTTGACCTTCAATGTACTGATTAACGCTCTCCTTATGCTTAGCCATTTTCTTTCTTAGATCTGCCCCAGGAATGGGCAGCAGTTGTGGGCCTGGAGACTCTGACACCATGGAGTCCAGGATACGCTTCTGACCCACTGCAGCTTTAGAAACATCTGTCATCTTAGCATCGACTGAGACAGGAGCAATATGCACCGCTACGCCGCCCGACGTGAATTCAATATCGTGCGAGTCAATCAGGTCTTGAACATTGTGCTTAAAAGCGTGGCAACCCTCGATGTCGTGTCCGAATGCCCCGGAATGAAATTCACATTGCTTACTGGCATCGTACCCCTGGGGGAACACTCTCGTTGGTGGTTCCAACGTTCTCTTTTCAACCAGATTGAACCTCAATAAGGTCTGCAAGAGCTCAGCATATGTCATAGGCGGTGCCTCAAACATTCTCTTTGGCTTCCCTTCCTGGATCCTCCGCTGAGCCGGATGTATCTTCTGTTGCTGCTGCTCAGGTTCCACATGCACAGGTGGCGCGAGTTTCTTCATTGCGGCTTCAAATAGCTGATCGTCTTCTTTCCTAAGCACATTCTTGACTACCTCCATGATCAAGCTCATTTGGGTCTTCAGCTGACTGTTCTCCTCTTTGAGAATCTTCTGCTCCAGACGCATCTCTTGCATGTCTCTCATCATCTGCCCCAGCTGGCTTTGGACTTCAATCAATTCAAACTGATTCTGTTCCATATCTCTGAAGGAGTTCCTGCAACAAACTGGATGATGAGGAAATAAGGCCCACGGTTCTGATATACCTGCTAAATGATAATGCAGCGTAGCAAACAAACACATATTCATAACGAGACAAAGAGAAACTCAAGCTATAAGCACACAGACGAACATCTCCCACACATGTACAACCAACAAAATCAGCAGGTAAGCACAAATGAGTATGAATATAACGACCCCAGCCAACAATCCTGGTGGTGGTCGGCAGACACTAGTGCACAAAAACTAAACGGATTAAGCAGAGAAAACAGATGCGACATCCGGCGCAAAAACCTCTAGAAACTTCCCCCATACAACTGAACTCTCTGATTGACAATCTTCAGAGTACACACTTCCTGCGGAGTCTTCCATGACATTAACTGACGAACCCGCACAACTGGAGGATGGAAAATCATTAATCTGAACAAAACCCTGAGGAGTGATGCAAATACGGTTAGAGTCTAACAGATCCTGAATCTGGCTTCTAAGCACTTTACAATCATTTGTTGAATGACCCTGTGCCCCAACATGGTACTCACAGCGGGCGCTGGCATCAAAACCTGGAGGATACGGTGGAATCACCGGCTTAGTCTCCTTCGGCACTATCAATCCACTTCTGACCAGATCTGGCAACAACTGACTGTACGACACCGGTAGCTGAGTAA
The DNA here is from genome assembly GCA_963859935.3 of Lathyrus sativus. Taxonomy (NCBI): domain Eukaryota; kingdom Viridiplantae; phylum Streptophyta; class Magnoliopsida; order Fabales; family Fabaceae; genus Lathyrus; species Lathyrus sativus. The sequence goes on along the minus strand of OZ012738.1, from coordinate 238,967,492 downwards.
ACTGCCTTTCAGGCTTCCTTGGTCTTCGTGGAGCATGCTGACGCGATCGGCGATAGGATGATCGTTGACTTGAAGTGTCTGAAAACTGATCCTGAGATGCTAGAGATTCTGAGACGACGTCAGTTCCTACTTCCCACTCTTCTTGAGAACTGACAACTGACTCAATCTTATCAACTGGGACGTAAGGAACATCTCGAAACTTTCCACTCCTGAGTCCTCTCTCAACAATCTCTCCCAGTCTCATCAGGCCCACAAAGTTTGTGCAACTGAACAATTTGTCAAAATAATGGCCTTTCAGAGTACCCAAGAAGATGTCAACCAGTTCCCTTTCCGGAAGCGGTGGTTGAACACTAGCAGCCAATTCTTTCCATCTTCGCAAATACGCTCTGAATGATTCATTCTCCGCCTGAGACAATTCTTGCAGATCTACGAGACTAGGAGTCAAATCCAAGTTGTAATCGTACTGCTTCATGAAAGCTCTGGCTAAATCCACCCAGGATCGAATCTGATTACTCTCTAACTGCACATACCACCTCAACGATGCCCCAGTCAGGCTATACTGGAAGCAATGGATCATTAGTTGGTCATTTCGCACAAACGAGGTCATCCTTCGACAGAACATCATCAAATGCAACTTTGGACAGCTATCTCCCGTGTATTTTTCAAATTCCGGCACTTTGAACTTGTGCGGCAACACGAGGTCAGGAACCAAACACATGGCCACAGCATCCAGGTTAACGGCATCTTTCGCTTCCAAGGCTTTCATTTGCTCTTCCAACACTCGGAGTCTTCTACCATCGTCAAGAGCTCTTGGATCTACTAACCCGGTCACTGGAATATCTCTTCGGTAATTCATCACAGGGAAAGCAACACATTGATTGTTAACAGGCGGAGGACGTTCATTTCGGGCAACGAGCTGCTCATGTCGATCTCGGTTCTCAATAGTTGGCTGTACAACTGGGTCTGCAGTAAGACTGTTCGCTTGCGGGAAGCCTTCCATAGAATCATACTGATGGTTGGACGCCATAGTAAACCCCGCCAAGGTGCTAGGAGCCTGGAAATTGCCTTCAGACATAGCTACCAATTACCTGTAACGGACTATGCTGCTTGATTCTGCCCAAATCTGCTTCAGCCCCTTGGTCGTCTTCAGCACTCTACTCGTGCCTCAAACAATTCCCCGAGAATCACTTTCTGGTGAAAACAAAGGTTGGATAAGTGCTCTGACCTGCTAGAGAAATGCTATGCAGTATGATTTATGCAAACAGAAATACAAAAATGCTAACGTGCATGTGTGCATTGGAGATATTTTCCCTCCAATTCCAGTGTCAGTGGTAGCAAGACGAGATAAGCCATGAAGACAATATTTGGAAAAAACCCTCATATATTTATTAGAATAACTGTCTTGTCAAGAAGTTACATAACTATGCTCCATACAGCTGATATGATGAGGAGGATCCCAGCCAACATGCCTGGTGGTGATCTCAACATACAGAATACAAGAGAGAAATCAAGTACGGGTACGGTTGCGGAAGTCCTCGACCATCTTCTTTGTCTCTGCATGATCTGGTTGATAAATCAAACCTTCTATCAGCCGATCCCTCTTCCTGACCGTCCCCTGGATGTCTCTGACAAAGTCTTCCCAAGCCTTATCATTGGCACCGCCCCCAGGTTTGGGTCTCTTGGCATCTGCTCTATGTTGGAAATCTTCCAAATTTTTCATGGCATCTGTCAGCTTGCGCTCGGCCTCGTATCGGCGACAGGCTTCTTCTTCAAGCTCTTCATTCTTCACTTTGACCTGTTCTTCTAACTGAGCAATCTGTGTCTTCAGCTCTTCTTCCCGCTCTTTGCGCTTGGCCATAGTGCTATCCCAGTGCTCTCTGAACTTGGCTAGCTTTGTGTAGGCCCTTTCCAGCTCTTGCTTCTTGGTGGCCAACACACTACTAACTGAGTCTACATCTAACTTTAGACGCTTCTTGGTTTCAGTCAATTCCAATAGCATAGTCTTCAGATGTTTCAGAGTTTCAGCCTGTTGCTTGGAAAAGTATCCTGTTTCAATTTTTTCATGACGAAGCTGGGCATTCTCCTGCTCTAAAGCCTCTTTAGCCCTTGCTAGCTCTTCTTTCTCCGCCATCAGCTGCTTGTAGACCTGCATGTCCACAGTGGTAGGCTCCTCCACTGGAGAAGGATGCAATGGCTGAACCGCTGGATACGGCATAAGGAACTTCACAGCTCGCTCACGAATCCACTCCACATATGGGCCAGGAACTCGAGTATCCCCTCTGCTACCTGAAAGCTTCCCTCTCTTGTGCAAGTTCTTCCATGCCTTCTCGAGCTTGGTCAGCATTTCTTTCCCTATTGCCCCGGTGAGATACAGAGATTCCTGTATCTCCTCGGGTTTTGGCGCTCCTTGAGGTACGTACCCAAATTGCCTGATCAATAAGGAAGGGTTGTAGTTGACACACCCCTTCCTTCCCACTAAAGGAACATTCTGGAATCCTTCGCCTTTGAGTATGACTTCAGCTCCAAATACCTCTTTATTGACCCATACCACGTTCTCAGCAGTCAATCCCATTAAGCGCTCGGGCCATCCTAGAGAATTGATAGAGGTGACAAAAGGGCCTGACTTAGGCATATGACTGGTGAACCACCTGCATAGGAGAGGTACACAGCAAGACACATTCCTTCCTCGTCGCTTTTCATTCTGGTAGTGAGTTGAATGGTGGATATCCCCCAGCAAAGTAGGAACTGGGTTTTCTGCAGCCAAAATATAGAAGGCATCTGAATCAACAAAATCAGGAATGTTCGGGAACAATACGATGCCATACACACATACAGCAAGGATGACGTCAAAAACACCCCAGCTACCCTTCTGGGCATACTCTCGAGCCTTCTCCACTAAGACATCCAACGGAAATCCCCATACATCTCCTCTTCTGATCATCTTCCCAGACAGCTCAGACTCTTTCAAGCACAGGATGGCAGAAAGCTCAGCCAGCTTAGGCTCAGCGTCCGTACGATAAAAAGGCATCTGCTCACGGATCGGTATATCTAGAAGTGCAGAGTACTCCTCCAGGGTAGGAGCCAAAACGAAGTCGGGAAATACAAAACACCTGAGCTCCGCGTCGTAAAACTGTAACAGAGTATAGATGCCACTGGTCTCGTAGGTAGATGGCTGATAAACGTAGGTCAGAATCCTCCCATATCTCTTTCTGAAGTCACCCATTCCCCTCTTCTTAGCAATAGCAATCAATTCTAACAATAGACTGATATTTGGCGACGGAAACTTATAGGGCAATACTCTCTTCAGGTTTTCCATGTCTTGCTAGGAACAAACACCAGAACTGGAAGGGAAAATATGTACCTGAAATACACACACGTTAGTTGAATGCAGATGGTAATGATGCAATATGATAAATAATGCAATCTGCGAACACAGGGGCTATGCTGTAGCCTGAAGAGGAACATCTCTGTGATCAAGAACAGAAAACCAACACGGTCATCAGAACTTCAGGACACTAACTATCATCTGATACTCAAAATATCAATCCCCTGGTAAGAAAACCATCTGAACCTCTGTATCTGACGAGAAAACCATCTGATAATAGCATCAACCTCAGATAAGAAACCCATCTGACCCAGACAACACACCTGGGGAAGAATCAAGAACACCATCTGATAAAGGTACTGAATCATGGTTTCTGAAGGCCAGTTTTCCTGCAATAACCCAGTCCCTCTCACAGGTAGGATAGACCTAATCCACGGACAAAGGTACGGCATCCTATGCGGTCATCAGCGTCACAGACTTTCATGAATGACGATACGATTCCCAGAAGGAGTGGCATCATCAAGTCATGAAGAGGCCTCACTTAGCTGACTTCCAAATGATCGGTCCCCAGAGTCGACAATCCTCACGTCTGGACTCCCCTCAGATCCTCAGGACCGGAAAGGAGCACCTCTGCAAGAATCTCGTCTGAGCGCAGATTTTCGTAGGGAACTGTGCCTGCTCAGCAGACAGGTTCGTCTACTACTTCTCCGCAACTATATCTAGGTGTGTACTCAAGCCCAGGTCCGGCTTTTCACTCACAGTAACCTCCCTTTGCCCACAGCAATAATCATAATAATATAATGCTGGAAAATAAATGCGAAAGGTAAAGGTACAGAAAAGTAAAGTGCGGAAAAGTAAAACACAATATGCACAACACCCAACAAATATACACCCAAGCGCTAGGATTGACTCGCGTAGGGGATGGGAAACGGTCCCAGCATAAGGGATGGGAAAAAGTCCCTAGATGCTATGTCCCCAGCAGAGTCGCCAGCTGTCGCTACTGCGAAAATCGGCGCCGGCTTGACAGGAGAGTCGCCACCGTGCGTTATTTATCCCTCAGAGCGGGAAAGGAAACGCTCGAAGTAAACCTCGCAAAGACGGGGAAAAGGTATGGTCATCGCAACCATAGCCTGGGTTCGGGAGTCGGTTACGCAAGGGGAAGGTATTAGCACCCCTCACGTCCATCGTACTCGATGGGATCCACGCTTGATGTTTATAGGTAAAGGGCGTATTATCTATCTACGCTAATGGCTAGTCTGAAAAGAAAATAAAAGGACAGGACTCGACAGAACATACGGTGTTCTGGGCCTACGTATTCCCTCGTGCAATGGGAAAGTCAGAGTCAACGTAGTTCGACTACCTACGACTAAACGGGGGAAAGGTTGCTCGCCAGGACATCGCGTCCTGTGCCTACGTACTTCCATCTGGTATGAAAGATCAGAGCAAACGTAGTTCGACTAACTACGGGTAAACAGGGGGCTCTCACACAGCAGTGAGAAAACAAACTGGTCTCTAAGGCTCGGGAACCTACAAATACGATCTGGTCTCAAATGCACTCGGGCAGGAGAAAAGGATAACAATTAGTCGTTAGCGGGAAAGTCTCGATCGCACAGCCGCGAGAGAACAACGGTTAGTTGTTAGTGTGCTCGCTAGAATATCGCATCCTATGCCTACATATCTTCGTCTGGTACGAAGAATCAGAGCAGCTGTAGTTCAGCTAACTACGGATCAAGCTACTCAAAAGCTCCTACAGAAAGGAAAGGGAAACCCTAGAACTATAGCTGAGAAACAGGGGAATCTACCTACTGCTATCACACCTGGTTGACCATCCTAATGTCTATCATAACAACTCCGCAGCGGAGAAGTCAGAGCTCCTAAGGGATCATGGCAACAGGACTGAACTACAAACAAGAAACTGCAAAGTAAAGAAATACTGAGATTATGCATGAATGCAACAACTAGACAAACAAGGCGCGAAGGCCGCAAACCACAGAGTCAAGGGAGCTCAGCTCTACCAAATACCAACAAGCAAAGCCACGCAATAACAAACAAGCAGAAGGAGGACCACCTCAACTTCTCATGCACACAAAGTCTACTTCTAAGATGCACCTACTCAGAACTATCTAGATGAACACCTAAGTCTAATGCAACATAACATCATACAAGTCAAACAATCCAAAGAGAAGGCTAGCTAACCTGACAAGCCTCTATCTACAAAACGAGAAACTACTCCTGGGCAAGGCCCCTAACAAACCTGGAACAAGCTCCTAATCTATCTCTAAACAAAACTCTATACAAAACCCTAAGCAAAGATCTAAGCAAAAATCTAATCAAAACCTTAAGCAAGAGGAATCAATCCCAGTCTCCAAGCTTCAGAACAAGCTTACCAGAGGAGGGAGCTAAGCAGACAAGCTCATAGTGCCTTCCTCAGGAAAGTACCAGGAGGTTACTACTCAGGAGTCGTATCCTATGCGGCTCGACAACTGTGATCAGTTTACATTCCTCCTCAGGAGAAACTAAACTCACATGAAGGCTCCGGCATCACTGGATATTTGAGAAATCCTATATGCACTAAGGGAACTAAGTGAGCAGGCTCATAGGACCTTCCTCAGGAAAGTACTAGGAGGCTGACACTTAGGAATCGTATCCTACGTGGCTCAACAACTGTGATCAGTTTACATTCCTCCTCAGGAGAAATTAAACTCACAAGTTGGCTCCAACATCACTGGATACTTAAGAAATCCTAGATAAACTAATGGAACTAAGTGAATAGACCCACAGGACCTTCCTCAGGAAAGTACTAGGAGACTTCCACTTAGGAATCGTATCCCATGTGGCTCAACAACATGTGATCAGTTTACATTTCTCCTCAGGAGAAATTAAACTCACAAGTTGGCTCCAACATCATTGGATACTTAAGAAAGAGGTGAGAAGAGAGAATGAAAGTCATTCATAGTGCCTTCCTCAGGAAAGTACCATAAACTCCCTTCAAACTTAAGGATCTCGAACCTCACAAACAGATAACAAGCTCCTAGACTAAGCCTCAATCCACTGCCTCTTTGCAAGCTCCAACAGGACTGCAATCAGCTCCTATCCTTGAGAAGAACCCACAGGCCAACAAACCACAAGAGACTATCTCTGAAGTTCAACCACAGTTGAACTTCAAAGTCAGAAGTCATCAAGACTTCTCCTATCTTCAAGCTCAGACAAATCACATCAGGACATCCTACAAAAACCTATCAAAAATCTATGGGGAACCTACATGGCTCTAGGACAACATACTAAAAAATCAGAACAAAATTCAATACCAGATGAAAGAACTAAAATCAGCAACACAGACATATCCACAAACCAATTTATTCAACATCAATAACAGTGAAAAAAATGCAATTAAAATGAAAATGCATGATTAAGCTAATGTTGTTATACTATAAAATTCTACACTGAATTACGAGTCTACAGAAAAAAGAACGGAATTATTCGACTAAATCTACTATTTTTTATGAATTTTCTAATGATATGTATGCACTAAAGAATATTAGAAAAGTCAATTAAATGGAAAATATACCAAAAATAGGGAATAAAAATAAAATGACATTTTTATTTTTATTTAATTTTCTAGATATTATGATGAAATGGTAGAAAAAAAAAGAAGAATTAAAAAATCAATTATTTACATTTTATTATGAATTATTTACAAACATGAAAATATAAAAGAAAAACAAAATAAAAGAAAATGGGGGAGGGGGTTCAAACAGCAAGGTTTCCAGTTGCTAATGCATTGGGCTCACATTGGTGGGGGTGTGCCTAGTAAAGGGGCGCAGGGCCCAGCACTACCAGAAACTCATCTCAAAACAAAATAGAAGAAAAAACGCAGGGCGGGTGCTGTTAGTAGGTTTTGCAGTTATTTCCTATTATGGGCTTAAACGAGGGGGTGCGTGTAGCAATAAGGGCCTAAGGCCCAAATCCAATCTGCCTTTCTCTTCTCTCACGCGCGGGGGGGTTTGAGGGAGTAACCGGGAGTGTAACTCAGCAACCTGCGTTTGGGCTTAAGCCCAAATCTGATCCTAACCCAACGAAACCCTAAACAAAAATCTGAATACCCTTCCAACCCCAAATCACTGTTCACGCTTCTAAACCCCCAAACCCTAGCCGTCATCCTCTCTCCTCTCTCTACAACTCCTCTTTCTCTCCCAATCCATTCCCAGAAAACCCCAAACCCTTCATTCAGCTCAAACTTATACGAATCAACCCTAGAATCTTAATCCTCAAAACAAAAACAAAACAGAAAAACTTATGCTAAGAACATTCATGGCGGTTATGAGAAAGGACTAACCTGAAACGAGGACGTCGCTGGGATTCTTTTGGAGGCTCAGTGAAAATTGCCACGAGAGAGGAAGATCTTGACGTCTTCCTGACCGTTGAAGGAACTCACGGAGGCCCTGAAGCACGCGTCGAAGCTCGCTCGAATTCTCTTGAACAAATTAGCGAAGAACTCCACGAATTCTACGAAGATCTGGGATGAGAACCTCAAGAACTGATGAAGCTATGATTCTGAAGCAGATGGATCTTGAAGATCCTTTGAGTGGCGTAAATGTCCTGAGGAAGATCTTCAGAGGATCTTTGATGTTCGTTGGTGGATGGATGTTTCTGGAAATTCCTTGGATGAAGATTTGATGGCGTTCTGGAAACCTTGAAGAACGATGAAGATCCTTGAATGTGTTCTGGAAAATTTCTGGCAAAACGATGAAGGTCTGAGCGAGTTCTGGAGAAGCGATTCTTGAGGTGCGACGAGGATGGATGAGTTCTGGGAATTTACTTGAGGTTTCCGGCGAAGCTTGATCTTTCCGGCGAGGCACCGATGAAGGTGGAAGATGATGAACGGAGCGTTTGGATGAGTTTCTGGCAAAAACGCAGTTTCCGGCGTCTTCAACGGTCTCCGGTGGCCGTTGCGGTGGAGGACGGTGTCTCCGATGGCGTCTGCATGGCCGGCGGTGAAGACCAGCTAGTGGAGTCCAGCTGTTACCTGCATGCAGTGAGGGAGGCTGGTGGCTGGACGCGTGGCCTGGAGAGAGAGGAAAGATGGGCACGTGTGGGCGAGACGTGGCGTGATTCTGGGGAGTTTCTGAGTGTGTGGTGTTGTGATCAATGCGAAACGCGTGGGCCCTCTTTCTTGCTCACACGTGGCGTGCTACTATTTAAAGCACTGAGACGCCTGGAACTTTCTAGAAGCTTCTGGGAATTGCTGGACTTGCTGGATCAATTTTGGACGAACCTGGACCCATAATACTGAACAAAAACTGCATTGGGCTGCACTAAAGCCCAAACGAAAATAACCAAAAAAACTGTAAAACTGAATTAAAACTCACTTAAAACTAAATGAACATTAAAGCCTAATTAACTGACTAAATCAAAAATTAACTATCTTAATCCTAATTAAATCTAAAAATGATTAAAATCCTAATTAAATCTAAAAAATGATTAACCTAATTAAACTCTAAAAAGTGATTAAAAGTCTAATTAATTCTGTATTATCCTAATTAAATCTAAAAAATGATTAAGATCTAATTGACTCTAATCTTCTACTAATTCTCTATTAAAATTCTAATATTATTTAATATCTATTAAAATCTATCATTAATAAAAGAAAAAAAACTATATTATTTTCTATATTATCTAAAAAACAATTAAAACTTATTTAAATTCTTTTATATTCTAAAAAAAGATTAAAAACTAAAAATCTATTTAAAAAATCTATAAAATTCTAAAAATGAGAATTAAACTATTAAAATTAACAAAAACCCTATTTAAATTCCAGAAAAATCTATAAAGCCTATTAAAAATTCACAAAAGTCTATAAAAATCCTAAAAATGCAGATGAATGCAAATGACCGCCATAAAAGAGCGCACGAGACCAGATCGAATCGAACAGAGAGCCCCGGGCATCAGAATATCCCCAAAATCACCGTGCAAGCTAAAAATCACCGAGGAGCGCACAATTTCCCGAAAATAAAACCCTGGTGATCTGGACTGGATCTGCCATATCTGATAGACGAAAATCAAGCTGTAAACTCTGATATCCCCTGTTTGCACAAAAATCATATGTCTGAGCTGCGAATATGAATTTAAACCACGAGTCAAATAGGAGAATCAGTTGGTCAAATTTTAGGGTGCAACAATAAGCTTCTCGAAATTGATTGCCAATTATCGTTTAAAATGGATAAGCTTCTCAAAAGAGATTTCAAGTTATAGTTGAAAATTGATAAGCTTCTCGAAAGACATTGCCACTTTTAGTTGAAAATGGATGGGCTACTCGAAAGAGATTGCCACTGATCGTTGAAAATGGATAAGCTTCTTGAAAGAGATTGCCACTTATCTTTGAAAATAGATAAGTTTCTCGAAAGACATTGCCACTTATCGTTGGAAATGGATAAGGTTCTCGAAAGACATTGCCACTTATCGTTTAAAAATGATAGGCTTCTCGAAAGAGACTGCCATTTATCGTTAAAGAAGGTTATGCTTCTCTAAAGAGATTGCCACTATCGTTGAAAATGGATTAGCTTTTCAAAAGTGATTGCCACTTATCGCTGAAGAAGGATAAGCTTCTCGAATGAGATTTCCACTTATCGTTGAAGAAGGATAATCTTCTCTGAAGAGATTGCCACTTACCGTTGGAGAAGGATAAGTTTCTCTGAAGAGATTGCCCCTTATCATTGAAAATGGATAAGCTTCCCAAATTTGATTACCACGTATTGTTGAAGAAGGATAAGCTTCTTTGAAGAGATTGCCAATTTTCGTTGAAAATGGATAAGCTTCTCGAAAGAGATTGCCACTTATCGTTGAAAATTATTAAGCTTGTCGAAAGACATTGCCACTTATCGTTGAAAATGGATAAGCTTCTCGAAAGAGATTGCCACTTAACGTTGAAAATGGATAAGCTTCTCGAAAGAGATTGCCACTTATCGTTGAATACGGATAAGCTTCTTGAAAGAGATTGCCACATATCCTTGAATAAGGATAAGCTTCTATTAAGAGATTCCCACTTATCGTTGAAAATGGATAAGCTTCTCGAAAGATATATCCACTTACCGTAGAAGAAGAATAAGCTTCTCTGAAGATATTTCCACTTATCGTTGAAGAATGATAATCTTCTCTGAAGAGATTTCCACATTTCGTTGAAGAAGGATAAGCTTCTTTGAAGACATTTCCATTTATTTTTGAAAATGGATAAGCTTCTCGAAATTGATTGCCACTTATCGCTAAAGAAGGATGAGCTTCTCTGAAGAGATTGCCACTTATCGTTGAAAATGGATAAGGTTCTCGAAAGAGATTTCCACTTATCGTTGAAAATTGATAAGATTTTCGAAAGACATTGCCACTTCTCGTTGAAAATGGATAGGCTTCTCAAAAGAGATTCCCATTTATTGTTGAAAATGGATAAGCTTCTCGAAAGAGATTTTCGCTTATCATTAGGAGAAGAATAAGCTTCTCTGAAGAGAGTTTCACTTATCGTTAAAGACGGATAATATTCTCTGAAGAGATTTCCACTTACCGTTGAAGAAGGATAAGCTTCTCTGAAGAGATTGCCACTTATCGTTGGAAATGGATAAGCTTCTCGAAATTGATTGCCAATTATCGTTGAAAATGGATAAGCTTCTCAAAAGAGATTTCAAGTTATAGTTGAAAATTGATAAGCTTCTCGAAACACATTGCCACTTTTAGTTGAAAATGGATGGGCTACTCGAAAGAGATTGCCACTGATCGTTGAAAATGGATAAGCTTCTTGAAAGAGATTGCCACTTATCTTTGAAAATTGATAAGTTTCTCGAAAGACATTGCCACTTATCGTTGGAAATGGATAAGGTTCTCGAAAGACATTGCCACTTATCGTTTAAAATGGATAGGCTTCTCGAAAGAGACTGCCATTTATCGTTAAAGAAGGTTATGCTTCTCTAAAGAGATTTCCACTATCGTTGAAAATGAATTAGCCTTTCAAAAGTGATTGCCACTTATCGCTGAAGAGGGATAAGCTTCTCGAAAGAGATTTCCACTTATCGTTGAAGAAGGATAATCTTCTCTGAAGAGATTGCCACCTACCGTTGGAGAAGGATAAGTTTCTCTGAAGAGATTGCCCCTTATCGTTGAAAATGGATAAGCTTCCCAAATTTGATTACCACGTATTGTTGAAGAAGGATAAGCTTCTCTAAAGAGATTGCCAATTTTCGTTGAAAATGGATAAGCTTCTCAAAAGAGATTGCCACTTATCGTTGAAAATTATTAAGCTTGTCGAAAGACATTTCCACTTATCGTTGAAAATGGATAAGCTTCTCGAAAGAGATTGCCACTTAACGTTGAAAATGGATAAGCTTCTCGAAAGAGATTGCCACTTATAGTTGAAGACGGATAAGCTTCTTGAAAGAGATTGCCACATATCTTTGAATAAGGATAAGCTTCTATGAAGAGATTCCTACTTATCGTTGAAAATGGATAAGCTTCTCGAAAGATATATCCACTTACTGTAGAAGAAGAATAAGCTTCTCTGAAGATATTTCCACTTATCGTTGAAGAATGATAATCTTCTTTGAAGAGATTTCCACATTCCGTTGAAGAAGGATAAGCTTCTTTGAAGAGATTTCCATTTATTTTTGAAAATGGATAAGCTTCTCGAAATTGATTGCCACTTATCGCTAAAGAAGGATGAGCTTCTCTGAAAAGATTGCCACTTATCATTGAAAATGGATAAGGTTCTCGAAAGAGATTTCCACTTATCGTTGAAAATTGATAAGATTTTCGAAAGACATTGCCACTTCTCGTTGAAAATGGATAGGCTTCTCAAAAGAGATTCCCACTTATTGTTGAAAATGGATAAGCTTCTCGAAAGAGATTTTCGCTTATCATTAGGAGAAGAATAAGCTTCTCTGAAGAGATTTTCACTTATCGTTAAAGACGGATAATATTCTCTGAAGAGATTTCCACTTACCGTTGAAGAAGGATAAGCTTCTCTGAAGAGATTGCCACTTATCGTTGGAAATGGATAAGCTTCTCGAAATTGATTGCCAATTATCGTTGAAAATGGATAAGCTTCTCAAAAGAGATTTCAAGTTATAGTTGAAAATTGATAAGTTTCTCGAAACACATTGCCACTTTTAGTTGAAAATGGATGGGCTACTCGAAAGAGATTGCCACTGATCGTTGAAAATGGATAAGCTTCTTGAAAGAGATTGCCACTTATCTTTGAAAATTGATAAGTTTCTCGAAAGACATTGCCACTTATCGTTGGAAATGGATAAGGTTCTCGAAAGACATTGCCAATTATCCTTTAAAATGGATAGGCTTCTCGAAAGAGACAGCCATTTATCGTTAAAGAAGGTTATGCTTCTCTAAAGAGATTTCCACTATCGTTGAAAATGGATTAGCTTTTCAAAAGTGATTGCCATTTATCGCTGAAGAGGGATAAGCTTCTCGAAAGAGATTTCCACTTATCGTTGAAGAAGGATAATCTTCTCTGAAGAGATTGCCACCTACCGTTGGAGAAGGATAAGTTTCTCTGAAGAGATTGCCCCTTATCGTTGAAAATGGATAAGCTTCCCAAATTTGATTACCACGTATTGTTGAAGAAGGATAAGCTTCTCTAAAGAGATTGCCAATTTTCGTTGAAAATGGATAAGCTTCTCAAAAGAGATTGCCACTTATCGTTGAAAATTATTAAGCTTGTCGAAAGACATTGCCATTTATCGTTGAAAATGGATAAGCTTCTCAAAAGATATTGCCACTTAACGTTGAAAATGGATAAGCTTCTCGAAAGAGATTGCCACTTATAGTTGAAGACGGATAAGCTTCTTGAAAGAGATTGCCGAATATCTTTTAATAAGGATAAGCTTCTATGAAGAGATTCCCACTTATCGTTGAAAATGGATAAGCTTCTCGAAAGATATATCCATTTACCGTAGAAGAAAAGTAAGCTTCTCTGAAGATATTTCCACTTATCGTTGAAGAATGATAATCTTCTTTGAAGAGATTTCCACATTCCGTTGAAGAAGGATAAGCTTCTTTGAAGAGATTTCCATTTATTTTTGAAAATGGATAAGCTTCTCGAAATTGATTGCCACTTATCGCTAAAGAAGGATGAGCTTCTCTGAAGAGATTGCCACTTATCATTGAAAATGGATAAGGTTCTCGAAAGAGATTTCCACTTATCGTTGAAAATTGATAAGATTTTCGAAAGACATTGCCACTTCTCGTTGAAAATGGATAGGCTTCTCAAAAGAGATTCCCACTTATTGTTGAAAATGGATAAGCTTCTTGAAAGAGATTTTCGCTTACCATTAGGAGAAGAATAAGCTTCTCTGAAGAGATTTTCACTTATCGTTAAAGACGGATAATATCCTCTGAAGAGATTTCCACTTACCATTGAAGAAGGATAAGCATCTCTGAAGAGATTGCCACTTATCGTTGTAAATGGATAAGCTTCTCGAAATTGATTGCCAATTATCGTTTAAAATGGATAAGCTTCTCAAAAGAGATTTCAAGTTATAGTTGAAAATTGATAAGCTTCTCGAAAGACATTGCCACTTTTAGTTGAAAATGGATAGGCTACTCGAAAGAGATTGCCACTGATCGTTGAAAATGGATAAGCTTCTTGAAAGAGATTGCCACTTATCTTTGAAAATTGATAAGTTTCTCGAAAGACATAGCCACTTATCGTTGGAAATGGATAAGGTTCTCGAAAGACATTGCCACTTATCGTTTAAAATGGATAGGCTTCTCGAAAGAGACTGCCATTTATCGTTAAAGAAGGTTATGCTTCTCTAAAGAGATTGCCACTATCGTTGAAAATGGATTAGCTTTTCAAAAGTGATTGCCACTTATCGCTGAAGAAGGATAAGCTTCTCGAATGAGATTTCCACTTATCGTTGAAGAAGGATAATCTTCTCTGAAGAGATTTCCACTTACCGTTGGAGAAGGATAAGTTTCTCTGAAGAGATTGCCCCTTATCGTTGAAAATGGATAAGCTTCCCAAATTTGATTACCACATATTGTTGAAGAAGGATAAGCTTCTCTGAAGAGATTGCCAATTTTCGTTGAAAATGGATAAGCTTCTCGAAAGAGATTGCCACTTATCGTTGAAAATTATTAAGCTTGTCGAAAGACATTGCCACTTATCGTTGAAAATGGATAAGCTTCTCGAAAGAGATTGCCACTTAACGTTGAAAATGGATAAGCTTCTCGAAAGAGATTGCCACTTATCGTTGAAGACGGATAAGCTTCTTGAAAGAGATTGCCACATATCTTTGAATAAGGATAAGCTTCTATAAAGAGATTCCCACTTATCGTTGAAAATGGATAAGCTTCTCGAAAGATATATCCACTTACCGTAGAAGAAGAATAAGCTTCTCTGAAGATATTTCCACTTATCGTTGAAGAATGATAATCTTCTCTGAAGAGATTTCCACATTTCGTTGAAGAAGGATAAGCTTCTTTGAAGAGATTGCCATTTATTTTTGAAAATGGATAAGCTTCTCGAAATTGATTGCCACTTATCGCTAAAGAAGGATGAGCCTCTCTGAAGAAATTGCCACTTATCGTTGAAAATGGATAAGGTTCTCGAAAGAGATTTCCACTTATCGTTGAAAATTGAAAAGATTTTCGAAAGACATTGCCACTTCTCGTTGAAAATGGATAGGCTTCTCAAAAGAGATTCCCACTTATTGTTGAAAATGGATAAGCTTCTTTGAAAGAGATTTTCGCATACCATTAGGAGAAGAATAAGCTTCTCTGAAGAGATTTTCACTTATCGTTAAAGACGGATAATATTCTCTGAAGAGATTTCCACTTACCATTGAAGAAGGATAAGCTTCTCTGAAGAGATTGCCACTTATCGTTGTAAATGGATAAGCGTCTCGAAATTGATTGCCAATTATCGTTTAAAATGGATAAGCTTCTCAAAATAGATTTCAAGTTATAGTTGAAAATTGATAAGCTTCTCGAAAGACATTGCCACTTTTAGTTGAAAATGGATGGGCTACTCGAAAGAGATTGCCACTGATCGTTGAAAATGGATAAGCTTCTTGAAAGAGATTGCCACTTATCTTTGAAAATTGATAAGTTTCTCGAAAGACATAGCCACTTATCGTTGGAAATGGATAAGGTTCTCGAAAGACATTGCCACTTATCGTTTAAAATGGATAGGCTTCTCGAAAGAGACTGCCATTTATCGTTAAAGAAGGTTATGCTTCTTTAAAGAGATTGCCACTATCGTTGAAAATGGATTAGCTTTTCAAAAGTGATTGCCACTTATCGCTGAAGAAGTATAAGCTTCTCGAATGAGATTTCCACTTATCGTTGAAGAAGGATAATCTTCTCTGAAGAGATTGCCACTTACCGTTGGAGAAGGATAAGTTTCTCTGAAGGGATTGCCCCTTATCGTTGAAAATGGATAAGCTTCCCAAATTTGATTACCACGTATTGTTGAAGAAGGATAAGCTTCGCTGAAGAGATTGCCACTTTTCGTTGAAAATGGATAAGATTCTCGAAAGATATTGTTACTTATCGTTGAAAATTATTAAGCTTGTCGAAAGACATTGCCACTTATCATTGAAAATGGATAAGCTTCTCGAAAGAGATTGCCACTTAACGTTGAAAATGGATAAGCTTCTCGAAAGAGATTGCCACTTATCGTTGAAGACAGATAAGCTTCTTGAAAGAGATTGTCGCATATCATTGAAGAAGGATAAGCTTCTATGAAGAGATTCCCACTTATCGTTGAAAATGGATAAGCTTCTCGAAAGAGATATCCACTTACCGTAGAAGAAGAATAAGCTTCTCTGAAGAGATTTCCACTTATCGTTGAAGAAGGATAATCTTCTCTGAAGAGATTTCCACATTCCGTTGAAGAAGGATAATCTTCTTTGAAGAGATTGCCATTTATTTTTGAAAATGGATAAGCTTCTCTAAATTAATTGCCACTTATCGCTAAAGAAGGATGAGCTTCTCTGAAGAGATTGCCACTTATCGTTGAAAATGGATAAGGTTCTCGAAAGAGATTTCCACTTATCGTTGAAAATTGATAAGATTTTCGAAAGACATTGCCACTTCTCGTTGAAAATGGATAGGCTTCTCAAAAGAGATTCCCACTTATTGTTGAAAATGGATAAGCTTCTCGAAAGAGATTTTCGCTTACCATTAGGAGAAGAATAAGCTTCTCTGAAGAGATTTTCAATTTTCGTCAAAGACGGATAATATTCTCTGAAGAGATTTCCACTTACCATTGAAGAAGGATAAGCTTCTCTGAAGAGATTGCCACTAATCGTTGTAAATGGATAACCTTCTCGAAATTGATTGCCAATTATCGTTTGAAATGGATAAGCTTCTCAAAAGAGATTTCAAGTTATAGTTTAAAATTAAAAAGATTCTCGAAAGACATTGCCACTTTTAGTTGAAAATGGATGGGCTACTCGAAAGAGATTGCCACTAATCGTTGAAAATGGATAAGCTTCTTGAAAGATATTGCCACTTATCTATGAAAATTGATAATTTTCTCGAAATACATTGCCACTTATCATTGGAAATGGATAAGGGTCTCGAAAGAGATTGCCACTTATCGTTTAAAATGGATAGGCTTCTCGAAAGAGACTGCCATTTATCGTTAAAGAAGTTTATGCTTCTCTAAAGAGATTGCCACTATCGTTGAAAATGGATTAGCTTTTCAAAAGTGATTGCCACTTATCGCTGAAGAAGGATAAGCTTCTCGAAAGATATTTCCACTTATCGTTGAAGAAGGAAAATCTTCTCTGAAGAGATTGCCACTTACCGTTGGAGAAGGATAAGTTTCTCTGAAGAGATTTCCCCTTATCGTGTAAAATGGATAAGCTTCCCAAATTTAATTACCACGTATTGTTGAAGAAGGATAAGCTTCTCTGATGAGATTGCCACTTTTCGTTGAAAATGGATAAGCTAATCGAAAGAGATTGCCACTTATCGTTGAAAATTATTAAGCTTGTCGAAAGACATTGCCACTTATCGTTGAAAATGGATAAGCTTCTCGAAAGAGATTGCCACTTAACGTTGAAAATGGATAAGCTTCTCGAAAGAGATTGCCACTTATCATTGAAGACGGATAAGCTTCTTGAAAGAGATTGCCACATATCTTTGAATAAGGATAAGCTTCTATGAAGATTTTCCCACTTTTCGTTGAAAATGGATAAGCTTCTCGAAAGATATATCCACTTACCGTAGAAGAAGAATAAGCTTCGCTGAAGAGATTTCCACTTATCGTTGAAGAAGGATAATCTTCTCTGAAGAGATTGCCACTTACCGTTGGAGAAGGATAAGTTTCTCTGAAGGGATTGCCCCTTATCGTTGAAAATGGATAAGCTTCCCAAATTTGATTACCACGTATTGTTGAAGAAGGATAAGCTTCTCTGAAGAGATTGCCACTTTTCGTTGAAAATGGATAAGATTCTCGAAAGATATTGTTACTTATCGTTGAAAATTATTAAGCTTGTCGAAAGACATTGCCACTTATCATTGAAAATGGATAAGCTTCTCGAAAGAGATTGCCACTTAACGTTGAAAATGGATAAGCTTCTCGAAAGAGATTGCCACTTATCGTTGAAGACAGATAAGCTTCTTGAAAGAGATTGTCGCATATCTTTGAAGAAGGATAAGCTTCTATGAAGATATTCCCACTTATCGTTGAAAATGGATAAGCTTCTCGAAAGAGATATCCACTTACTGTAGAAGAAGAATAAGCTTCTCTGAAGAGATTTCCACTTATCGTTGAAGAAGGATAATCTTCTCTGAAGAGATTTCCACATTCCGTTGAAGAAGGATAATCTTCTTTGAAGAGATTGCCATTTATTTTTGAAAATGGATAAGCTTCTCTAAATTGATTGCCACTTATCGCTAAAGAAGGATGAGCTTCTCTGAAGAGATTGCCACTTATCGTTGAAAATGGATAAGGTTCTCGAAAGAGATTTCCACTTATCGTTGAAAATTGATAAGATTTTCGAAAGACATTGCCACTTCTCGTTGAAAATGGATAGGCTCCTCAAAAGAGATTCCCACTTATTGTTGAAAATGGATAAGCTTCTCGAAAGAGATTTTCGCTTACCATTAGGAGAAGAATAAGCTTCTCTGAAGAGATTTTCACTTTTCGTCAAAGACGGATAATATTCTCTGAAGAGATTTCCACTTACCATTGAAGAAGGATAAGCTTCTCTGAAGAGATTGCCACTAATCGTTGTAAATGGATAACCTTCTCGAAATTGATTGCCAATTATCGTTTGAAATGGATAAGCTTCTCAAAAGAGATTTCAAGTAATAGTTTAAAATTAAAAAGCTTCTCGAAAGACATTGCCACTTTTAGTTGAAAATGGATGGGCTACTCGAAAGAGATTGCCACTAATCGTTGAAAATGGATAAGCTTCTTGAAAGAGATTGCCACTTATCTATGAAAATTGATAATTTTCTCGAAATACAGTGCCACTTATCATTGGAAATGGATAAGGTTCTCGAAAGAGATTGCCACTTATCGTTTAAAATGGATAGGCTTCTCGAAAGAGACTGCCATTTATCGTTAAAGAAGGTTATGCTTCTCTAAAGAGATTGCCACTATCATTGAAAATGGATTAGCTTTTCAAAAGTGATTGCCACTTATCGCTGAAGAAGGATAAGCTTCTCGAAAGAGATTTCCACTTATCGTTGAAGAAGGAAAATCTTCTCTGAAGAGATTGCCACTTACCGTTGGAGAAGGATAAGTTTCTCTGAAGGGATTGCCCCTTATCGTTGAAAATGGATAAGCTTCCCAAATTTGATTACCACGTATTGTTGAAGAAGGATAAGCTTCCCTGAAGAGATTGCCACTTTTCGTTGAAAATGGATAAGATTCTCGAAAGATATTGTTACTTATCGTTGAAAATTATTAAGCTTGTCGAAAGACATTGCCACTTATCGTTGAAAATGGATAAGCTTCTCGAAAGAGATTGCCACTTAACATTGAAAATGGATAAGCTTCTCGAAAGAGATTGCCACTTATCGTTGAAGACAGATAAGCTTCTTGAAAGAGATTGTCGCATATCTTTGAAGAAGGATAAGCTTCTATGAAGAGATTCCCACTTATCGTTGAAAATGGATAAGCTTCTCGAAAGAGATATCCACTTACTGTAGAAGAAGAATAAGCTTCTCTGAAGAGATTTCCACTTATCGTTGAAGAAGGATAATCTTCTCTGAAGAGATTTCCACATTCCGTTGAAGAAGGATAATCTTCTTTGAAGAGATTGCCATTTATTTCTGAAAATGGATAAGCTTCTCTAAATTGATTGCCACTTATCGCTAAAGAAGGATGAGCTTCTCTGAAGAGATTGCCACTTATCGTTGAAAATGGATAAGGTTCTCGAAAGAGATTTCCACTTATCGTTGAAAATTGATAAGATTTTCGAAAGACATTGCCACTTCTCGTTGAAAATGGATAGGCTCCTCAAAAGAGATTCCCACTTATTGTTGAAAATGGATAAGCTTCTCGAAAGAGATTTTCGCTTACCATTAGGAGAAGAATAAGCTTCTCTGAAGAGATTTTCACTTTTCGCCAAAGACGGATAATATTCTCTGAAGAGATTTCCACTTACCATTGAAGAAGGATAAGCTTCTCTGAAGAGATTTCCACTAATCGTTGTAAATAGATAAGCTTCTCAAAATTGATTGCCAATTATCATTGGAAATGGATAAGCTTCTCAAAAGAGATTTCAAGTTATAGTTTAAAATTGAAAAGCTTCTCGAAAGACATTGCCACTTTTAGTTGAAAATGGATGGGCTACTCGAAAGAGATTGCCACTAATCGTTGAAAATGGATAAGCTTCTTGAAAGAGATTGCCACTTATCTATGAAAATTGATAATTTTCTCGAAATACATTGCCACTTATCGTTGGAAATGGATAAGGTTCTCGAAAGAGATTGCCACGTATCGTTTAAAATGGATAGGCTTCTCGAAAGAGACTGCCATTTATCGTTAAAGAAGGTTATGCTTCTCTAAAGAGATTGCCACTATCGTTGAAAATGGATTAGCTTTTCAAAAGTGATTGCCACTTATCGCTGAAGAAGGATAAGCTTCTCGAAAGAGATTTCCACTTATCGTTGAAGAAGGAAAATCTTCTCTGAAGAGATTGCCACTTACCGTTGGAGAAGGATAAGTTTCTCTGAAGAGATTTCCCCTTATCGTTGAAAATGGATAAGCTTCCCAAATTTGATTACCACGTATTGTTGAAGAAGGATAAGCTTCTCTGATGAGATTGCCACTTTTCGTTGAAAATGGATAAGCTAATCGAAAGAGATTGCCACTTATCGTTGAAAATTATTAAGCTTGTCGAAAGACATTGCCACTTATCGTTGAAAATGGATAAGCTTCTCGAAAGAGATTGCCACTTAACGTTGAAAATGGATAAGCTTCTCGAAAGAGATTGCCACTTATCATTGAAGACGGATAAGCTTCTTGAAAGAGATTGCCACATATCTTTGAATAAGGATAAGCTTCTATGAAGAGTTTCCCACTTTTCGTTGAAAATGGATAAGCTTCTCGAAAGATATATCCACTTACCGTAGAAGAAGAATAAGCTTCTCTGAAGATATTTCCACTTTTCGTTGAAGAATGATAATCTTCTCTGAAGAGATTTCCACATTCCGTTGAAGAAGGATAAGCTTCTTTGAAGAGATTGCCATTTATTTTTGAAAATGGATAAGCTTCTCGAAATTGATTGCCACTTATCGCTAAAGAAGGATGAGCTTCTCTGAAGAGATTGCCACTTATCGTTGAAAATGGATAAGGTTCTCGAAAGAGATTTCCACTTATCGTTGAAAATTGATAAGATTTTCGAAAGACATTGCCACTTCTCGTTGAAAATGGATAGGCTTCTCAAAAGAGATTCCCACTTATTGTTGAAAATGGATAAGCTTCTCGAAAGAGATTTTCGCTTACCATTAGGAGAAGAATAAGCTTCTCTGAAGAGATTTTCACTTATCGTTAAAGACGGATAATATTCTCTGAAGAGATTTCCACTTACCATTGAAGAAGGATAAGCTTCTCTGAAGAGATTGCCACTAATCGTTGTAAATAGATAAGCTTCTCAAAATTGATTGCCAATTATCGTTGGAAATGGATAAGCTTCTCAAAAGAGATTTCAAGTTATAGTTTAAAATTGAAAAGCTTCTCGAAAGACATTGCCACTTTTAGTTGAAAATGGATGGGCTACTCGAAAGAGATTGCCAGAGATCGTTGAAAATGGATAAGCTTCTTGAAAGAGATTGCCACTTATCTTTGAAAATTGATAAGTTTCTCGAAATACATTGCCACTTATCGTTGAAAATGGAAAAGGTTCTCAAAAGAGATTGCCATTTTCGTTTAAAATGGATAGGCTTCTCGAAAGAGACTGCCATTTATCGTTAAAGAAGGTTATGCTTCTCTAAAGAGATTGCCACTATCGTTGAAAATGGATTAGCTTTTCAAAAGTGATTGCCACTTATCGCTGAACAAGGATAAGCTTCTCGAAAGAGATTTCCACTTATCGTTGAAGAAGGAAAATCTTCTCTGAAGAGATTGCCACTTACCGTTGGAGAAGGATAAGTTTCTCTGAAGAGATTTCCCCTTATCGTTGAAAATGGATAAGCTTCCCAAATTTGATTACCACGTATTGTTGAAGAAGGATAAGCTTCTCTGATGAGATTGCCACTTTTCGTTGAAAATGGATAAGCTAATCGAAAGAGATTGCCACTTATCGTTGAAAATTATTAAGCTTGTCGAAAGACATTGCCACTTATCGTTGAAAATGGATAAGCTTCTCGAAAGAGATTGCCACTTAACGTTGAAAATGGATAAGCTTCTCGAAAGAGATTGCCACTTATCATTGAAGACGGATAAGCTTCTTGAAAGAGATTGCCACATATCTTTGAATAAGGATAAGCTTCTATGAAGAGTTTCCCACTTTTCGTTGAAAATGGATAAGCTTCTCGAGAGATATATCCACTTACCGTAGAAGAAGAATAAGCTTCTCTGAAGATATTTCCACTTTTCGTTGAAGAATGATAATCTTCTCTGAAGAGATTTCCACATTCCGTTGAAGAAGGATAAGCTTCTTTGAAGAGATTGCCATTTATTTTTGAAAATGGATAAGCTTCTCGAAATTGATTGCCACTTATCGCTAAAGAAGGATGAGCTTCTCTGAAGAGATTGCCACTTATCGTTGAAAATGGATAAGGTTCTCGAAAGAGATTTCCACTTATCGTTGAAAATTGATAAGATTTTCGAAAGACATTGCCACTTCTCGTTGAAAATGGATAGGCTTCTCAAAAGAGATTCCCACTTATTGTTGAAAATGGATAAGCTTCTCGAAAGAGATTTTCGCTTACCATTAGGAGAAGAATAAGCTTCTCTGAAGAGATTTTCACTTATCGTTAAAGACGGATAATATTCTCTGAAGAGATTTCCACTTACCATTGAAGAAGGATAAGCTTCTCTGAAGAGATTGCCACTAATCGTTGTAAATAGATAAGCTTCTCAAAATTGATTGCCAATTATCGTTGGAAATGGATAAGCTTCTCAAAAGAGATTTCAAGTTATAGTTTAAAATTGAAAAGCTTCTCGAAAGACATTGCCACTTTTAGTTGAAAATGGATGGGCTACTCGAAAGAGATTGCCACTAATCGTTGAAAATGGATAAGCTTCTTGAAAGAGATTGCCACTTATCTTTGAAAATTGATAAGTTTCTCGAAATACATTGCCACTTATCGTTGGAAATGGATAAGGTTCTCGAAAGAGATTGCCACGTATCGTTTAAAATGGATAGGCTTCTCGAAAGAGACTGTCATTTATCATTAAAGAAGGTTATGCTTCTCTAAAGAGATTGCCACTATCGTTGAAAATGGATTAGCTTTTCAAAAGTGATTGTGACTTATCGCTGAACAAGGATAAGCTTCTCGAAAGATATTTCCACTTATCGTTGAAGAAGGAAAATCTTCTCTGAAGAGATTGCCACTTACCGTTGGAGAAGGATAAGTTTCTCTGAAGAGATTTCCCCTTATCGTTGAAAATGGATAAGCTTCCCAAATTTGATTACCACGTATTGTTGAAGAAGGATAAGCTTCTCTGATGAGATTGCCACTTTTCGTTGAAAATGGATAAGCTAATCGAAAGAGATTGCCACTTATCGTTGAAAATTATTAAGCTTGTCGAAAGACATTGCCACTTATCGTTGAAAATGGATAAGCTTCTCGAAAGAGATTGCCACTTAACGTTGAAAATGGATAAGCTTCTCGAAAGAGATTGCCACTTATCATTGAAGACGGATAAGCTTCTTGAAAGAGATTGCCACATATCTTTGAATAAGGATAAGCTTCTATGAAGAGTTTCCCACTTTTCGTTGAAAATGGATAAGCTTCTCGAAAGATATATCCACTTACCGTAGAAGAAGAATAAGCTTCTCTGAAGATATTTCCACTTTTCGTTGAAGAATGATAATCTTCTCTGAAGAGATTTCCACATTCCGTTGAAGAAGGATAAGCTTCTTTGAAGAGATTGCCATTTATTTTTGAAAATGGATAAGCTTCTCGAAATTGATTGCCACTTATCGCTAAAGAAGGATGAGCTTCTCTGAAGAGATTGCCACTTATCGTTGAAAATGGATAAGGTTCTCGAAAGAGATTTCCACTTATCGTTGAAAATTGATAAGATTTTCGAAAGACATTGCCACTTCTCGTTGAAAATGGATAGGCTTCTCAAAAGAGATTCCCACTTATTGTTGAAAATGGATAAGCTTCTCGAAAGAGATTTTCGCTTACCATTAGGAGAAGAATAAGCTTCTCTGAAGAGATTTTCACTTATCGTTAAAGACGGATAATATTCTCTGAAGAGATTTCCACTTACCATTGAAGAAGGATAAGCTTCTCTGAAGAGATTGCCACTAATCGTTGTAAATAGATAAGCTTCTCAAAATTGATTGCCAATTATCGTTGGAAATGGATAAGCTTCTCAAAAGAGATTTCAAGTTATAGTTTAAAATTGAAAAGCTTCTCGAAAGACATTGCCACTTTTAGTTGAAAATGGATGGGCTACTCGAAAGAGATTGCCACTAATCGTTGAAAATGGATAAGCTTCTTGAAAGAGATTGCCACTTATCTTTGAAAATTGATAAGTTTCTCGAAATACATTGCCACTTATCGTTGGAAATGGATAAGGTTCTCGAAAGAGATTGCCACGTATCGTTTAAAATGGATAGGCTTCTCGAAAGAGACTGCCATTTATCGTTAAAGAAGGTTATGCTTCTCTAAAGAGATTGCCACTATCGTTGAAAATGGATTAGCTTTTCAAAAGTGATTGCCACTTATCGCTGAACAAGGATAAGCTTCTCGAAAGAGATTTCCACTTATCGTTGAAGAAGGAAAATCTTCTCTGAAGAGATTGCCACTTACCGTTGGAGAAGGATAAGTTTCTCTGAAGAGATTTCCCCTTATCGTTGAAAATGGATAAGCTTCCCAAATTTGATTACCACGTATTGTTGAAGAAGGATAAGCTTCTCTGAAGAGATTGCCACTTTTTGTTGAAAATGGATAAGCTTCTCGACAGAGATTGCCACTTATCGTTGAAAATTATTAAGCTTGTTGAAAGACATCGCCACTTATCGTTGAAAATGGATAAGCTTCTCGAAAGAGATTGCCACTTAACGTTGAAAATGGATAAGTTTCTCGAAAGAGATTGCCACTTATCGTTGAAGACGGATAAGCTTCTTGAAAGAGATTTCCACATATCTTTGAATAAGGATAAGCTTCTATGAAGAGATTCCCACTTATCGTTGAAAATGGATAAGCTTTTCGAAAGAGATATCCACTTACCGTAGAAGAAGAATAAGCTTCTCTGAAGAGATTTCCACTTATCGTTGAAGAAGGATAATCTTCTCTGAAGAGATTTCCACATTCCGTTGAAGAAGGATAAGCTTCTTTGAAGAGATTGCCATTTATTTTTGAAAATGGATAAGCTTCTCGAAATTGATTGCCACTTATCGCTAAAGAAGGATGAGCTTCTCTGAAGAGATTGCCACTTATCGTTGAAAATGGATAAGGTTCTCGAAAGAGATTTCCACTTATCGTTGAAAATTGATAAGATTTTCGAAAGACATTGCCACTTCTCGTTGAAAATGGATAGGCTTCTCAAAAGAGATTCCCACTTATTGTTGAAAATGGATAAGCTTCTCGAAAGAGATTTTCGCTTACCATTAGGAGAAGAATAAGCTTCTCTGAAGAGATTTTCACTTATCGTTAAAGACGGATAATATTCTCTGAAGAGATTTCCACTTACCATTGAAGAAGGATAAGCTTCTCTGAAGAGATTGCCACTAATCGTTGTAAATAGATAAGCTTCTCAAAATTGATTGCCAATTATCGTTGGAAATGGATAAGCTTCTCAAAAGAGATTTCAAGTTATAGTTTAAAATTGAAAAGCTTCTCGAAAGACATTGCCACTTTTAGTTGAAAATGGATGGGCTACTCGAAAGAGATTGCCACTAATCGTTGAAAATGGATAAGCTTCTTGAAAGAGATTGCCACTTATCTTTGAAAATTGATAAGTTTCTCGAAATACATTGCCACTTATCGTTGGAAATGGATAAGGTTCTCAAAAGAGATTGCCACGTATCGTTTAAAATGGATAGGCTTCTCGAAAGAGACTGCCATTTATCGTTAAAGAAGGTTATGCTTCTCTAAAGAGATTGCCACTATCGTTGAAAATGGATTAGCTTTTCAAAAGTGATTGCCACTTATCGCTGAACAAGGATAAGCTTCTCGAAAGAGATTTCCACTTATCGTTGAAGAAGGAAAATCTTCTCTGAAGAGATTGCCACTTACCGTTGGAGAAGGATAAGTTTCTCTGAAGAGATTTCCCCTTATCGTTGAAAATGGATAAGCTTCCCAAATTTGATTACCACGTATTGTTGAAGAAGGATAAGCTTCTCTGAAGAGATTGCCACTTTTTGTTGAAAATGGATAAGCTTCTCGACAGAGATTGCCACTTATCGTTGAAAATTATTAAGCTTGTTGAAAGACATCGCCACTTATCGTTGAAAATGGATAAGCTTCTCGAAAGAGATTGCCACTTAACGTTGAAAATGGATAAGTTTCTCGAAAGAGATTGCCACTTATCGTTGAAGACGGATAAGCTTCTTGAAAGAGATTTCCACATATCTTTGAATAAGGATAAGCTTCTATGAAGAGATTCCCACTTATCGTTGAAAATGGATAAGCTTTTCGAAAGAGATATCCACTTACCGTAGAAGAAGAATAAGCTTCTCTGAAGAGATTTCCACTTATCGTTGAAGAAGGATAATCTTCTCTGAAGAGATTTCCACATTCCGTTGAAGAAGGATAAGCTTCTTTGAAGAGATTGCCATTTATTTTTGAAAATGGATAAGCTTCTCGAAATTGATTGCCACTTATCGCTAAAGAAGGATGAGCTTCTCTGAAGAGATTGCCACTTATCGTTGAAAATGGATAAGGTTCTCGAAAGATATTTCCACTTATCGTTGAAAATTGATAAGATTTTCGAAAGACATTGCCACTTCTCGTTGAAAATGGATAGGATTCTCAAAAGAGATTCCCACTTATTGTTGAAAATGGATAAGCTTCTCGAAAGAGATTTTCGCTTACCATTAGGAGAAGAATAAGCTTCTCTGACGAGATTTTCACTTATCGTTAAAGACAGATAATATTCTCTGAAGAGATTTCCACTTACCATTGAAGAAGGATAAGCTTCTCTGAAGAGATTTCCACTTATCGTTGTAAATGGATAAGCTTCTCGAAATTGATTGCCAATTATCGTTGAAAATGGATAAGCTTCTCAAAAGAGATTTCAAGTTATAGTTGAAAATTGATAAGCTTCTCGAAAGACATTGCCACTTTTAGTTGAAAATGGATGGGCTACTCGAAAGAGATTGCCACTAATCGTTGAATATGGATAAGCTTGTTGAAAGAGATTGCCACTTATCTTTGAAAATTGATAAGTTTCTCGAAATACATTGCCATTATCGTTGGAAATGGATAAGGTTCTCGAAAGAGATTGCCACGTATCGTTTAAAATGGATAGGCTTCTCGAAAGAGACTGCCATTTATCGTTAAAGAAGGTTATGCTTCTCTAAAGAGATTGCCACTATCGTTGAAAATGGATTAGCTTTTCAAAAGTGATTGCGACTTATCGCTGAACAAGGATAAGCTTCTCGAAAGAGATTTCCACTTATCGTTGAAGAAGGAAAATCTTCTCTGAAGAGATTGCCACTTACCGTTGGAGAAGGATAAGTTTCTCTGAAGAGATTTCCCCTTATCGTTGAAAATGGATAAGCTTCCCAAATTTGATTACCACGTATTGTTGAAGAAGGATAAGCTTCTCTGATGAGATTGCCACTTTTCATTGAAAATGGATAAGCTAATCGAAAGAGATTGCCACTTATCGTTGAAAATTATTAAGCTTGTCGAAAGACATTGCCACTTATCATTGAAAATGGATAAGCTTCTCGAAAGAGATTGCCACTTAACGTTGAAAATGGATAAGCTTCTCGAAAGAGATTGCCACTTATCATTGAAGACGGATAAGCTTCTTGAAAGAGATTGCCACATATCTTTGAATAAGGATAAGCTTCTATGAAGAGTTTCCCACTTTTCGTTGAAAATGGATAAGCTTCTCGAAAGATATATCCACTTACCGTAGAAGAAGAATAAGCTTCTCTGAAGATATTTCCACTTTTCGTTGAAGAATGATAATCTTCTCTGAAGAGATTTCCACATTCCGTTGAAGAAGGATAAGCTTCTTTGAAGAGATTGCCATTTATTTTTGAAAATGGATAAGCTTCTCGAAATTGATTGCCACTTATCGCTAAAGAAGGATGAGCTTCTCTGAAGAGATTGCCACTTATCGTTGAAAATGGATAAGGTTCTCGAAAGAGATTTCCACTTATCGTTGAAAATTGATAAGATTTTCGAAAGACATTGCCACTTCTCGTTGAAAATGGATAGGCTTCTCAAAAGAGATTCCCACTTATTGTTGAAAATGGATAAGCTTCTCGAAAGAGATTTTCGCTTACCATTAGGAGAAGAATAAGCTTCTCTGAAGAGATTTTCACTTATCGTTAAAGACGGATAATATTCTATGAAGAGATTTCCACTTACCATTGAAGAAGGATAAGCTTCTCTGAAGAGATTGCCACTAATCGTTGTAAATAGATAAGCTTCTCAAAATTGATTGCCAATTATCGTTGGAAATGGATAAGCTTCTCAAAAGAGATTTCAAGTTATAGTTTAAAATTTAAAAGCTTCTCGAAAGACATTGCCACTTTTAGTTGAAAATGGATGGGCTACTCGAAAGAGATTGCCACTAATCGTTGAAAATGGATAAGCTTCTTGAAAGAGATTGCCACTTATCTTTGAAAATTGATAAGTTTCTCGAAATACATTGCCACTTATCGTTGGAAATGGATAAGGTTCTCGAAAGAGATTGCCACGTATCGTTTAAAATGGATAGGCTTCTCGAAAGAGACTGCCATTTATCGTTAAAGAAGGTTATGCTTCTCTAAAGAGATTGCCACTATCGTTGAAAATGGATTAGCTTTTCAAAAGTGATTGCCACTTATCGCTGAACAAGGATAAGCTTCTCGAAAGAGATTTCCACTTATCGTTGAAGAAGGATAATCTTCTCTGAAGAGATTGCCACTTACTGTTGGAGAAGGATAAGTTTCTCTGAAGAGATTGCCCCTTATCGTTGAAAATGGATAAGCTTCCCAAATTTGATTAGCACGTATTGTTGAAGAAGGATAAGCTTCTCTGAAGAGATTGCCACTTTTCGTCGTAAATGGATAAGATTCTCGAAAGATATTGCTACTTATCGTTGAAAATTATTAAGCTTGTCGAAAGACATTGCCACTTATCGTTGAAAATGGATAAGCTTCTCGAAAGAGATTGCCACTTAACGTTGAAAATGGATAAGCTTCTCGAAAGAGATTGCCACTTATCGTTTAAGACGGATAAGTTTCTTGAAAGAGATTGTCGCATATCTTTGAAGAAGGATAAGCTTCTATGAAGAGATTCCCACTTATCGTTGAAAATGGATAAGCTTCTCGAAAGAGATATCCACTTACCGTAGAAGAAGAATAAGCTTCTCTGAAGAGATTTCCACTTATCGTTGAAGAAGGATAATCTTCTCTGAAGAGATTTCCACATTCCGTTGAAGAAGGATAAGCTTCTTTGAAGAGATTGCCATTTATTTTTGAAAATGGATAAGCTTCTCGAAATTGATTGCCACTTATCGCTAAAGAAGGATGAGCTTCTCTGAAGAGATTGCCACTTATCGTTGAAAATGGATAAGGTTCTCGAAAGAGATTTCCACTTATCGTTGAAAATTGATAAGATTTTCGAAAGACATTGCCACTTCTCGTTGAAAATGGATAGGCTTCTCAAAAGAGATTCCCACTTATTGTTGAAAATGGATAAGCTTCTCGAAAGAGATTTTAGCTTACCATTAGGAGAAGAATAAGCTTCTCTGAAGAGATTTTCACTTATCGTCAAAGACGGATAATATTCTCTGAAGAGATTTCCACTTACCATTGAAGAAGGATAAGCTTCTCTGAAGAGATTGCCACTTATCGTTGTAAATGGATAAGCTTCTCGAAATTGATTGCCAATTATCGTTGGAAATGGATAAGCTTCTCAAAAGAGATTTCAAGTTATAGTTGAAAATTGATAAGCTTCTCGAAAGAGATTGCCACTTAACGTTGAAAATGGATAAGTTTCTCGAAAGAGATTTCCACTTATCGTTGAAGACGGATAAGCTTCTTGAAAGAGATTTCCACATATCTTTGAATAAGGATAAGCTTCTATGAAGAGATTCCCACTTATCGTTGAAAATGGATAAGCTTTTCGAAAGAGATATCCACTTACCGTAGAAGAAGAATAAGCTTCTCTGAAGAGATTTCCACTTATCGTTGAAGAAGGATAATCTTCTCTGAAGAGATTTCCACATTCCGTTGAAGAAGGATAAGCTTCTTTGAAGAGATTGCCATTTATTTTTGAAAATGGATAAGCTTCTCGAAATTGATTGCCACTTATCGCTAAAGCAGGACGAGCTTCTCTGAAGAGATTGCCACTTATCGTTGAAAATGGATAAGGTTCTCGAAAGAGATTTCCACTTATCGTTGAAAATTGATAAGATTTTCGAAAGACATTGCCACTTCTCGTGAAAATGGATAGGCTTCTCAAAAGAGATTCCCACTTATTGTTGAAAATGGATAAGCTTCTCGAAAGAGTTTTTCGCTTACCATTAGGAGAAGAATAAGCTTCTCTGACGAGATTTTCACTTATCGTTAAAGACGGATAATATTCTCTGAAGAGATTTCCACTTACCATTGAAGAAGGATAAGCTTCTCTGAAGAGATTTCCACTTATCGTTGTAAATGGATAAGCTTCTCGAAATTGATTTCCAATTATCATTGAAAATGGATAAGCTTCTCAAAAGAGATTTCAAGTTATAGTTGAAAATTGATAAGCTTCTCGAAAGACATTGCCACTTTTAGTTGAAAATGGATGGGCTACTCGAAAGAGATTGCCAGAGATCGTTGAATATGGATAAGCTTCTTGAAAGAGATTGCCACTTATCTTTGAAAATTGATAAGTTTCTCGAAATACATTGCCACTTATCGTTGGAAATGGATAAGGTTCTCGAAAGAGACTGCCACTTATCGTTTAAAATGGATAGGCTTCTCGAAAGAGACTGCCATTTATCGTTAAAGAAGGTTATACTTCTCTAAAGAGATTGCCACTATCGTTGAAAATGGATTAGCTTTTCAAAAGTGATTGCCACTTATCGCTGAAGAAGGATAAGCTTCTCGAAAGAGATTTCCACTTATCGTTGAAGAAGGATAATCTTCTCTGAAGAGATTGCCACTTACCGTTGGAGAAGGATAAGTTTCTCTGAAGAGATTGCCCCTTATCGTTGAAAATGGATAAGCTTCCCAAATATGATTACCACGTATTGTTGAAGAAGGATAAGCTTCTCTGAAGATATTGCCACTTTCCGTTGAAAATGGATAAGATTCTCGAAAGATATTGCTACTTATCGTTGAAAATTATTAAGCTTGTCGAAAGACATTGCCACTTATCGTTGAAAATGGATAAGCTTCTCGAAAGAGATTTCCACTTAACGTTGAAAATGGATAAGATTCTCGAAAGAGATTGCCACTTATCGTTGAAGACGGATAAGTTTCTTGAAAGAGATTGCCGCATATCTTTGAAGAAGGATAAGCTTCTATGAAGAGATTCCCACTTATCGTTGAAAATGGATAAGCTTCTTGAAAGAGATATCCACTTACCGTAGAAGAAGAATAAGCTTCTCTGAAGAGATTTCCACTTATCGTTGAAGAAGGATAATCTTCTCTGAAGAGATTTCCACATTCCGTTGAAGAAGGATAAGCTTCTTTGAAGAGATTGCCATTTATTTTTGAAAATGGATAAGCTTCTCGAAATTGATTGCCACTTATCGCTAAAGAAGGATGAGCTTCTCTGAAGAGATTGCCACTTATCGTTGAAAATGGATAAGGTTCTCGAAAGAGATTTCCACTTATCGTTGAAAATTGATAAGATTTTCGAAAGACATTGCCATTTCTCGTTGAAAATGGATAGGCTTCTCAAAAGAGATTCCCACTTATTGTTGAAAATGGATAAGCTTCTCGAAAGAGTTTTTCGCTTACCATTAGGAGAAGAATAAGCTTCTCTGACGAGATTTTCACTTATCGTTAAAGACAGATAATATTCTCTGAAGAGATTTCCACTTACCATTGAAGAAGGATAAGCTTCTCTGAAGAGATTTCCACTTATCGTTGTAAATGGATAAGCTTCTCGAAATTGATTGCCAATTATCGTTGAAAATTGATAAGCTTCTCAAAAGAGATTTCAAGTTATAGTTGAAAATTGATAAGCTTCTCGAAAGACATTGCCACTTTTAGTTGAAAATGGATGGGCTACTCGAAAGAGATTTCCAGATATCGTTGAATATGGATAAGCTTCTTGAAAGAGATTGCCACTTATCTTTGAAAATTGATAAGTTTCTCGAAATACATTGCCACTTATCGTTGGAAATGGATAAGGTTCTCGAAAGAGACTGTCACTTATCGTTTAAAATGGATAGGCTTCTCGAAAGAGAATGCCATTTATCGTTAAAGAAGGTTATGCTTCTCTAAAGAGATTGCCACTATCGTTGAAAATGGATTAGCTTTTCAAAAGTGATTTCCACTTATCGCTGAAGAAGGATAAGCTTCTCGAAAGAGATTTCCACTTATCGTTGAAGAAGGATAATCTTCTCTGAAGAGATTGCCACTTACCGTTGGAGAAGGATAAGTTTCTCTGAAGAGATTGCCCCTTATCGTTGAAAATGGATAAGCTTCCCAAATTTGATTAGCACGTATTGTTGAAGAAGGATAAGCTTCTCTGAAGAGATTGCCACTTTTCCTTGAAAATGGATAAGATTCTCGAAAGATATTGCTACTTATCGTTGAAAATTATTAAGCTTGTCGAATGACATTGCCACTTATCGTTGAAAATGGATAAGCTTCTCGAAAGAGATTTCCACTTAACGTTGAAAATGGATAAGCTTCTCGAAAGAGATTGCCACTTATCATTTAAGACGGATAAGTTTCTTGAAAGAGATTGTCGCATATCTTTGAAGAAGGATAAGCTTCTATGAATAGATTCCCACTTATCGTTGAAAATGGATAAGCTTCTCGAAAGAGATATCCACTTACCGTAGAAGAAGAATAAGCTTCTCTGAAGAGATTTCCACTTATCGTTGAAGAAGGATAATCTTCTCTGAAGAGATTTCCACATTCCGTTGAAGAAGGATAAGCTTCTTTGAAGAGATTGCCATTTATTTTTGAAAATGGATAAGCTTCTCGAAATTGATTGCCACTTATCGCTAAAGAAGGATGAGCTTCTCTGAAGAGATTGCCACTTATCGTTGAAAATGGATAAGGTTCTCGAAAGAGATTTCCACTTATCGTTGAAAATTGATAAGATTTTCGAAAGACATTGCCACTTCTCGTTGAAAATGGATAGGCTTCTCAAAAGAGATTCCCACTTATTGTTGAAAATGGATAAGCTTCTCGAAAGAGATTTTAGCTTACCATTAGGAGAAGAATAAGCTTCTCTGAAGAGATTTTCACTTATCGTCAAAGACGGATAATATTCTCTGAAGAGATTTCCACTTACCATTGAAGAAGGATAAGCTTCTCTGAAGAGATTGCCACTTATCGTTGTAAATGGATAAGCTTCTCGAAATTGATTGCCAATTATCGTTGGAAATGGATAAGCTTCTCAAAAGAGATTTCAAGTTATAGTTGAAAATTGATAAGCTTCTCGAAAGAGATTGCCACTTAACGTTGAAAATGGATAAGTTTCTCGAAAGAGATTTCCACTTATCGTTGAAGACGGATAAGCTTCTTGAAAGAGATTGCCACATATCTTTGAATAAGGATAAGCTTCTATGAAGAGATTCCCACTTATCGTTGAAAATGGATAAGCTTTTCGAAAGAGATATCCACTTACCGTAGAAGAAGAATAAGCTTCTCTGAAGAGATTTCCACTTATCGTTGAAGAAGGATAATCTTCTCTGAAGAGATTTCCACATTCCGTTGAAGAAGGATAAGCTTCTTTGAAGAGATTGCCATTTATTTTTGAAAATGGATAAGCTTCTCGAAATTGATTGCCACTTATCGCTAAAGCAGGACGAGCTTCTCTGAAGAGATTGCCACTTATCGTTGAAAATGGATAAGGTTCTCGAAAGAGATTTCCACTTATCGTTGAAAATTGATAAGATTTTCGAAAGACATTGCCACTTCTCGTTGAAAATGGATAGGCTTCTCAAAAGAGATTCCCACTTATTGTTGAAAATGGATAAGCTTCTCGAAAGAGTTTTTCGCTTACCATTAGGAGAAGAATAAGCTTCTCTGACGAGATTTTCACTTATCGTTAAAGACGGATAATATTCTCTGAAGAGATTTCCACTTACCATTGAAGAAGGATAAGCTTCTCTGAAGAGATTTCCACTTATCGTTGTAAATGGATAAGCTTCTCGAAATTGATTTCCAATTATCATTGAAAATGGATAAGCTTCTCAAAAGAGATTTCAAGTTATAGTTGAAAATTGATAAGCTTCTCGAAAGACATTGCCACTTTTAGTTGAAAATGGATGGGCTACTCGAAAGAGATTGCCAGAGATCGTTGAATATGGATAAGCTTCTTGAAAGAGATTGCCACTTATCTTTGAAAATTGATAAGTTTCTCGAAATACATTGCCACTTATCGTTGGAAATGGATAAGGTTCTCGAAAGAGACTGCCACTTATCGTTTAAAATGGATAGGCTTCTCGAAAGAGACTGCCATTTATCGTTAAAGAAGGTTATACTTCTCTAAAGAGATTGCCACTATCGTTGAAAATGGATTAGCTTTTCAAAAGTGATTGCCACTTATCGCTGAAGAAGGATAAGCTTCTCGAAAGAGATTTCCACTTATCGTTGAAGAAGGATAATCTTCTCTGAAGAGATTGCCACTTACCGTTGGAGAAGGATAAGTTTCTCTGAAGAGATTGCCCCTTATCGTTGAAAATGGATAAGCTTCCCAAATATGATTACCACGTATTGTTGAAGAAGGATAAGCTTCTCTGAAGAGATTGCCACTTTCCGTTGAAAATGGATAAGATTCTAGAAAGATATTGCTACTTATCGTTGAAAATTATTAAGCTTGTCGAAAGACATTGCCACTTATCGTTGAAAATGGATAAGCTTCTCGAAAGAGATTTCCACTTAACGTTGAAAATGGATAAGATTCTCGAAAGAGATTGCCACTTATCGTTGAAGACGGATAAGTTTCTTGAAAGAGATTGCCGCATATCTTTGAAGAAGGATAAGCTTCTATGAAGAGATTCCCACTTATCGTTGAAAATGGATAAGCTTCTCGAAAGAGATATCCACTTACCGTAGAAGAAGAATAAGCTTCTCTGAAGAGATTTCCACTTATCGTTGAAGAAGGATAATCTTCTCTGAAGAGATTTCCACATTCCGTTGAAGAAGGATAAGCTTCTTTGAAGAGATTGCCATTTATTTTTGAAAATGGATAAGCTTCTCGAAATTGATTGCCACTTATCGCTAAAGAAGGATGAGCTTCTCTGAAGAGATTGCCACTTATCGTTGAAAATGGATAAGGTTCTCGAAAGAGATTTCCACTTATCGTTGAAAATTGATAAGATTTTCGAAAGACATTGCCATTTCTCGTTGAAAATGGATAGGCTTCTCAAAAGAGATTCCCACTTATTGTTGAAAATGGATAAGCTTCTCGAAAGAGTTTTTCGCTTACCATTAGGAGAAGAATAAGCTTCTCTGACGAGATTTTCACTTATCGTTAAAGACAGATAATATTCTCTGAAGAGATTTCCACTTACCATTGAAGAAGGATAAGCTTCTCTGAAGAGATTTCCACTTATCGTTGTAAATGGATAAGCTTCTCGAAATTGATTGCCAATTATCGTTGAAAATTGATAAGCTTCTCAAAAGAGATTTCAAGTTATAGTTGAAAATTGATAAGCTTCTCGAAAGACATTGCCACTTTTAGTTGAAAATGGATGGGCTACTCGAAAGAGATTTCCAGATATCGTTGAATATGGATAAGCTTCTTGAAAGAGATTGCCACTTATCTTTGAAAATTGATAAGTTTCTCGAAATACATTGCCACTTATCGTTGGAAATGGATAAGGTTCTCGAAAGAGACTGTCACTTATCGTTTAAAATGGATAGGCTTCTCGAAAGAGAATGCCATTTATCGTTAAAGAAGGTTATGCTTCTCTAAAGAGATTGCCACTATCGTTGAAAATGGATTAGCTTTTCAAAAGTGATTTCCACTTATCGCTGAAGAAGGATAAGCTTCTCGAAAGAGATTTCCACTTATCGTTGAAGAAGGATAATCTTCTCTGAAGAGATTGCCACTTACCGTTGGAGAAGGATAAGTTTCTCTGAAGAGATTGCCCCTTATCGTTGAAAATGGATAAGCTTCCCAAATTTGATTAGCACGTATTGTTGAAGAAGGATAAGCTTCTCTGAAGAGATTGCCACTTTTCCTTGAAAATGGATAAGATTCTCGAAAGATATTGCTACTTATCGTTGAAAATTATTAAGCTTGTCGAATGACATTGCCACTTATCGTTGAAAATGGATAAGCTTCTCGAAAGAGATTTCCACTTAACGTTGAAAATGGATAAGCTTCTCGAAAGAGATTGCCACTTATCATTTAAGACGGATAAGTTTCTTGAAAGAGATTGTCGCATATCTTTGAAGAAGGATAAGCTTCTATGAATAGATTCCCACTTATCGTTGAAAATGGATAAGCTTCTCGAAAGAGATATCCACTTACCGTAGAAGAAGAATAAGCTTCTCTGAAGAGATTTCCACTTATCGTTGAAGAAGGATAATCTTCTCTGAAGAGATTTCCACATTCCGTTGAAGAAGGATAAGCTTCTTTGAAGAGATTGCCATTTATTTTTGAAAATGGATAAGCTTCTCGAAATTGATTGCCACTTATCGCTAAAGAAGGATGAGCTTCTCTGAAGAGATTGCCACTTATCGTTGAAAATGGATAAGGTTCTCGAAAGAGATTTCCACTTATCGTTGAAAATTGATAAGATTTTCGAAAGACATTGCCACTTCTCGTTGAAAATGGATAGGCTTCTCAAAAGAGATTCCCACTTATTGTTGAAAATGGATAAGCTTCTCGAAAGAGATTTTCGCTTACCATTAGGAGAAGAATAAGCTTCTCTGATGAGATTTTCACTTATCGTCAAAGACGGATAATATTCTCTGAAGAGATTTCCACTTACCATTGAAGAAGGATAAGCTTCTCTGAAGAGATTGCCACTTATCGTTGTAAATGGATAAGCTTCTCGAAATTGATTGCCAATTATCGTTGGAAATGGATAAGCTTCTCAAAAGAGATTTCATGTTATAGTTGAAAATTGATAAGCTTCTCGAAAGACATTGCCACTTTTAGTTGAAAATGGATGGGCTACTCGAAAGAGATTGCCACTAATCGTTGAAAATGGATAAGCTTCTTGAAAGAGATTGCCACTTATCTTTGAAAATTGATAAGTTTCTCGAAATACATTGCCACTTATCGTTGGAAATGGATAAGGTTCTCGAAAGATATTGCCACTTATCGTTTAAAATGGATAGGCTTCTCGAAAGAATCTGCCATTTATCGTTAAAGAAGGTTATGCTTCTCTAAAGAGATTGCCACTATCGTTGAAAATGGATTAGCTTTTCAAAAGTGATTGCCACATATTGCTGAATAAGGATAAGCTTCTCGAAAGAGATTTCCACTTATCGTTGAAGAAGGAAAATCTTCTCTGAAGAGATTGCCACTTACCGTTGGAGAAGGATAAGTTTCTCTGAAGAGATTGCCCCTTATCGTTTAAAATGGATAAGCTTCCCAAATTTGATTACCACGTATTGTTGAACAAGGATAAGCTTCTCTGAAGAGATTGCCACTTTTCGTTGAAAATGGATAAGCTTCTCGACAGAGATTGCCACTTATCGTTGAAAATTATTAAGCTTGTCGAAAGACATTGCCACTTATCGTTGAAAATGGATTAGCTTCTCGAAAGAGATTGCCACTTAACATTGAAAATGGATAAGCTTCTCGAAAGAGATTGCCACTTATCGTTGAAGACGGATAAGCTTCTTGAAAGAGATTGCCACATATCTTTGAATAAGGATAAGCTTCTATGAAGAGATTCCCACTTATCGTTGAAAATGGATAAGCTTCTCGAAAGAGATATCCACTTACCGTAGAAGAAGAATAAGCTTCTCTGAAGAGATTTCCACTTATCGTTGAAGAAGGATAATCTTCTCTGAAGAGATTTCCACATTCCGTTTAAGAAGGATAAGCTTCTTTGAAGAGATTGCCATTTATTTTTGAAAATGGATAAGCTTCTCGAAATTGATTGCCACTTATCGCTAAAGAAGGATGAGCTTCTCTGAAGAGATTGCCACTTATCGTTTAAAATGGATAAGGTTCTCGACAGAGATTTCCACTTATCGTTGAAAATTGATAACATTTTCGAAAGACATTCCCACTTCTCGTTGAAAATGGATAGGCTTCTCAAAAGAGATTCCCACTTATTTTTGAAAATGGATAAGCTTCTCGAAAGAGATTTTCGCTTACCCTTAGGAGAAGAATAAGCTTCTCTGAAGATATTTTCACTTATCGTTAAAGACGGATAATATACTCTGAAGAGATTTCCACTTACCATTGAAGAAGGATAAGCTTATCTTAAGAGATTGCCACTTATCGTTGTAAATGGATAAGCTTCTCGAAATTGATTGCCACTTATCGTTGAAAATGGATAAGCTTCTCAAAAGAGATTTCAAGTTATAGTTGAAAATTGATAAGCTTCTCGAAAGACATTGCCATTTTAGTTGAAAATGGATGGGCTACTTGAAAGAGATTGTCAAAGATCGTTGAAAATGGATAAGCTTCTTGAAAGAGATTGCCACTTATCTTTGAAAATTGATAGGTTTCTCGAAATACATTGCCACTTATCGATGGAAATGGATAAGGTTCTTGAAAGAGATTGCCACTTATCGTTTAAAATGGATAGGCTTCTCGAAAGAGACTGCCATTTATCGTTAAAGAAGGTTATGCTTCTCTAAAGAGATTGCCACTATCGTTGAAAATGGATTAGCTTTTCAAAAGTGATTGCCACTTATCGCTGAAGAAGGATAAGCTTCTCGAAAGAGATTTCCACTTATCGTTGAAGAAGGATAATCTTCTTTGAAGAGATTGCCACTTACCGTTGGAGAAGGATAAGTTTCTCTGAAGAGATTGCCCCTTATCGTTGAAAATGGATAAGCTCCCCAAATTTGATTACCACGTATTGTTGAAGAAGGATAAGCTTCTCTGAAGAGATTTCCACTTTTCGTTGAAAATGGATAAGATTCTCAAAAGATATTGCTACTTATCGTTGAAAATTATTAAGCTTGTCGAAAGACATTGCCACTTATCGTTGAAATTGGATAAGCTTCTCGAAAGAGATTGCCACTTAACGTTGAAAATGGATAAGCTTCTCGAAAGAGATTGCCACTTATCGTTGAAGACGGATAAGTTTCTTGAAAGAGATCGTCGCATATCTTTGAAGAAGGATAAGCTTCTATGAAGATATTCCCACTTATCGTTGAAAATAGATAAGCTTCTCGAAAGAGATATCCAGTTACCGTAGAAGAAGAATAAGCTTCTCTGAAGAGATTTCCACTTATCGTTGAAGAAGGATAATCTTCTCTGAAGAGATTTCCACATTCCGTTGAAGAAGGATAAGCTTCTTTGAAGAGATTGCCATTTATTTTTGAAAATGGATAAGCTTCTCGAAATTGATTGCCACTTATCGCTAAAGAAGGATGAGCTTCTCTGAAGAGATTGCCACTTATCGTTGAAAATGGATAAGGTTCTCAAAAGAGATTTCCATTTATCGTTGAAAATTGATAAGATTTTCGAAAGACATTGCCACTTCTCGTTGAAAATGGATAGGATTTTCAAAAGAGATTCCCACTTATTGTTGAAAATGGATAAGCTTCTCGAAAGAGATTTTCGCTTACCATTAGGAGAAGAATAAGCTTCTCTGAAGAGATTTTCACTTATCGTCAAAGACGGATAATATTCTCTGAAGAGATTTCCACTTACCATTGAAGAAGGATAAGCTTCTCTGAAGAGATTGCCACTTATCGTTGTAAATGGATAAGCTTCTCGAAATTGATTGCCAATTATCGTTGGAAATGGATAAGCTTCTCAAAAGAGATTTCAAGTTATAGTTGAAAATTGATACGCTTCTCGAAAGACATTGCCACTTTTAGTTGAAAATGGATGGGCTACTCGAAAGTGATTGCCACTAATCGTTGAAAATGGATAAGCTTCTTGAAAGAGATCTCCACTTATCTTTGAAAATTGATAAGTTTCTCGAAATACATTGCCACTTATCGTTGGAAATGGATAAGGTTCTCGAAAGAGATTGCCACTTATCGTTTAAAATGGATAGGCTTCTCGAAAGAGACTGAAATTTATCGTTAAAGAAGGTTATGCTTCTCTAAAGAGATTGCCACTACCGTTGAAAATGAATTAGCTTTTCAAAAGTGATTGCCACTTATCGCTGAAGAAGGATAAGCTTCTCGAAAGAGATTTCCACTTATCGTTGAAGAAGGAAAATCTTCTCTGAAGAGATTGCCACTAACCGTTGGAGAAGGATAACTTTCTCTGAAGAGATTGCCCCTTATCGTTGAAAATGGATAAGCATCCCAAATTTGATTACCACGTATTGTTGAAGAAGGATAAGCTTCTCTGAAGAGATTGCCACTTTTCGTTGAAAATGGATAAGCTTCTCGACAGAGATTGCCACTTTTCGTTGAAAATTATTAAGCTTGTCGAAAGACATTGCCACTTATCGTTGAAAATGGATAAGCTTCTCGAAAGAGATTTCCACTTAACGTTGAAAATGGATAAGCTTCTCGAAAGAGATTGCCACTTATCATTGAAGACGGATAAGCTTCTTGAAAGAGATTGCCACATATCTTTGTATAAGGATAAGCTTCTATGAAGAGATTCCCACTTATCGTTGAAAATGGATAAGCTTCTCGAAAGAGATATCCACTTACCGTAGAAGAAGAATAAGCTTCTCTGAAGAGATTTTTACTTATCGTCAAAGACGGATAATATTCTCTGAAGAGATTTCCACATTCCGTTGAAGAAGGATAAGCTTCTCTGAAGAGATTGCCACTTATCGTTGTAAATGGATAAGCTTCTCGAAATTGATTGCCAATTATCGCTAAAGAAGGATGAGCTTCTCTGAAGAGATTGCCACTTATCGTTGAAAATGGATAAGGTTCTCGAAAGAGATTTCCACTTATCGTTGAAAATTGATAAGATTTTCGAAAGACATTGCCACTTCTCGTTGAAAATGGATAGGCTTCTCAAAAGAGATTCCCACTTATTGTTGAAAATGGATAACCTTCTCGAAAGAGATTTTGGCTTACCATTAGGAGAAGAATAAGCTTCTCTGAAGAGATTTTCACTTATCGTCAAAGACGGATAATATTCTCTCAAGAGATTTCCACTTACCATTGAAGAAGGATAAGCTTCTCTGAAGAGATTGCCACTTATCGTTGTAAATGGATAAGCTTCTCGAAATTGATTGCCAATTATCGTTGGAAATGGATAAGCTTCTCAAAAGAGATTTCAAGTTATAGTTGAAAATTGATAAGCTTCTCGAAAGACATTGCCACTTTTAGTTGAAAATGGATGGGCTACTCGAAAGTGATTGCCACTAATCGTTGAAAATGGATAAGCTTCTTGAAATAGATTTCCACTTATCTTTGAAAATTGATAAGTTTCTCGAAATACATTGCCACTTATCGTTGGAAATGGATAAGGTTCTCGAAACAGATTGCCACTTATCGTTTAAATTGGATAGGCTTCTCGAAAGAGACTGCCATTTATCGTTAAAGAAGGTTATGCTTATCTAAAGAGATTGCCACTACCGTTGAAAATGGATTAGCTTTTCAAAAGTTATTTCCACTTATCGCTGAAGAAGGATAAGCTTCTCGAAAGAGATTTCCACTTATCGTTGAAGAAGGAAAATCTTCTCTGAAGAGATTGCCACTTACCGTTGGAGAAGGATAAGTTTCTCTGAAGAGATTGCCCCTTATCGTTGAAAATGGATAAGCATCCCAAATTTGATTACCACGTATTGTTGAAGAAGGATAAGCTTCTCTGAAGAGATTGCCACTTTTCGTTGAAAATGGATAAGCTTCTCTACAGAGATTGCCACTTTTCGTTGAAAATTATTAAGCTTATCGAAAGACATTGCCACTTATCGTTGAAAATGGATAAGCTTCTCGAAAGAGATTTCCACTTAACGTTGAAAATGGATAAGCTTCTCGAAAGAGATTGCCACTTATCGTTGAATACGGATAAGCTTCTTGAAAGAGATTGCCACATATCTTTGAATAAGGGTAAGCTTCTATGAAGAGATTCCCACTTATCGTTGAAAATGGATAAGCTTCTCGAAAGAGATATCCACTTACCGTAGAAGAAGAATAAGCTTCTCTGAAGAGATTTCCACTTATCGTTGAAGAAGGATAATCTTCTCTGAAGAGATTTCCACATTCCGTTGAAGAAGGATAAGCTTCTTTGAAGAGATTGCCATTTATTTTTGAAAATGGATAAGCTTCTCGAAATTGATTGCCACTTATCGCTAAAGAAGGATGAGCTTCTCTGAAGAGATTGCCACTTATCGTTGAAAATGGATAAGGTTCTCGAAAGAGATTTCCACTTATCGTTGAAAATTGATAAGATTTTCGAAAGACATTGCCACTTCTCGTTGAAAATGGATAGGCTTCTCAAAAGAGATTCCCACTTACTGTTGAAAATGGATAAGCTTCTCGAAAGAGATTTTCGCTTACCATTACGAGAAGAATAAGCTTCTCTGAAGAGATTTTCACTTATCGTCAAAGACGGATAATATTCTCTGAAGAGATTTCCACTTACCATTGAAGAAGGATAAGCTTCTCTGAAGAGATTGCCACTTATCGTTGTAAATGGATAAGCTTCTCGAAATTGATTGCCAATTATCGTTGGAAATGGATAAGCTTCTCAAAAGAGATTTCAAGTTATAGTTGGAAATTGATAAGCTTCTCGAAAGACATTGCCACTTTTAGTTGAAAATGGATGGGCTACTCGAAAGTGATTGCCACTAATCGTTGAAAATGGATAAGCTTCTTGAAAGAGATTTCCACTTATCTTTGAAAATTGATAAGTTTCTCGAAATACATTGCCACTTATCGTTGGAAATGGATAAGGTTCTCGAAAGAGATTGCCACTTATCGTTTAAAATTGATAGGCTTCTCGAAAGAGACTGCCATTTATCGTTAAAGAAGGTTATACTTCTCTAAAGAGATTTCCACTACCGTTGAAAATGGATTAGCTTTTCAAAAGTGACTGCCACTTATCGCTGAAGAAGGATAAGCTTCTCGAAAGAGATTTCCACTTATCGTTGAAGAAGGAAAATCTTCTCTGAAGAGATTGCCACTTACCGTTAGAGAAGGATAAGTTTCTCTTAAGAGATTGCCCCTTATAGTTGAAAATGGATAAGCATCCCAAATTTGATTACCACGTATTGTTGAAGAAGGATAAGCTTCTCTGAAGGGATTGCCACTTTTCGTTGAAAATGGATAAGCTTCTCGACAGAGATTGCCACTTATCATTGAAAATTATTAAGCTTGTCGAAAGACATTGCCACTTATCGTTGAAAATGGATAAGCTTCTCGAAAGAGATTGCCACTTAACGTTGAAAATGGATAAGCTTCTCGAAAGAGATTGCCACTTGTCGTTGAAGACGGATAAGCTTCTTGAAAGAGATTGCCACATATCTTTGAATAAGGATAAGCTTCTATGAAGAGATTCCCACTTATCGTTGAAAATGGATAAGCTTCTCGAAAGAGATATCCACTTACCGTAGAAGAAGAATAACCTTCTCTGAAGAGATTTCCACTTATCGTTGAAGAAGGATAATCTTCTCTGAAGAGATTTCCACATTCCGTTGAAGAAGGATAAGCTTCTTTGAAGGGATTGCCATTTATTTTTGAAAATGGATAAGCTTCTCGAAATTGATTGCCACTTATCGCTAAAGAAGGATGAGATTCTCTGAAGAGATTGCCACTTATCGTTGAAAATGGATAAGGTTCTCGAAAGAGATTTCCACTTATCGTTGAAAATTGATAAGATTTTCGAAAGACATTGCCACTTCTCGTTGAAAATGGATAGACTTCTCAAAAGAGATTCCCACTTATTGTTGAAAATGGATAAGCTTCTCGAAAGAGATTTTCGCTTACCATTGCGAGAAGAATAAGCTTCTCTGAAGAGATTTTCACTTATCGTCAAAGACGGATAATATTCTCTGAAGAGATTTCCACTTACCATTGAAGAAGGATAAGCTTCTCTGAAGAGATTGCCACTTATCGTTGTAAATGGATAAGCTTCTCGAAATTGATTGCCAATTATCGTTGGAAATGGATAAGCTTCTCAAAAGAGATTTCAAGTTATAGTTGGAAATTGATAAGCTTCTCGAAAGACATTGCCACTTTTAGTTGAAAATGGATGGGCTACTCGAAAGTGATTGCCACTAATCGTTGAAAATGGATAAGCTTCTTGAAAGAGATTTCCACTTATCTTTGAAAATTGATAAGTTTCTCGAAATACATTGCCACTTATCGTTGGAAATGGATAAGGTTCTCGAAAGAGATTGCCACTTATCGTTTAAAATGGATAGGCTTCTCGAAAGAGACTGCCATTTATCGTTAAAGAAGGTTATACTTCTCTAAAGAGATTTCCACTACCGTTGAAAATGGATTAGCTTTTCAAAAGAGACTG
Organism: Lathyrus sativus; assembly: GCA_963859935.3. Taxonomy (NCBI): domain Eukaryota; kingdom Viridiplantae; phylum Streptophyta; class Magnoliopsida; order Fabales; family Fabaceae; genus Lathyrus; species Lathyrus sativus. The sequence goes on along the minus strand of OZ012738.1, from coordinate 238,922,647 downwards.
CCACTTATCGCTGAAGAAGGATAAGCTTCTCGAAAGAGATTTCCACTTATCGTTGAAGAAGGAAAATCTTCTCTGAAGATATTGCCACTTACCGTTAGAGAAGGATAAGTTTCTCTTAAGAGATTGCCCCTTATAGTTGAAAATGGATAAGCATCCCAAATTTGATTACCACGTATTGTTGAAGAAGGATAAGCTTCTCTGAAGAGATTGCCACTTTTCGTTGAAAATGGATAAGCTTCTCGACAGAGATTGCCACTTATCATTGAAAATTATTAAGCTTGTCGAAAGACATTGCCACTTATCGTTGAAAATGGATAAGCTTCTCGAAAGAGATTGCCACTTAACGTTGAAAATGGATAAGCTTCTCGAAAGAGATTGCCACTTGTCGTTGAAGACGGATAAGCTTCTTGAAAGAGATTGCCACATATCTTTGAATAAGGATAAGCTTCTATGAAGAGATTCCCACTTATCGTTGAAAATGGATAAGCTTCTCGAAAGAGATATCCACTTACCGTAGAAGAAGAATAAGCTTCTCTGAAGAGATTTCCACTTATCGTTGAAGAAGGATAATCTTCTCTGAAGAGATTTCCACATTCCGTTGAAGAAGGATAAGCTTCTTTGAAGAGATTGCCATTTATTTTTGAAAATGGATAAGCTTCTCGAAATTGATTGCCACTTATCGCTAAAGAAGGATGAGATTCTCTGAAGAGATTGCCACTTATCGTTGAAAATGGATAAGGTTCTCGAAAGAGATTTCCACTTATCGTTGAAAATTGATAAGATTTTCGAAAGACATTGCCACTTCTCGTTGAAAATGGATAGACTTCTCAAAAGAGATTCCCACTTATTGTTGAAAATGGATAAGCTTCTCGAAAGAGATTTTCGCTTACCATTGCGAGAAGAATAAGCTTCTCTGAAGAGATTTTCACTTATCGTCAAAGACGGATAATATTCTCTGAAGAGATTTCCACTTACCATTGAAGAAGGATAAGCTTCTCTGAAGAGATTTCCACTTATCGTTGTAAATGGATAAGCTTCTCGAAATTGATTGCCAATTATCGTTGGAAATGGATAAGCTTCTCAAAAGAGATTTCAAGTTATAGTTGGAAATTGATAAGCTTCTCGAAAGACATTGCCACTTTTAGTTGAAAATGGATGGGCTACTCGAAAGTGATTGCCACTAATCGTTGAAAATGGATAAGCTTCTTGAAAGAGATTTCCACTTATCTTTGAAAATTGATAAGTTTCTCGAAATACATTGCCACTTATCGTTGGAAATGGATAAGGTTCTCGAAAGAGATTGCCACTTATCGTTTAAAATGGATAGGCTTCTCAAAAGAGACTGCCATTTATCGTTAAAGAAGGTTATGCTTCTCTAAAGAGATTGCCACTACCGTTGAAAATGGATTAGCTTTTCAAAAGTGACTGCCACTTATCGCTGAAGAAGGATAAGCTTCTCGAAAGAGATTTCCACTTATCGTTGAAGAAGGAAAATCTTCTCTGAAGAGATTGCCACTTACCGTTGGAGAAGGATAAGTTTCTCTGAAGAGATTGCCCCTTATCGTTGAAAATGGATAAGCATCCCAAATTTGATTACCACGTATTGTTGAAGAAGGATAAGCTTCTCTGAAGAGATTGCCACTTTTCGTTGAAAATGGATAAGCTTCTCGACAGAGATTGCCACTTATCGTTGAAAATTATTAAGCTTGTCGAAATAGATTGCCACTTATCGTTGAAAATGGATAAGCTTCTCGAAAGAGATTGCCACTTAACATTGAAAATGGATAAGCTTCTCGAAAGAGATTGCCACTTATCGTTGAAGACGGATAAGCTTCTTGAAAGAGATTGCCACATATCTTTGAATAAGGATAAGCTTCTATGAAGAGATTCCCACTTATCGTTGAAAATGGATAAGCTTCTCGAAAGAGATATCCACTTACCGTAGAAGAAGAATAAGCTTCTCTGAAGAGATTTCCACTTATCGTTGAAGAAGGATAGTCTTCTCTGAAGAGATTTCCACATTCCGTTGAAGAAGGATAAGCTTCTTTAAAGAGATTGCCATTTATTTTTGAAAATGGATAAGCTTCTCGAAATTGATTGCCACTTATCGCTAAAGAAGGATGAGATTCTCTGAAGAGATTGCCACTTATCGTTGAAAATGGATAAGGTTCTCGAAAGAGATTTCCACTTATCATTAAAAATTGATAAGATTTTCGAAAGACATTGCCACTTCTCGTTGAAAATGGATAGGCTTCTCAAAAGAGATTCCCACTTATTGTTGAAAATGGATAAGCTTCTCGAAAGAGATTTTCGCTTACCATTACGAGAAGAATAAGCTTCTCTGAAGAGATTTTCACTTATCGTCAAAGACGGATAATATTCTCTGAAGAGATTTCCACTTACCATTGAAGAAGGATAAGCTTCTCTGAAGAGATTGCCACTTATCGTTGTAAATGGATAAGCTTCTCGAAATTGATTTCCAATTATCGTTGGAAATGGATAAGCTTCTCAAAAGAGATTTCAAGTTATAGTTGGAAATTGATAAGCTTCTCGAAAGACATTGCCACTTTTAGTTGAAAATGGATGGGCTACTCGAAAGTGATTGCCACTAATCGTTGAAAATGGATAAGCTTCTTGAAAGAGATTTCCACTTATCTTTGAAAATTGATAAGTTTCTCGAAATACATTGCCACTTATCGTTGGAAATGGATATGGTTCTCGAAAGAGATTGCCAGTTATCGTTTAAAATGGATATGCTTCTCGAAAGAGACTGCCATTTATCGTTAAAGAAGGTTATGCTTCTCTAAAGAGATTTCCACTACCGTTGAAAATGGATTAGCTTTTCAAAAGTGACTGCCACTTATCGCTGAAGAAGGATAAGCTTCTCGAAAGAGATTTCCACTTATCGTTGAAGAAGGAAAATCTTCTCTGAAGAGATTGCCACTTACCGTTGGAGAAGGATAAGTTTCTCTAAAGAGATTTCCCCTTATCGTTGAAAATGGATAAGCATCCCAAATTTGATTACCACGTATTGTTGAAGAAGGATAAGCTTCTCTGAAGAGATTGCCACTTTTCGTTGAAAATGGATAAGCTTCTCGACAGAGATTGCCACTTATCATTGAAAATTATTAAGCTTGTCGAAAGACATTGCAACTTATCGTTGAAAATGGATAAGCTTCTCGAAAGAGATTTCCACTTAACGTTGAAAATGGATAAGCTTCTCGAAAGAGATTGCCACTTATCGTTGAAGACGGATAAGCTTCTTGAAAGAGATTGCCACATATCTTTGAATAAGGATAAGCTTCTATGAAGAGATTCCCACTTATCGTTGAAAATGGATAAGCTTCTCGAAAGAGATATCCACTTACCGTAGAAGAAGAATAAGCTTCTCTGAAGAGATTTCCACTTATCGTTGAAGAAGGATAATCTTCTCTGAAGAGATTTCCACATTCCGTTGAAGAAGGATAAGCTTCTTTGAAGAGATTTCCATTTATTTTTGAAAATGGATAAGCTTCTCGAAATTGATTGCCACTTATCGCTAAAGAAGGATGAGCTTCTCTGAAGAGATTGCCACTTATCGTTGAAAATGGATAAGGTTCTCGAAAGAGATTTCCACTTATCGTTAAAAATTGATAAGATTTTCGAAAGACATTGCCACTTCTCGTTGAAAATGGATAGGCTTCTCAAAAGAGATTCCCACTTATTGTTGAAAATGGATAAGCTTCTCGAAAGAGATTTTCGCTTACCATTACGAGAAGAATAAGCTTCTCTGAAGAGATTTTCACTTATCGTCAAAGACGGATAATATCCTCTGAAGAGATTTCCACTTACCATTGAAGAAGGATAAGCTTCTCTGAAGAGATTGCCACTTATCGTTATAAATGGATAAGCTTCTCGAAATTGATTGCCAATTATTGTTGGAAATGGATAAGCTTCTCAAAAGAGATTTCAAGTTATAGTTGGAAATTGATAAGCTTCTCGAAAGACATTTCCACTTTTAGTTGAAAATGGATGGGCTACTCGAAAGTGATTGCCACTAATCGTTGAAAATGGATAAGCTTCTTGAAAGAGATTTCCACTTATCTTTGAAAATTGATAAGTTTCTCGAAATACATTGCCACTTATCGTTCGAAATGGATAAGGTTCTCGAAAGAGATTGCCACTTATCGTTTAAAATGGATAGGCTTCTCGAAAGAGACTGCCATTTATCGTTAAAGAAGGTTATGCTTCTCTAAAGAGATTTCCACTACCGTTGAAAATGGATTAGCTTTTCAAAAGTGACTGCCACTTATCGCTGAAGAAGGATAAGCCTCTCGAAAGAGATTTCCACTTATCGTTGAAGAAGGAAAATCTTCTCTGAAGAGATTGCCACTTACCGTTGGAGAAGGATAAGTTTATCTGAAGAGATTGCCCGTTATCGTTGAAAATGGATAAGCATCCCAAATTTGATTACCACGTATTGTTGAAGAAGGATAAGCTTCTCTGAAGAGATTGCCACTTTTCGTTGAAAATGGATAAGCTTCTCGACAGAGATTGCCACTTATCATTGAAAATTATTAAGCTTGTCGAAAGACATTGCCACTTATCGTTGAAAATGGATAAGCTTCTCGAAAGAGATTGCCACTTAACGTTGAAAATGGATAAGCTTCTCGAAAGAGATTTCCACTTATCGTTGAAGACGGATAAGCTTCTTGAAAGAGATTGCCACATATCTTTGAATAAGGATAAGCTTCTATGAAGAGATTCCCACTGATCGTTGAAAATGGATAAGCTTCTCGATAGAGATATCCACTTACCGTAGAAGAAGAGTAAGCTTCTCTGAAGAGATTTCCACTTATCGTTGAAAAAGGATAATCTTCTCTAAAGAGATTTCCACATTCCGTTGAAGAAGGATAAGCTTCTTTGAAGAGATTGCCATTTATTTTTGAAAATGGATAAGCTTCTCGAAATTGATTGCCACTTATCGCTAAAGAAGGATGAGCTTCTCTGAAGAGATTGCCACTTATCGTTGAAAATGGATAAGGTTCTCGAAAGAGATTTCCACTTATCGTTGAAAATTGATAAGATTTTCGAAAGACATTGCCACTTCTCGTTGAAAATGGATAGGCTTCTCAAAAGAGATTCCCACTTATTGTTGAAAATGGATAAGCTTCTCGAAAGAGATTTTCGCTTACCATTACGAGAAGAATAAGCTTCTCTGAAGAGATTTTCACTTATCGTCAAAGACGGATAATATTCTCTTAAGAGATTTCCACTTACCATTGAAGAAGGATAAGCTTCTCTGAAGAGATTGCCACTTATCGTTGTAAATGGATAAGCTTCTCGAAATTGATTGCCAATTATCGTTGGAAATGGATAAGCTTCTCAAAAGAGATTTCAAGTTATAGTTGGAAATTGATAAGCTTCTCGAAAGACATTGCCATTTTAGTTGAAAATGGATGGGCTACTTGAAAGAGATTGTCAAAGATCGTTGAAAATGGATAAGCTTCTTGAAAGAGATTGCCACTTATCTTTGAAAATTGATAGGTTTCTCGAAATACATTGCCACTTATCGATGGAAATGGATAAGGTTCTTGAAAGAGATTGCCACTTATCGTTTAAAATGGATAGGCTTCTCGAAAGAGACTGCCATTTATCGTTAAAGAAGGTTATGCTTCTCTAAAGAGATTGCCACTATCGTTGAAAATGGATTAGCTTTTCAAAAGTGATTGCCACTTATCGCTGAAGAAGGATAAGCTTCTCGAAAGAGATTTCCACTTATCGTTGAAGAAGGATAATCTTCTTTGAAGAGATTGCCACTTACCGTTGGAGAAGGATAAGTTTCTCTGAAGAGATTGCCCCTTATCGTTGAAAATGGATAAGCTCCCCAAATTTGATTACCACGTATTGTTGAAGAAGGATAAGCTTCTCTGAAGAGATTTCCACTTTTCGTTGAAAATGGATAAGATTCTCAAAAGATATTGCTACTTATCGTTGAAAATTATTAAGCTTGTCGAAAGACATTGCCACTTATCGTTGAAATTGGATAAGCTTCTCGAAAGAGATTGCCACTTAACGTTGAAAATGGATAAGCTTCTCGAAAGAGATTGCCACTTATCGTTGAAGACGGATAAGTTTCTTGAAAGAGATCGTCGCATATCTTTGAAGAAGGATAAGCTTCTATGAAGATATTCCCACTTATCGTTGAAAATAGATAAGCTTCTCGAAAGAGATATCCAGTTACCGTAGAAGAAGAATAAGCTTCTCTGAAGAGATTTCCACTTATCGTTGAAGAAGGATAATCTTCTCTGAAGAGATTTCCACATTCCGTTGAAGAAGGATAAGCTTCTTTGAAGAGATTGCCATTTATTTTTGAAAATGGATAAGCTTCTCGAAATTGATTGCCACTTATCGCTAAAGAAGGATGAGCTTCTCTGAAGAGATTGCCACTTATCGTTGAAAATGGATAAGGTTCTCAAAAGAGATTTCCATTTATCGTTGAAAATTGATAAGATTTTCGAAAGACATTGCCACTTCTCGTTGAAAATGGATAGGATTTTCAAAAGAGATTCCCACTTATTGTTGAAAATGGATAAGCTTCTCGAAAGAGATTTTCGCTTACCATTAGGAGAAGAATAAGCTTCTCTGAAGAGATTTTCACTTATCGTCAAAGACGGATAATATTCTCTTAAGAGATTTCCACTTACCATTGAAGAAGGATAAGCTTCTCTGAAGAGATTGCCACTTATCGTTGTAAATGGATAAGCTTCTCGAAATTGATTGCCAATTATCGTTGGAAATGGATAAGCTTCTCAAAAGAGATTTCAAGTTATAGTTGAAAATTGATACGCTTCTCGAAAGACATTGCCACTTTTAGTTGAAAATGGATGGGCTACTCGAAAGTGATTGCCACTAATCGTTGAAAATGGATAAGCTTCTTGAAAGAGATCTCCACTTATCTTTGAAAATTGATAAGTTTCTCGAAATACATTGCCACTTATCGTTGGAAATGGATAAGGTTCTCGAAAGAGATTGCCACTTATCGTTTAAAATGGATAGGCTTCTCGAAAGAGACTGAAATTTATCGTTAAAGAAGGTTATGCTTCTCTAAAGAGATTGCCACTACCGTTGAAAATGAATTAGCTTTTCAAAAGTGATTGCCACTTATCGCTGAAGAAGGATAAGCTTCTCGAAAGAGATTTCCACTTATCGTTGAAGAAGGAAAATCTTCTCTGAAGAGATTGCCACTAACCGTTGGAGAAGGATAACTTTCTCTGAAGAGATTGCCCCTTATCGTTGAAAATGGATAAGCATCCCAAATTTGATTACCACGTATTGTTGAAGAAGGATAAGCTTCTCTGAAGAGATTGCCACTTTTCGTTGAAAATGGATAAGCTTCTCGACAGAGATTGCCACTTTTCGTTGAAAATTATTAAGCTTGTCGAAAGACATTGCCACTTATCGTTGAAAATGGATAAGCTTCTCGAAAGAGATTTCCACTTAACGTTGAAAATGGATAAGCTTCTCGAAAGAGATTGCCACTTATCATTGAAGACGGATAAGCTTCTTGAAAGAGATTGCCACATATCTTTGAATAAGGATAAGCTTCTATGAAGAGATTCCCACTTATCGTTGAAAATGGATAAGCTTCTCGAAAGAGATATCCACTTACCGTAGAAGAAGAATAAGCTTCTCTGAAGAGATTTTTACTTATCGTCAAAGACGGATAATATTCTCTGAAGAGATTTCCACATTCCGTTGAAGAAGGATAAGCTTCTCTGAAGAGATTGCCACTTATCGTTGTAAATGGATAAGCTTCTCGAAATTGATTGCCAATTATCGCTAAAGAAGGATGAGCTTCTCTGAAGAGATTGCCACTTATCGTTGAAAATGGATAAGGTTCTCGAAAGAGATTTCCACTTATCGTTGAAAATTGATAAGATTTTCGAAAGACATTGCCACTTCTCGTTGAAAATGGATAGGCTTCTCAAAAGAGATTCCCACTTATTGTTGAAAATGGATAACCTTCTCGAAAGAGATTTTGGCTTACCATTAGGAGAAGAATAAGCTTCTCTGAAGAGATTTTCACTTATCGTCAAAGACGGATAATATTCTCTCAAGAGATTTCCACTTACCATTGAAGAAGGATAAGCTTCTCTGAAGAGATTGCCACTTATCGTTGTAAATGGATAAGCTTCTCGAAATTGATTGCCAATTATCGTTGGAAATGGATAAGCTTCTCAAAAGAGATTTCAAGTTATAGTTGAAAATTGATAAGCTTCTCGAAAGACATTGCCACTTTTAGTTGAAAATGGATGGGCTACTCGAAAGTGATTGCCACTAATCGTTGAAAATGGATAAGCTTCTTGAAATAGATTTCCACTTATCTTTGAAAATTGATAAGTTTCTCGAAATACATTGCCACTTATCGTTGGAAATGGATAAGGTTCTCGAAACAGATTGCCACTTATCGTTTAAATTGGATAGGCTTCTCGAAAGAGACTGCCATTTATCGTTAAAGAAGGTTATGCTTATCTAAAGAGATTGCCACTACCGTTGAAAATGGATTAGCTTTTCAAAAGTTATTTCCACTTATCGCTGAAGAAGGATAAGCTTCTCGAAAGAGATTTCCACTTATCGTTGAAGAAGGAAAATCTTCTCTGAAGAGATTGCCACTTACCGTTGGAGAAGGATAAGTTTCTCTGAAGAGATTGCCCCTTATCGTTGAAAATGGATAAGCATCCCAAATTTGATTACCACGTATTGTTGAAGAAGGATAAGCTTCTCTGAAGAGATTGCCACTTTTCGTTGAAAATGGATAAGCTTCTCTACAGAGATTGCCACTTTTCGTTGAAAATTATTAAGCTTGTCGAAAGACATTGCCACTTATCGTTGAAAATGGATAAGCTTCTCGAAAGAGATTTCCACTTAACGTTGAAAATGGATAAGCTTCTCGAAAGAGATTGCCACTTATCGTTGAATACGGATAAGCTTCTTGAAAGAGATTGCCACATATCTTTGAATAAGGGTAAGCTTCTATGAAGAGATTCCCACTTATCGTTGAAAATGGATAAGCTTCTCGAAAGAGATATACACTTACCGTAGAAGAAGAATAAGCTTCTCTGAAGAGATTTCCACTTATCGTTGAAGAAGGATAATCTTCTCTGAAGAGATTTCCACATTCCGTTGAAGAAGGATAAGCTTCTTTGAAGAGATTGCCATTTATTTTTGAAAATGGATAAGCTTCTCGAAATTGATTGCCACTTATCGCTAAAGAAGGATGAGCTTCTCTGAAGAGATTGCCACTTATCGTTGAAAATGGATAAGGTTCTCGAAAGAGATTTCCACTTATCGTTGAAAATTGATAAGATTTTCGAAAGACATTGCCACTTCTCGTTGAAAATGGATAGGCTTCTCAAAAGAGATTCCCACTTACTGTTGAAAATGGATAAGCTTCTCGAAAGAGATTTTCGCTTACCATTACGAGAAGAATAAGCTTCTCTGAAGAGATTTTCACTTATCGTCAAAGACGGATAATATTCTCTGAAGAGATTTCCACTTACCATTGAAGAAGGATAAGCTTCTCTGAAGAGATTGCCACTTATCGTTGTAAATGGATAAGCTTCTCAAAATTGATTGCCAATTATCGTTGGAAATGGATAAGCTTCTCAAAAGAGATTTCAAGTTATAGTTGGAAATTGATAAGCTTCTCGAAAGACATTGCCACTTTTAGTTGAAAAAGGATGGGCTACTCGAAAGTGATTGCCACTAATCGTTGAAAATGGATAAGCTTCTTGAAAGAGATTTCCACTTATCTTTGAAAATTGATAAGTTTCTCGAAATACATTGCCACTTATCGTTGGAAATGGATAAGGTTCTCGAAAGAGATTGCCACTTATCGTTTAAAATTGATAGGCTTCTCGAAAGAGACTGCCATTTATCGTTAAAGAAGGTTATACTTCTCTAAAGAGATTTCCACTACCGTTGAAAATGGATTAGCTTTTCAAAAGTGACTGCCACTTATCGCTGAAGAAGGATAAGCTTCTCGAAAGAGATTTCCACTTATCGTTGAAGAAGGAAAATCTTCTCTGAAGAGATTGCCACTTACCGTTAGAGAAGGATAAGTTTCTCTTAAGAGATTGCCCCTTATAGTTGAAAATGGATAAGCATCCCAAATTTGATTACCACGTATTGTTGAAGAAGGATAAGCTTCTCTGAAGGGATTGCCACTTTTCGTTGAAAATGGATAAGCTTCTCGACAGAGATTGCCACTTATCATTGAAAATTATTAAGCTTGTCGAAAGACATTGCCACTTATCGTTGAAAATGGATAAGCTTCTCGAAAGAGATTGCCACTTAACGTTGAAAATGGATAAGCTTCTCGAAAGAGATTGCCACTTGTCGTTGAAGACGGATAAGCTTCTTGAAAGAGATTGCCACATATCTTTGAATAAGGATAAGCTTCTATGAAGAGATTCCCACTTATCGTTGAAAATGGATAAGCTTCTCGAAAGAGATATCCACTTACCGTAGAACAAGAATAACCTTCTCTGAAGAGATTTCCACTTATCGTTGAAGAAGGATAATCTTCTCTGAAGAGATTTCCACATTCCGTTGAAGAAGGATAAGCTTCTTTGAAGGGATTGCCATTTATTTTTGAAAATGGATAAGCTTCTCGAAATTGATTGCCACTTATCGCTAAAGAAGGATGAGATTCTCTGAAGAGATTGCCACTTATCGTTGAAAATGGATAAGGTTCTCGAAAGAGATTTCCACTTATCGTTGAAAATTGATAAGATTTTCGAAAGACATTGCCACTTCTCGTTGAAAATGGATAGACTTCTCAAAAGAGATTCCCACTTATTGTTGAAAATGGATAAGCTTCTCGAAAGAGATTTTCGCTTACCATTGCGAGAAGAATAAGCTTCTCTGAAGAGATTTTCACTTATCGTCAAAGACGGATAATATTCTCTGAAGAGATTTCCACTTACCATTGAAGAAGGATAAGCTTCTCTGAAGAGATTGCCACTTATCGTTGTAAATGGATAAGCTTCTCGAAATTGATTGCCAATTATCGTTGGAAATGGATAAGCTTCTCAAAAGAGATTTCAAGTTATAGTTGGAAATTGATAAGCTTCTCGAAAGACATTGCCACTTTTAGTTGAAAATGGATGGCCTACTCGAAAGTGATTGCCACTAATCGTTGAAAATGGATAAGCTTCTTGAAAGAGATTTCCACTTATCTTTGAAAATTGATAAGTTTCTCGAAATACATTGCCACTTATCGTTGGAAATGGATAAGGTTCTCGAAAGAGATTGCCACTTATCGTTTAAAATGGATAGGCTTCTCGAAAGAGACTGCCATTTATCGTTAAAGAAGGTTATACTTCTCTAAAGAGATTTCCACTACCGTTGAAAATGGATTAGCTTTTCAAAAGTGACTGCCACTTATCGCTGAAGAAGGATAAGCTTCTCGAAAGAGATTTCCACTTATCGTTGAAGAAGGAAAATCTTCTCTGAAGATATTGCCACTTACCGTTAGAGAAGGATAAGTTTCTCTTAAGAGATTGCCCCTTATAGTTTAAAATGGATAAGCATCCCAAATTTGATTACCACGTATTGTTGAAGAAGGATAAGCTTCTCTGAAGAGATTGCCACTTTTCGTTGAAAATGGATAAGCTTCTCGACAGAGATTGCCACTTATCATTGAAAATTATTAAGCTTGTCGAAAGACATTGCCACTTATCGTTGAAAATGGATAAGCTTCTCGAAAGAGATTGCCACTTAACGTTGAAAATGGATAAGCTTCTCGAAAGAGATTGCCACTTGTCGTTGAAGACGGATAAGCTTCTTGAAAGAGATTGCCACATATCTTTGAATAAGGATAAGCTTCTATGAAGAGATTCCCACTTATCGTTGAAAATGGATAAGCTTCTCGAAAGAGATATCCACTTACCGTAGAAGAAGAATAAGCTTCTCTGAAGAGATTTCCACTTATCGTTGAAGAAGGATAATCTTCTCTGAAGAGATTTCCACATTCCGTTGAAGAAGGATAAGCTTCTTTGAAGAGATTGCCATTTATTTTTGAAAATGGATAAGCTTCTCGAAATTGATTGCCACTTATCGCTAAAGAAGGATGAGATTCTCTGAAGAGATTGCCACTTATCGTTGAAAATGGATAAGGTTCTCGAAAGAGATTTCCACTTATCGTTGAAAATTGATAAGATTTTCGAAAGACATTGCCACTTCTCGTTGAAAATGGATAGACTTCTCAAAAGAGATTCCCACTTATTGTTGAAAATGGATAAGCTTCTCGAAAGAGATTTTCGCTTACCATTGCGAGAAGAATAAGCTTCTCTGAAGAGATTTTCACTTATCGTCAAAGACGGATAATATTCTCTGAAGAGATTTCCACTTACCATTGAAGAAGGATAAGCTTCTCTGAAGAGATTTCCACTTATCGTTGTAAATGGATAAGCTTCTCGAAATTGATTGCCAATTATCGTTGGAAATGGATAAGCTTCTCAAAAGAGATTTCAAGTTATAGTTGGAAATTGATAAGCTTCTCGAAAGACATTGCCACTTTTAGTTGAAAATGGATGGGCTACTCGAAAGTGATTGCCACTAATCGTTGAAAATGGATAAGCTTCTTGAAAGAGATTTCCACTTATCTTTGAAAATTGATAAGTTTCTCGAAATACATTGCCACTTATCGTTGGAAATGGATAAGGTTCTCGAAAGAGATTGCCACTTATCGTTTAAAATGGATAGGCTTCTCAAAAGAGACTGCCATTTATCGTTAAAGAAGGTTATGCTTCTCTAAAGAGATTGCCACTACCGTTGAAAATGGATTAGCTTTTCAAAAGTGACTGCCACTTATCGCTGAAGAAGGATAAGCTTCTCGAAAGAGATTTCCACTTATCGTTGAAGAAGGAAAATCTTCTCTGAAGAGATTGCCACTTACCGTTGGAGAAGGATAAGTTTCTCTGAAGAGATTGCCCCTTATCGTTGAAAATGGATAAGCATCCCAAATTTGATTACCACGTATTGTTGAAGAAGGATAAGCTTCTCTGAAGAGATTGCCACTTTTCGTTGAAAATGGATAAGCTTCTTGACAGAGATTGCCACTTATCGTTGAAAATTATTAAGCTTGTCGAAATAGATTGCCACTTATCGTTGAAAATGGATAAGCTTCTCGAAAGAGATTGCCACTTAACATTGAAAATGGATAAGCTTCTCGAAAGAGATTGCCACTTATCGTTGAAGACGGATAAGCTTCTTGAAAGAGATTGCCACATATCTTTGAATAAGGATAAGCTTCTATGAAGAGATTCCCACTTATCGTTGAAAATGGATAAGCTTCTCGAAAGAGATATCCACTTACCGTAGAAGAAGAATAAGCTTCTCTGAAGAGATTTCCACTTATCGTTGAAGAAGGATAGTCTTCTCTGAAGAGATTTCCACATTCCGTTGAAGAAGGATAAGCTTCTTTAAAGAGATTGCCATTTATTTTTGAAAATGGATAAGCTTCTCGAAATTGATTGCCACTTATCGCTAAAGAAGGATGAGATTCTCTGAAGAGATTGCCACTTATCGTTGAAAATGGATAAGGTTCTCGAAAGAGATTTCCACTTATCATTAAAAATTGATAAGATTTTCGAAAGACATTGCCACTTCTCGTTGAAAATGGATAGGCTTCTCAAAAGAGATTCCCACTTATTGTTGAAAATGGATAAGCTTCTCGAAAGAGATTTTCGCTTACCATTACGAGAAGAATAAGCTTCTCTGAAGAGATTTTCACTTATCGTCAAAGACGGATAATATTCTCTGAAGAGATTTCCACTTACCATTGAAGAAGGATAAGCTTCTCTGAAGAGATTGCCACTTATCGTTGTAAATGGATAAGCTTCTCGAAATTGATTTCCAATTATCGTTGGAAATGGATAAGCTTCTCAAAAGAGATTTCAAGTTATAGTTGGAAATTGATAAGCTTCTCGAAAGACATTGCCACTTTTAGTTGAAAATGGATGGGCTACTCGAAAGTGATTGCCACTAATCGTTGAAAATGGATAAGCTTCTTGAAAGAGATTTCCACTTATCTTTGAAAATTGATAAGTTTCTCGAAATACATTGCCACTTATCGTTGGAAATGGATATGGTTCTCGAAAGAGATTGCCAGTTATCGTTTAAAATGGATATGCTTCTCGAAAGAGACTGCCATTTATCGTTAAAGAAGGTTATGCTTCTCTAAAGAGATTTCCACTACCGTTGAAAATGGATTAGCTTTTCAAAAGTGACTGCCACTTATCGCTGAAGAAGGATAAGCTTCTCGAAAGAGATTTCCACTTATCGTTGAAGAAGGAAAATCTTCTCTGAAGAGATTGCCACTTACCGTTGGAGAAGGATAAGTTTCTCTAAAGAGATTTCCCCTTATCGTTGAAAATGGATAAGCATCCCAAATTTGATTACCACGTATTGTTGAAGAAGGATAAGCTTCTCTGAAGAGATTGCCACTTTTCGTTGAAAATGGATAAGCTTCTCGACAGAGATTGCCACTTATCATTGAAAATTATTAAGCTTGTCGAAAGACATTGCAACTTATCGTTGAAAATGGATAAGCTTCTCGAAAGAGATTTCCACTTAACGTTGAAAATGGATAAGCTTCTCGAAAGAGATTTCCACTTATCGTTGAAGACGGATAAGCTTCTTGAAAGAGATTGCCACATATCTTTGAATAAGGATAAGCTTCTATGAAGAGATTCCCACTTATCGTTGAAAATGGATAAGCTTCTCGAAAGAGATATCCACTTACCGTAGAAGAAGAATAAGCTTCTCTGAAGAGATTTCCACTTATCGTTGAAGAAGGATAATCTTCTCTGAAGAGATTTCCACATTCCGTTGAAGAAGGATAAGCTTCTTTGAAGAGATTTCCATTTATTTTTGAAAATGGATAAGCTTCTCGAAATTGATTGCCACTTATCGCTAAAGAAGGATGAGCTTCTCTGAAGAGATTGCCACTTATCGTTGAAAATGGATAAGGTTCTCGAAAGAGATTTCCACTTATCGTTAAAAATTGATAAGATTTTCGAAAGACATTGCCACTTCTCGTTGAAAATGGATAGGCTTCTCAAAAGAGATTCCCACTTATTGTTGAAAATGGATAAGCTTCTCGAAAGAGATTTTCGCTTACCATTACGAGAAGAATAAGCTTCTCTGAAGAGATTTTCACTTATCGTCAAAGACGGATAATATTCTCTGAAGAGATTTCCACTTACCATTGAAGAAGGATAAGCTTCTCTGAAGAGATTGCCACTTATCGTTATAAATGGATAAGCTTCTCGAAATTGATTGCCAATTATTGTTGGAAATGGATAAGCTTCTCAAAAGAGATTTCAAGTTATAGTTGGAAATTGATAAGCTTCTCGAAAGACATTGCCACTTTTAGTTGAAAATGGATGGGCTACTCGAAAGTGATTGCCACTAATCGTTGAAAATGGATAAGCTTCTTGAAAGAGATTTCCACTTATCTTTGAAAATTGATAAGTTTCTCGAAATACATTGCCACTTATCGTTCGAAATGGATAAGGTTCTCGAAAGAGATTGCCACTTATCGTTTAAAATGGATAGGCTTCTCGAAAGAGACTGCCATTTATCGTTAAAGAAGGTTATGCTTCTCTAAAGAGATTTCCACTACCGTTGAAAATGGATTAGCTTTTCAAAAGTGACTGCCACTTATCGCTGAAGAAGGATAAGCCTCTCGAAAGAGATTTCCACTTATCGTTGAAGAAGGAAAATCTTCTCTGAAGAGATTGCCACTTACCGTTGGAGAAGGATAAGTTTATCTGAAGAGATTGCCCGTTATCGTTGAAAATGGATAAGCATCCCAAATTTGATTACCACGTATTGTTGAAGAAGGATAAGCTTCTCTGAAGAGATTGCCACTTTTCGTTGAAAATGGATAAGCTTCTCGACAGAGATTGCCACTTATCATTGAAAATTATTAAGCTTGTCGAAAGACATTGCCACTTATCGTTGAAAATGGATAAGCTTCTCGAAAGAGATTGCCACTTAACGTTGAAAATGGATAAGCTTCTCGAAAGAGATTTCCACTTATCGTTGAAGACGGATAAGCTTCTTGAAAGAGATTGCCACATATCTTTGAATAAGGATAAGCTTCTATGAAGAGATTCCCACTTATCGTTGAAAATGGATAAGCTTCTCGATAGAGATATCCACTTACCGTAGAAGAAGAGTAAGCTTCTCTGAAGAGATTTCCACTTATCGTTGAAAAAGGATAATCTTCTCTGAAGAGATTTCCACATTCCGTTGAAGAAGGATAAGCTTCTTTGAAGAGATTGCCATTTATTTTTGAAAATGGATAAGCTTCTCGAAATTGATTGCCACTTATCGCTAAAGAAGGATGAGCTTCTCTGAAGAGATTGCCACTTATCGTTGAAAATGGATAAGGTTCTCGAAAGAGATTTCCACTTATCGTTGAAAATTGATAAGATTTTCGAAAGACATTGCCACTTCTCGTTGAAAATGGATAGGCTTCTCAAAAGAGATTCCCACTTATTGTTGAAAATGGATAAGCTTCTCGAAAGAGATTTTCGCTTACCATTACGAGAAGAATAAGCTTCTCTGAAGAGATTTTCACTTATCGTCAAAGACGGATAATATACTCTGAAGAGATTTCCACTTACCATTGAAGAAGGATAAGCTTCTCTGAAGAGATTGCCACTTATCGTTGTAAATGGATAAGCTTCTCGAAATTGATTGCCAATTATCGTTGGAAATGGATAAGCTTCTCAAAAGAGATTTCAAGTTATAGTTGGAAATTGATAAGCTTCTCGAAAGACATTGCCACTGTTAGTTGAAAATGGATGGGCTACTCGAAAGTGATTGCCACTAATCGTTGAAAATGGATAAGCTTCTTGAAAGAGATTTCCACTTATCTTTGAAAATTGATAAGTTTCTCGAAATACATTGCCACTTATCGTTGGAAATGGATAAGGTTCTCGAAAGAGATTGCCAGTTATCGTTTAAAATGGATAGGCTTCTCGAAAGAGACTGCCATTTATCGTTAAAGAAGGTTATGCTTCTCTAAAGAGATTGCCACTACCGTTGAAAATGGATTAGCTTTTCAAAAGTGACTGCCACTTGTCGCTGAAGAAGGATAAGCTTCTCGAAAGAGATTTCCACTTATCGTTGAAGAAGGAAAATCTTCTCTGAAGAGATTGCCACTTACCGTTGGAGAAGGATAAGTTTCTCTGAAGAGATTGCCCCTTATCGTTGAAAATGGATAAGCATCCCAAATTTGATTACCACGTATTGTTGAAGAAGGATAAGCTTCTCTGAAGAGATTGCCACTTTTCGTTGAAAATGGATAAGCTTCTCGACAGAGATTGCCACTTATCGTTGAAAATTATTAAGCTTGTCGAAAGACATTGCCACTTATCGTTGAAAATGGATAAGCTTCTCGAAAGAGATTGCCACTTAACGTTGAAAATGGATAAGCTTCTCGAAAGAGATTGCCACTTATCGTTGAAGACGGATAAGCTTCTTGAAAGAGATTGCCACATATCTTTGAATAAGGATAAGCTTCTATGAAGAGATTCCCACTTATCGTTGAAAATGGATAAGCTTCTCGAAAGAGATATCCACTTACCGTAGAAGAAGAATAAGCTTCTCTGAAGAGATTTCCACTTATCGTTGAAGAAGGATAATCTTCTCTGAAGAGATTTCCACATTCTGTTGAAGAAGGATAAGCTTCTTTGAAGAGATTGCCATTTATTGTTGAAAATGGATAAGCTTCTCGAAATTAATTGCCACTTATCGCTAAAGAAGGATGAGCTTCTCTGAAGAGATTGCCACTTATCGTTGAAAATGGATAAGGTTCTCGAAAGAGATTTCCACTTATTGTTGAAAATTGATAAGATTTTCGAAAGACATTGCCACTTCTCGTTGAAAATGGATAGGCTTCTCAAAAGAGATTCCCACTTATTGTTGAAAATGGATAAGCTTCTCGAAAGAGATTTTCGCTTACCATTAGGAGAAGAATAAACTTCTCTGAAGAGATTTTCACTTATCGTCAAAGACGGATAATATTCTCTGAAGAGATTTCCACTTACCATTGAAGAAGGATAAGCTTCTCTGAAGAGATTGCCACTTATCGTTGTAAATGGATAAGCTTCTCGAAATTGATTGCCAATTATCGTTGGAAATGGATAAGCTTCTCAAAAGAGATTTCAAGTTATAGTTGGAAATTGATAAGCTTCTCGAAAGACATTGCCACTTTTAGTTGAAAATGGATGGGCTACTCGAAAGTGATTGCCACTAATCGTTGAAAATGGATAAGCTTCTTGAAAGAGATTTCCACTTATCTTTGAAAATTGATAAGTTTCTCGAAATACATTGCCACTTATCGTTGGAAATGGATAAGGTTCTCGAAAGAGATTGCCACTTATCGTTTAAAATGGATATGCTTCTCGAAAGAGACTGCCATTTATCGTTAAAGAAGGTTATGCTTCTCTAAAGAGATTGCCACTATCATTGAAAATGGATTAGCTTTTCAAAAGTGATTGCCACTTATCGCTGAAGAAGGATAAGCTTCTCGAAAGAGATTTCCACTTATCGTTGAAGAAGGATAATCTTCTCAGAAGAGATTGCCACTTACCGTTGGAGAAGGATAAGTTTCTCTGAAGAGATTGCCCCTTATCGTTGAAAACGGATAAGCTTCCCAAATTTGATTACCACATATTGTTGAAGAAGGATAAGCTTCTCTGAAGAGATTGCCACTTTTCGTTGAAAATGGATAAGATTTTCGAAAGATATTGCTACTTATCGTTGAAAATTATTAAGCTTGTTGAAAGACATTGCCACTTATCGTTGAAAATGGATAAGCTTCTCGAAAGAGATTGCCACTTAACGTTGAAAATGGATAAGTTTCCCGAAAGAGATTGCCACTTATCTTTGAAGACGGATAAGCTTCTTGAAAGAGATTGCCACATATTTTTGAATAAGGATAAGCTTCTATGAAGAGATTCCCACTTATCGTTGAAAATGGATAAGCTTCTCGAAAGAGATATCCACTTACCGTAGAAGAAGAATAAGCTTCTCTGAAGAGATTTCCACTTATCGTTGAAGAAGGATAATCTTCTCTGAAGAGATTTCCACATTTCGTTGAAGAAGGATAAGCTTCTTTGAAGAGATTGCCATTTATTTTTGAAAATGGATAAGCTTCTCGAAATTGATTGCCACTTATCGCTAAAGAAGGATGAGCTTCTCTGAAGAGATTGCCACTTATCGTTGAAAATGGATAAGGTTCTCGAAAGAGATTTCCACTTATCGTTGAAAATTGATAACATTTTTGAAAGACATTGCCACTTCTCGTTGAAAATCGATAGGCTTCTCAAAAGAGATTCCCACTTATTGTTGAAAATGGATAAGCTTCTCGAAATAGATTTTTGCTTACCATTAGGAGAAGAATAAGCTTCTCTGAAGAGATTTTCACTTATCGTTAAAGACGGATAATATACTCTGAAGAGATTTCCACTTACCATTGAAGAAGGATAAGCTTCTATAAAGAGATTGCCACTTATCGTTGTAAATGGATAAGCTTCTCGAAATTGATTGCCAATTATCGTTGAAAATGGATAAGCTTCTCAAAAGAGATTTCAAGTTATAGTTGAAAATTGATAAGCTTCTCGAAAGACATTGCCACTTTTAGTTGAAAATGGATGGGCTACTCGAAAGAGATTGTCAGAGATCGTTGAAAATGGATAAGCTTCTTGAAAGATATTGCCACTTATCTTTGAAAATTGATAAGTTTCTCGAAATACATTGCCACTTATCGTTGGAAATGGATAAAGTTCTCGAAAGAGACTGCCACTTATCGTTTAAAATGGATAGGCTTCTCGAAAGAGACTGCCATTTATCATTAAAGAAGGTTATGCTTCTCTAAAGAGATTGCCACTACCGTTGAAAATGGATTAGCTTTTCAAATGTGATTTCCACTTATCGTTGAAGAAGGATAAGCTTCTCGAAAGAGATTTCCACTTATCGTTGAAGAAGGATAATCTTCTCTGAAGAGATTGCCACTTACCGTTGGAGAAGGATAAGTTTCTCTGAAGAGATTGCCCCTTATCGTTGAAAATGGATAAGCATCCCAAATTTGATTACCACGTATTGTTGAAGAAGGATAAGCTTCTCTGAAGAGATTTCCACTTTTCGTTGAAAATGGATAAGCTTCTCGACAGAGATTGCCACTTATCGTTGAAAATTATTAAGCTTGTTGAAAGACATTGCCACTTATCGTTGAAAATGGATAAGCTTCTCGAAAGAGATTGCCACTTAACGTTGAAAATGGATAAGCTTCTCGAAAGAGATTGCCACTTATCGTTGAAGACGGATAAGCTTCTCGACAGAGATTGCCACATATTTTTGAATAAGGATAAGCTTCTATGAAGAGATTCCCACTTATCGTTGAAAATGGATAAGCTTCTCGAAAGAGATATCCACTTACCGTAGAAGAAGAATAAGCTTCTCTGAAGAGATTTCCACTTATCGTTGAAGAAGGATAATCTTCTCTGAAGAGATTTCCACATTTCGTTGAAGAAGGATAAGCTTCTTTGAAGAGATTGCCATTTATTTTTGAAAATGGATAAGCTTCTCGAAATTGATTGCCACTTATCGCTAAAGAAGGATGAGCTTCTCTGAAGAGATTGCCACTTATCGTTGAAAATGGATAAGGTTCTCGAAAGAGATTTCCACTTATCGTTGAAAATTGATAACATTTTTGAAAGACATTGCCACTTCTCGTTGAAAATGGATAGGCTTCTCAAAAGAGATTCCCACTTATTGTTGAAAATGGATAAGCTTCTCGAAATAGATTTTTGCTTACCATTAGGAGAAGAATAAGCTTCTCTGAAGAGATTTTCACTTATCGTTAAAGACGGATAATATACTCTGAAGATATTTCCACTTACCATTGAAGAAGGATAAGCTTCTCTAAAGAGATTGCCACTTATCGTTGTAAATGGATAAGCTTCTCGAAATTGATTGCCATTTATCGTTGAAAATGGATAAGCTTCTCAAAAGAGATTTCAAGTTATAGTTGAAAATTGATAAGCTTCTCGAAAGACATTGCCACTTTTAGTTGAAAATGGATGGGCTACTCGAAAGAGATTGTCAGAGATCGTTGAAAATGGATAAGCTTCTTGAAAGAGATTGCCACTTATCTTTGAAAATTGATAAGTTTCTCGAAATACATTGCCACTTATCGTTGGAAATGGATAAAGTTCTCGAAAGAGACTGCCACTTATCGTTTAAAATGGATAGGCTTCTCGAAAGAGACTGCCATTTATCGTTAAAGAAGGTTATGCTTCTCTAAAGAGATTGCCACTACCGTTGAAAATGGATTAGCTTTTCAAATGTGATTTCCACTTATCGTTGAAGAAGGATAAGCTTCTCGAAAGAGATTTCCACTTATCGTTGAAGAAGGAAAATATTCTCTGAAGAGATTGCCACTTACCGTTGGAGAAGGATAAGTTTCTCTGAAGAGATTGCCCCTTATCGTTGAAAATGGATAAGCATCCCAAATTTGATTACCACGTATTGTTGAAGAAGGATAAGCTTCTCTGAAGAGATTTCCACTTTTCGTTGAAAATGGATAAGCTTCTCGACAGAGATTGCCACTTATCGTTGAAAATTATTAAGCTTGTCGAAAGACATTGCCACTTATCGTTGAAAATGGATAAGCTTCTCGAAAGAGATTGCCACTTAACGTTGAAAATGGATAAGCTTCTCGAAAGAGATTGCCACTTATCGTTGAAGACGGATAAGCTTCTTAAAAGAGATTGCCACATATCTTTGAATAAGGATAAGCTTCTATGATGAGATTCACACTTATCGTTGAAAATGGATAAGCTTCTCGAAATAGATATCCACTTACCGTAGAAGAAGAATAAGCTTCTCTGTAGAGATTTCCACTTATCGTTGAAAAAGGATAATCTTCTCTAAAGAGATTTCCACATTCCGTTGAAGAAGGATAAGCTTCTATGAAGAGATTGCCATTTATTTTTGAAAATGGATAAGCTTCTCGAAATTGATTGCCATTTATCGCTAAAAAAGGATGAGCTTCTCTGAAGAGATTGCAACTTTATCGTTGAAAATGGATAAGGTTCTCGAAAGAGATTTCCACTTATCGTTGAAAATTGATAAGATTTTCGAAAGACATTGCCACTTCTCGTTGAAAATGGATAGGCTTTTCAAAAGAGATTCCCACTTATTGTTGAAAATGGATAAGCTTCTCGAAAGAGATTTTCGCTTACCATTAGGAGAAGAATAAGCTTCTCTGAAGAGATTTTGACTTATCGTCAAAGACGGATAATATTCTCTGAAGAGATTTCCACTTACCATTGAAGAAGGATAAGCTTCTCTGAAGAGATTGCCACTTATCCTTGTAAATGGATAAGCTTCTCGAAATTGATTGCCAAATATCGTTGGAAATGGATAAGCTTCTCAAAAGAGATTTCAAGTTATAGTTGAAAATTGATAAGCTTCTCGAAAGACATTGCCACTTTTAGTTGAAAATGGATGGGCTACTCGAAAGAGATTGTTAGAGATCGTTGAAAATGGATAAGCTTCTTGAAAGAGATTGCCACTTATCTTTGAAAATTGATAAGTTTCTCGAAATACATTGCCACTTATCGTTGGAAATGGATAAGGTTCTCGAAAGAGACTGCCACTTATCGTTTAAAATGGATAGGCTTCTCGAAAGAGACTGCCATTTATCGTTAAAGAAGGTTATGCTTCTCTAAAGAGATTGCCATTATCGTTGAAAATGGATTAGCTTTTCAAAAGTGATTGCCACTTATCGCTGAAGAAGGATAAGCTTCTCGAAATAGATTTCCACTTATCGTTGAAGAAGGATAATCTTCTCTAAAGAGATTGCCACTTACCGTTGGAGAAGGATAAGTTTCTCTGAAGAGATTGCACCTTATCGTTGAAAATGGATAAGCTTCCCAAATTTGATTACCACGTATTGTTGAAGAAGGATAAGCTTCTCTGAAGAGATTGCCACTTTTTGTTGAAAATGGATAAAATTCTCGAAAGATATTGCTACTTATCAATGAAAATTATTAAGCTTGTCAAAAGACATTGCCACTTATCGTTGAAAATGGATAAGCTTCTCGAAAGAGATTGCCACTTAACATTGAAAATGGATAAGCTTCTCGAAAGAGATTGCCACTTATCGTTGAAGACGGATAAGTTTCTTGAAAAAGATTGTCGCATATCTTTGAATAAGGATAAGCTTCTATGAAGAGATTCCCACTTATCGTTGAAAATGGATAAGCTTCTCGAATGAGATATCCACTTACCATAGAAGAAGAATAAGCTTCTCTGAAGAGATTTCCACTTATCGTTGAAGAAGGATAATCTTCTCTGAAGAGATTTCCACATTCCGTTGAAGAAGGATAAGCTTCTTTGAAGAGATTACCATTTATTTTTGAAAATGGATAAGCTTCTCGAAATTGATTGCCACTTGTCGCTAAAGAAGGATGAGCTTCTCTGAAGAGATTGCCACTTATCGTTGAAAGTGGATAACGTTCTCGAAAGAGATTTCCACTTATCGTTGAAAATTGATAAGATTTTCGAAAGACATTGCCACTTCTCGTTGAAAATGGATAGGCTTCTCAAAAGAGATTCCCACTTATTGTTGAAAATGGATAAGCTTCTCGAAAGAGATTTTCGCTTACCATTAGGAGAAGAATAAGCTTCTCTGAAGATATTTTCACTTATCGTCAAAGACGGATAATATTCTCTGAAGAGATTTCCACTTACCATTGAAGAAGGATAAGCTTCTCTGAAGAGATTGCCACTTATCGTTGTAAATGGATAAGCTTCTTGAAATTGATTGCCAAATATCGTTGGAAGTGGATAAGCTTCTCAAAAGAGATTTCAAGTTATATTTGAAAATTGATAAGCTTCTCGAAAGACATTGCCACTTTTAGTTGAAAATGGATGGGCTACTCGAAAGTGATAGCCACTAATCGTTGAAAATGGATAAGCTTCTTGAAAGAGATTGCCACTTATCTTTGAAAATTGATAAGTTTCTCGAAATACATTGCCACTTATCGTTGGAAATGGATAAGGTTCTCGAAAGAGACTGCCACTTATCGTTTAAAATGGATAGGCTTCTCGAAAGAGACTGCCATTTATCGTTAAAGAAGGTTATGCTTCTCTAAAGAGATTGCCACTATCGTTGAAAATGGATTAGCTTTTCAAAAGTGATTGCCACTTATCGCTGAAGAAGGATAAGCTTTTCGAAAGAGATTTCCACTTATCGTTGAAGAAGGATAATCTTCTCTAAAGAGATTGCCACTTACCGTTGGAGAAGGATAAGTTTCTCTGAAGAGATTGCACCTTATCGTTGAAAATGGATAAGCTTCCCAAATTTGATTACCACGTATTGTTGAAGAAGGATAAGCTTCTCTGAAGAGATTGCCACTTTTTGTTGAAAATGGATAAGATTCTCGAAAGATATTGCTGCTTATCATTGAAAATTATTAAGCTTGTCAAAAGACATTGCCACTTATCGTTGAAAATGGATAAGCTTCTCGAAAGAGATTGCCACTTAACGTTGAAAATGGATAAGCTTCTCGAAAGAGATTGCCACTTATCGTTGAAGACGGATAAGTTTCTTGAAAGAGATTGCCACATATCTTTGAATAAGGATAAGCTTCTATGAAGAGATTCGCACTTATCGTTGAAAATGGATAAGCTTCTCGAAATAGATATCCACTTACCGTAGAAGAAGAATAAGCTTCTCTGTAGAGATTTCCACTTATCGTTGAAGAAGGATAATCTTCTCTAAAGAGATTTCCACATTCCGTTGAAGAAGGATAAGCTTCTTTGAAGAGATTTCCATTTATTTTTGAAAATGGATAAGATTCTCGAAATTGATTGCCATTTATCGCTAAAAAAGGATGAGCTTCTCTGAAGAGATTGCAACTTATCGTTGAAAATGGATAAGGTTCTCGAAAGAGATTTCCACTTATCGTTGAAAATTGATAAGATTTTCGAAAGACATTGCCACTTCTCGTTGAAAATGGATAGGCTTCTCAAAAGAGATTCCCACTTATTGTTTAAAATGGATAAGCTTCTCGAAAGAGATTTTCGCTTACCATTAGGAGAAGAATAAGCTTCTCTGAAGAGATTTTGACTTATCGTCAAAGACGGATAATATTCTCTGAAGAGATTTCCACTTACCATTGAAGAAGGATAAGCTTCTCTGAAGAGATTGCCACTTATCGTTGTAAATGGATAAGCTTCTCGAAATTGATTGCCAAATATCGTTGGAAATGGATAAGCTTCTCAAAAGAGATTTCAAGTTATAGTTGAAAATTGATAAGCTTCTCGAAAGACATTGCCACTTTTAGTTGAAAATGGATGGGCTACTCGAAAGAGATTGTCAGAGATCGTTGAAAATGGATAAGCTTCTTGAAAGAGATTGCCACTTATCTTTGAAAATTGATAAGTTTCTCGAAATACATTGCCACTTATCGTTGGAAATGGATAAGGTTCTCGAAAGAGACTGCCACTTATCGTTTAAAATGGATAGGCTTCTCGAAAGAGACTGCCATTTATCGTTAAAGAAGGTTATGCTTCTCTAAAGAGATTGCCACTATCGTTGAAAATGGATTAGCTTTTCAAAAGTGATTGCCACTTATCGCTGAAGAAGGATAAGCTTTTCGAAAGAGATTTCCACTTATCGTTGAAGAAGGATAATCTTCTCTAAAGAGATTGCCACTTACCGTTGGAGAAGGATAAGTTTCTCTGAAGAGATTGCACCTTATCGTTGAAAATGGATAAGCTTCCCAAATTTGATTACCACGTATTGTTGAAGAAGGATAAGCTTCTCTGAAGAGATTGCCACTTTTTGTTGAAAATGGATAAGATTCTCGAAAGATATTGCTGCTTATCATTGAAAATTATTAAGCTTGTCAAAAGACATTGCCACTTATCGTTGAAAATGGATAAGCTTCTCGAAAGAGATTGCCACATAACGTTGAAAATGGATAAGCTTCTCGAAAGAGATTGCCACTTATCGTTGAAGACAGATAAGTTTCTTGAAAGAGATTGCCACATATCTTTGAATAAGGATAAGCTTCTATGAAGAGATTCGCACTTATCGTTGAAAATGGATAAGCTTCTCGAAATAGATATCCACTTACCGTAGAAGAAGAATAAGCTTCTCTGTAGAGATTTCCACTTATCGTTGAAGAAGGATAATCTTCTCTAAAGAGATTTCCACATTCCGTTGAAGAAGGATAAGCTTCTTTGAAGAGATTTCCATTTATTTTTGAAAATGGATAAGATTCTCGAAATTGATTGCCATTTATCGCTAAAAAAGGATGAGCTTCTCTGAAGAGATTGCAACTTATCGTTGAAAATGGATAAGGTTCTCGAAAGAGATTTCCAATTATCGTTGAAAATTGATAAGATTTTCGAAAAACATTGCCACTTCTCGTTGAAAATGGATAGGCTTCTCAAAAGAGATTCCCACTTATTGTTTAAAATGGATAAGCTTCTCGAAAGAGATTTTCGCTTACCATTAGGAGAAGAATAAGCTTCTCTGAAGAGATTTTGACTTATCGTCAAAGACGGATAATATTCTCTGAAGAGATTTCCACTTACCATTGAAGAAGGATAAGCTTCTCTGAAGAGATTGCCACTTATCGTTGTAAATGGATAAGCTTCTCGAAATTGATTGCCAAATATCGTTGGAAATGGATAAGCTTCTCAAAAGAGATTTCAAGTTATAGTTGAAAATTGATAAGCTTCTCGAAAGACATTGCCACTTTTAGTTGAAAATGGATGGGCTACTCGAAAGAGATTGTCAGAGATCGTTGAAAATGGATAAGCTTCTTGAAAGAGATTGCCACTTATCTTTGAAAATTGATAAGTTTCTCGAAATACATTGCCACTTATCGTTGGAAATGGATAAAGTTCTCGAAAGAGACTGCCACTTATCGTTTAAAATGGATAGGCTTCTCGAAAGAGACTGCCATTTATCGTTAAAGAAGGTTATGCTTCTCTAAAGAGATTGCCACTATCGTTGAAAATGGATTAGCTTTTCAAAAGTGATTGCCACTTATCGCTGAAGAAGGATAAGCTTCTCGAAAGAGATTTCCACTTATCGTTGAAGAAGGATAATCTTCTCTAAAGAGATTGCCACTTACCGTTGGAGAAGGATAAGTTTCTCTGAAGAGATTGCACCTTATCGTTGAAAATGGATAAGCTTCCCAAATTTGATTACCACGTATTGTTGAAGAAGGATAAGCTTCTCTGAAGAGATTGCCACTTTTTGTTGAAAATGGATAAAATTCTCGAAAGATATTGCTACTTATCATTGAAAATTATTAAGCTTGTCAAAAGACATTGCCACTTATCGTTGAAAATGGATAAGATTCTCGAAAGAGATTTCCACTTAACATTGAAAATGGATAAGCTTCTCGAAAGAGATTGCCACTTATCGTTGAAGACGGATAAGTTTCTTGAAAGAGATTGTCGCATATCTTTGAATAAGGATAAGCTTCTATGAAGAGATTCCCACTTATTGTTGAAAATTGATAAGCTTCTCGAATGAGATATCCACTTACCATAGAAGAAGAATAAGCTTCTCTGAAGAGATTTCCACTTATCGTTGAAGAAGGATAATCTTCTCTGAAGATATTTCCACATTCCGTTGAAGAAGGATAAGCTTCTTTGAAGAGATTGCCATTTATTTTTGAAAATGGATAAGCTTCTCGAAATTGATTGCCACTTGTCGCTAAAGAAGGATGAGCTTCTCTGAAGAGATTGCCACTTATCGTTGAAAGTGGATAACGTTTTCGAAAGAGATTTCCACTTATCGTTGAAAATTGATAAGATTTTCGAAAGACATTGCCACTTCTCGTTGAAAATGGATAGGCTTCTCAAAAGAGATTCCCACTTATTGTTGAAAATGGATAAGCTTCTCGAAAGAGATTTTCGCTTACCATTAGGAGAAGAATAAGCTTCTCTGAAGATATTTTCACTTATCGTCAAAGACGGATAATATTCTCTGAAGAGATTTCCACTTACCATTGAAGAAGGATAAGCTTCTCTGAAGAGATTGCCACTTATCGTTGTAAATGGATAAGCTTCTCGAAATTGATTGCCAAATATCGTTGGAAATGGATAAGCTTCTCAAAAGAGATTTCAAGTTATATTTGAAAATTGATAAGCTTCTCGAAAGACATTGCCACTTTTAGTTGAAAATGGATGGGCTACTCGAAAGTGATAGCCACTAATCGTTGAAAATGGATAAGCTTCTTGAAAGAGATTGCCACTTATCTTTGAAAATTGATAAGTTTCTCGAAATACATTGCCACTTATCGTTGGAAATGGATAAGGTTCTCGAAAGAGACTGCCACTTATCGTTTAAAATGGATAGGCTTCTCGAAAGAGACTGCCATTTATCGTTAAAGAAGGTTATGCTTCTCTAAAGAGATTGCCACTATCGTTGAAAATGGATTAGCTTTTCAAAAGTGATTGCCACTTATCGCTGAAGAAGGATAAGCTTTTCGAAAGAGATTTCCACTTATCGTTGAAGAAGGATAATCTTCTCTAAAGAGATTGCCACTTACCGTTGGAGAAGGATAAGTTTCTCTGAAGAGATTGCACCTTATCGTTGAAAATGGATAAGCTTCCCAAATTTGATTACCACGTATTGTTGAAGAAGGATAAGCTTCTCTGAAGAGATTGCCACTTTTTGTTGAAAATGGATAAGATTCTCGAAAGATATTGCTGCTTATCATTGAAAATTATTAAGCTTGTCAAAAGACATTGCCACTTATCGTTGAAAATGGATAAGCTTCTCGAAAGAGATTGCCACTTAACGTTGAAAATGGATAAGCTTCTCGAAAGAGATTGCCACTTATCGTTGAAGACGGATAAGTTTATTGAAAGAGATTGCCACATATCTTTGAATAAGGATAAGCTTCTATGAAGAGATTCGCACTTATCGTTGAAAATGGATAAGCTTCTCGAAATAGATATCCACTTACCGTAGAAGAAGAATAAGCTTCTCTGTAGAGATTTCCACTTATCGTTGAAGAAGGATAATCTTCTCTAAAGAGATTTCCACATTCCGTTGAAGAAGGATAAGCTTCTTTGAAGAGATTTCCATTTATTTTTGAAAATGGATAAGATTCTCGAAATTGATTGCCATTTATCGCTAAAAAAGGATGAGCTTCTCTGAAGAGATTGCAACTTATCGTTGAAAATGGATAAGGTTCTCGAAAGAGATTTCCACTTATCGTTGAAAATTGATAAGATTTTCGAAAGACATTGCCACTTCTCGTTGAAAATGGATAGGCTTCTCAAAAGAGATTCCCACTTATTGTTTAAAATGGATAAGCTTCTCGAAAGAGATTTTCGCTTACCATTAGGAGAAGAATAAGCTTCTCTGAAGAGATTTTGACTTATCGTCAAAGACGGATAATATTCTCTGAAGAGATTTCCACTTACCATTGAAGAAGGATAAGCTTCTCTGAAGAGATTGCCACTTATCGTTGTAAATGGATAAGCTTCTCGAAATTGATTGCCAAATATCGTTGGAAATGGATAAGCTTCTCAAAAGAGATTTCAAGTTATAGTTGAAAATTGATAAGCTTCTCGAAAGACATTGCCACTTTTAGTTGAAAATGGATGGGCTACTCGAAAGAGATTGTCAGAGATCGTTGAAAATGGATAAGCTTCTTGAAAGAGATTGCCACTTATCTTTGAAAATTGATATGTTTCTCGAAATACATTGCCACTTATCGTTGGAAATGGATAAAGTTCTCGAAAGAGACTGCCACTTATCGTTTAAAATGGATAGGCTTCTCGAAAGAGACTGCCATTTATAGTTAAAGAAGGTTATGCTTCTCTAAAGAGATTGCCACTATCGTTGAAAATGGATTAGCTTTTCAAAAGTGATTGCCACTTATCGCTGAAGAAGGATAAGCTTCTCGAAAGAGATTTCCACTTATCGTTGAAGAAGGATAATCTTCTCTAAAGAGATTGCCACTTACCGTTGGAGAAGGATAAGTTTCTCTGAAGAGATTGCACCTTATCGTTGAAAATGGATAAGCTTCCCAAATTTGATTACCACGTATTGTTGAAGAAGGATAAGCTTCTCTGAAGAGATTGCCACTTTTTGTTGAAAATGGATAAAATTCTCGAAAGATATTGCTACTTATCATTGAAAATTATTAAGCTTGTCAAAAGACATTGCCACTTATCGTTGAAAATGGATAAGATTCTCGAAAGAGATTTCCACTTAACATTGAAAATGGATAAGCTTCTCGAAAGAGATTGCCACTTATCGTTGAAGACGGATAAGTTTCTTGAAAGAGATTGTCGCATATCTTTGAATAAGGATAAGCTTCTATGAAGAGATTCCCACTTATTGTTGAAAATTGATAAGCTTCTCGAATGAGATATCCACTTACCATAGAAGAAGAATAAGCTTCTCTGAAGAGATTTCCACTTATCGTTGAAGAAGGATAATCTTCTCTGAAGATATTTCCACATTCCGTTGAAGAAGGATAAGCTTCTTTGAAGAGATTGCCATTTATTTTTGAAAATGGATAAGCTTCTCGAAATTGATTGCCACTTGTCGCTAAAGAAGGATGAGCTTCTCTGAAGAGATTGCCACTTATCGTTGAAAGTGGATAACGTTCTCGAAAGAGATTTCCACTTATCGTTGAAAATTGATAAGATTTTCGAAAGACATTGCCACTTCTCGTTGAAAATGGATAGGCTTCTCAAAAGAGATTCCCACTTATTGTTGAAAATGGATAAGCTTCTCGAAAGAGATTTTCGCTTACCATTAGGAGAAGAATAAGCTTCTCTGAAGATATTTTCACTTATCGTCAAAGACGGATAATATTCTCTGAAGAGATTTCCACTTACCATTGAAGAAGGATTAGCTTCTCTGAAGAGATTGCCACTTATCGTTGTAAATGGATAAGCTTCTCGAAATTGATTGCCAAATATCGTTGGAAATGGATAAGCTTCTCAAAAGAGATTTCAAGTTATAGTTGAAAATTGATATGCTTCTCGAAAGACATTGCCACTTTTAGTTGAAAATGGATGGGCTACTCGAAAGTGATAGCCACTAATCATTGAAAATGGATAAGCTTCTTGAAAGAGATTGCCACTTATCTTTGAAAATTGATAAGTTTCTAGAAATACATTGCCACTTATCGTTGGAAATGGATAAGGTTCTCGAAAGAGACTGCCACTTATCGTTTAAAATGGATAGGCTTCTCGAAAGACACTGCCATTTATCATTAAAGAAGGTTATGATTCTCTTAAGAGATTGCCACTATCGTTGAAAATGGATTAGCTTTTCAAAAGTGATTGCCACTTATCGCTGAAGAAGGATAAGCTTCTCGAAAGAGATTTCCACTTATCGTTGAAGAAGGATAATCTTCTCTAAAGAGATTGCCACTTACCGTTGGAGAAGGATAAGTTTCTCTGAAGAGATTGCACCTTATCGTTGAAAATGGATAAGCTTCCCAAATTTGATTACCACGTATTGTTGAAGAAGGATAAGCTTCTCTGAAGAGATTGCCACTTTTTGTTGAAAATGGATAAGATTCTCGAAAGATATTGCTACTTATCATTGAAAATTATTAAGCTTGTCAAAAGACATTGCCACTTATCGTTGAAAATGGATAAGCTTCTCGAAAGAGATTGCCACTTAACGTTGAAAATGGATAAGCTTCTCGAAAGAGATTGCCACTTATCGTTGAAGACGGATAAGTTTCTTGAAAGAGATTGTCGCATATCTTTGAATAAGGATAAGCTTCTATGAAGAGATTCCCACTTATTGTTGAAAATTGATAAGCTTCTCGAATGAGATATCCACTTACCATAGAAGAAGAATAAGCTTCTCTGAAGAGATTTCCACTTATCGTTGAAGAAGGATAATCTTCTCTAAAGAGATTTCCACATTCCGTTGAAGAAGGATAAGCTTCTTTGAAGAGATTGCCATTTATTTTTGAAAATGGATAAGCTTCTCGAAATTGATTGCCACTTATCGCTAAAGAAGGATGAGCTTCTCTGAAGATATTGCCACTTATCGTTGAAAGTGGATAACGTTCTCGAAAGAGATTTCCACTTATCGTTGAAAATTGATAAGATTTTCGAAAGACATTGCCACTTCTCGTTGAAAATGGATAGGCTTCTCAAAAGAGATTCCCACTTATTGTTGAAAATGGATAAGCTTCTCGAAAGAGATTTTCGCTTACCATTAGGAGAAGAATAAGCTTCTCTGAAGATATTTTCACTTATCGTCAAAGACGGATAATATTCTCTGAAGAGATTTCCACTTACCATTGAAGAAGGATAAGCTTCTCTGAAGAGATTGCCACTTATCGTTGTAAATGGATAAGCTTCTCGAAATTGATTGCCAAATATCGTTGGAAATGGATAAGCTTCTCAAAAGAGATTTCAAGTTATAGTTGAAAATTGATAAGCTTCTCGAAAGACATTGCCACTTTTAGTTGAAAATGGATGGGCTACTCGAAAGTGATAGCCACTAATCGTTGAAAATGGATAAGCTTCTTGAAAGAGATTGCCGCTTATCTTTGAAAATTGATAAGTTTCTCGAAATACATTGCCACTTATCGTTGGAAATGGATAAGGTTCTCGAAAGAGACTGCCACTTATCGTTTAAAATGGATAGGCTTCTCGAAAGACACTGCCATTTATCGTTAAAGAAGGTTATGCTTCTCTTAAGAGATTGCCACTATCGTTGAAAATGGATTAGCTTTTCAAAAGTGATTGCCACTTATCGCTGAAGAAGGATAAGCTTCTCGAAAGAGATTCCACTTATCGTTGAAGAAGGATAATCTTCTCTAAAGAGATTGCCACTTACCGTTGGAGAAGGATAAGTTTCTCTGAAGAGATTGCACCTTATCGTTGAAAATGGATAAGCTTCCCAAATTTGATTACCACGTATTGTTGAAGAAGGATAAGCTTCTCTGAAGAGATTGCCACTTTTTGTTGAAAATGGATAAGATTCTCGAAAGATATTGCTACTTATCATTGAAAATTATTAAGCTTGTCAAAAGACATTGCCACTTATCGTTGAAAATGGATAAGCTTCTCGAAAGAGATTGCCACTTAACTTTGAAAATGGATAAGCTTCTCGAAAGAGATTGCCACTTATCGTTGAAGACGGATAAGTTTCTTGAAAGAGATTGTCGCATATCTTTGAATAAGGATAAGCTTCTATGAAGAGATTCCCACTTATTGTTGAAAAATGATAAGCTTCTCGAATGAGATATCCAATTACCATAGAAGAAGAATAAGCTTCTCTGAAGAGATTTCCACTTATCGTTGAAGAAGGATAATCTTCTCTGAAGAGATTTCCACATTCCGTTGAAGAAGGATAAGCTTCTTTGAAGAGATTGCCATTTATTTTTGAAAATGGATAAGCTTCTCAAAATTGATTGCCACTTATCGCTAAAGAAGGATGAGCTTCTCTGAAGATATTGCCACTTATCGTTGAAAGTGGATAACGTTCTCAAAAGAGATTTCCACTTATCGTTGAAAATTGATAAGATTTTCGAAAGACATTGCCACTTCTCGTTGAAAATGGATAGGCTTCTCAAAAGAGATTCCCACTTATTGTTGAAAATGGATAAGCTTCTCGAAAGAGATTTTCGCTTACCATTAGGAGAAGAATAAGCTTCTCTGAAGATATTTTCACTTATCGTCAAAGACGGATAATATTCTCTGAAGAGATTTCCACTTACCATTGAAGAAGGATAAGCTTCTATGAAGAGATTGCCACTTATCGTTGTAAATGGATAAGCTTCTCGAAATTGATTGCCAAATATCGTTGGAAATGGATAAGCTTCTCAAAAGAGATTTCAAGTTATAGTTGAAAATTGATAAGCTTCTCGAAAGACATTGCCACTTTTAGTTGAAAATGGATGGGCTACTCGAAAGTGATAGCCACTAATCGTTGAAAATGGATAAGCTTCTTGAAAGAGATTGCCACTTATCTTTGAAAATTGATAAGTTTCTCGAAATACATTGCCACTTATCGTTGGAAATGGATAAGGTTCTCGAAAGAGATTGCCACTTATCGTTTAAAATGGATATGCTTCTCGAAAGAGACTGCAATTTATCGTTAAAGAAGCTTATGCTTCTCTAAAGAGATTGCCACTATCGTTGAAAATGGATTAGCTTTTCAAAAGTGATTGCCACTTATCGCTGAAGAAGGATAAGCTTCTCGAAAGAGATTTCCACTTATCGTTGAAGAAGGATAATCTTCTCTGAAGAGATTGCCACTTACCGTTGGAGAAGGATAAGTTTCTCTGAAGAGATTTCCCCTTATCGTTGAAAACGGATAAGCTTCCCAAATTTGATTACCACGTATTGTTGAAGAAGGATAAGCTTCTCTGAAGAGATTGCCACTTTTCGTTGAAAATGGATAAGATTCTCGAAAGATATTGCTACTTATCGTTGTAAATTATTAAGCTTGTCGAAAGACATTGCCACTTATCGTTGAAAATGGATAAGCTTCTCGAAAGAGATTGCCACTTAACGTTGAAAATGGATAAGCTTCTCGAAAGATATTGCCACTTATCGTTGAAGACGGATAAGCTTCTTGAAAGAGATTGCCACATATCTTTGAATAAGGATAAGCTTCTATGAAGAGATTCCCACTTATCGTTGAAAATGGATAAGCTTCTCGAAAGAGATATCCACTTACCGTATAAGAAGAATAAGCTTCTCTGAAGAGATTTCCACTTATCGTTGAAGAAGGATAATCTTCTCTGAAGAGATTTCCACATTCCGTTGAAGAAGGATAAGCTTCTTTGAAGAGATTGCCATTTATTTTTGAAAATGGATAAGCTTCTCTAAATTGATTGCCATTTATCGCTAAAAAAGGATGAGCTTCTCTGAAGAGATTGCCACTTATCGTTGAAAATGGATAAGGTTCTCGAAAGAGATTTCCACTTATCGTTGAAAATTGATAAGATTTTCGAAAGACAATGCCACTTCTCGTTGAAAATGGATAGGCTTCTCAAAAGAGATTCCCACTTATTGTTGAAAATGGATAAGCTTATCGAAAGAGATTTTCGCTTACCATTAGGAGAAGAATAAGCTTCTCTGAAGAGATTTTCACTTATCGTCAAAGACGGATAATATTCTCTGAAGAGATTTCCACTTACCATTGAAGAAGGATAAGCTTCTCTGAAGAGATTGCCACTTAACGTTGTAAATGGATAAGCTTCTCGAAATTGATTGCCAATTATCGTTGGAAATGGATAAGCTTCTCAAAAGAGATTTCAAGTTATAGTTGAAAATTGATAAGCTTCTCGAAAGACATTGCCACTTTTAGTTGAAAATGGATGGGCTACTCGAAAGTGATAGCCACTAATCGATGAAAATGGATAAGCTTCTTGAAAGAGATTGCCACTTATCTTTGAAAATTTATAAGTTTCTCGAAATACATTGCCACTTATCGTTGGAAATGGATAAGGTTCTCGAAAGAGATTGCCACTTATCGTTTAAAATGGATATGCTTCTCGAAAGAGACTGCCATTTATCGTTAAAGAAGCTTATGCTTCTCTATAGAGATTGCCACTATCGTTGAAAATGGATTAGCTTTTCAAAAGTGATTGCCACTTATCGCTGAAGAAGGATAAGCTTCTCGAAAGAGATTTCCACTTATCGTTGAAGAAGGATAATCTTCTCTGAAGAGATTGCCACTTACCGTTGGAGAAGGATAAGTTTCTCTGAAGAGATTGCCCCTTATCGTTGAAAACGGATAAGCTTCCCAAATTTGATTACCACGTATTGTTGAAGAAGGATAAGCTTCTCTGAAGAGATTGCCACTTTTCGTTGAAAATGGATAAGATTCTCGAAAGATATTGCTACTTATCGTTGAAAATTATTAAGCTTGTCGAAAGACATTGCCACTTATCGTTGAAAAAGGATAAGCTTCTCGAAAGAGATTGCCACTTAACGTTGAAAATGGATAAGCTTCTCGAAAGAGATTGCCACTTATCGTTGAAGACGGATAAGCTTCTTTTAAGAGATTGTCGCATATCTTTGAAGAAGGATAAGCTTCTATGAAGAGATTCCCACTTATCGTTGAAAATGGATAAGCTTCCCGAAAGAGATATCCACTTACCGTAGAATAAGAATAAGCTTCTCTGAAGAGATTTCCACTTATCGTTGAAGAAGGATAATCTTCTCTGAAGAGATTTCCACATTCCGTTGAAGAAGGATAAGCTTCTTTGAAGAGATTGCCATTTATTTTTGAAAATGGATAAGCTTCTCGAAATTGATTGCCACTTATCGCTAAAGAAGGATAGGCTTCTCTGAAGAGATTGCCACTTATCGTTGAAAATGGACAAGGTTCTCGAAAGAGATTTCCACTTATCGTTGAAAATTGATAATATTTTCGAAAGACATTGCCACTTCTCGTTGAAAATGGATAGGCTTCTCAAAAGAGATTCCCACTTATTGTTGAAAAAGGATAAGCTTCTCGAAAGAGATTTTCGCTTACCATTATGAGAAGAATAAGCTTCTCTGAAGAGATTTTCACTTATCGTCAAAGACGGATAATATTCTCTGAATAGATTTCCACTTACCATTGAAGAAGGATAAGCTTCTCTGAAAAGATTGCCACTTATCGTTGTAAATGGATAAGCTTCTCGAAATTGATTGCCAAATATCGTTGGAAATGGATAAGCTTCTCAAAAGAGATTTCAAGTTATAGTTGAAAATTGATAAGCTTCTCGAAAGACATTGCCACTTTTAGTTGAAAATGGATGGGCTACTCGAAAGTGATAGCCACTAATCGTTGAAAATGGATAAGCTTCTTGAAAGAGATTGCCACTTATCTTTGAAAATTGATAAGTTTCTCGAAATACATTGCCACTTATCGTTGGAAATGGATAAGGTTCTCGAAAGAGACTGCCACTTATCGTTTAAAATGGATAGGCTTCTCGAAAGAGACTGCCATTTATCGTTAAAGAAGGTTATGCTTCTCTTAAGAGATTGCCACTATCGTTGAAAATGGATTAGCTTTTCAAAAGTGATTGCCACTTATCGCTGAAGAAGGATAAGCTTCTCGAAAGAGATTTCCACTTATCGTTGAAGAAGGATAATCTTCTCTAAAGAGATTGCCACTTACCGTTGGAGAAGGATAAGTTTCTCTGAAGAGATTGCACCTTATCGTTGAAAATGGATAAGCTTCCCAAATTTGATTACCACGTATTGTTGAAGAAGGATAAGCTTCTCTGAAGAGATTGCCACTTTTTGTTGAAAATGGATAAGATTCTCGAAAGATATTGCTACTTATCATTGAAAATTATTAAGCTTGTCAAAAGACATTGCCACTTATCGTTGAAAATGGATAAGCTTATCGAAAGAGATTGCCACTTAACGTTGAAAATGGATAAGCTTCTCGAAAGAGATTGCCACTTATCGTTGAAGACGGATAAGTTTCTTGAAAGAGATTGTCGCATATCTTTGAATAAGGATAAGCTTCTATGAAGAGATTCCCACTTATTGTTGAAAATTGATAAGCTTCTCGAATGAGATATCCACTTACCATAGAAGAAGAATAAGCTTCTCTGAAGAGATTTCCACTTATCGTTGAAGAAGGATAATCTTCTCTGAAGAGATTTCCACATTCCGTTGAAGAAGGATAAGCTTCTTTGAAGAGATTGCCATTTATTTTTGAAAATGGATAAGCTTCTCGAAATTGATTGCCACTTATCGCTAAAGAAGGATGAGCTTCTCTGAAGAGATTGCCACTTATCGTTGAAAATGGACAAGGTTCTCGAAAGAGATTTCCACTTATCGTTGAAAATTGATAATATTTTCGAAAGACATTGCCACTTCTCGTTGAAAATGGATAGGCTTCTCAAAAGAGATTCCCACTTATTGTTGAAAAAGGATAAGCTTCCCGAAAGAGATTTTCGCTTACCATTATGAGAAGAATAAGCTTCTCTGAAGAGATTTTCACTTATCGTCAAAGACGGATAATATTCTCTGAAGAGATTTCCACTTACCATTGAAGAAGGATAAGCTTCTCTGAAAAGATTGCCACTTATCGTTGTAAATGGATAAGCTTCTCGAAATTGATTGCCAAATATCGTTGGAAATGGATAAGCTTCTCAAAAGAGATTTCAAGTTATAGTTGAAAATTGATAAGCTTCTCGAAAGACATTGCCACTTTTAGTTGAAAATGGATGGGCTACTCGAAAGTGATAGCCACTAATCGTTGAAAATGGATAAGCTTCTTGAAAGAGATTGCCACTTATCTTTGAAAATTGATAAGTTTCTCGAAATACATTGCCACTTATCATTGGAAATGGATAAGGTTCTCGAAAGAGACTGCCACTTATCGTTTAAAATGGATAGGCTTCTCGAAAGAGACTGCCATTTATCGTTAAAGAAGGTTATGCTTCTCTTAAGAGATTGCCACTATCGTTGAAAATGGAATAGCTTTTCAAAAGTGATTGCCACTTATCGCTTAAGAAGGATAAGCTTCTCGAAAGAGATTTCCACTTATCGTTGAAGAAGGATAATCTTCTCTAAAGAGATTGCCACTTACCGTTGGAGAAGGATAAGTTTCTCTGAAGAGATTGCACCTTATCGTTGAAAATGGATAAGCTTCCCAAATTTGATTACCACGTATTGTTGAAGAAGGATAAGCTTCTCTGAAGAGATTGCCACTTTTTGTTGAAAATGGATAAGATTCTCGAAAGATATTGCTACTTATCATTGAAAATTATTAAGCTTGTCAAAAGACATTGCCACTTATCGTTGAAAATGGATAAGCTTATCGAAAGAGATTGCCACTTAACGTTGAAAATGGATAAGCTTCTCGAAAGAGATTGCCACTTATCGTTGAAGACGGATAAGTTTCTTGAAAGAGATTGTCGCATATCTTTGAATAAGGATAAGCTTCTATGAAGAGATTCCCACTTATTGTTGAAAATTGATAAGCTTCTCGAATGAGATATCCACTTACCATAGAAGAAGAATAAGCTTCTCTGAAGAGATTTCCACTTATCGTTGAAGAAGGATAATCTTCTCTGAAGAGATTTCCACATTCCGTTGAAGAAGGATAAGCTTCTTTGAAGAGATTGCCATTTATTTTTGAAAATGGATAAGCTTCTCGAAATTGATTGCCACTTATCGCTAAAGAAGGATGAGCTTCTCTGAAGAGATTGCCACTTATCGTTGAAAATGGATAAGGTTCTCGAAAGAGATTTCCACTTATCGTTGAAAATTGATAAGATTTTCGAAAGACATTGCCACTTCTCGTTGAAAATGGATAGGCTTCTCAAAAGAGATTCCCACTTATTGTTGAAAATGGATAAGCTTCTCGAAAGAGATTTTTGCTTACCATTAGGAGAAGAATAAGCTTCTCTGAAGATATTTTCACTTATCGTCAAAGACGGATAATATTCTCTGAAGAGATTTCCACTTACCATTGAAGAAGGATAAGCTTCTCTGAAGAGATTGCCACTTATCGTTGTAAATGGATAAGCTTCTCGAAATTGATTGCCAAATATCGTTGGAAATGGATAAGCTTCTCAAAAGAGATTTCAAGTTATAGTTGAAAGTTGATAAGCTTCTCGAAAGACATTGCCACTTTTAGTTTAAAATGGATGGGCTACGCGAAAGTGATAGCCACTAATCGTTGAAAATGGATAAGCTTCTTGAAAGAGATTGCCACTTATCTTTGAAAATTGATAAGTTTCTCGAAATACATTGCCACTTATCGTTGGAAATGGATAAGGTTCTCGAAAGAGATTGCCACTTATCGTTTAAAATGGATATGCTTCTCGAAAGAGACTGCCATTTATCGTTAAAGAAGGTTATGCTTCTCTAAAGAGATTGCCACTATCGTTGAAAATGGATTAGCTTTTCAAAAGTGATTGCCACTTATCGCTGAAGAAGGATAAGCTTCTCGAAAGAGATTTCCACTTATCGTTGAAGAAGGATAATCTTCTCTGAAGAGATTGCCACTTACCGTTGGAGAAGGATAAGTTTCTCTGAAGAGATTTCCCCTTATCGTTGAAAACGGATAAGCTTCCCAAATTTGATTACCACGTATTGTTGAAGAAGGATAAGCTTCTCTGAAGAGATTGCCACTTTTCGTTGAAAATGGATAAGATTCTCGAAAGATATTGCTACTTATCGTTGAAAATTATTAAGCTTGTCGAACGACATTGCCACTTATCGTTGAAAAAGGATAAGCTTCTCGAAAGAGATTGCCACTTAACGTTGAAAATGGATAAGCTTCTCGAAAGAGATTCCCACTTATCGTTGAAGACGGATAAGCTTCTTGAAAGAGATTGTCGCATATCTTTGAAGAAGGATAAGCTTCTATGAAGAGATTCCCACTTATCGTTGAAAATGGATAAGCTTCTCGAAAGAGATATCCACTTACCGTAGAAGAAGAATAAGCTTCTCTGAAGAGATTTCCACTTATCGTTGAAGAAGGATAATCTTCTCTGAAGAGATTTCTACATTCCGTTGAAGAAGGATAAGCTTCTTTGAAGAGATTGCCATTTATTTTTGAAAATGGATAAGCTTCTCGAAATTGATTGCCACTTATCGCTAAAGAAGGATGAGCTTCTCTGAAGAGATTGCCACTTATCGTTGAAAATGGACAAGGTTCTCGAAAGAGATTTCCACTTATCGTTGAAAATTGATAATATTTTCGAAAGACATTGCCACTTCTCGTTGAAAATGGATAGGCTTCTCAAAAGAGATTCCCACTTATTGTTGAAAAAGGATAAGCTTCTCGAAAGAGATTTTCGCTTACCATTATGAGAAGAATAAGCTTCTCTGAAGAGATTTTCACTTATCGTCAAAGACGGATAATATTCTCTGAAGAGATTTCCACTTACCATTGAAGAAGGATAAGCTTCTCTGAAGAGATTTCCACTTATCGTTGTAAATGGATAAGCTTCTCGAAATTTATTGCCAATTATCGTTGGAAATGGATAAGCTTCTCAAAAGAGATTTCAAGTTATTGTTGAAAATTGATAAGCTTCTCGAAAGACATTGCCACATTTAGTTGAAAATGGATGGGCTACTCGAAAGAGATTGCCACTGATCGTTGAAAATGGATAAGCTTCTTGAAAGAGATTGCCACTTATCTTTGAAAATTGATATGTTTCTCGAAATACATTGCCACTTATTGTTGGAAATGGATAAGGTTCTCGAAAGAGATTGCCACTTATCGTTTAAAATGGATAGGCTTCTCGAAAGAGACTGCCATTTATCGTTAAAGAAGGTTATGCTTCTCTAAAGAGATTGCCACTATCGTTGAAAATGGATAAGCTTTTCAAAAGTGATTGCCACTTATCGCTGAAGAAGGATAAGCTTCTCGAAAGAGATTTCCCCTTATCATTGAAGAAGGATAATCTACTCTGAAGAGATTGCCACTTACCGTTGGAGAAGGATAAGTTTCTCTGAAGAGATTGCCCCTTATCGTTGAAAATGGATAAGCTTCCCAAATTTGATTACCACGTATTGTTGAAGAAGGATAAGCTTCTCTGAAGAGATTGCCACTTTTCGTTGAAAATGGATAAGCTTCTCGAAAGAGATTTCCACTTATCGATGAAAATTATTAAGCTTGTCGAAAGACATTGCCACTTATCGTTGAAAATGGATAAGCTTCTCGAAAGAGATTGCCACTTAACTTTGAAAATGGATAAGCTTCTCGAAAAAGATTGCCACTTAACGTTGAAGACGGATACGCTTCTTGAAAGAGATTGTCGCATATCTTTGAAGAAGGATAAGCTTCTATGAAGATATTCCCACTTATCGTTGAAAATGGATAAGCTTCTCAAAAGAGATATCCACTTACCGTAGAAGAAGAATAAGCTTCTCAGAAGAGATTTCCACTTATCGTTAAAGAAGGATAATCTTCTCTGAAGAGATTTCCACATTCCGTTGAAGAAGGATAAGCTTGTTTGAAAAGATTGCCATTTATTTTTGAAAATGGATAAGCTTCTCGAAATTGATTGCCACTTATCGCTAAAGAAGGATGAGCTTCTCTGAAGAGATTGCCACTTATCGTTGAAAATGGATAAGTTTCTCGAAAGAGATTTCGACTTATCGTTGAAAATTGATAATATTTTCGAAAGACATTGCCACTTCTCGTTGAAAATGGATAGGCTTCTCAAAAGAGATTCCCACTTATTGTTGAAAATGGATAAGCTTCTCGAAAGAGATTTTCGCTTACCATTAGGAGAAGAATAAGCTTCTCTAAAGTGATTTTCATTTACCGTTAAAGACGGATAATATTCTCTGAAGAGATTTCCACTTACCGTTGAAGAAGGATAAGCTTCTCTGAAGAGATTGCCACTTATCGTTGTAAATGGATAAGCTTCTCGAAATTGATTGCCAATTATCGTTGGAAATGGATAAGCTTCTCAAAAGAGATTTCAAGTTATAGTTGAAAAATGATAAGCTTCTCGAAAGACATTGCCACTTTTAGTTGAAAATGGATGGGCTACTCGAAAGAGATTGCAACTGATCGTTGAAAATGGATAAGCTTCTTGAAAGAGATTGCCACTTATCTTTGAAAATTGATATGTCTCTCGAAATACATTGTCACTTATCGTTGGAAATGGATAAGGTTCTCGAAAGAGATTGCCACTTATCGTTTAAAATGGATAGGCTTCTCGAAAGAGACTGCCATTTATCGTTAAAGAAGGTTATGCTTCTCTAAAGAGATTGCCACTATCGTTGAAAATGGATAAGCTTTTCAAAAGTGATTGCCACTTATCGCTGAAGAAGGATAAGCTTCTTGAAAGAGATTTCCCCTTATCATTGAAGAAGGATAATCTTCTCTGAAGAGATTGCCACTTACCGTTGGAGAAGGATAAGTTTCTCTGAAGAGATTGCCCCTTATCGTTGAAAATGGATAAGCTTCCCAAATTTGATTACCACGTATTGTTGAAGAAGGATAAGCTTCTCTGAAGAGATTGCCACTTTTCATTGAAAATGGATAAGCTTCTCGAAAGATATTGCTACTTATCGTTGAAAATTATTAAGCTTGTCGAAAGACATTGCCACTTATCGTTGAAAATGGATAAGCTTCTCGAAAGAGATTGCCACTTAACGTTGAAAATGGATAAGCTTCTCGAAAGAGATTGCCACTTATCGTTGAATACGGATAAACTTCTTGAAAGAGATTGTCGCATATCTTTGAAGAAGGATAAGCTTCTATGAAGAGATTCCCACTTATCGTTGAAAATGGATAAGATTCTCGAAAGAGATATCCACTTACCGTAGAAGA
Organism: Lathyrus sativus; assembly: GCA_963859935.3. NCBI lineage: Eukaryota > Viridiplantae > Streptophyta > Magnoliopsida > Fabales > Fabaceae > Lathyrus > Lathyrus sativus. The sequence continues at coordinate 238,879,287 of OZ012738.1, read as the reverse complement.
AGAATAAGCTTCTCAGAAGAGATTTCCACTTATCGTTAAAGAAGGATAATCTTCTCTGAAGAGATTTCCACATTCCGTTGAAGAAGGATAAGCTTGTTTGAAGAGATTGCCATTTATTTTTGAAAATGGATAAGCTTCTCGAAATTGATTGCCACTTATCACTAAAGAAGGATGAGCTTCTCTGAAGAGATTTCCACTTATCGTTGAAAATGGATAAGGTTCTCGAAAGAGATTTCCACTTATCGTTGAAAATTGATAAGATTTTCGAAAGACATTGCCACTTCTCGTTGAAAATGGATAGGCTTCTCAAAAGAGATTCCCACTTATTGTTGAAAATGGATAAGCTTCTCGAAAGAGATTGCCACTTATCTTTGAAAATTGATTAGTTTCTCGAAAGACATTGCCACTTATCGTTAAAATTGGATAAGCTTCTCGAAAGAGATTTCCACTTATTGTTGAAAATGGATAGGCTTCTCGAAAGAGATTGCCATTTATCGTTAAAGATAGTTATGCTTGTATAAAGAGATTGCCACTTATCGTTGAAAATCGATTAGCTTTTCGAAAGTGATTGCAACTTACCTCTGAAGAAGGATAAGCTTTTCGAAAGAGATTTCCACTTATCGTTGAAGAAGGATAATCTTCTCTGAAGATATTGCCACTTACCATTGAAAATGGATAAGTTTCTCAGAAGAGATTGCCACTTATCGTTGAAAATGGATAAGCTTCCCGAAATTGATTATCACTTATTGTTGAAGAAGGATAAACTTCTCTGAAGAGATTGCCAATTTTTGTTGAAAATGGATAAGCTTCTCGAAAGAGATTGCCACTTATCGTTGAAAATTGATAAGCTTCTCGAAAGACATTGCCACTTATCGTTTAAAATGGATAAGCTTCTCGAAAGAGATTGCCACTTATCGTTGAAAATGGATAAGCTTCTCGAAAGAGATTGCCACTTATCGTTGAAGAAGGATAAGCTTCTTGAAAGAGATTTCCACTTATCTTTCAATAAGGATAAGCTTCTATGAAGAGATTCCCACTTATCGTTGAAAATGGATAAGCTTCTCGAAAGTGATATCCACTTACCGTAGAAGAAGAATAAGCTTCTCTGAAGAGATTTCTACTTATCGTTGAAGAAGGAAAATCTTCTCTGAAGAGATTGCCACTTACGTAGAAGAAGGATAAGGTTCTCTGAAGATATTTCCAGTTATCGTTGAAAATGGATAAGCTTCTCGAAATTGATTGCCACTTATTGTTGAAGAAGGATAAGCTCCTCTGAAGAGATTGCACTTATCGTTGAAAATGGATAAGCTTTTCGGAAGAGATTGCCACTTACTATTGAAGAAGGATAAGCTTCTCGCTAGAGATTTCCACTTATCATTGAAGATGGATTAGCTTCTTGAAAGAGATTGACACTTATCTTTGAATAAGGATAAGCTTCTCTGAAGAGATTCCCACTTTATCATTGAAAATGGATAAGCTTCTCGAAATTGATTTCCACTTATCGTTGAAGAAGGATAAGTGTAACACCCATTTTAATTATTTAGTTATTTTAGTGTTATTTAAATTATTGTATTTTGGTGTGCCCTTAGGTGGGGGTGTGATGGTGTATGTTGGTGGGTATCCTTGATTTATAAGGATTAGTTGATAAATGTGGAGTTGATGTAATAATATAATGATTTAATAATAAATAGTAGTATTGGTGGTATTATTATTATTATTATTATTATTATTATTATTATTATTATTATTATTATTATTATTGGTGGTAACATTAGTATGATTATTATTATTATTATTAGTAATAATAACATTATTAATATTGGGATTTAGAATATAGAGTGGGAGTTGGGGGAGATAATAGGGAGTTAGAGAGAGAGGAAAGTAAAATGTCACGATAGAACCGTGAGAAGAGAATTGGGAGAAAGGAGAAGAGCGAAGAACAGAGAGGAAGAGGGAAGGTCAGAGTTGTCCAACTTTGGAGGAATTCTTCACCAATTGGAACAACTATCGAGGTAAGGGGGGAGAAACTGATTGGGATGGTATATACATGAATTGGGTAGAGGGGATTCCTTAACCCCGTAGGGATTTGCCGATGTATGAAGTTGTATATTGCATGCTTGTAATTGTTGTTTATAATGATTAATTGATGCTTGATGTTGATGAATTGTTGTTGATATCGTTGAATTTAGGGGTATAGGCTGAGGTTACGGTTTTAGGGAAGTTCTGAGTGACTTCAGAGGTATTGGAGGTATACCTGAAAGTTGGTCCTGTAGTTGAAATTAGGGAGCAATAGATGAGGGTAATATGTAATATTTGTACTGTTAATAGGAAACAAGTTAGAGGTAGCATGTTAGGCTTGGAATTGGCTCAGAGAGCATTATAGAACAGTGGGGATTTTGGGGTATTGCAGCAATCGCTGGGATTCGCTTGGCGAATGTTAGCGAGCAGTGGCGAGTAATTCCAAATAAACTCCCAGACTTAAAGGTTATATAGTTTGCCTGGTGAATATGGCCAGCGAAGGTTTGCCTGGCGAATGCACGATAGTTGAGAGGGCTTCACGACCAGGTTCTCCTGGCGAGCCATAGCGAGCATTCGATGTGGGGCTTCGCCTGGCGAATGAATTAGCGAACGTGACAGCAGAATGTGGTTTTTGGTACTGTTTTGCCGTGTGCATTAGCCTTGTAAGATCCCTTTGATCATGATAAGTGTAGGGATGGTGATTGAATGATGAAGAGTGTGTGTATGGTGATAGGAAGTGAATTCCTTAATACTTTATGTAAGTGTCTGATTTATTGGTGTATGACATATCTATGTATATGTGATGTATGGTGGTGTGATCTGAGAATCGTTTGCACAATGTATGCTTGTGTTAATTTGTATGCATTTGGTGTTATGCATATCATGGTGTAGTGGTGGAATGAGTCATTGCTCAGGGGAGTGTATGTGATTCATTCATATTCCTTTGAGTGGGGAAAGGTGAGGACGGATCATGGTCAAGGGCGGGTGTGTGTGATCTATCCGGGTTCCATAGAATGAACCAATGAGTCGGTACCGTATGCATGGTGTCGCGTTGCATAATTGCATTATGGTGTATGGTGTGGATGGTGGACTATATGTCGTGTTTGTTGAATGTTGGGTGATAAACCATGTGATTGGTGTACTTAATACCTTTATTTCATGTATGTATTTACCGATATATTTTGGTCATGTTTTCTCACCCCTTTGTTGTATTTGTGGTCTGTGCTTCCTCGGAAGTATAGATAATCCAGGTACTTAGCTAGCTTGGATTGTGGTGTGCAAGTCGAGTCTTAGGATGCTCTGATACGTAGCACGAGACTTGGGCATTTAGTTGTTTTATGTTGAACTTGTTTTATTTTCCTATGAAGTATCATGACTTTGATGTATTTTATTAATGAACATTTTTCCGCTGTTTTATTGTGAAAACCTTCGAATGAAGAGTATGTTGGATTTTGTGATGTGATATCCCACTTGGGAGTTGAAAACTATGATGTTTATTTATAATGTGTATATTTTATTTGTTTTGTAAAGTGGGGTGTTACAATTTGGTTACAGAGCAGGTCGGTTCGTCCGGCCAGTGTAGTTGAGTTGAGTCTGTCCTTAGGATAGAGTTTGCGTATCGTTTAACTTGGTGTTGTTATTGTTGAGCAGTATGGCAGGAAGGAATGATGCTGCTTTGGCTGCTACTGTACAAGTGATGGCCCAGGCAGTTGCTAACCAAAACCAAGCTGTGGGTGCGCAATTTAGAGATTTGGCGCAGTTTCGGAGTAATAAGCCGCCGACGTTTGAAGGAGGAATTTTGGACCCTGAAGTTGCACAGAAGTGGCTGAAGGCAATTGAAAAGATTTTCAGGACTATGAATTGCAGTGATGAGCAAAAGGTGAGGTTTAGTAATCACATGCTGGAAGGTGAAGCTGAGGCTTGGTGGGATAACAGTCGCTAGAGATGGGTGACTGCAGGAACAACAATCACTTGGGATGTAGTTCATAAGGGTTTTCTAGAGAAGTACTTTTCGGAGGATATTCAAAGTGCTAAGGAGATAGAGTTCTCAGAATTGAAGCAGAGGTTCAGTGGTACTCCTTACAGTGTTTCTGCTGATAAAGGAAAACATAAGGCGGCTACTGATAAGAAGTCCAGAGAAGGGAGTGCGTCTGCTGATGTGAAATGTTTCCGGTGCGGTGGCGCAGGTCATCGTGCTAAGGATTGTCCTAAGGAGGGAGTAAAGAAGTGTTTCAAGTTTGGTAAGTCGGGCAATGTGATAGTTGATTGTAGAGCCACTATGCCGACCTGTTATAACTACGATGAGAAAGGTCATATCAGTACGCATTGTGAGAAGCCGAAGAAGTCTTAGGCGTCTCCGGCTGGTGGTAAGGTGTTTGCTTTGGCAGGGACTCAAGCTATCAGTGAGGAACGTGCTATCAAAGGTACTTGTATTATCAATAATATTCCTTTGACTGCTATTATTGATACGGGTGCAACCCACTCGTTCATTTCTATTAATTGTGTGAAGAGAATAGGATTGGTGTCGTCTACTCTTGAGGGACGAATGACTATTGAGACACCCTCTATTGGTTCAGTGACTACTTCTTTGGTGTGTTTGAAGTGTCCACTGACCATTTTCGGTAGAGACTTTGGAGTGGATCTGATTTGTCTACCACTTGGTATTTTGGATGTTACTCTGGGTATGAACTGGTTGGAGTTAAACCGAGTTTACATCAATTGTTTTCGAAGTGTTGTTGTTCCTTACTCCGGAAGAGGAAGCGTTGGCGAGTTCTTTATCCTATAAAGAATTGAGGACCTTGTTGGAAGACGAAGCGAAAGTGTTTGCTTTATTTATGGCATTGTCGGGTGACAGCAAAGCGTCGATGGAAGAATTGGCAGTGGTGAATGAATTTCATGAAGTGTTCCCTGATGATATTACGGAATTACCTCCGACGAGAGAACTTGAATTTAGTATTGATGTTGTTCCTGGTACGAGACCCATTTCTATGGCAACGTACAGGATGTCGGCAATGGAGTTGGCCGAGTTGAAATCTCAGATTGGAGAATTGTTGGATAGGAAGTTTATTAGGCCGAGTGTATCGCCGTGGGGAGCTCCAGTGTTGTTGCTAAAGAAGAAGGATGGTAGTATGGTTTGTGCATCGATTACCGTCAGTTGAATAAGGTGACCATTAAGAATAAGTATCCTCTTCCAAGGATTGATGATTTGATGGATCAACTGGTGGGAGCTCGTGTGTTCAGTAAGATCGACTTGAGGTCGGGTTATCATCAGATCAGAGTAAAAGAAGGTGATATTCAGAAGAGGGCTTTTAGGACTCGATATGGACATTATGAATATGCAGTAATGCCTTTTGGAGTGACTAATGCGCCGGGATTATTTATGGAGTACATGAACCAAATTTTCCATTCTTATTTGGATCAGTTCATTGTTGTATTTATTGAGGATATACTGATTTATTCTAAGTCTGATGAAGAGCATGCAGGACATTTGAGAATTGCCTTGCAGGTGCTGAAGGATAATAAGTTGTTTGCTAATTTGTCGAAGTGTGACTTTTGGATGAAGACGATAAGTTTCTTGGGGCATGTAATATCTGGTGATGGTATAGCAGTGGACCCATCAAAAGTAAGTGCAGTATTGCTGTGGGAACCACCGAAGACAGCAACGGAAATTAGAAGCTTTTCGGGTTTGGCAGGTTATTACCGAAGGTTTATTGAAGGGTTCTCTAATTTGGCGTTGCCATTGACTCAGTTGACGAGAAAGAACCAAGTGTTTGTATGGGATGCTGCTTGCGAAGAAAGCTTTGAAGAGCTTAAAAATAAATTGACTACGACACCAGTGTTAGTGTTGCCGACTCCGAGTGAACCTTTTTTGGTGTACTATGATGCATCTAAGATGGGATTAGGCGGAGTTCTTATGCAGAATGGTAAAGTGGTAGCGTGTGTTTCAAGGCAATTGAGAGTGCATGAGCGAAATTATCCTACTCATGATCTTGAATTGGCTGCGATTGTTTTTGTGTTAAAGATCTGGAGGCACTACTTGTATGGTTCGAGGTTTGAGGTGTTTAGTGATCATAAGAGTCTGAGATATCTGTTTGATCAGAAAGAGTTGAATATGAGACAGCGAAGATGGTTGGAATTCCTGAAGGATTATGACTTTAGTTTAAGTTATCATCCGGGTAAGGCCAATGTAGTGGCGGATGCGTTGAGTAGAAAAGCGATTCATATGTCGGCTTTGATGGTGAAAGAGATGGAACTAGTTGAGAAGTTCAGAGATTTGAGTATGGTCTGTGAAACTACGTCGGATAGTGTGATGTTGGGTATGTTGCAGGTGAATAATGATTTCTTGGATATGATTAGAGAGAACCAACAACTAGATGTGAAGTTAGTGGATTTGATGCCTGGAGTCGGAGGTGACTCTGATAGTGATTTTAAATTGGATGGTACCGGTGTGTTGAGATTTAGAGGCAGGATCTGTGTGCCGAATAATGACGAGCTGAAAAAGTCAATTTAAAGTGAAGGACATCGTAGTAGTCTGAGTATCCATCCGGGAGCTACGAAGATGTATCATGATTTAAAGAAGTTATTTTGGTGGTCTGGTATGTCGTGTCAGAAATCGAAGGTGGAGCACCAGAGACCGTCTGGATTTATGCAACCGTTGGAAGTTCCGGTTTGGAAATGGGATTGTATAACTATGGATTTTGGTACAGGTTTGCCGAATACGGCGAGAGGATTTGATGCTATATGGGTGATTATGGATAGACTTACGAAGTCTGCACATTTTGTGCCAATTAATATTAGTGTTCCGTTGACGAAGCTGGAAGAGATTTATATTCGGGTAATTGTGAAGTTACATGTTGTCCCGTCCAGTATTATGTCGGACATAGATCTGAGGGTTACGTCGGAATTTTGGAAGAGCTTACAGGAAGCTTTGGGTACTAAGTTGAAATTGAGCTCAGCTTATCATCCGCAAACTGATGGCCAGTCAGAGAGGACAATTCAGTCGCTTGAGGATTTGATGAGAGCTTGTGTGCTGGAAAAGGGTGGTGTGTGGGATACTCATTTACCATTGATTGCGTTCACGTACAATAACAGTTACCATTCTAGTATCGGAATGACACTGTTTGAGGCTTTGTATGGGAGGAGGTGTAGGACTCCTCTGTGTTGGTATGAAACTGGTGAGAATTTAGTACTTGGGCCAGAGATTGTATAGCAAACTACTGAGATAATTCATATGTTTCGTGAGAAAATGAAAGTGTCTTAGAGTCGGCAGAAAAGTTATCATGATAACCGGAGAAAAGAGCTGGAATTCAGTGAAGGTGATCACGTATTCCTAAGAGTTAACCCGGTAACCGGTGTGGGTCGTGCGTTGAAGTCAAAGATGTTGGATCCTAAGTTTATTGGACCGTATCAGATTTTGCAGAGAATTGGTGTTATGGCTTATAGGATGGCGTTGCCGCCTGAACTGTCGAATTTACATGATGTGTTTCATGTGTCGCAACTGCGAAAGTATGTCTCGGATCCATCTCATGTGATTCAGAGAGATGAGGTTCAGGTTCGAGAGAATCTTACTGTCGAAACAATACCGTTGAGGATCGAGGATTGTAAGATGAAACGGCTCCGAGGGAAGGAGATATCTTTGGTGAAGGTAGCTTGGGGAAGTGTTGCAAGAGGCAGTGTGACCTGGGAGTTGGAAAGCAGGATTCGGGAAGCATATCTAGAATTGTTTCCATCAAGTAATTTTCGAGGACGAAAATGATTAAAGTGGGGGAGAGTTGTAACACCCATTTTAATTATTTAGTCATTTTAGTGTTATTTTAATTACTGTATTTTGGTGTGCCCTTAGGTGGGGGTGTGATGGAGTATGTTGGTGGGTATCCTTGATTTATAAGGATTAGTTGATAAATGTGGAGTTGATGTAATAATATAATGATTTAATAATAAATAGTAATATTGGTGGTATTATTATTATTATTATTAGTATTAGTGGTAATATTAGTATTATTATTATTATTATTATTATTATTATTATTATTATTAGTATTAGTAATAATATTATTAATATTGGGATTAAGAATATCGAATGGGAGTTGGGGGAGATAATAGGGATTTAGAGAGGGAGGAAAGTAAAAAGTCACGATAGAACCGCGAGAAGAGAATTCGGAGAAAGGAGAAGAGCGAAGAACAGAGAGGGAGAGGGAAGGTCAGAGCTGTCCAACTTTGGAGGAATTCTTCACCAATTGGAACAACTATCGAGGTAAGGGGGGAGAAACTGATTGGGATGGTATATACATGAATTGGGTAGAGGGGATTCCTTAACCCCGTAGGGATTTTTCGATGTATGAAGTCGTATATTGGCATGCTTGTAATTGTTGTTGATAATGATTAATTGATACTTGATGTTGATGAATTGTTGTTGATACCATTGAATTTGGGGGTATAGGCTGAGGTTACGATTTTAGGGAAGTTCTGAGTGACTTTAGAGGTATTGGAGGTATACCTGAAGGTTGGTCCTGTAGTGGAAATTAAGGAGCAATCGATGAGGGTAATATGTAATATTTGTACTGTTAATAGGACAGAAGTTAGAGGTAGCATGTTAGGCTTGGAATTGGCTCAGATAGCATTGTAGAACAGTGGGGATTTTGGGGTATCGCAGCATTCGCTGGGATTCGCCTGGAGAATGTTAGCGAGAAGTGGAGAGTAATTCCAAATAAACTCCCAAACCTAAAGGGTATACAGTTCACCTGGCGAGTATGGCCAGCGAAGGTTCGCCTGGCGAATGATCCCTTTGCCTGGCCAATGCACGATAGTTGAGAGGGCTTCGCGAGCAGGTTCGCCTGGCGAGCCATAGCGAGCATTCGCTGCGCGGCTTCACCTGGCGAATGAACCAGCGAACGTGACAGCAAAATGTGATTTTTGGTACTGTTTTGCCGTGTTCATTAGCCTTGTAAGATCCCTTTGATCATGATAAGTGTAGGGATGGTGATTGAATGATTAAGAGTGTGTGTATGGTGATAGGAAGTGAATTCCTTAATACTTTATGTAAGTGTATGATTGATTGGTGTATGACATATCAATGTATATGTGATGTATGGTGGTGTGATATGAGAATCGTTCGCACAATGTATGCTTGTGTTAGTTTGTATGCATTTGGTGTTATGCATATCATGGTGTAGTGGTGGAATGAGTCATTGCTCAGGGGAGTGTATGTGATTCATTCATATTCCTTTGAGTGGGGAATGGTGAGGAAGGATCATGGCGAACGGCGGGTGTATGTGATCTATCTGGGTTCCATAGAATGAACCAATGAATCAGTACCGCATGCATGGTGTCTCGTTGCATAATTGCATTATTTCATGTATGTCGTGTTTGTTGAATGTTGGGTGATAAACTATGTGATTGGTGTACTTACTACCTTTATTTCATATATGTATTTACCGATATATTTTGGTCATGTTTTCTCACCCCTTTGTTGTTGTTGTGGTCTGTGCTTCCTCGGAAGTACAGATAATCCAGGTACTTAGCTAGCTTGGATTGTGGTGTGCAAGTCGAGTCTTAGGATGCTCTGATACGTAGCACGAGACTTGGGCGTTTAGTATCTTTATGTTGAACTTGTTTTATTTTCCTGTGACGTATCATGACTTTGATTTATTTTATTAACGAACATTTTCCCACTGTTTTGTTGTGAAAACCTTCGAATAAAGAGTATGTTAGATTTTGTGATGTGATATCCCACTTGGGAGTTGAAAACTCTGATGTTTATTTATAATGTTTATATTTTTTTTTTTTTGTAAAGTGGGGTGTTACAATAAGCTTCTCTGAAGAGATTGCCATTTATCGTTGAAAATGGATAAGCTTCTCGAAAGAGATTGCCACTTATCGCTGAAGAAGGATAAGCTTCTTGAAAGAGATTGCCACTTATCGTTGAAGATGGATAAGCTTCCTGAAAGAGATTGCCACTTATCTTTGAAGAAGGATAAGCTTCTCGAAAGAGATTTCCACTTATTGTAGAAGAAGAAAAAGCTTCTCTGAAGAGATTTCCACTTATCGTTGAAGAAGGATAAGCTTCTCTGAAGAGATTGCCACTTATCGTTGAAAATGGATAAGCTTCTCGAAAGAGATTGCCATTTATCGCTGAAAATTGATAAGCTTCTCGAGAGACATTGCCATTTATCGTTGAAAATGGATAAGCTTCTCGAAAGAGATTGCCACTTATCTTTAAAAATCGATAAGCTTCTCGAAAGAGATTGCCACTTATCGTTAAAGAAGGATACGCTTCTTTAAAGAGATTGGTGTGACTTCTTCTCCTCGGCAGGATGATTCCTCCTCTCTACCAGAGTGGCTTTTTCTCCTTCACAGGAGGCTTTTCCCTTCAGCATTTATTTTGCTGATGGGGTGGTAGCATTTCGCATGATTGCATAGCATTCACCCTAAACGCGTAGCATTTCCACTGTGTGGAGCATTGCGCCATTGTCAAACATATGCATATGAAACATGAGCTAGGTTGTTATTGTTCTTGTTTTGCAGATGTTCCTCCGTAGAATGATGTGCTCAAGATGATTCTTGAAATCCTCAGCGAAGTTGTTTGATTAAGATGATTCTTAAAATATCCAGTGAAGTTTCCAGAGAGGGTTGCTCAAGTTGATGCTTAGAGTCCCCGACAGAATGTTTGCTCAGGATGATTCCTGAAATCTCCAGCAGAGTTATTGGTTCAGGGTGATCCTTGGTGTCCCCGGCGGAGTTATTTGTCCAAGATGATTCTTGAAGTCCTCAGCAGAGTTGATTCACCCAGAATGATTTCTGGATCCCCGAAGCAGAGTTACTTGATAGTTCTCCAGAATCCCCAGCGGAGATGTGTCATCCCCAGCAGGTTTTAAACAGAGAAGTTGAAATTTCCTTGAAGACTTGATGATTGAAGTCCGGCAGCGGTGCCAAAACCCCTGACTTACTGACAAAGTCCAACGGTGATGTCGAGGCAGTTCTCTCAGCGGATGCGGAGTGCCTGATGGCAGAAGTTTGGATATCCCTATTTGGTTCATGATTGACCGAGGATTCTATTCCCGACTTACTGACGAAGTTCGGCTGACGCCCGAAAATTTCTTTGAATGCCCGACGACATAATTAACTTGATTGTTAAAAAGTTCCTAACGACCTGATGAGTCCCGAGGAATCCTTCTGCCGCAGTGTTGCAGAATGCCTGATGGCAATATCAGCTATGTATCGCCGGTTACCGAGTGACCAGTGATCCCTTGATGATTTGAGGAAGAAGCTGCAGCGAAATTTGGTAATCATCCCGACGGAGATTTGAGATTAGGCCCTTCACCGGTTACCGTGTGGCCAATTCCCCCAGCAAGTTGCCGTGCAACTGGCATGCTCAGCTTTGAAGATGTTCCTACCCATCCAAGTATTGTTTACCTGTGCGGTTGGCAGATCGCCAGTTACCGTGTAACCGGTGACCCCTTGATGATTTGAGGATGCAATGATATCAGATAGGACCAGAGAATCATCCTGATGGAGATTCAGACCAGTACTTCTCCAGCTAGTTGCCGTGCAGCTATTATTTCAGTTTCCAAAGATTTGTCCCCATCAGAGTACCGTGTACTTGTGCAGTTGGAAAATTTCCGAGTTTGTTGGTATTCAACCGTCTTTTACCTTGATTGTTTGAGAGTCGTTCGTTTCTCACCCAGTCAGGTCCAAGCCGTTTGAATAGGGGCAGCTGTTGCACCCCAAAATTTGCCCAACTTTTCTTCACCTAGCTTATGTTTCATTTCATTCACATTAGCATTATCATTTGCATTTCATTGACATGTGCGCAGGAGATCAAGAGGTATGATTACCAATCAAGAGCTATACAAGACCATGAAGCTATCTAAGAAGGTTATTCAAGTGTTCAAGGGTTGATATCCTTGTCAGAGAAGTTGAAAGATCCTCAGAAAGAGTGGTTGAAACCAAGAAGGTGTGTCTCCTAACTTGAGAGTTGTGGAAGATCATCAGATGATTCTGAGGCCATGAAGTTGGACTTGAAGTCTTGAAAGAGCTCATGAGAAGTGTTGAAGATCACTTTGAGGCCTAGACAGGTCATTGTGCAAGATTAAGAAGGCTCAGTCATGAGTGGTGCAGCTAGGGTTTGACTGGGTCAACCCTAAGTCAACTGATGATTTGAAGAAGGTTGAGACCTAATTCAAGAGCCATGTGATCATGGATTGATAAATTGAGATGTCCTAAGAATGATTTCAAGGTTAACTCATCATGATTAGAGAGTTTGAGAAGTTTCAAGCTAGGGTTTCTAAGACTTGACAGTGTAAAATCCCCTAGTTTGACCCCTATCTTCAAGGCAATTTAGCTCAAGATATGATGGTCATCTCATCTTGACCCCAACATGATTGTTGTATAGCATGAGCTTAGATTTAATTTGAGTACTAGAGGTCCTTGATAGGGTTTATATAACTCAAGTTATGAGCCATACAAGTTACAAGTCATCTGAGGCATGTGAATTTGGAGCTTGAAAGTTACCCAACTTGCATGACACGTTTTCCCTAGAAGGAAGATTCCTATGAACTTTTGGTCAACACGAATGTTGTTCCTTATTCTCTTAGCTTTCTAGAGAGTACTAGAAGTCCTTGATAGGGTTTTTAGAACTCAAGTTATGACTTTGACAAGTCAAGGGTATTTTGGGAAGTTGTGATTATAGGTCATTTTTGGTTATAGGTCATTTTCACCAACTTAGACACCTCAAATGAAATTTTTTCAACTTGAAAGTTGCTCAAAATGGGGTTTTAACCTTGACCATATATCAAGGAGACATTGAAATGGCTCAAGGAAAGACTTGGTTCAAGAAGTGGTGAAAAAGGAAGGATTAAAATGGATTAAATGACCAAAAATTCAAATAAATCATTTTGTGTGCAAATGAAGCAAAGTAATATAATTTTTTGAATGGAAAAAGCATTTTCGAAACTTTGGCAATGTTAGAATTTTGGTTTGAGTCCCATATCATGCCCTTTTTCTTTGTTTCTTCATGATGAAGTAACATGACATACACAAGCCATTGGATGAAAACAAGGAGGGATGCATCACCATTCATGTTCAAAATCTCATGAGAAGTTGAATGCAAGCTTGCTAAAGCCAAAACAGAGTGGGAATCATGACTGGTGTAAGTGAGATTTTGGAGAGAATTTGAAAATCCAATTTCTCATTCTGAAGCTTTGAGAGAGTTCTAGATGATTCTAATGAGTTCTATATAAGTGGTTGAGTGTGTTCAGCCATTTTTTTGGAAGAGATTGAAGCCTGAAGCAGAGAGTGAAGTTGAAATTTCAGAGGTACAAGTTAAGATCGAGTTCTGAGTTCAAGGCCAATTCAAGGGAAATTGAAGATTGCATTCGCTTTGGAAGGAGTTTTGGAGTGTATCTGCATCATCTTGGAGGCTAAAGTAATCAAGAACCCCTTCTGTTACACCTCTGAACACAGGTTGGTACATCTCGTTTTTGTGCATAATCTAGGAGGAGATAGATAGAAATCTATAGGTGGTTAGGATCTGGATGATGTATAGATGGATTTGAGATGATGAATTTGGGAATTAGAGACAAGTTAGGATGTGGATCATTTTCTGTTGAAGCTGAATTCTTGCATTTCTTGGATTGATAATCAAGATTAGATAGGGGAAATTGATCACCATGAGATAAGGATCATTTTTGTGCATTAAGTTGAAGTTCTGATGAAATTCAAGCATGAGGCGTATTTTGGAATGGCTATCGGGTTTGAAAATCTATAGGGATTTAAATGATTTTAAGGCTGGATTCATGATCAGCATGAAAAACTGGACAAGATGATGTGTCATTTTGTAATTTTTGATGAACTGTGTGTTGGTCTTCACCGGAGAAGACGGTGGCGCCACTGTTCAGGCCACTGTCTGTAATTTCCCTCCATCTGAATGTTTGAACGAGGACGATGCTCAAGAAGCGTTGGATCAGTCTTGGATATTGACTCAGTAAAAGCAACGCACGACCACGATTGGTTCTGAAAGTCAGACTTGGACTTCTTCATCAATGTGCACCGTTTCACTTAACTGAAGTAAATGGGCCTAGCGCTTGGATTGATATCCACACCCCCATCTGGCCCAACCCAGGATTTGAACTGACTTTATTTGCTATTTGGCACGCATCCTTTATTATTTCTTTTGTTTTTCTTTTAATTTCATCATTTCATACTGGTTTGAAAATAATTCATGAAAAATAGAAAAATAGGTCAATTAATTCCAGAATTTTTCCCCCTGATTCATGGTTGGATCTAGAATTGTACTGAAAAAAAATATTAGGAAAATCATGCATTTTCAATTTTTGTGCAGTTTTTACATTTTATTTGATAATAAAATTTCCATGGTTGATACCTCTGTTTGATGATTTTAGTGTGATCACATGGTGATGAGTTTTGGCTTGATTTTTTGTGTGTGAATATCTTAGACATGTATGCTCCCATAGTATTTTTCTCACATTTTTGTGGTGAAATTAGGTGGTGTTTTTAGGTTGAAACTTTAGGTGCTCCTTTATAGGGTTTAAGCTTAGCACCTTATAGTGTAGAATTTATTTCTAGGTTTTATTTGAGGATTTGATCTCTGAAATTAACATGGTAGAGTCATGATTGACATAGGTTCGAATAGTTATTTTTGTAGGATTTTATAATTGATTTTAATATTTTAGTTAGAATTAACTTTAATACTAGGTTTTAGGTGATCCTAACTTCCTAATTCAACTAGAATGACTTCATTGGTTCCCTTAGAATAGGGTGTTGCTTCTCTTGCTCTTGGATGATGATGAAGACTTGTGTGGGCTGCTGTGGAATGCATGGTGGAGCTTGGAGTTGAAGATTTATCCCCTTTTGGTGTAGTTTGTTTAGGGTTAAGGATTAGGGTTTTAGGGAGATCTCTTAGAATAGATTTTCTTCCTTCATGAAACATGGAAGGTGTTGATCACTTCCATTCCTCCCTATGATGTAAGGTCCCATTGTGAAGGCCCCATCCCTCCTTTGGTAGGATGTGTGGCTCCTCACAAGTTGGTAGAACCTTTGAGGGTTCCCTTCCTTGATGGTGGAGTGCTTAGAGGTGACCTTTGGTCTTCACTTTGCTTCTCCCTATCCCCACCTTACTCTTGTTAGATGAATCTTTCTCCCTTGCTAAAGGATGGAGTTCCTTGTTAGAATATTGAAGATGTTATAGGTTGCACTTCCCTTTGTTTGAAGACTGCCTTTGGAGCTGAAGCTTGAAGATCAAGAAGAACAAGTTGACACTTGTGAAGAAGATCAAATTGAGGATGAAGAAAGAGCTGAAGCTTGAACAAGATGAAGAACAAGTTGACACTTGTGTCTGATACATTAAGATCTTGAAGAAGCAAGTTGACACTTTCTATTGAAGATGAAAGCCTTGAGGAACAGTTACAGACTGAGGACTAAGCTGCTGTAAGAGGATTGCTTTGCTGTGAAGTTGTGGAAGCTGTTGATCTGCTTTCTTTCCTGTCTGTTTGCTTTCTGTGCAACTGTATTGATGTGACTTGTTTGATTTGCTTGATGCATTAGAATACATTCATGTTTAGATTGTGTTAATCTAGGAGCATGATTGCACTAGAGGTTGAGTTACTCCCTCTGCTTGTATTGTTACTGTATGGCTTTGCTTGCGGGTATTCGGTAGAGCTCTGCTCCCTTGCCTATGTGGTTTGTGATTTGCTTGATGGCATTTTATTTTTTCTGTATGATTGCAGTTATTCATATCTGGCTTAAGGTCGAGACGAGCTTGTGGAGGCTGATGCCCCACACACATTTCCTCCCTCACTTGCATTGCATGCATTATACAGATGTATATCTGTTTACCGTTTAAGCTGATGCTTTATCTGTTTCTGCTTATCATTGACATGATCCCCTAGGAATCTCACTTCCTTTGATAAGGAAGTGATGATAGAACTTTAGGTTGAAACCTATGCATGATAACTTCTAAGAGTTCCCTGTTTCAAACCTCAACTATAGGATGAATCCTTGGCATGACAACATTAGGACTTGACAGTCTTCCCTGTAGTTAAGCCTGTTCTCTCTTCTCATCTCAAACAAACAGTAAAAAACGTAATAAAGGCAAGTTAGTATAAGCGCGATACGAGCCTTAAGCTACTTGGGTAATGATAATTGAGCGGCCTCCTCTCAATCGTCTAGAATGTTTAGTATACGTCCTTTGGACGATATGCGACGCATTCGTTCCCATGTCATAGTCTCTAGTGCTGTACAAATTACAGACAACTAAAAAACAGTTCTTCCGTAAAAGACAGAAAACAAACATCAAATCTTTTTTGCCCCGTGGGCCCGTAAGTCAAAGGAAGCTTTTTTGAAGAAAAGAGTGTCGTTAACTCCCAGTTCTACCGCAAACGGTAACGCATAAGTCTCCAAGGGTCAAGCAGCGTACACCAAACTGCTAGAAATGTTTGTTAACCCTACTCAAGAAAACAGATGAATCTGAATCCCCGTAATCCGTCTTATCCCGAACTACGTAAGCTTTGATCTCTCATATCTGTTGAGAGTACGTAGGCACAATACTGACGTATTGGCGAGCCACCTTCCCCATAACCCGTAGTTAGCCGAACTACGTTGACTCTGATTTCTCATTCTCTGATGAGAATACGTAGGCACAAAGTGCGACGCTTTGCCGAGTCATTTTCTTTTCTTTTTCAGACCGGCCTTGATAGGTAGATAACTAAAACCAACCCGTTAGATAAACACAACAAGCGTGGATCCCATCGAGTACGATAGACGTGAGGGGTGCTAACACCTTCCCCTTGCGTAACCGACTCCCGAACCTAGACAATGGTTGCGATGACCTTGTCTTATACCTTTTCGTCAGGTTTTTCCGATTGTTTCCTTTCCCGCCCTGAGGGATAAATAACGAAAGGTGGCGACTCTTCTGTTTTGCCGGCACCTTATTTTCGCGGTAGCGACAGCTGGCGATTCTGCTGGGGACTTGATAGTTTCCTGGGATCCAATGTCCCTTATGCGAGTCAATCTGGGGATCCAACGTCCCCTGCGAGAGTCAATCCTAGCGGTTGTATGAATACTTGTTGGGTTGTGTTTATTTATCGCATTTTATTTCCCGCACTTTATTTTTTCAGTATGATATGATTGTCTATACTGTTGCGGGAGGGGCATTCTGATAAGTGAGAAGCCAGACCCAGGCTTGAGAGCTACATAGTATTAGAGTGGGTTAGTGGAGAACGTGCTTGCTTTGCTTGCATCTGTTCCCATGTAATCCACACTCAGACGAGGTTCTCTTTGATGGCTTCCTATCGGTCCTTTGAACTCGAGGGGTTGTCAGATCTGAGGATTGTCGACTCTGGGAACCGATCATTTGGAATTCAGCTAAGTGAGGCCGCTTCAAGAGGTGATGATGCCACACCTTCTGGGTATTGTATCATCGTTTCTTGAAAGTCTGTGACGCTGATGACCGCATAGGATGTCGAACCTTTTCCATGATTAGGTCCATACTTGTAAGCAGGGTCGGGTTTATTGCAGGAAACCTTAACCTTCAGATTCCCTGGTTTTCTTGATAGTGAATCAGTTTTGTTGGTATCAGAGGTTCTCATCATCAGATATGTGTGTTCTTGACATAGCAGATTTATGGTCTGGTATCAGGGGTTTCTTCTCATCAGATATATGTTTGTTCTTGACAGAGCAGCATTGTGGTTTTGTTGATACAGAGCCTTCATCTCCTCAACAGCACAACCATCTTGATCTCCTGCTGCATTATTGCATTTTGCATTACTTGCATCCTCATTTGCATGTCATTAACGTGTGTTTGTGTTACAGGTGCATATTTCTCCCCTGGTTCTAGTGATCTTGATCCTTATGGCAGATATGGCATCTCTGAAGAAGACTGTGGCTTACAAGCTACCAACACCTGACATCCGAGAGTTGCGAGCTTTGATTTCTCTGGTTGACAAGATAGTGATGGAGAGTTTCAGAAAGAGTTATGGGAGACTTCTGGGTATTGTGTATAAGCTTCCTACGTACGAGTTGAATGGCCTCTATGCTCTGCTGTAGTTTTACGACCCACAGCTCAGATGATTCGTGTTTTTAGACTATGTCCTCGCCCCGACCTTGGAAGAGTACTCTGACCTGTTGGGGGTGCCTTTGATGAATCAAATGCCTTACTACCGTGTTGAGGGTGAAGCCAAACTGAGTAAGCTGACTGACGCTCTTCATGTAGAGGAGTCTGAGTTGGAAGGAATGGTATCTAGGAAGATCGGAGTTCATGGTTTCCTTTTGCACTTCTTGATGGAAAAAGCCCGAAAGTTTGCCGAGAAGGGTCGCTGGGATGTGTTCAATGCCTTCTTAGCCCTTTGCATTTATGGGATCGTGTTATTCCCAAGTCATCCGGACTTCATAAGCATGGATGCTTGCCACATATTTGCCACCGGGAATCCAGTGCCCACTCTCCTCGGAGACGTCTACCATTCAGTTCACAGCAAGGATGAAAACAGAAAGGGGAAGAACGTGGCATGTTGTGCTCCTTTACTGTATAAGTGGTTTGCTAGCCATCTTCCTAAGTCGGGGCCGTTCATTGATTCTGCAGAGTCTTCACCTTGGTTCGCGTGTTTGATGGGTTTGACTGCTGACAATATTATCTGGTTTGATAGAGATCTGCTGGGCAAAGATATTGTGTATAGCCGTTATGGCTTTCCGAACGTCCCCCTGGTCGGAAGGAATGGATGTATCAACTACAATCCATCTCTGCTAGTACGACAATTAAGGTATGCACTACGAGGTCCTCCTGAAGAGGAAGAAATATGGGAATCTCTGTATTTCACAGGGTTGCTTGAAGGCGACACTTTGATCAAGGTGCAGAATGCTTGGAGCAAAATTCACCGAAAGAGGAAAGTCTTGCTGGGAAAAAGCAACAACAAAGCCTTTGATCCGTACGTGACTTGGGTTCGAGAGAGAGCCGCCAAGTTTCTAATGTCGTTTCCTGCTGTAGAACCATTGTGTGCTCCCGTTTGCAAAGAGCCTACTACAGTTGATATTCAGAAATTCAACCAGGTACTCCAAGAGAAGGAAGAGCTACGAAAGGCCAACGAAGAGTTGGAGAAAGAGATCGCCCAACTTCGGAAAGAAAAAAGTGAAGTCGTTTATACCTGTAAGAAGCAGACTGAGATGATCGACCGTCTAGGCTCCAACCTGACCAAAGAAAATGATGCTAGGGAACATCTGGGGTTGGATCTGAAGTCAGTGCATGGCGTGTTGACAACCAAGAAACAGGATCTAGATAGAGCGTACCTGAAGCTAACCCAATACAAAAGGTTCTGGAGCAGCACCATAGCCAAGTACAAAGAGCGGGAAGAAAAGCTGAAGCAGCAAGTAGCCGAGCTAGAAGCTCAGATTATGGTGAAAGACGAGAAGACAGAGGCGGAAGCCTCACTGCGACGGGACGTCCAGTATAGATTGGCTGAGGCCGAGGCGAATTTGAAAGATTCTCAACTCCGAGCTGATGCTAAAAGGAGAAGAGTCGAGAACCATTTTGAAGAAGGTGTTTCTTGGAGAGTTGCCAATAATCTCCTAGAGTCCATCAGGCAGAGGGACCTGCTGGCCTATGGTTTGCCTACTCAGTCAGATCATCCTGCTACAAAGAAGTTGATAGAAGATGCCCGTGCCTGTGGCCGCACCTGATCTTTTTGTATTTTCTTTGTACATTTTATGCATTGATATACTGACCACCGCCAGGTCTGTTGGCTAGGGGTCAGGCCTTACTGCTTCAGTTGTATGTGATTACAGTTGTACGCTACCCGAGCGGGCTTTTCAGATGAATATATGAGGATTTCTTTTCCATGATTGGATCATAGACTTTATTTGTCTCGGAAACTAGGATCGGGGGGGGGGGGGGGGGGGGGATCTCCCCAAGGCACAGACACACGTTTGCATTTGCATGACGAGCACCTTGTCATTTTTTTTCTAACCCTTTGTGTATGCAGTTTGTTCCAGGATTGATCGAAGACCGATCCACCGCTATCCGACCAGAGCGAATCAAGCTAGAGCAATGGAACAAGTGCAAACTATCGTTCAGGAACTCCGAGGGAGGATGGACCGCTTCATGGAGCTCATGCAAGTGGTTGCCAACAACCAAGACCAGCTCAAAACATTGGTTCAGCCTCTGATCTCAAGGGTTGACAGCAACGGGGTACTCCACGGTGGGAGTGTTCCAACCCTTCCTCCTATTGAAACTCCTCAGGGTGGCATCCCTATGACCGGGGGGAATGGCAGTGGTAACGGCAATGTAGTCACTAACATCGGGCTCAATGGTAATACGACTGGCGTCGATAATGGAAACTTCGAGGCTAATGGCAACGCTGGACTAGGCAATGGCAACACATGTGCTAGAAATTTGTATGGGCCTCAGCCATGGCTGGAAGATCGTCAAGAAGATTTGTTCTCACAGAGGAGCATTGAAGGAGAATTGACTGCTGAAGCACGTCTGAGGTTCAAGGCACTCGAGGACAAAATGAGGAATTTCGAGAACCAGAACACTATGGGGGTCGACATGACTAAATTGGGATTGATTTCTGATTTAAAGGTGCCTCCTAAATTCAAGGTACCCGACTTTGAGAAATACAAGGGCACCACTTTCCCTCGTGTCCACTTAAGGTCATACTACCGAAAGATGTCCGCTCACTCTAAAGACGAGAAGCTGCTGATGCACTTCTTTCAAGATAGCTTGTCCGGGCAATCCTTGGAATGGTACATGGGTTTGGAACCCACCAAAGTGCGCACATGGAAGGAACTGGTTGAGGCCTTTGTACACCATTATCAGTATAACAGTGACTTGGCTCCGAACCGGGTTCAACTGCAGAACTTATCACAGAGGAACAACGAGGGATTCAAGGAATACGCCTAGCGATGGTGTGAATTAGCAGTTAGAGTTCAGTCGCCGATGGTTGAACGAGAGCTTGTTGAGATGTTTGTAGCCACTCTCCCAGGGGTCTATTACGAGAAATTGGTCAGTGGTATGTCAGAGAGTTTCTCAGATCTCATCATTACTGGCGAGCACGTTGAAAATGGGATCAAATTGGGAAAGATTCAAGGTGGTGATCTATCCTCAGCTGGAGGAGGAAAGAAACTGTACAGTAACAAAAGGCGTGAAGGAGAGACGAGCGCCGTGTCCAACGCTCGGAGGAAGGGTAAAAGCCAGCGCCAGCAGGTGGCTAGCATAACCATCCCTGCTGTCCAACAACCCCAGCCACATCAGCAGCAGCCAAATCAGCAAGGATATAGAAAGTATCAGAACAGGGCACCTCTGTCAAGTCGTCACCTTGAAACACCGCCCATGTCTTATGCACAACTATTACAAACTCTGCTTCAGTTACAGCTAGTCCAGAAAAGAACCCTGGCTCCCTTGACAGAGGCACCTCCGCAGGGTTATGATGCGAATGCAACATGTGATTTTCACTCAGGGGCACCCGGCCACACGATAGAAAACTGCAAAGCCTTCAAGCATAAGGTGCAAGATATGGTGGATGCTAAGATCATCAATTTCTCAGATAATGTGCCGAATGTCACAAAGAACCCTATGCCGAATCATAGGGGAGGTGGGGTGAATGCCATTATTGAAGAAGAGGATTTAGATGTGTTGATTGATGTCAAGGATCTAAAGACACCGCTTAGCTTTGTTAAAGCCAAGCTGATGAAGAGAGGCTTCTTTCCAGGCTGTGGAGAATTGTGTATGGGCTGTGCGACTCGTCCTGATGGATGCGAACAATTGACAATAGGGATTCAGAGTCTGATGACCGAAGGAATCTTGCAGTTTAGCCGAAGGGCCGAATGTGGGTCTGGAGAGGTAATGCTGAAGCAAGATGATGAGGTTGCCACCATCACCATCCCTCGCCAGACGATAACCATTTCTGCACTCAGGCCGCCCACAATTACCATCACCAAAGCTGGGCCAATACCTTTTGAAAGCACCAATGCTGTCCCATGGCACTATGGGGCAGACGTCTACTGTAACGGACAAAAGTTGGAACTAGAACCATCTAGGCAGTTGGTGGATAACCTAGTGGGAATTGGCGGAATCACGCGAAGCGGAAGAGTATTTGCTCCACCTGAGATTGTGGTGGACAAAGCAGACAAAGCTGAGGAAACTGATAAGGGAAAGAGTAAAGTCATTGAGGAAATCCCTCGTGGGGTAGAGAAGGACTTACTTGTAAAGGACACTGAAGAGTTCATGAGGTTGATCAAGAAGAGTGACTACAAGATCGTGGATCATCTCCATCAAACACCCTCAAAAATTTCAATCTGAATTTGTTGCTGTGTTCGGAGTCACATTGCAACGCGCTGTTAAAGGTTTTGAATGCCACGTATGTACCGCAGGAAATCTCGGTCAACCAGTTGGAAGGGGTAGTAGCCCACGTGAATGCTGGAAACGGGTTAGGGTTCACTGACCTGGAGCTGACGCCGAAGGGAAGAAACCACAACAGCTCCCTACACATCTCGATAGAGTGTAGGGGAACAATTATGGCTCATGTGTTGATGGACACTGGGTCATCGCTTAATGTTCTTCCGAAGAAGGCATTGATGAAGTTAGATACTCGAGGACTGATCTGCACACCCAGTGATCTGGTTGTGAAGGCGTTCGATGGAACCAAGCGTCATGTCTTTGGAGAGGTAACTCTGCCAATCCAAGTTGGGCCGGAAACATTCGATGCCATCTTCTACATCATGAACATCATGCCAGCCTACAGCTGTCTCTTAGGCCGGCCATGGATCCATTTTGATGGTGCCGTGACCTCCATGTTGCACCAAAAACTCAAGTATGCTGTAGGGGGCAGCATTGTAACTGTATGTGGCGAGGAAGACATAATGGTGAGCCATTTGTCGTCCTTCAAATATGTTGAGATGGATGGGGAAATCCACGAAACCCTATGTCAGGCGTTCGAAGATGTTAAGGTCAAGGACGTGACTCCTGTAATGATTGAGAAACCAAAGATGACTCTCTCTTCCTTCAAGGAAGCCCAGGCCGTTGTTCAAGCCGGATCTACCCCAGGCTGGGGGCAAGTTCTAGAAATACCTAACAAACAGGACAAGTTTGGGTTAGGATACTCTCCTACGGCTGAAGCCTCCTCTTCTCACAGTGCGTCGCGAGGTAAAGGGCCAATCCAGTTTACCAGTGGCGGGGTGATATTTGAAAGTGTCAACGCAGTGTCGGAAGACGGCGAAGACAGCGATTGCGACCTAGACTCTTGGATCCAGCCAAGCAAACCAGGACAGAGCCTCAACAACTGGTCCATCAGGGATACCATCCAAGTGACATGCAAAGAGTAATGATTTACTTTCTCCAATTATTGTACAACCCTATGTCCTACCCGGGGCATAGTAGTTTTATTGTCAGGGCCTTGTTTGATTATGTACATGCATTTTACCAATAAATCAAAAGGCGTTTTTCTTCGCATTCAAATGTTGTGGTCTCTATTATTCCTGTTTTATATTTGTTTTGAAAAACAATAAAATGGCAATAGGGTTTGTGTTAACCTGTATATCCTTGTCTTAAGCTTAACCCTTGTTATTGCAGGATCCACATAGCAGATGACATCGACTCTGGACCTTCTACGACTCACTACGACTTCGATCGCCCAATCTATCTGGCCGAAGAAGAGATTGATGAAGACGAAGACCTTCCCGAAGAGTTGGTCCGCTTGTTGAAACAAGAAGAGAAAGTTATTCTGCCTCACGAGGAAGAGATTGAGATTGTGAATTTGGGTTCTGAAGAATTGGTCAAGAACGTCAGGATAGGGGCTGCATTGCAGAGTGATGTCAAGCAGAGATTGGTCGAGATGCTGAGGGAGTATAGTGACATCTTTTCTTGGTCATATGAAGATATGCCCGGACTTGATACTGACACCGTGGTCCATCACTTGCCGCTGCGAGAAGATTGTCCTCCCGTTAAGCAGAAGCTTAGGCGGACACGACCACACATGGCCGTTAAGATCAAAGAAGAAGTGCCAAAGCAGCTTGATGCTGGCTTCTTAGTGGTCACTACTTGCCCTCCGTGGGTCGCCAACATAGTGCCTGTACCAAAGAAGGACGGTAAGGTGCGAATGTGCGTCGATTATCGGGATTTGAATAGGGCGAGCCCTAAAGATGATTTCCCGCTCCCTCATATTGATGTGTTGGTCGACAATACAGCTCAGTTCTCCGTATTTTCGTTCATGGATGGCTTCTCCGGTTACAATCAGATCAAGATGGCGCCGGAGAACATGGAGAAAACTACGTTTATTACGTCTTGGGGGACGTTCTGCTACAAGGTAATGCCTTTCGGTCTGAAGAACGCAGGGGCTACTTACCAACGAGCAATGGTTACTTTGTTTCATGATATAATTCATCATGAGATTGAAGTCTATGTTGATGACATGATTGCAAAGTCCCAAACGGAGGAGGGACATCTGGTCAATTTGCTGAAGCTTTTTGAGAGGCTTAGGAAGTTCAGGTTGAGGCTGAATCCTAACAAGTGTACTTTCGGAGTACAATCGGGAAAATTACTGGGGTTTATCGTAAGTGAAAGAGGTATTGAGGTTGATCCTGCGAAGATAAAAGCAATACAAGAAATGCCAGCGCCAAAAACCGAAAAAGAAGTTCGTGGTTTCCTGGGCAGAATAAACTACATCGCAAGGTTTATTTCTCAGCTCACGGCCACGTGTGAACCGATGTTCAAACTGCTAAAGAAAGATCAGGCGATTATCTGGAATGAGGATTTCCAGAAGGAATTTGATAAGATAAAACAGTATCTACAGGAACCTCCGATCTTGATACCCCCAGTGGCCAGAAGACCTTTAATCATGTACTTGACAGTTCTTGAGAATAGTATGGGGTGTGTTCTCGGTCAGCATGACGAGACGGGCAGAAAGGAGCATGCCATTTACTATTTGAGTAAAAAGTTCACAGATTGTGAATCTCATTACTCGATGCTGGAGAAGACGTGTTGTGCACGAGCCTGGGTTGCCAAACGTTTACGACAATACATGCTCAACTACACAACCATGCTAATTTCGAAGATAGATCCGATCAAGTACGTCTTCGAGAAACAAGCGCTTTCAGGCAGGATTTCCAGATGGCAAATGGTGTTGACGGAATATGACATTCAGTACGTTTCCCAGAAGGCCATTGTCGCTACTGCGAAAATCGGCGCCGGCTTGACAAAAGAGTCGCCACCGTGTGTTATTTATCCCACAGGAGGGAAAGGAAACGCTCGAAGTAAACCTCGCAAAAACGGGAAAGGTATGGTCATCGCAACCAAAACCTGGGTTCGGGAGTCGGTTACGCAAGGGGAAGGTATTAGCACCCCTCACGTCCGTCGTACACGACGGGATCCACGCTTGGTGTTTATAAGGAAAAGGGTGTGTTTATCTATCTACGCTAGTGGTCAGTCTGAAAAGGAAAAGAAAAGGACCAGACTCGACAGAACATACGCTGTTCTGGGCCTACGTACTCCCTCGCGCAATGGGAAAGTCAGAGTCAACGTAGTTCGACTACCTACGTCTAGACGGGGGGGGGGGGGGGGGGGGGGGAGGTTGCTCGCTAGGACATCGCGTCCTGTGCCTACGTACTTCCACACGGCATGGAAGATCAGAGCAAACGTAGTTCGGGCTACGCACGACACAAGCTGTTCAAGTGTTTTTTATTGGGAAAATGCACCTTAACCAAGGGTTTTCACAGTCCAAGAGGACAAAAGGTTTTGATGTTTGTTCAAATCTTTTGACGGAAGAAATGAATTCACTTTTGTTTTATCCCTTATTAAGTGTTTTTCTATTGTTTTGAGAAAGGAAAGAGACACCCTAAAACTATGGTTGAAAAGGGGAATCTACCTAATGTTATCATGCCTGGTTAACCAACCTAATGTCTATCATAACTCCTCCACAGCAGAGAAGTTAGAGCTCCTAAGGGATCATGGCAACAGAACTAAACAGCAAACAGGAATCACTTAAAAGTAAAGAAATACTGGAAATGTGCATGAATGCAACAACCAAGCAGAAGGAGGACCACCTCAACTTCTAAGCAAAGCAAGGCACAAAGGCCACAAACCACAGAGGCAAGGGAGCTCAGCTCTACCAAATACCAACAAGCAAAGCCACTCAATAACAATCAAGCTGAAGGAGGACCACCTCAACTTCTCATGCACACAAGCAGGCTTATTTCTAAGATGCACCTATCTCAGAAATATCTATATGAACCCCTAAGTCTAATGCAGCACAACACCACACAAGTCAATCAACACAAAGAGAAGGTTAACCAGCCTGGCAAACTCCTATCCAAAAGCAAGAAACTAACCCTGAGCAGGACCCTAAACAATCCTAAAACAAAACCCTAATCTACCCTAAGCAAAACCCTAAGCAAAACCCTAAAGGGAGAAATCAATCCCATTCTTCAAGCTTCAAGACAAGCTTACCAAAGAAAGGGAGCTAAGTAGACAGACCCATAGTGCCTTCCTCAGGAAAGTACTAGGAGGCTTCTACTTAGGAATCATATCCCATGTGGCTCAACAACTGTGAACGGTTTACATTCCTCCTCAGGAGAAACTAAACTCACATGAAGGCTCCAACATCACTGGATACTTAAGAAAACCCTACCTGAACTAAGGGAACTAAGTGAACAGACCCATAGTGCCTTCCTCTGGAAAATACTAGGGGGCTTCCACTTAGGAATCATATCCCATGTGGCTCAACGACTGTGAACGGTTTACATTCCTCCTCAGGAGAAACTAAACTCACATGAAGGCTCCAACATCATTGGATACTTAAGAAAGCCTAGATGAACTACAGGAACTAAGTGAACAGACCCATAGTGCCTTCCTCTGGAAAATACTAGGGGGCTTCCACTTAAGAATCATATCCCATGTGGCTCAACAACTATGAACGGTTTACATTCCTCCTCAGGAGAAACTAAACTCACATGAAGGCTCCAACATCATTGGATACTTAAGAAAGAGGTGAGAAGAAAGAATGAAAGACATCCATAGTGCCTTCCTCAGGAAAGTACCATGAATTTCCCTCAAACTTCAGGATCTCAAACCTCATAGAAAGAGAGCAAGTTCCTAGACTAGGTCTTCAATCCATGCATCCTTGCAAGCTCCATCAAGTCTTCATCCAGCCTCCACATCTTCAAGAAGAAACCCCAAGCACCCAAACCACAAGAAACTACTCTTGAAGTTCAACCAAAGTTGAACTCCAAGGCTAGAAGTTCTCAAACTTCTCCTATTCAGAAGCTCAAGCAAAAATAGCAAAACAAATTCTAAAAATCCACCAAAAATCTAGGGGAAACCTACATGTTTCTATGATCTTAAGATCAAATATCCTATCCTAAGTCAACTTCTAAGGCTACTAAACAATTCCTAACACGCAAAGGGTCAAGGTTAACCATCAATAGTGGAAGTCCCTAATCATCTACCCTAAAACAGAAGCAAACAACATCCAAAAATTCTATGAAAAATCTATGGGGAGCATGCATTAGTCTAGTATAACATACTAAAAAAGAAAAGCAAGATCCAATACCAAGTGAGATAAATAAAATCAGCAAGGCAGACACATCACAAATCAATATTCAAAACCAATTAAAATGCAAAAAATGCAATAAAAATGAAAATGCATGATCAAATTAATATTGTTTGCACCATAAAATCCTAAATTGAACTATGAACCTATAGAAAAAAGAAGGGAATTAATTGGATAATCCTACTATTTTTCATGAATTATTTTCTAACATGTACAAAATGAGAAAAATAAAAAGAAAATAAAAAAAATGAATAAAGGAGCGTGTCAAATAGCAAAAATACCCAGTTGTAATTCCGACTGGGCCAGAAAAGGGGGTGCGCGTATCAAATGCTTACTAAGCCCAGTGCCAAATCTTTCAGCACTTTCACGGTCAGGGGGGTGAAATGAGTAGAATGGGGATAGTCTGAGTAATAACATGTTAGGCCTAGCCCGTCTAAATCCAACCCAACGTCAGCAAACAAAAGCATCTCTCCTGTCCCAAATCTCAGTCACTGTTCATGCAACTAAACCCTAGCGCAGCTCTCCCAAATCTCTCTCTGAATTTCTCTCAAACCTCCCTCAATCTCTCACAAAAATCTGAAACTAAACCCTAATCTACACCTCACCAACCTTTTTATTTCAGTCCTATACTCAACCTAGATTCTATTTGAATCAAGACGAAATCAAAAAAACCCAGCAATCAGAAGAAAGAACGCAACCAGAATCAAATGAAGACGTACCTGGATATGGAACACGAACAGATCGTGAAGTTCCTAAGGCTTGCTGAAGAAAACTTGATGATCTCAAGACATTACGCAAAGGAGTCTTGATGAAGGTTCTTGAGGATCGCTGAAAATCGTGAAGATCCTTGAAGATCTGGGGACGCGCATGAAGATCTTGAAGCTCTTTCTGGGAATCTTGAAGATTCTTGAGGGTTGCTACGAAGCAATCTTGAACTTGCTGGGAGAACGCCTGGAGGAGATCGAAGAACGGACGAATCTCAGAAAACGTATGAACTCTGAAGAAGTTGCTGGAGAACGTGTGGATGAGAATCAACGAAGATCGTTGAAGATCTTGAAGCTCGATGAATTTCTGGAGATCTTTGAAGTTTCCGGTGTAGAAGATCTAAGTGAAGATCGTGATGAGCAAGATGAAGATTCCTAGCGATTTGCAATAATCTAGGGAAAAAAAGATGATCCTGATGAATTTTCTGGCGAGCTGCGGTGAACGGAGATGCGTTTGGATGAAGATTCTGGAGAGAACGTGATTTCCGGTGAGATCGGCCGTAGGAACCACCGTGTGATTTCACCGGTGAAGTTCTACGGAGTTTGCATGGCCGGCGATTGGATTTCCGGTGAGTTTGACCGGTGACAGCCAGGTGGCGAGCATGCGATGACTGATGGTGGTGGCGAAACCTGGAGTGGACGCGTGGCACTGAAGGAGGGTGTGGGAGAGACGCGTGTGAGAGAGAGGAGGTAGTGGGATCGTGTGCTGGCTGAGAGAGATGGAAAAAAAACGGTGAGGTGGCGGAGAACCTGGAAAAACGAGAAGGACGCGTGGGGCCCCTCTTTATAGGACACTTGGCACGAGTTTGGGCCCCACGAAATGGATAATTGGCCCATTACATTCTGATTAAGACCAAGGACTAAACGTGATTAACACAGACTCAATGAATTTAAAATGTGATTAATGGACTAATGAACTGATTAAGCTAAATGGATATTAATGACCTGATTAATGGACTCAGTTGACAATTAAGCCTCCATCAACATGAATTAAAATCTGATTTAACTCATTAACACCTAAACAATTACTTCTAATTAAGACTAAACAATATCTAGAAAGAAATTAAATCTAAAGTAAAAGTCTAACAATCATTAATTCTAAAAAAATCTAATTAAAGAAATTATTTAAATCTATATTAACCTAAAGGAATATCTAAACGAAAAACCCAATATATCTAAAAATTCATTAAAAACATTATTAATATCCTAATAATACCTCTAAAAACAATAAACGGTAAACCCCGGGCATCAGAATATCCTAAAAAACCACAATGTAAGCTGAAAACACCGAGAAGCGCACAATTTCCCAAAAATGAAACTCTGATTATCTGTACTGGTCTGAAACGTCCTATAGGTGAAAACCAGGTTGTAACCCTGACATCCTCTGTCTGTGTACAAATGCCATGCATCTGATATGCGGATATGAATTAAACCACGAACCAGATAGGAGAACCGGTTGGTCAAATTTTAGGGTGCAACAGCCATCAAGGGAAACGTATTGTCTGAATACCTCGCCGAACAGCCGATCAAAGATTATCAGCCGATGAAATTTGAATTCCCTGATGAGGATATCATGTTTCTCAAAGGAAAGGATTATGATGAACCGTTGCCCAACGAGGGTCCAGATAGGAGATCCCAGTGGAAATTGATATTTGACGGGGCGGTTAATTC
Organism: Lathyrus sativus; assembly: GCA_963859935.3. Classification (NCBI taxonomy): domain Eukaryota; kingdom Viridiplantae; phylum Streptophyta; class Magnoliopsida; order Fabales; family Fabaceae; genus Lathyrus; species Lathyrus sativus. Next base: position 238,849,289 of record OZ012738.1, on the reverse strand, counting down.
TTACGGAAGTGGCATTTGGGCGATCATCACGACTCCTCACGGATCCCATATCCCGTTCACCGCTAGACTGACGTTTCCGGTCACCAATAACGAAGCAGAGTACGAAGCATGCATCATGGGTCTAGAAGAAGCAATTGATTTGAGAATCAAGAACCTAGATGTATATGGTGACTCGACACTCGTGATTAACCAGATTAAAGGGGAGTGGGAGACTCGTCGATCGAATTTGGTGTCATACATGAATTATGCCATAAGGCTGCCTCCGTTCTTTGATCGAGTGGAACTCCATTATGTGCCCAGGGCTGAGAATCAGATGGCTGATGCCTTAGCCACGTTGGCTTCGATGTATAAAGTCAATTTTTGGAATGAAGCTCCAAGAATTGTCCCTTCTCATCTTGATAGACCTGCATTCGTCTTTGCGATCGAGGAAGCCTCCGATGGCAAGCCATGGTTCCATGACATCCAGACCTTCCTTATGACTAAGGAGTATCCTGCGGGAGCGTCAACCCAGGATAAGAAGACTCTGAGGAGGCTGTCTGGAAATTTTTATCTCAATCCTGATGGAGTGTTGTATAAAAGAAACCACGATCTCGTGCTACTCAGATGTGTAGATGAGAAAGAAGCGAGTATGCTCATGGAAGAAGTCCATTAAGGCACATTTGGTACGCACGCCGGCGGGCATGCTATGACGAGAAAGACCCTGAGAGCAGGATATTACTGGTTGACGATGGAATCGGATTGCTTTAAAATCGCGAAGAGATGTCATAAATGCCAGATTTATGCTGATAAAATTCATGTGCCGCCGTGCCCATTAAATGTCATGTCCTCCCCGTGGCCGTTCTCCATGTCGGGCATCGACATGATAGGCAAGATCGAGCCCGCTACATCTAACGGTCATCGCTTCATTCTAGTAGCCATCGACTACTTCACCAAGTGGGTGGAGGCAGCCTCGTATGCTAACGTGACCAAGCAGGTGGTGGCTAAATTCATAAAGAGGGACATCATCTGTCGATACGGAATTCCCGAGCGGATCATTACTGATAATGGTTTGAATTTAAATAACAAGATGATGAAGGAGCTGTGCCAGAATTTCAAGATTGAACACCACAACTCATCTTCTTACCGGCCGAAGATGAATGACGCCGTTGAAGCGGCCAATAAGAACATCAAGAAGATTGTGCAGAAGATGGTTGTGACCTATAAGGATTGGCACGAGATGTTGCCATTTTCACTACACGGTTATCGTACAACGGTACGTATGTCAATCGGGGCAACTCTGTTCTCACTGGTGTACGGTATGGAAGCTGTCCTACCGTTAGAAGTTGAGATTCCTTCTTTACGAGTTTTGGTTGATGTGAAACTCGATGAGGCAGAATGGATTAAGAACCGACTAAACCAACTCAGCCTGATGGACGAGAAGAGGTTAGCATCGATTGCATATGGTCGTCTGTACCAAAGCCGAATGAAGAAAGCCTATGACAAGAAGGTGCGTCCTAGAAGCTTTCAGACGGGTGATCTCATCCTGAAGAAGATTCTTCCTCCACACTCCGATCACCGGGGCAAGTGGACTCCTAATTACGAAGGTCCGTACGTCGTCAGCAAGGTCTTCTCGGGAGGAGCCTTGTTGTTATCCACGATGGATGGCGAAGATTTTGCATCACCGGTGAACGCGGACGCAGTTAAAAAACACTTTGCTTAAAAAAATGACCCGCTGGAAAGAAAAAGAATATCCAGGCAAAAATGGGGCATCCCGGCGAACCATAAAAAAGGAAAAGGTCTGGGCAAAAATTAGGGATATAAATGGAAAAATGTACACTCGCAAAGTCGAAAACCCGGAAGGGTGACTTTGGCAAAAAAGGGTATCCCGGTGAATCGAAAACCCGAAAGGGCGATTCAGGCAAAAGTTAGGGATTTAAAAAAGCAAATGACTGCGTTCCGCGTGTGGACTTTCATTGTTTAAGTGGTTGGCAGACCATAGGGCCGTTTATCTGAATCAATCTCTTCTGAAGTTGAAGCATCAAAGAAGTATCGAAGTCAAGTGGGTCATAGAGGGATCAACTCATGGTGTTCGTCTACGCCGCATTGCCGACATTTGTGTATATACTGATGTATATTTATGTTTTTATATTTGCGCAGCTTCCTCATTCCAAGAGCTTGCATCTGTTGTAAAACATTTTTACCCATTCAGGGGTTCGTCATCAATAAAATGTATACTATTCAGCAATTCTGTTTGTTTGTTTAGCATCTATCTGTTTTGTTTGCGAGAAAGAACACCGATGTTTTTGATAAAATACGCATACATAAACTTACTGGCCTAGGCCACTGATTGTTGAAACAATGAATTACTTGAACATTGTCACAAGATGATAACCTTGACAGGTCCCTTTGAGAAGGGTATCTTGTCTGTTTGTTTGTGTTGTTGCAGGTAGCATATTCCAGGCAGTACGCCATATGCGTCCCCAAGCAGGATGATTCCTTCTACCCCAGCAAGTTTAGCAGCATCTCCCCACGGAGCCAGAACATGGGATGGTGAACGTTGATATGTCTCCCCAAGCAGAGAAGATTCTCCCCAATCAGAGGTATCTTGCACGATCGTCATCTCCCCAGCTGAGCAATACGCTGAAGTGTATGTTCGTCCCCAGCACTGGGTCAATATGCAGATTCTCATAGAAAACTATCCGCAAGTATGCAGCACTCGATAGTTCAAGACTGAAGTCTCCTGGAGAATTGAAATTCCCCACAGAGTTGTACTTTCCCCGGCAAGCAGGATGATTCCTTCTTCCCCAGCCAAGTTTGCAAATCCTCAAGAGAGCCGAGTCCTTGGAAGCCGTGCGGGCCATGATTGGTTATCCCCAATAGAGTGTTGAATAGCTGATGCTGTATTTCCCCGTCGGAGTCGTTATCTCCAGGGAAGTGTTGTTGCGAATGCCGTGCAGTTTATTTCTGCGATTGACATCGTTTTCCTCAGCAGTTGTGGTTTGAATACCTGGATGTGCAGGTTCAGGTTCTCGGAGAACTTTATTCCCCTACAGCAGGCAACTGAAGTTCATTTCCCCAGGCGGAGTCCAATTGAGATTGGTGTGACTTCTTCTCCTCGGCAGGATGATTCCTCCTCTCTACCAGAGTGGCTTTTTCTCCTTGACAGGAGGCTTTTCCCTTCAGCATTTATTTTGCTGATGGGGTCGTAGCATTTCGCATGATTGCATAGCATTCACCCTAAACGTGTAGCATTTCCACCGTGTGGAGCATTGCGCCATTGTCAAACATATGCATATGAAACATGAGCTAGGTCGTTACCGTTCTTGTTTTGCAGATGTTCCTCCGCAGAATGATGTGCTCAAGATGATTCTTGAAATCCCCAGTGAAGTTGTTTGATTAAGATGATTCTTAAAATCCCCAGTGAAGTTGCCAGAGAGGGTTGCTTAAGTTGATGCTTAGAGTCCCCGACAAAATGTTTGCTCAGGATGATTCTTGAAATCTCCAGCAGAGTTATTGGTTCAGGGTGATCCTTGGAGTCCCCAGCGGAGTTATTTGTCCAAGATGATTCTTGAAGTCCTCAGCAGAGTTGATTCACCCAGAATGATTTCTGGATCCCCGAAGCAGAGTTACTTGATAGTTCTCCAGAATCCCCAGTGGAGATGTGTCATCCCCAGCAGGTTTTAAACAGAGAAGTTGAAATTTCCTTGAAGACTTGATGATTGAAGTCCGGCAGCGGTGCCAAAACCCCTGACTTACTGACGAAGTCCACCGGTGATGTCGAAGCAGTTCTCTCAGCGGATGCGGAGTGCCTGATGGCAGAAGTTTGGATATCCCTATTTGGTTCATGATTGGCCGAGGATTCTATTTCCGACTTACTGACGAAGTCCGGCTGACGCCCGAAAATTTCTTTGAATGCCTGACGGCATAATTAACTTGATTGTTAAAAAGTTCCTAACGACCTGATGAGTCCCGAGGAATCCTTCTGCCGCAGTGTCGCAGAATGCCTGACGGTAATATCAGCTATGTATCGCCGGTTACCGAGTGACCAGTGATCCCTTGGTGATTTGAGGAAGAAGCTGCAGCAAAATATGGTAATCATCCCGATGGAGATTTGAGATTAGGCCCTTCACCGGTTATCGTGTGGCCAATTCCCCCAGCAAGTTGTCGTGCAACTGGCATGCTCAGCTTTGAAGATGTTCCTACCCATCCAAGTATTGTTTACATGTGTGGTTGGCAGATCGCCAGTTACCGTGTAACCGGTGATCCCTTGATGATTTGAGTATGCAATGATATCAGATAGGATCAGAGAATCATCCTGATGGAGATTCAGATCAGTACTTCTCCAGCTAGTTGCCGTGCAGCTATTATTTCAGTTTCCGAAGATTTGTCCCCATCAGAGTACCGTGTACTTGTGCAGTTGGTAAATTTCCGGGTTTGTTGGTATTCAAACGTCTTTTACCTTGATTGTTTGAGAGTCGTTCGCTTCTCACCCAGTCAGGTCCAAGCCGTTTGAATAGGGGCAGCTGTTGCACCCCAAAATTTGCTCAACTTTTCTTCACCTAGCTTATGTTTCATTTCATTCACATTAGCCTTATCATTTGCATTTCATTGACATGTGTGCAGGAGATCAAGAGGTATGATTACCAATCAAGAGCTATACAAGACCATGAAGCTATCTAAGAAGGTTATTCAAGTGTTCAAGGGTTGATATCCTTGTTAGAGAAGTTGAAAGATCCTCAGAAAGAGTGGTTGAAACCAAGAAGGTGTGTCTCCTAACTTGAGAGTTGTGGAAGATCATCAGATGATTCTGAGGCCATGAATTTTGACTTGAGGTCTTGAGAGAGCTCATGAGAAGTGTTGAAGATCACTTTGAGGCCTAGGCAGGTCATTGTGCAAGATTAAGAAGGCTCAGCCATGAGTGGTGCAGCTAGGGTTTGATTGGGTCAACCCTAAGTCAACTGAAGATTTGAAGAAGGTTGAGACCTAATTCAAGAGCCATGTGATCATGGATTGATACATTGAGATGTCCTAAGAATGATTTCAAGGTTAACTCATCATGATTGGAGAGTTTGAGAAATTTCAAGCTAGGGTTTCTAAGACTTGACAGTGTAAAATCCCCTAGTTTGACCCCTATCTTCAAGGCAATTTAGCTCAAGATACGATGGTCATCTCATCTTGACCCCAACATGATTGTTGTACAACATGAGCTTAGCTTTAATTTGAGTACTATAAGTCCTTGATAGGGTTTATAGAGCTCAAGTTATGAGCCAGACAAGTTACAAGTCATTTGAGGCATGTGAATTTGGAGCTTGAAAGTTACCCAACTTGCATGACACTTTTGCCCTAGAAGGATGATTCCTATGAACTTTTGGTCAACACGAATGTTGTTCCTTATTCTCTTAGCTTTCTAGATAGTACTAGAAGTCCTTGATAGGGTTTGTATAACTCAAGTTATGGCTTTGACAAGTCAAGGGTATTTTGGGAAGTTGTGATTATAGGTCATTTTTTGTTATAGGTCATTTTCACCAACTTAGACACCTCAAATGAAATTTTGTTCAACTTGAAAGTTTCTCAAAATGGGGTTTTAACCTTTACCATGTATCAAGGAGACATTGAAATGGCTCAAGGAAAGACTTGGTTCAAGAAGTGGTGAAAAAGGAAGGATTAAAATGGATTAAATGACCAAAAATTCAAATAAATCATTTTTTGTGCAAATGAAGCAAAGTAATATCATTTTTTGAATGGAAAAAGCATTTTAGAAACTTTGGCAATGTTATAATTTTGGTCTGAGTCCCATATCATGCCCTTTTTCTTTGTTTCTTCATGATGAAGTAACATGACATACACAAGCCATTGGATGAAAACAAGGAGGGAGGCATCACCATTCATGTTCAAAATCTCATGAGAAGTTGAATGCAAGCTTGCTAAAGCCAAAATAGAGTGGGAATCATGACTGGTGTAAGTGAGATTTTGGAGAGAATATGAAAATCCAATTTCTCATTCTGAAGCTTTGAGAGAGTTCTAGATGATTCTAATGAGTTCTATATAAGTGGTTGAGTATGTTCAGCCATTTTTTTGGAAGAGATTGAAGCCTGAAGCAGAGAGTGTAGTTGAAATTTCAGAGGTGCAAGTTGAGATCGAGTTCTGAGTTCAAGGCCATTTCAGGGGAAATTGAAGATTGCATTCGCTTTGGAAGGAGTTTTGGAGTGTATCTGCATCATCTTGGAGGCTGAAGTGATCAAGAACCCCTTATGTTACACCTCTGAACACAGGTTGGTACATTTCGTTTTTGTGCATAATCTAGGAGGAGATAGATAGAAATCTATAGGTGGTTAGGATCTGGATGATGTATAGATGGATTTGAGATGATCAATTTGGGAATTAGAGACAAGTTAGGATGTGGACCATTTTCTGTTGAAGCTGAATTCTTGCAATTCTTGGATTGATAATCAAGATTAGATAGGGGAAATTGATCACCATGAGATAAGGATCATTTCTGTGCATTTAATTGAAGTTCTGATGAAATTCAAGCATGAGGCGTATTTTGGAATGGCTGTCGGGTTTGAAAATCTATATGGATTTAGATGATTCTAAGGCTGGATTCATGATCAGCATGAAAAACTGGACAAGATGATGTATCATTTTGTAATTTTTGATGAACTGTGTGTTGGTCTTCACCGGAGAAGACGGTGGCGCCACTGTTCAGGCCACCGTCTGTAATTTCCCTCCATCTGAATGTTTGAACGAGGACGATGCACAAGAAGCGTTGGATCAGTCTTGGATATTGTCTCAGTAAAAGCAACGCACGACCATGATTGGTTCTTAAAGTTAGACTTGGACTTCTTCATCAATACGCACCGTTTCACTTAACTGAAGTAAATGGGCCTAGGGCTTGGATTGATATCCACACCCCCCATCTGGCCCAACCCAGGATTTCTTTTGTTTTTCTTTTAATTTCATCATTTCATATTGGTTTGAAAATAATTCATCAAAAATAGAAAAATAGGTCAATTAATTCCAGAATTTTTCCCCCTGATTCATGATTGGATCTAGAATTTTACTGAATAAAAATATTAGGAAAATCATGCATTTTCAATTTTTTTTGCATTTTTTACATTTTATTTGATAATAAAATTGCCATGGTTGATACCTCTGTTTGATGATTTTAGTGTGATCACTTGGTGATGAGTTTTGGCTTGATTTTTTGTGTGTGATTAGCTTAGACATGTTTTCTTTCATAGTATTTTTCTCACATTTTTGTGGTGAAATTAGGTGGTGTTTTTAGGTTGAAACTTTAGGTGCTCCTTTTTAGGGTTTAAGCTTAGCACCTTATAGTGTAGAATTTATTTCTAGGTCTTATTTGAGGATTTGATCTCTGAAATTAACATGTTAGGGTCATGATTGACATAGGTTCCCATAGTTCTTTTTGTAGGATTTTATAATTGATTTTAGTATTTTAGTTAGAACTAACTTTAATACTAGGTTTTAGGTGATCCTAACTTGCTAATTCAACTAGAATGACTTCATTGGTTCCCTTAGAATAGGGTGTTGCTTTTCTTGCTCTTGGATGATGATGAAGACTTGTGTGCGCTGCTGTGGAATGAATAGTGGAGCTTGGACTTGAATATTTCTCCCCTTTTGGTGTAGTTTGTTTAGGGTTAAGGATTAGGGTTTTAGGGAGATCTCTTAGAATAGATTTTCTTCCTTCATGAAACATGGAAGGTGTTGATCACTTCCATTCCTCCCTATGATGTAAGGTCCCATTGTGAAGGCCCCATCCCTCCTTTGGTAGAATGTGTGGCTCTTCACAAGTTGGTAGAACCTTTGAGGGTTCCCTTCCTTGATGGTGGAGTGCTTAGAGGTGACATTTGGTCTTCACTTTGCTTCTCCATATCCCCACCTTACTCTTGTTGGATGAATCTTTCTCCCTTGCTAAAGGATGGAGTTCCTTGTTAGAAGATTGAAGATGTTAGAGGTTGCACTTCCCTTTGTTTGACTGCCTTTGGAGCTGAAGCTTGAAGATCAAGAAGAACAAGTTGACACTTGTGAAGAAGATCAAATTGAGGATGAAAGAAAGAGCTGAAGCTTGAACAAGATGAAGAACAAGTTGACACTTGTGTCTGATACATTGAGAGCTTGAAGAAGCAAGTTGACACTTGCTATTGAAGATGAAAGCCTTGAGGAACAGTTACAGACTGAGGACTGAGCTGCTGTCAGAGGATTGCTTTGCTGTGAAGCTGTGGAAGCTGTTGATCTGCTTTCTTTCCTGTCTGTTTGCTTTCTGTGCAACTGTATTGATGTGACTTGTTTGATTTGCTTGATGCATTAGAATAAGTTCATGTTTAGATTATGTTAAGCTAGGAGCATGATTGCACTAGAGGTTGAGTTACTCCCTCTGCTTGTATTATTACTGTATGGCTTTGCTTGCAGGTATTCGGTAGAGCTCTGCTCCCTTGCCTATGTGGTTTGTGATTTGCTTAATGGCATTTTATTTTTTCTGTATGATTGCAGTTATTCATATCTGGCTTGAGGTCGAGACGAGCTTGTGGAGGCTGATGCCCCACACACATTTCCTCCCTCATATCTGTTTCTGCTTATCATTGACATGATCCCCTAGGAATCTCACTTCCTTTGATAAGGAAGTGATGATAGAACTTTAGGTTGAAACCTATGCATGATAAATTCTAGGAGTTCCCTGTTTCAAACCTCAACTATAGGATGAATCCTTGGCATGACTACATTAAGACTTGACAGTCTTCCCCGTAGTTGAGCCTGTTCTCTCTTCTCATCTCAAACAAACAGTAAAAAACGTAATAAAGGCAAGTTAGTATAAGCACGATACGAGCCTTAAGCTACTTGGGTAATGATAATTGATCGGCCTCCTCCCAATCGTCTAGAATGCTTAGTATACGTCTTTTGGACGATATGCGACGCATTCGTTCCCAGGTCATAGTCTCTAGTGTTGTACAAACTACAAACAACTAAAAAATAGTTCTTCCGTAAAAGACAGAAAACAAACTTCAAATCTTTTTTGCCCCGTGGGCCCGTAAGCTTTTCTGAAGAAAAGAGTGTCGTTAACTCCCAGTTCTACTGCAAACAGTAACGCATAAGTCTCCAAGGGTCGAGCTCCGTACACCAAACTGCTGGAACTGTTTGTTAACCCTACTCGAGAAAACAGATGAATCTGAATCCCCGTAATCCGTCTTATCCCAAACTACGTAAGCTCTGATCTCTCATATTTGTTGAGAGTACGTTGGCACAATACTGACGTATTGGCGAGCCACCTTCCCCGTAACCCGTAGTTAGCCGAACTACGTTGACTCTGATTTCTCATTCTCTGATGAGAATACGTAGGCACAAAGTGCGACGCTTTGCCGAGTCATTTTCTTTTCTTTTCAGACCGGCCTTGATAGGTAGATAACTAAAACCAACCCGTTAGATAAACACAACAAGCGTGGATCCCATCGAGTACGATAGACGTGAGGGGTGCTAACACCTTCCCCTTGCGTAAGAAGGATAAGCTTCTTGAAAGAGAATGCCACTTATCATTGAAGAAGGATAAGCTTCCCTGATAAAATTTCCACTTATCTTTGAAAATGGATAAGCTTCTCCGAAGAGATTGCCACTTATCGTTGACGAAGTATATCCTTCTATGAAGCGATTGCCACTAATCATTGAAAATGGATACGATTCTCGAAAGAGGTTGCCAATTATCGCTGAAGAAGGATAAGCTTCATGAAAGAGATTTCCATTTATTATTGAAGATGGATAAGCTTCTTGAAACAGATTACCACTTATCTTTAAATAAGGATAACCTTCTATGAAGAGATTTCCAATTATTGTTGAAAATGGATAAGCTTCTCGGAAGATATTTTCGCTTACCATTAGAAGAAGAATAAGCTTCTCTGAAGATATTTTCACTTATCGTTGAAGACGGATAATCTTCTCCGAAGAGATCTTCCACTTACCGTTGAAAAAGGATAAGCTTCTTTGAAGAGATTGCCACTTATCTTTGAAAAATTATAAGCTTCTCGAAAGTGATTGCCACTTATCGTTGAACATGGATAAGCTTCTCGAAAGAGATTCCCACTTATCATTGAAAATTGATAAGCTTCTCAAGAGACATTACCAATTATCGTTGAAAATGGATAGGGTTCTCGAAAGAGATTGCCCGTTATCTTCGAAAATGGATAAGCTTCTCGAAAGAGATTCATACTTATCGTTTAAAATTGATAAGCTTCTCGAAAGACATTGCCGCTTATCATTGAAAATGGATAAGCTTCTCGGAACAGATTGCCACCTATCGTTGAAAATGGATAAACATCTCGAATGAGATTGCCACTTATCGCTGAAGAAGGATAAGCTTCTCGAAAGACAATGCCACTTATTGTTGAAGAAGGATAAGCTTCTCAGAAGAAATTTCCACTTATCGTTGAAAATGGATAAGCTTCTCTGAAGAGATTGCCACTTATCGTTGACGAAGGATATGCTTCTATGAAGAGATAAACACTAATCATTAAAGATGGATAAGCTTCTCGAGAGAGATTGCCATTTATCGTTGAAGATGGATAAGCTTCTTGAAAGAGATTGCCACTTATCTTTGAAGAAGTATAAGCTTCTATGAAGAGATTGCCACTTATTTTTGAAAATGGATAAGTTTCTCGAAAGAGATTTCTTCTTACCATTGAAGAGGAATAAGCTTCTCTCAAGAGATTTTCACCTATCGTTGAAGACGGATAATCTCGTTTGAAGAGATTGCCACTTACCTTTGAAGAAGGATAAGCTTCTCTGAAGAGATTGCCACCTATCATTGAAAACGGATAAGCTTCTCAATAGAGATTGCCACTTATCATTAAAGAAGGATACGCTTCGCTAAAGAAATTGCCACTTATCGTTGAAAATGGTGACGCTTATCGAATAAGATTGCCACTTATCGTTAAAGAAGGATACGCTTCGCTAAACAAAAATGCCACTTATCGTTGAAAATGGAGACGCTTATCGAAATAGATCACTGAGGAAGGATATGCATCTCGAAAGAGATTTTTAATTATCGTTGACGAAGGATAAGCTTTTCGATTGAGAATGCCACTTATCGTTGAAGAAGGATAAGCTTCTCAGAAGAAATTTCCACTTATCTTTGAAAGTGTATAAGCTTCTCTGAAGAGATTGCCACTTATCATTGACGAAGGATATGCTTTTATGAAGAGATTGCCACTAATCGTTGAAAATGGATAAGCTTCTCGAAAGTGGTTGCCACTTAACTTTGAAAAATGGATAAGCTTCTCGAAAGAGATTGCCACTTATCGTTGAAGACGGATAAGCTTTTTGAAAGAGATTGCCACACATCTTTGAAGAAGGATAAACTTCTATGAAGAGATTCCCACTTATTTTTGAAAATGGATAAGCTTCTCGAAAGAGATATCCAATTACCGTAGAAGAAAAATAAGCTTCTCTGAAGATATTTCCACTTATCGTAGAAGAAGCATAAGCTTCTCTGAAGAGATTGCCACTTATCATTTAAAATGGATAAGCTTCTCGAAAGAGATTACCACTTAACGTTGAAAATTGATAAGCTTCTCGAAAGAAATTGCCACTTATCGTTGAAAATGGATAGGCTTCTCAAAAGAAATTGCCACTTATCGTTTAAGAAGAATAAGCTTCTCTGAAGAGATTTCCACTTATCGTTGAAGAAGGATAAGCTTCTCGAAAGAGATTTTCGCTTACCATTAGGAGAAGAATAAGCTTCTCTGAAGAGATTTTCACTTATCGTTAAAGACGGATAATATTCTCTGAAGAGATTTGCACTTACCGTTGAAGAAGGATAAGCTTCTCTGAAGAGATTGCCACTTATCGTTGTGTCGCTTGCGCGAAAATAAGGTGCCGGCATGACAGAAGAGTCGCCACCTTTCGTTATTTATCCCTCAGAGCGGGAAAGGAAACGATCGGAAAAACCTGACGAAAAAGGGTAAGACAAGGTCATCGCAACCGTTGTCTGGGTTCGGGAGTCGGTTACGCAAGGTGAAGGTATTAGCACCCCTCACGTCCGTCGTACTCGACGGGATCCTCGCTTGTTTGTTTACTTGGACGGGTTGGTTATAATCTATCTACCTATCAAGGCTGGATGAAAAAGAAAAGAAAAATGACTCGGCAAAGCGTCGTACTTTATGCCTACGTATTCTCATCAGAGAATGAGAAATCAGAGTCAACGTAGTTCGGCTAACTACGGGTTATGGGGGAAAGGTTGCTCGCTAGGACGTCGCGTCCTATGCCTACGTACTTTCATCTGGTATGAAAGATCAGAGCAAACATAGTTCGGGAAACTACGGGTTATCTCCTAAAAGGAGTGTTTTTTATTGTGTTTGTGATTTCAACCGCACTAGAGACTATGACCTGAGAGTGAATGCGTCGCATGTCACCCAAAGGGTACCATACTAAACATCCAGACTGTGGAAAAGAAACTCTCCCACAATCCTTTCTCAGATAGCTTAAGGCTCGTAACATACGAAAGAAATCATTCATGATTACTGTATCTTAAGCTGCTTCGAGATGAGAAGAGAATAGGCCCAACTAGGAGGGAGACTATCAAGTCCTACTGTTATCATGCCATGGATTCATCCTATAGTTGAGGTTTGAACAGGGAACTCCTAGATGTTGTCATGCATAGGTTTCAACCTAAAAGTCTATCATCAAATCCTCATCAGAGGAAATGAGAGTCCTAAGGGATCATGTCAATGATACACCAAAACAGACAAAGCATCAGCTTAACAGTAAAATGCATGCAATGCAAGTGAGGGAGGAAATGTGTGTGGGGCTTCAGCCTCCACAAGCTCGTCTCGACCTCAAGCCAGTCATGAAATAACAATAATCATACTGAAATAAACAACATGCTATCAAGCAAAAACAGTAAACTGTAATCATACAGACAAAAGAACTGAAATGCTATCAAGCAAAATAAACACATGGGCAAGGGAGCTGGGCTCTACCGAATACCCGCAAGCAAAGCCAAGCAATAACAATACAATCAGATGCATTCATGCTCTTAGACTGAACTTATTCTAAATGGGCTTAGTCTAATGCAACAGACAAATCAGACAAAACACACAATACATCAAAGAAGACAGAAGAAAGCCTCAGCTCCTCCAGCAGCAACCCAGTCTTCAGACTCCATAGATCACTTGCTTTCCAGGTATCAACCCTACAACATGAGTATCAACTCATCTTCTCCCTTGAGCTTCAGCTCCTTTGATCAGCTCTACCTTCAGGCTTCACTATCTTCAGGGATCAATTTGATCTTCACAGAGTTTTCAGACTTCAATAATCTTCAAGGAATCATCCTCATCAAGGCCTCAGCTTCTATCTTCAATGGCTCCAATGCTCCAGCAAACAAGATTCAGTCAACAAGATGAGTGAGGGATGTTACAGTACTCACTGACTTCCAAAGGATGCCATTGAGGACTTAACATCAAAGGAGACGCTCTCTCAAAGTTCTACCTTATGGGGCAAGGTCACTAATCCCTCCAAAGGAGAGAGGTGAATACCCTTAAGGGACTCTATGTCACAGAGAAGGAAGGAGGTGAACAAGACACTCCTTGTTTATTGAACAAAATATTCTATCTAGGGCTCTGCCTATGCACCTATAAACCTATAAACAAAGCAACAAAAGCTAGGCTAAACTCCTCTGCAAGGTCTTCAAAGCTTCCATGATGATCCACAAGGTCTTCAACTCAATCTTCAAAGCTCACACACTCAACAGAGAAGGAAAGAAAACACAACAATACAACTTATGCCTTTAAGCAACACACATACTATCCATACATTCAAAAATCAATGAAAAATACTAAAATACCATACAAATTCCTAATATAAATTCTAGGGGATCCTATTTAACTACCCTTAAGTCCCATATATTCCCCATAGGCTAACTTGTCCTAAAAACCCCAAAAATAAAATGCTGAAGTTCAAGTATACTACTTAAAACCCTAATTAGAGCACCTAAATGTCTAACAATCAAACTACATCAAATTTAATTTCTAAAATCAGGGGATAAATCCTACATGAAACTAGGGTTCAATATCTAATTACACAAAAAAGAATGAATTAAAAAACCTAAGGGAAGGTCCTAAAACAATTCTTGCAAGATAAGGTATCAACTAAAGGAAAGAAAATATACCATTTAAAAGAAAATATCACTAAAAATTCTACATTAAAAATAAAATTTCATTTTTATTTTTATATTTTTCTACACAAAATTATCTAATCATAGAAAAAAGAATGAGTAAAAAATCATCATTTATCAATTTTTTATGGATTTTTAAAGATCATTAAAAATATAAAACAAAAATAAAAATATGAAATAAGGAAAATGAGGGAGGGGTAAGAAAAGTAAAGCGCCACAGTTGGTTATTCATGTGGGCCATAACCCTGGGGGTGTGAATATCAAGCCCACGCGCTCAAAAAATCACTTAGAAAATCATCAGAAAAATGATTATGGACACGGTGCAAATAGCAGTATTTTCTAGTGTATTTTTGGATTGGGCCCATTGTGGTGGTGTGCATAGCAAGACCTGTCTTCAGCCCAGAGTTTACAACTTAATTGAACGCAGCGTTTTGACCTGGAAATTTCCCTCCGTTTTGAATTCAAACCATGGCCGTGCGATCAGATGAAAGAGTCAAAGATCTGGAGCAATCTGACGGTTGGAGTTCATCTTCTCCAAACAAACCCTAGGGTTTTCAGAAAACCCTAATTTCGAACCAGAATTTCCACTCGATCGTTCTCACTGATGGCTGGGTGAAATCAAGAAATTCCAAAGGCAAACTTGCTCTACTAATCACCCTGAACACAATGATACCAATATTTTCTCATGAAACCTCTTAAATCATCCTAACAGAACACACGAATGCTTGGGTTCCACCATGATTCTCTGCTATCAACCTTAACCAAACTTCAATCTAATGATGTAAATCTGTTCCACATGTTATCCTAGCCATTCTAAACCACATCATATCCATTAATACACACTAACCAGCTTGCTATCAATCTTGCAAAAAATGGTACCCTGCCACGAAACCTCATGGATCTTCCTCTAATTCTCAAAAAACATTCCTCTAACCTAGCATGTTGATCTTACACCTAAGATTCTAACAGAATGCTCATAATTAAGGACTTCTAGATCAAGATACCAACCTGTTAAGCTTCAATGGTGAGGGGTGTTAGGACTTGATTCGGCACTTGAAACCTTCTCCAAATCTTCCTCCAATAATGAACACCTTTCTGTTTGCAAGAGTTGAGGTTGATGAAGCTTGTAGAAGAAGGAATTGAACCTTGCTTGATCTTGAAGAAATCCAACAATGGCACTTTCTCTCTCACTCTCTCCACTAAACTCAGCAACTTTCACCAACCTTTTCCTCCTTGTGACTCACTCTTTTTATAATGATGGATGGAAACGACTAGATCATTCTAGAATCATCTAGAAAAGTCTTGGAATCTCATGTGATGGTAAGTTGGAAATCTCATGCATCATGCCTTAAACCTTGCAAAATTGGTGTGAAATTCTCCTTATGTGAGATATTGAGAAGGAATGAGTGAAAATCATGCCTTTCCTTGCCTTGTGCTATGATTTCCAAAGGTGCCTTAATATGCAAGTTTCAATTTTCCAAAGCATGTCCCATTTTAAAGCCTCAAATCAAAATTCTATTTAAACCAATGTTCTCAAAATGATGTTTCCAATCAAAATGATATATTGGATGACCTATTTTGGATTCCTAGATCTTCCAAACCAATTTTCAAATTCAACTTTTCAAACTTATATGCCATTTTTAGTTCATTTTTGACCAATCATGCAAATCCATGCTATGAGCTTTTCCAACAATTCATGACCTTCTTTCTAGACTTAAAATCACATTTTGAACAACTTTCATGTTTTGAGTTTTTCCATTTGAGGCTTGGAAATAGGAGTTTTAGGCATTGGCTAAAATGACCTATAACTGACAAATGACCAAAATACCCCTGTCTTGTTCAAACCATAAGTTGAGTTCCACAAATCCTATCAAGGACTTCTACCACTCAAATTAAAGCTAAGAAGATGCCCTCCAACATTCATGTTGACCAAGAGATCATAGGAATCATCCTACTAGGGCAAAAGTTGTCTGCAAGTTGGGTGGCTTTCAAGGACCCAGATTCACTCACCTCAGCTGACCTGTAATTTGTCAAAACCATAACTTGAGCTCTGTAACTCCTATCAAGGACTTCTGCCACTCAAAATTAAAGCTAAGAACAAGCTCTACAACATTCATGTTGTGGGGAAGATGAGATATCAATCACATCTAGAGCTAAAACTGCCTGGAAGATAGGAATCAAATTAGGGTTTTTTCACTGAGAATCCCTGGAAACCCTAACTCAACACTTCTCAAACTCCTCAATCATGAGGAGTTGGTCTAGAAATCACCTTTAAAACATCTCTATGCATCATTCCATGATCTTATGGCCCTTGGATTAAGTCTCAACCTTCTCCAAATTTTCAGTTAATCTAGGGTTGACTCAGTCAAAACCCTAATTCTACCATTCATGGTTGCATCTTCTGAATTCTTGCATAATGACCTCTCTGGGCTTCATGATGGCTATCAAGACATCTCATAGGCTTTCTTCAAACATCAAGTTCATTCTCAAAGTATCAGAATCATCTGAGAAACACCCACAACTCTCAAGCTATGAAGCACACAAACCTGGTTTCAACCAATTCCTCTGAGGATCTCTTGAACTGTCTGATGAAGGTATCAACTTTCAAACACTCAGTGAATAAATAACTGTTGGTCAAATTTTGGGGTGCAACAGCTGCCCCTATTCAAACGGCTTGAACTTGACTGGGTGAGAAGCGAACGGCTCTCAACCAATCAAGGTACGAGACGGTTGAATATCGGTAAACCCGAAAATTTGCCAACTGCACGAGCACACGGTACTCTGCGGGGAACAAATCTTCGAATATTGCAATGCTAGCTGCACGGCCGTTAGCTGGAGAGATACTGATCTGACATCGCCGCCAGTTATCCTCGTTAACTTCTTCTGACATTGCCTTCAGGTAACCAAACACCCAACATCGCCGCTGGAGAACTAAAGGATCTGCATCACCTAACATTGCTGTCGGAAAACTGAATCTGACATCGCCGTCGGAAACAAACATCCTCTGAGAGACACTCGACATCGCCGTCGTACAAACATCATCTCTGATGGGGATTTAAAGAGTCTGACCTCGCCGTCAAACAAACATTCAACCTCGCCGTCGAATCCAAACGTTCAACCTCGCCGCTGAACCAACATGCCACCTCGCCGCCGGATAAATGGTGATCTGACCTTGCCGTCAAATCCAAGCGTTCAACCTCGCCGTCGAACCAACATTATCTGAACAAATCTGACCTGGGGTTCACCCCTGGTAAGGTACACTTGCGTATTTGAAACTACTCCGCTGGGAATGAGAGACTTAACCGAGCACACTCTGATCTGGGGGTCACCCTCAGAACCATGACGAATCATCGGAATACTGCTGCACACTGCCCACCGTAGAACTTCAACATTAAAGATATATGAAACCCTGGCCCCTGGCCATTTCCAGCTTCAGCTAGAAAAAAAATCTTCGAGTATTTCTGAAGATAGATGGAACCCTGGCCGTCGGCTATTCCAGCTTCAACTAGAAACAACATCCTTAGCCTTCAAGGATGTAAACTTTGCCCGTCGGCAACTCTGCAGGAGGTATCTTCGACTTCAGTCTGAAGGAAATGATCCTTGGCCTTCAAGGATATATGGATCTGCCTTCAGGCAACCCCACCTTTGCTATAGAGCATCCGTGACTTCAGTCAGGGATATACTTCGGCCTTCAGTCCGAAAAATGAATCCTAGGTCATTCATGACCTTGGGGATAACCTTGCCTTCAGGCACCTTCGCTTCAGCTTGGGGAATCTGTGACTTCAGTCAGAGAAGTGGTATCCTGAGCCATTCATGACTCTACGGGGGTTCAAACACTTTGCCTTCAGGCAAAACTCCGCTTCAGCTGGAGAAACATCTTCGACTTCAGTCAGAAGAAGCACTATTCACTTGATCGCAATCAATCATCACCTCAGGACAACTGACTTGGTCTTCAGACCAACACGGATCATCTTGTTATATCTACAGACTTTGGAACCTTGTCTTCAGCCACACGTTGATTCATCAACAAGGACATCTGAGCTCACAGGAACCTTCTGATACTGCCCTCAGGCGTTTACGAAGTCAATCTTCAGATTAGACATCACTGTTGGAGCAGACATATCACGCCGCTAAGGACTTCAAGAATCACCTTGAACAAACAGATTCGTCGGGCATCTTCAAGAATCATCCTGAACCGATAACCTTTCTGGTGACTTCACTCTGCTAGGGATCCCTGGAATCTTCCTGGGCAACTCTTGCTGGGGACGCTACTGGGGAGCTCACGAATCATCCTGAGCAAACCATTCGGGAACCTGTACTGAGGTCCTAAGAATCATCTTAAGCAAACGGCTCTGCTGAGGAGTTCAAGGGTCGTTTTGAACTGAAGACTTCGCTGGGGATCTCCAAAATCATCTTGAGCGAGCGACTGTGGGGATTACACCGGGGTCTTGGGAATCATCTCAAGAAATCGACCTCGTTGGAGAGAATGTCAGGAATCCTCCTGAGCAACTGATCCTTCGGCTGAAAACCTGTAAGGCAAGAATAACAATGACCTAGATCATGCTCATGATGCATATGCTTCTACGCTATGTCCCACTCAGTGGGAATAATATGCGTCTATGCTAAATGCTGTGCAGTCATGCACAATGCTATGCAACATTAAATACCATGCAGTGTTAAATGCTATGCAGTCATGCACAATGATGCGATCTCGTCGGCAAAATAAATGCCGAGGGGAAATTCTCTTGTCAAGGAGAAAGAACTACTCAGATAGAGGAATCATCCTGCTGAGGAGAACGTGGACACGCCAATATCAATCGGTCTCCGCCTGGGGAAATGATCTTCCGGTTGACTGCTGCAGGGCAAACAACTTCAGCTGACTGCTGCAGGGGACGAAGCTCTACGAGAACCCGAACCTGCTGAAGGAAAGCGATGTCAATCGCGGGAGTGAACTGCGTGGCCGTCTCGGCTAACTCTTTCGGGGATGATCACTCTGTGGGGAAACAACTTCAGCTGCTCCACACTCCGCTGGGGAAAGACCAATCATGATCTGATCAACCTTCAAGGACTCGGCCCTCCTGGACATCTGCAAACTCGGCTGAGGAAGGAGAAGTCATTTTGCTTCGCCAAAGGGAGTACGACTCTGGGGAGATACGGCATCAGCTGTTCAACATCTGCTAGGGAAAATCCACTCATGGTCCCAACTGCTTCCAAGGATTCTGCTTTTCTGCGGACTCAGCCGGGGAGAGAAATCATTCTACTTCACTGGAGGGTACGACTCTGATGAGGAATTTCAATTTCGCCGGGGAAGAAAGAATCATCTGACTTCGGGGGAGAGTACAACTCTGCCGGGGAATACAACATCAGCTGTTCCAATACTCTACTGGGGAAGAGGAAATCGTCCAACCTCAGGAGAGAGCATGACTCTGGTGGGGGAATCTCAATTCCACTGGGGACTTTACTGGGGAAACACGAGCTTCGGCACCCGAATACTTCTATGAAATCTGCACTTGTGACCCGGTGCTGGGGGAGACACCATCCTTCGGTGCTAGGCTCAGCTGATGGGGTGACGCTCCCTCAGGATGCGTCTGCTTGGGGAAGAGAATCACCTCTACCTGGGGAAGACACATCAATGCTCGCCATCTGCCTTCAGATTCTGCGGATGGGAGACTACTGAACTCTGCTGGAGAGGGAGGGCTCGCCCTGCTTTGGGGATACGCACGGCATATCCTCTGGAAGGTGCTACACCTGCAACAACACAAACAAACAAGACAAGATTCCCTCCTCAAAGGGTTTTATCCAGGTTATTATCTCGTGACAATATTCAGTTAATCAATTGTTTCAACAATCAACGGGCCTAGGCCCGCAAGTTTATGTATGCGCATTTTATCAAAAACATCGGCGTTTTCATTCGCAAACAAAACAGATAAATGCTAAACAGGCAAGTAGAATTGCTGAACAATGTGCATTTTATTGATGATGAACCCCCGAATGGGCAAAAATGTTTTACAACAGATGCAAGCTCCTGGAATGAGGAAGCCGCGCAAAAATATACATCAGTATATACAAATGTTGGCAATCGAGGCGTAGACGAACACCATGAGTTGATCCCTCTAAGACCCACTCGACTTCGATACTTCTCCGATGCTTCAGCTTCGGAAGAGATTGATTCAGGTGAACGGCCCTCAGGTCCTCCAAACCACCGAACAAAGAAAGTCCATACGCGGAACGCAGTCATTTGCTTATTCAAATCCCTAACTTTTGCGTGAACCGCCCTTTACGGGTTTTCAGTTCACCGGGATACCCTTTTTTGCCGAAGCCGCCCAGTGTAGGTTTTCGACTTCGCGGGTGTACATTTTTCAATATATCCCTAATTTTTGCCCGAACCTTTCATTCTGTTTTTGGTTCGCCGGGATGCCCCTTTTTTGCCTGGACTCTTTCTTTTTTGTCCAACAGGTCTCTTTCAAGCAAAGTATTTTTTAACTGCGTCCGCGTTCACCGGGGATGCAAAATCTTCACCATCCATCGTGGATAACAACAAAGCTCCTCCTGAGAAGACCTTGCTGACGACATACGGCCCTTCGTAATTCGGAGTCCACTTGCCCCGGTGATCGGAGTGTGGCGGAAGAATCTTCTTCAGGACGAGATCACCCGTCTGAAAGCTTCTAGGACGCACCTTCTTATCATAAGCTTTCTTCATTCGGCTTTGGTACAGACGACCAAATGCAATCGATGCTAACCTCTTCTCGTCCATCAGGCTGAGTTGGTTTAAGCGATTCGTAATCCATTCTGCCTCGTCGAGTTTTACATCAACCAAAACTCGCAAAGAGGGAATCTCCACTTCTAACGGTAGGACAGCTTCCATACCGTACACCAAGGAGAAAGGAGTTGCCCCAGTCGACGTACGCACCGTCGTACGATAACCGTGCAAGGCAAACGGCAGCATCTCGTGCCAATCTTTATACGTCACAACCATCTTCTGAACAATCCTCTTGATGTTCTTGTTGGCCGCTTCAACGGCGCCATTCATCTTCGGCCGGTAAGGAGATGAGTTGTGGTGTTCAATCTTGAAGCTCTGGCACAGCTCCTTCATCATCTTGTTATTCAAATTCGAACCATTATCAGTAATGATCCGCTCGGGAATTCCATAGCGACAGATGATGTCCCTCTTTATGAACTTAGCCACCACCTGCTTGGTCACATTAGCGTACGAGGCTGCCTCCACCCATTTGGTGAAGTAGTCGATAGCTACTAGAATGAAACGATGACCATTGGACGCGGTGGGCTCAATCTTGCCTATCATGTCGATGCCCCACATGGAGAACGGCCAAGGGGAGGACATGACATTCAATGGGCACGGCGGTACATGAACTTTATCAGCATAAATCTGGCATTTGTGACATTTCCTCGCGAATCTGAAGCAATCCGACTCCATAGTCAGCCAGTAATACCCTGCTCTCAGGATCTTCCTCGTCATGGCGTGCCCGCCGGCGTGCGTACCAAATGTGCCCTCATGGACTTCCTCCATGAGCATACTCGCCTCTTTTTCATCCACACATCTGAGTAGCATGAGATCGTGGTTTCTCTTATACAGCACCCCATCAGGATTGAGATAAAAGTTTCCAGATAGCCTCCTCAGAGTCTTCTTATCCTGGGTGGACGCACCCGCAGGATACTCCTTAGTCATAAGGAAGGTCTGGATGTCGTGGAACCATGGCTTGCCGTCGGTGACATCCTCGATCGCAAAGACAAATGTCGGTCTATCAAGACGCGAAAGTACAATTCTTGGAGCCTCATTCCAATAATTGACCTTATACATTGAAGCCAGCGTGGCTAAGGCATCAGCCATCTGATTTTCAGCCCTGGGTACATGATGAAGTTCCACTCAATCGAAGAACGGAAGCAGCCTCCTGGCATAATTCATGTACGGCACTAGATTCGCTTGACGAGTTTCCCACTCCCCTTTAATCTGATTGATTACAAGCGCTGAGTCACCATATATATCTAGATTCTTGATTCTCAAATCAATTGCCTCTTCTAGCCCCATAATACATGCTTCATACTCGGCTTCGTTGTTGGTAACTGGAAACGTCAGTCTCGCAGTAAAAGGGATGTGGGATCCGTGAGGAGTCGTGATGATAGCCCCGATACCACTTCCGTAGGAATTAACCGCTCCGTCGAATATCAACTTCCACTGAGACTTCCTATCTGGTCCCTCGTCGGGCAATGGCTCATCGCAATCCTTCGCCTTGAGAAACATAATGTCCTCGTCAGGGAATTCGAACTTCATTGGCTGGTAGTCTTCGATTGGCTGTTCGGCAAGGTAATCAGACAATACGCTTCCCTTAATGGCTTTCTGAGAGACGTACTGAATATCATATTCTGTTAACACCATCTGCCATCTGGCAATCCTGCCCGAAAGAGCCTGCTTCTCGAAGACGTACTTGATCGGATCCATCTTCGAAATTAGCATAGTGGTGTGATTGAGCATATACTGCCGTAGACGTTTGGCAGCCCAAGCTAATGCACAACACGTCTTCTCCAGCATCGAGTATCGAGATTCACACTCAGTGAACTTTTTACTCAAATAATAAATGGCATGCTCTTTTCTACCCGTCTCGTCGTGCTGACCGAGAACACACCCCATACTATTCTCCAGAACCGTCAGGTACATGATCAATGGTCGTCCAGCCACTGGGGGTATCAAGATAGGAGGTTCTTGAAGATACTGCTTTATTTTATCGAATGCCTTCTGGCAATCCTCATTCCAAGTAATCGCCTGATCTTTCTTTAAAAGCTTGAACATCGGTTCACAAGTTGCTCACTTGAGCTATGAGATAAACCTTGCAATGTAGTTTATTTGGCCCAAGAAACCACGAACTTCTTTCTCTGTTTTCGGCGCTGGCATTTCTTGGATAGCTTTTATTTTCGCAGGATCAACTTCAATACCTCGTTCACTAACGATAAACCCCAATAACTTTCCGGACCGCACTCCAAAAGTGCACTTGTTAGGGTTCATCCTCAGCCTGAACTTCCTAAGCCTTTCGAACAGCTTCAACAGGTTGACCAAATGCTCTTCCTCCGTTTGGGACTTTGCAATCATGTCATCAACATAGACCTCGATCTCATGATGAATCATATCATGAAACAAAGTTACCATTGCTCGCTGGTAAGTGGCCCCTGCGTTCTTCAGACCGAAGGGCATTACCTTATAGCAAAATGTTCCCCAGGGGGTGATAAACGTCGTTTTCTCCATGTCCTCCGGTGCCATCTTAATCTGATTGTAACCGGAGAAGCCATCCATGAACGAAAACACGGAAAACTGGGCTGTATTGTCGACCAACACATCGATATGAGGCAACGGGAAATCATACTTAGGGCTCGCCCTGTTCAAATCCCGATAATCGACGCACATGCGTACCTTACCGTCCTTCTTCGGTACAGGCACTATGTTGGCGACCCACGGAGGGTAAGTGGTAACGGCTAGAAATCCTGCGTCCAACTGCTTCTGGACCTCTTCTTTGATTTTTACAGCCATGTCTGGTCTCGTCCTCCTGAGCTTTTGCTTGACTGGAGGGCAATCTTCTCGCAACGGCAAGCGATGAACCACGATATCAGTGTCGAGTCCGGGCATATCCTCATATGACCAAGCAAAGACGTCACTATACTCTCGAAGCATCTCGACCAGCCTATGCTTGACATCATTCTGCAGCGCAACCCCAACTCTGACATTTCTGACGAGCTCCTCAGAACCCAGATTTACAATCTCAATATCCTCCTCGTGAGGCAGAATAACCTTCTCCTCTTGTCTCAACAAGCGGGCCAATTCTTCCGGAAGGTCTTCGTCTTCATCAATCTCATCCTCGGCTTGATAGATCGGGCAATCAAAGTCGTAGTGAGCCGTAGAGGGTCCAGAGTCGATGTCATCTGTTACGTGGATCCTGCAATAACAAGGGTTAAGTTTAAAGCAGGAATATGCAGGTTAGCACGAACCTCGTTGCCATTTTGCTGTTTTTTCGAAATAAACATAAAATAGGAATAACAGAGAACACAATTTTTGATTACGAAGAAAACGCCTTTTATTTATTAACAAAATGCATACACATAATCCAACAAGGCCCTGACAGTAAAACCACTATGCCCCGGGCAGGACATAGGGTTGTACAAAGATTGTAAAAAGCAAATCATTACTCTTCACTTGTCAGCTTGATAATCTCCTTGATGGTCCAATTGTGGAGGCGCTCGCCCGATTTGCTCGGTTGAATCCAGGCGTCAAGATCGCAATCACTGTCTCCGCTGTCCTCCGACGTTGCGTTGATGCTTTCGAAAATTACTCCCCCCTTGGTGAATAGGATCGGCCCTTTCCCACGAGACGAGCTGCCAGAAGAAGATGAAGCTTCAGCTTCAGGAGAATATCCCAATCCAAACTTATCCTGCTTGATGGGTATATCCAAAACATGCCCCCAGCCTGGGGTAGAACCGGCTTCGACAACGGCCCTAGCTTCCTTAAACGAGGAGAGGTTCAACTCTTGCCTCTCTGCGACGACAGGAGCCACCTCCTTCACCCTGACGGTTTCAAATGCCTGGCAAAGAGTCTCATGGATCTCACCATCCATTTCAACGTATTTAAAGGACGACAGGTGGCTTACCATGATGTCCTCTTCTCCACAGACTGTCACTATGCTGCCCCCAACAACATATTTAAGCTTCTGATGCAGCGTGGACGTCACGGCACCAGCAGAATGGATCCATGGCCGACCTAAGAGGCAACTATAGGCGGGCATGATATCCATGATATAGAAAACTGCATTGAACGTCTCTGGACCAACTTGAATTGGCAGGGTCAATTCTCCAAAGACGTGGCGCTTGGTTCCGTCAAAGGCCTTCACGACCAGATCACTGGGCGTGCACAGCAGTCCACGGGTATCCAACTTCATCAGTGCCTTCTTCGGAAGCACATTAAGCGAGGAACCCGTATCCACCAGGACGTGTGACATAATTGTGCCTCTGCACTCTATCGAGACGTGCAAGGCGCTGTTGTGATTTCTTCCCTTAGGAGTCAGCTCTAGATCTGTAAATCCCAGCCCATTACCAGCATTAACATGGGCTACTACTTCCTCGAGTTGATTTACTGATATCTCCTGCGGCACATATGCAGCATTCAATACCTTCAGCAAAGCATTGCGGTGCGCCTCAGAGCACAGCAACAAGTTAAGAATCGAGATCTTTGACGGAGTCTGATGAAGATGATCTACAATTTTGTAGTCACTCTTCTTGATTAGTCGCATGAACTCTTCAGCATCTTTAACCAGCAAGTCCTTCTCTGCCCCTGCAGGGACCTCTTCAACAGCTTTACCTTTACCCTTATCCATAGCGTCAGCTCGGACCACTTTCTCTGCTGCAACCTCTGCTGGTGCGAACACTCTTCCGCTTCTAGTAATACCACTGACCTCAGTAAGATTCTGCATAGTGGACCCGAACGGCTCAAGCTCTATCTTCTGACCATTACAATAAACTTCGGCGCCATAATGACATGGAACGGCATTGGTACTCTCGAATGGGATTGGTCCGGCCCTGGTGATGGTGATAGTAGGCGGCCGAGGCGCAGAGATAGTAATAGGGTGACGAGGAATAGTAATGGTGGCAACTTCGTCTGCCTGCTTTAGCACGACTTCCCCTGATGCACTCTCAACACTCCGGCTGAACTGTAGAATACCCTCGGACATCAGACTTTGGATACCTTCGATCAGCTGCTCACATCCGTCAGGAAGTGTAGCACAAGCCATACATAATTCTCCGCATCCAGGAAAGAAGCCCTTCTTCAGCAACTTAGCCTTGACAAAACTCAACGGCGTCTTCAAATCTTTGACATCAGTCAGCAAGTCCGCACTCTCCTCGGTGATAACAGCATTCACTCCGCCCCCTTTATGATGAGGCATCGGGTTTTTGGTGACGTTAGGCACGTTGTCAGAAAAGTTGATAACCTTGGCGTCCACCAGGTCCTGGACTTTGTGCTTAAAAGCTTTACAATTCTCAATCGTGTGGCCAGGTGCCCCAGTATGGAATTCACAAGTAGCACTGGCATCATACCCCGGTGGTGGTGCCCCTGTTAAGGGAGCCATTGTCGTCTTTTGGACTAATTGGAGCTGGAGCAACGTTTGCAAAAGCTGTGCATATGACATAGGTGGAGTATCAAACTGACGGCTTGACAGGGGAGCCCGATTCTGATATCTTTTATACCCCTGATTATTCTGCTGCTGAGGTTGCTGCGGCTGCGGCTGCGGTGGAGCAGCTGGAATGTTTATGCTAGCAATCTGAGGCTAAGGGCCCTTGCCCTTTCTCCTAGCGTTAGTGACGGCACTGGCATCTCCCTCTCGACGCTTGCCAGTATAGGGTTTCTTGCTACCTCCTCCAGCTGAGGATGATTCGCCCTGAATTTTTCCGATCTTTATGCCGTTCTCAACATGCTCGCCCAAAGTGATAAGAGCCGAGAATGTTCCCGACATGCCACTGACCAGCTTTTCATAGTAGATTCCGGGAAGGGTAGCCACGAACATTTGTACCAACTCACGCTCAACCATCGGCGGTTGAACCCGAGCAGCCAAATCACGCCACCGCTGGGCGTATTCTTTGAAGCTTTCATTGTTCCGCTGTGAGAGATTCTGGAGCTGAACTCGGTTGGGAGCCAAGTCGCTGTTGTATTGATAGTGGAGAACGAACGCTTCTGCAAGATCTGTCCAGGTGCGCACAGTAGCGGGCTCCAAACCCATATACCATTCGAGTGACGGACCAGAAAGACTATCCTGAAAGAAGTGCATCAGCAACTTCTCATCGTCAGAATAAGCGGACATCTTTCTATAATAAGATCGGAGGTGGACCCGGGGGCAAGTAGTACCCTTATACTTCTCGAAGGTAGGCACCTTGAATTTGTGGGGTACTTTAAAGTCAGCAATCAACCCGAGGTTGGACATGTCAACGCCCAATGTGTTCTGATTTTCTATACTTCTCATCTTGTCTTCCAGCGCCTTGAACCTGAGTCGAGCTTCAGCATTCAACTCTGCCTCTACGCCTCTCTGAGAGAATATGTCATCCTGATGGTCCTCCAGCCACGGTTGAGGCACCACCAGATTTCCTGCACCAGCATTGCCGTTGACCGGCCCCATGTTAACGTTGGCTCCCAAACTACCATTGACGGCGCCAGCCGCGTTGAGTCCGAGATTAGTCATCAGATTGCCGTTAGCACTGCCGTTGCCCCCGGCGGCGGGAACAACGTTCTGCGGAGTATCCCCTTGAGGAGGAGTAGGCACGGCCCCTCCGTGAAGTATGCCATTACTGTCAACCCTGGAGATCAGAGGTTGAACCAGAGTACGAAGCTGGTCTTGACCATTCGCGACCACCTGCATCAGCTCCATAAAATGATCCATCCGCTCACGGAGTTCTTGAACATCTGACTGTACCTGGTCCATGATTCTCGTCTGATTAGCGCGAGTTGAGTAGCGGTGGATGGGTCTTTGATCAATCCTGGAGATCGAAAACAGCTCGGAACCTGAAAAACCTGTTAACAATAAAGGTTAGGAAAAGCAATAAGATATACACCATGCAAATATGCTTCATGCAGATGCATGCGTGTGTCTGTGTGCGTGGGAGATTTTCCCCCCGATCCTAGTGCCTTAGTGACAGTGCTGATAATAACAAGAGGAAGAAGAAATTCGGGCCCAATCATGGAAACATCAATCTTGTACATATATGGAAAGGCCTGTCGAGGCAATACACAGTATCGGCGAGTACAAATCAACAGCATGACCTCAGCCAACAAGTCTGGTGATGGTCAGCATACATCAAAGATCAAAAACAACAGGGATATAACTAGTCAAGTATGGCCACGGGCACGATACTCTGCTAATAACTCCTTTGTCTCCGAATGATCTGGCGAAGTGAGCAACCCCTCAACGAGTAGTTCCCTCTGCCTGATAGTATGCTGAAGCCCCTGAACTGAACTCTCCCAAGCGCCTTCGCCAAAGCAATCTTCCAGCTTCCGCTTCTTAGACTCAAACATCAGCTTGTGCTCCTTTAGGCTAGCAATGGCTTTGTTGTGACGGGCTTCAGCGGAGTACCTACGGGCGGTCTCTTCATCAAACCTCCACTCACTGTCCTTCACTTCGGTCTCTAGCTTAGAAATCTGCAGCATCAGCTTGTCTTCTCGCTCCTTCCTGGTAGCCATGGAGGTCTTCCAATGCTGGTCGAACTTAGATATTCTCCGATATGCTTCCTCCAAATGCTGCTTCTTCGTAGCTAGCACATCGTTAGCAGCTCTGAAGTCTTGACCTAAGCGTTCCCGATCAGCGATCTGCTTTGCCAAGTCTGCACTCAGCTGACTCACCGTCTCTGTTTGCTTTTTGAGAGCATGCACGGCTTCGTTCCTCTCACTTCGAAGCTGAGCTAACTCCTTCTCTAATTCTGCATTTGCCCTCTTCAGCTCATCACGCTCAGCTAGTACCTGGTTGTGCTGATGAATGGACACAGTGGTAGGCTCTTCGACTGGTGGAGGACTCTCCGGTCTGACATGAGGGAATGGCATCCCTATAGTGCTGGCTCTGGCTCTGATCCAATCTGAATAAGGAGGGTAAGCTTGGTTGTCGCTCTTCCCCAACAAAGGCTTTCCTCTCGTACTGATATTGTTCCACGCATACTGAAGCTTGGACAACAAATCCCCCTCTAGAATACCCGTGAGGTACAGAGATTCCCGTACCTCTTCTTCCTTCGGTGGAGTCCTCAAAGCATATGCAAACTGACGAACTAGCAATGATGGGTTGTAGTTGATGCAACCCTTCCTACCTATCAGAGGTACGTTAGGAAACCCACTACAACTGAAGATCATCTCGGTGCTTAACCTGCCTCTGTCAACGAACCAAACAATGTCTTCTGCCGACAAGCTCATCAGACGCTCAGGCCACTCAGTCATGGCTGTAGACAAGACAGAAGAACCCCTCTTGGGTAAATGACTATCAAACCACTTGTACAACAACGGTACGCAGCATGAAACATTCTTTCCTCTCCGGTTCTCATTCTTGTAGTGCACTGAATGGTAAACGTCTCCGATCAGAGTAGGGACTGGATTCCCTGAGGCAAAGATATGGAATGCATCAAAATCTACGAAATCCAGCATGCTGGGAAATAGGATGATGCCATATATGCATAAAGCAAGGATGGCGCTGAAGGTGTCCCAACATTTGTCCTTGGCACACTGCTGAGCCTTAGCTATCAGAAACTGCAGAGAGAACCCTGGGACCTTGTTCCAACTCGTTACCACTAACTCAGAAGCGCTCAAATGGAGTGAGGAAGCCAAGCTAACCAGATCAGGCTCAGCATCCATGTGGACAAAAGGCATCTGCCTTTTGATAGGCACACTCAGCATATCAGCATACTCTTCCAATGTCGGCGCGAGAACGAAGTCATGAAAAGTGAAACACCTCAAGGGAGGGTCATAAAACTGCAGAAGAGCATGTAACCCGTTCAACTCGGACGTAGAAGGTTTGCAAACCAGACTAAGCAACCTGCCATAAGACTTCCTGAACCTATCCTTCACAGAATCCCCTGTCAGGGCTATCAAACCAGTCAGCTTCGACACATCGGGGGTCGGGAACTTGTACGCAACAGTCTTCCTGAGAGAGGCCATAATAACAGCAGAAGGCGAGAAATCCTGGATCGTGGAAATGGTACCTGCAACACAGACACACGTTAATGGAATGCAGATGAATGCGTAAACTAATGCAAAATGCAAGTATGCAATAATATATCCATGTAGCTGCTGTGGAGATTCGGTATCAACAGTCACGGATGAGAAGGAGACCCCGGTGTAAAACTACTGATCTGATCTGCTGAGAATAACCATCTGATAGGATCGAGATCAGCATTCTGCCCTGTCAAGAGTAAGTGACTGATAATAAGGACCCCGGGTGCGAGATCAAGGAACATCTGTTGAAGTCTTCAGACCCCAAATCAAAATCTGCCCTATCAAGAACAAACACACAGCTGCTGATGAGATCTTCAGACCTCACTCAAAATCTGCCCTATCAAGAACAAATAACATCTGCCGATGAGGTCTTCAGGCCTCACTCAAAGTCTGCTCCATCCAGAACAAACCACTGATGATAATATACTGATCAAAGCCTGCTCTATCAAGAACAGACAAACACCCGGCGACAAGATCCTCTGATCAAAAACCTCTTGCTCTATCAAGAACATGCCTGCAACTGAGAACCCAACATAACTGATTCACTGTCAAGAAAACCAGGTAGTCTGACGGTCTAAGTTTCCTGCAATAAACCCAGCCCCACTCACAGGTATGGACCTAGACTGACTCAAGGTACGGCATCCTATGCGTTCATCAGCGTCACAGACTTTCAAAACCGATGATACGATTCCCAGAAGGAGTGGCATCATCAAGTCCTGAAGAGGCCTCACTTAGCTGAATCACAAATGATCGGTCCCCAGAGTCGACAATCCACCAAACCAGCAACCGTCTCAACCCAAAGGGTTGAAAGTGAAGCCAACCGGATGAACCTCGTCTGAGCGTGGATTTCATGAGACACTAGTGCCTGCAAAGCAAGCACGCGCCCACTAATTTCAACTCTAAGTCTATGGTGCACTCAAGCCTGGGTCTGGCTTCTCACTCAATCAGAACTCCCATCCCACAACAGCACAAATAATCATATTATACTGGAACATAAAATGCGGGAAATAAAGTGCGAGAAGTAAAAAAAATGCGATAAATAAACGCAACCCAACAAGCAAACATACAAACGATAGGATTGACTCGCAGGGAACCGTTGGAGTCCCCAGCAGAGTCGCCAGCTGTCGCTTGCGCGAAAATAAGGTGCCGGCATGACAGAAGAGTCGCCACCTTTCGTTATTTATCCCTCAGAGCGGGAAAGGAAACGATCGGAAAAACCTGACGAAAAAGGGTAAGACAAGGTCATCGCAACCGTTGTCTGGGTTCGGGAGTCGGTTACGCAAGGGGAAGGTATTAGCACCCCTCACGTCCGTCGTACTCGACGGGATCCTCGCTTGTTTGTTTACTTGGACGGGTTGGTTATAATCTATCTACCTATCAAGGCTGGCTGAAAAAGAAAAGAAAAATGACTCGGCAAAGCGTCGTACTTTATGCCTACGTATTCTCATCAGAGAATGAGAAATCAGAGTCAACGTAGTTCGGCTAACTACGGGTTATGGGGGAAAGGTTGCTCGCTAGGACGTCGCGTCCTATGCCTACGTACTTTCATCTGGTATGAAAGATCAGAGCAAACGTAGTTCGGGAAACTACGGGTTATCTCCTAAAAGGAGTGTTTTTTATTGTGTTTGCGATTTCAACCGCACTAGAGACTATGACCTGAGAGTGAATGCGTCGCATGTCACCCAAAGGGTACCATACTAAACATCCAGACTGTGGAAAAGAAACTCTCCCACAATCCTTTCTCAGATAGCTTAAGGCTCGTAACGTACGAAAGAAATCATTCATGATTACTGTATCTTAAGCTGCTTCGAGATGAGAAGAGAACAGGCCCAACTAGGAGGGAGACTATCAAGTCCTACTGTTATCATGCCATGGATTCATCCTATAGTTGAGGTTTGAACAGGGAACTCCTAGATGTTGTCATGCATAGGTTTCAACCTAAAAGTCTATCATCAAATCCTCATCAGAGGAAATGAGAGTCCTAAGGGATCATGTCAATGATACACCAAAACAGACAAAGCATCAGCTTAACAGTAAAATGCATGCAATGCAAGTGAGGGAGGAAATGTGTGTGGGGCTTCAGCCTCCACAAGCTCGTCTCGACCTCAAGCCAGTCATGAAATAACAGTAATCATACTGAAATAAACAACATGCTATCAAGCAAAAACAGTAAACTGTAATCATACAGACAAAAGAACTGAAATGCTATCAAGCAAAATAAACACATGGGCAAGGGAGTTGGGCTCTACCGAATACCCGCAAGCAAAGCCAAGCAATAACAATACAATCAGATGCATTCATGCTCTTAGACTGAACTTATTCTAAATAGGCTTAGTCTAATGCAACAGACAAATCAGACAAAACACACAATACATCAAAGAAGACAGAAGAAAGCCTCAGCTCCTCCAGCAGCAACCCAGTCTTCAGACTTCATAGATCACTTGCTTTCCAGGTATCAACCCTACAACATGAGTATCAACTCATCTTCTCCCTTGAGCTTCAGCTCCTTTGATCAGCTCTACCTTCAGGCTTCACTATCTTCAGGGATCAATTTGATCTTCACAGAGTTTTCAGACTTCAATAATCTTCAAGGAATCATCCTCATCAAGGCCTCAGCTTCTATCTTCAATGGCTCCAATGCTCCAGCAAACAAGATTCAGTCAACAAGATGAGTGAGGGATGTTACAATACTCACTGACTTCCAAAGGATGCCATTGAGGACTTAACATCAAAGGAGAGGCTCTCTCAAAGTTCTACCTTATGGGGCAAGGTCACTAATCCCTCCAAAGGAGAGAGGTGAATACCCTTAAGGGACTCTATGTCACAGAGAAGGAAGGAGGTGAACAAGACACTCCTTGTTTATTGAACAAAATATTCTATCTAGGGCTCTGCCTATGCACCTATAAACCTATAAACAAAGCAACAAAAGCTAGGCTAAACTCCTCTGCAAGGTCTTCAAAGCTTCCATGATGATCCACAAGGTCTTCAACTCAATCTTCAAAGCTCACACACTCAACAGAGAAGGAAAGAAAACACAACAATACAACTTATGCCTTTAAGCAACACACATACTATCCATACATTCAAAAATCAATGAAAAATACTAAAATACCATACAAATTCCTAATATAAATTCTAGGGGATCCTATTTAACTACCCTTAAGTCCCATATATTCCCCATAGGCTAACTTGTCCTAAAAACCCCAAAAATAAAATGCTGAAGTTCAAGTATACTACTTAAAACCCTAATTAGAGCACCTAAATGTCTAACAATCAAACTACATCAAATTTAATTTCTAAAATCAGGGGATAAATCCTACATGAAACTAGGGTTCAATATCTAATTACACAAAAAAGAATGAATTAAAAAACCTAAGGGAAGGTCCTAAAACAATTCTTGCAAGATAAGGTATCAACTAAAGGAAAGAAAATATACCATTTAAAAGAAAATATCACTAAAAATTCTACATTAAAAATAAAATTTCATTTTTATTTTTATATTTTTCTACACAAAATTATCTAATCATAGAAAAAAGAATGAGTAAAAAATCATCATTTATCAATTTTTTATGGATTTTTAAAGATCATTAAAAATATAAAACAAAAATAAAAATATGAAATAAGGAAAATGAGGGAGGGGTAAGAAAAGTAAAGCGCCACAGTTGGTTATTCATGTGGGCCATAACCCTGGGGGTGTGAATATCAAGCCCACGCGCTCAAAAAATCACTTAGAAAATCATCAGAAAAATGATTATGGACACGGTGCAAATAGCAGTATTTTCTAGTGTATTTTTGGATTGGGCCCATTGTGGTGGTGTGCATAGCAAGACCTGTCTTCAGCCCAGAGTTTACAACTTAATTGAACGCAGCGTTTTGACCTGGAAATTTCCCTCCGTTTTGAATTCAAACCATGGCCGTGCGATCAGATGAAAGAGTCAAAGATCTGGAGCAATCTGACGGTTGGAGTTCATCTTCTCCAAACAAACCCTAGGGTTTTCAGAAAACCCTAATTTCGAACCAGAATTTCCACTCGATCGTTCTCACTGATGGCTGGGTGAAATCAAGAAATTCCAAAGGCAAACTTGCTCTACTAATCACCCTGAACACAATGATACCAATATTTGCTCATGAAACCTCTTAAATCATCCTAACAGAACACACGAATGCTTGGGTTCCACCATGATTCTCTGCTATCAACCTTAACCAAACTTCAATCTAATGATGTAAATCTGTTCCACATGTTATCCTAGCCATTCTAAACCACATCATATCCATTAATACACACTAACCAGCTTGCTATCAATCTTGCAAAAAATGGTACCCTGCCACGAAACCTCATGGATCTTCCTCTAATTCTCAAAAAACATTCCTCTAACCTAGCATGTTGATCTTACACCTAAGATTCTAACAGAATGCTCATAATTAAGGACTTCTAGATCAAGATACCAACCTGTTAAGCTTCAATGGTGAGGGGTGTTAGGACTTGATTCGGCACTTGAAACCTTCTCTAAATCTTCCTCCAATAATGAACACCTTTCTGTTTGCAAGAGTTGAGGTGGATGAAGCTTGTAGAAGAAGGAATTGAACCTTGCTTGATCTTGAAGAAATCCAACAATGGCACTTTCTCTCTCACTCTCTCCACTAAACTCAGCAACTTTCACCAACCTTTTCCTCCTTGTGACTCACTCTTTTTATAATGATGGATGGAAACGACTAGATCATTCTAGAATCATCTAGAAAAGTCTTGGAATCTCATGTGATGGTAAGTTGGAAATCTCATGCATCATGCCTTAAACCTTGCAAAATTGGTGTGAAATTCTCCTTATGTGAGATATTGAGAAGGAATGAGTGAAAATCATGCCTTTCCTTGCCTTGTGCTATGATTTCCAAAGGTGCCTTAATATGCAAGTTTCAATTTTCCAAAGCATGTCCCATTTTAAAGCCTCAAATCAAAATTCTATTTAAACCAATGTTCTCAAAATGATGTTTCCAATCAAAATGATATATTGGATGACCTATTTTGGATTCCTAGATCTTCCAAACCAATTTTCAAATTCAACTTTTCAAACTTATATGCCATTTTTAGTTCATTTTTGACCAATCATGCAAATCCATGATATGAGCTTTTACAACAATTCATGACCTCCTTTATAGACTTAAAATCACATTTTGAACAACTTTCATGTTTTGAGTTTTTCCATTTGAGGCTTGGAAATAGGAGTTTTAGGCATTGGCTAAAATGACCTATAACTGACAAATGACCAAAATACCCCTGTCTTGTTCAAACCATAAGTTGAGTTCCACAAATCCTATCAAGGACTTCTACCACTCAAATTAAAGCTAAGAAGATTCCCTCCAACATTCATGTTGACCAAGAGATCATATGAATCATCCTACTAGGGCAAAAGTTGTCTGCAAGTTGGGTGGCTTTCAAGGACCCAGATTCACTCACCTCAGCTGACCTGTAATTTGTCAAAACCATAACTTGAGCTCTGTAACTCCTATCAAGGACTTCTGCCACTCAAATTAAAGCTAAGAACAAGCTCTACAACATTCATGTTGTGGGGAAGATGAGATATCAATCACATCTAGAGCTAAAACTGCCTGGAAGATAGGAATCAAATTAGGGTTTTTTCACTGAGAATCCCTGGAAACCCTAACTCAACACTTCTCAAACTCCTCAATCATGAGGAGTTGGTCTAGGAATCACCTTTACAACATCTCTATGCATCATTCCATGATCTTATGGCCCTTGGATTAAGTCTCAACCTTCTCCAAATTTTCAGTTAATCTAGGGTTGACTCAGTCAAAACCCTAATTCTACCATTCATGGTTGCATCTTCTGAATTCTTGCATAATGACCTCTCTGGGCTTCATGATGGCTATCAAGACATCTCATAGGCTTTCTTCAAACATCAAGTTCATTCTCAAAGTATCAGAATCATCTGAGAAACACCCACAACTCTCAAGCTATGAAGCACACAAACCTGGTTTCAACCAATTCCTCTGAGGATCTCTTGAACTGTCTGATGAAGGTATCAACTTTCAAACACTCAGTGAATAAATAACTGTTGGTCAAATTTTGGGGTGCAACACGTTGTAAACGGATAAGTTTACCGAAATTGATTAGCACTTATCGCTGAAAATGGATAAGCTTCTCGAAAGCGATTGCCACTTATAGTTGAAAATTGGTAAGCTTCTGGAAAGACATTGCCACTTATAGTTGAAAATTGATAGGCTTCTCGAAAGAGACTGCCACTGATCGTTGAAAATGGATAAGTTTCTCGAAATAGATTTCCACTTATCTTTGAAAATTGATAAGTTTCTCGAAAGAAATTGTCATTTATCGTTGAAAATGGATAAGCTTCTCGAAAGAGATTGCTACTTATTGTTGAAAATGGATAGGCTTCTCGAAAGAGACTGCCATTTATCGTTAAAGAAGGTTTTTCTTCTCTAAAGAGATTGCCACTTATCGTTGAAAATGGATTAGCTTTTCGAAAGTGATTGCGACTTATCTCTGAAGAAGAATAAGCTTTTCGAATGAGATTTCCACTTATCGTTGAAGAAGTATAATCTTCTCTGAAGAGATTGCCACTTATCGTTGAAAATGGATAAGCTTCCCGAAATTGATTACCACTTATTGTTGAAGAAGAATAAGCTTCTCTGATGAGATTGCCAATTTTCGTTGAAAATGGATAAGCGTCTCGAAAGAGATTGCCACTTATCGTTGAAAATTGATAAGCTTCTCGAAAGAGATTTCCACTTATAGTTGAAAACGGATATGCTTCTCGAAATAGATTGCCACTTATTATTGAAACAGGATAACCTTCTCGAAAGAGATTGCCACTTATCGTTGAAGACGGATAAGCTTCTTGAAAGAGATTGCCACTTATCTTTGAAGAAGGATAAGCTTCTATGAAGAGATTCCCACTTATCGTTGAAAATGGATAAGCTTCTCAAAAGAGATATCCACTTACCGTAGAAGAAGAATAAGCTTCTCTGAAGAGATTTCTACTTATCGTTAAAGAAGGATAATCTTCTCTGAAGAGATTGCAACTTACATAGAAGAAGGATAAGCTTCTCGGAAGATATTTCTAGTTATTGTTGAAAATGGATAAGCTTCTCGAAATTGATTGCCACTTATTGTTGAAGAAGGATAAGCTTCTCTGAAGAGATTGCCACTTATCGTTGAAAATGGATAAGCTTCTCGGAAGAGATTTCCACTTATCTTTGAAGAAGGATAAGCTTCTCGAAAGATATTTCCACTTACCGTAGAAGAAGAATAGCTTCTCTGAAGAGATTTCCACTTATCGTTGAAGAAGGATAATCTTCTCTGAAGAGATTGCCCCTTACCGTAGAACAAGGATAAGCTTCTTTGAAGAGATTCCCACTTATCTTTGAAAATGGATAAGCTTCTAGAAATTGATTGCCACTTATCGTTGAAGAAGGATAAGCTTCTCTGAAGATATTGCCACTAATCGTTGAAAATGGATAAGCTTCTCGAAAGAGATTGCCACTTATCGCTGAAGAAGGATAAGCTTCTCGAAAGAGATTGCCACTTACCGTTGAAGATGGATAAGCTTCCTAAAAGAGATTGCCACTTATCTTTGAAGAAGGATAAGCTTCTTGAAAGAGATTTCCACTTACCGTAGAAGAAGAATAAGCTTCTATGAAGAGATTTCCACTTATCATTGAAGAAGGATAATCTTTTCTGAAGAGATTGTGCCTTACCGTAGAACAAGGATAAGCTTCTCTGAAGAAGTTTCCATTTATCGTTAAATATGGACAAGCTTCTCAAAATTGATTGCCACTTATCATTGAAGATGGATAAGCTTCTCTGAAGAGATTGCCACTTGTCGTTGAAAATGGATAAGCTTCTCGAAAGAGATTGCTAGTTATCTTTGAAAATTGATAATTTTCTCGAAAGACATTGCCACTTATCGTTGAAAATGGATAAGCTTATCGAAAGAGATTGCCACTTATCGTTGAAAATGGATAGGCTTCTCGAGATTGCCACTTATCATTAAAGAAGGATACGCTTCGCTAAAGAAATTGCCACTTATAGTTGAAAATGGATAAGCTTCTTGGAAGACATTGCCACTTATTGTTGAAGAAGGATAAGCTTCTCGAAAGAGATTTCCAATTATCGTTGAAGAAGGATAAGCTTCTCTGAAGAAATTTCCACTTATCGTAGAAAATGGATAAACTTCTATGAAGAGATTACCACTAATCATTGAAAATGGATAAGCTTCTCGAAATAGGTTGCCAATTATAACTGAAGAAGGATAAGTTTCTCGAAAGAGATTGCCACTTATCTTTAAACAAGGATAAGCTTC
Organism: Lathyrus sativus; assembly: GCA_963859935.3. Classification (NCBI taxonomy): domain Eukaryota; kingdom Viridiplantae; phylum Streptophyta; class Magnoliopsida; order Fabales; family Fabaceae; genus Lathyrus; species Lathyrus sativus. The sequence continues at coordinate 238,811,065 of OZ012738.1, read as the reverse complement.
TATGAAGAGATTGCCACTTATTGTTGAAAATGAATAAGCTTCCCAAAAGATATTTTCGCTTACCATTGAAAGAAGAATAAGCTTCTCTGAAGAGATTTTCACTTATCGTTGAAGACGGATAATCTTCTCTGATGAGATTGTCACTTACTGTTGAAGAAGGATAAGCTTCTATGAAGAGATTGCCACTTATCGTTGAAAATGGATAAGCTTCTCGAAAGTGATTGCCACTTATCGTTGAAAATGGATAAGCTTCTCGAAAGAGATTGCCACTTATCGTTGAAAATTGATAAGCTCCTCGAAATACATTGCCACTTATAGTTGAAAATGGATAGGCTTCTCGAAAGAGATTGCCACTTATCGTTGAAAATGGATAAGCTTCTCAAAAGAGATTGCTACTTATCGATAAAGAAGGATACACTTCTCTAAAGAGATTACCACTTATCATTGAAAATGGATAAGCTTCTCGAAACTGATTGCCACTTATCGCTGAAGAAGGAGAAACTTCTCGAAAGATATTTCCACTTATCGTTGAAAATGGATAAGCTTCTCGAAAGAGATTGCCACTTATCGTTTAAAATTGATAAGCTTCTCGAGAGACATTACCACTTATCGTTGAAAATGGATAAGCTTCATGAAAGAGATTGCCACTTATCTTTGAAAATGGATAAGCTTCTATAAAGAGATTTCCACTTATTGTTGAAAATTGATAACCTTCTCGAAAGACATTGCCACTAATCGTTGAAAATGGATAAGCTTCATGAAAGAGATTTCCACTTATCTTTGAAAATGGATAAGCTTCTATAAAGAGATTTCCACTTGTCGTTGAAAATTGATAAGCTTCTCGAAAGACATCGCCACTAATCGTTGAAAATGGATAAGCTTCTCGAAACAGATTGCCACTTATCGTTGAAAATTGATAAGCTTCTCGAAAGAGATTGCCACTTATCGGTAAAGAAGGATACGCTTCGCTAAAGAAATAGCCACTTTTCGTTAAAAATGGATAAGCTTATTGAAATTGATTGCCACTTATCGCTGAGGAAGCATATACATCTCGAAAGAGATTTCCAATTATCGTTGAAGAAGGATAAGCTTCTCCAAAGAGATTTCCACTTATCGTTGAAGAAGGATAAACTTCTCTGAAGAAATTTCCACTTATCTTTGAAAATGGATAAGCTTCTCCGAAGAGATTGCCGCTTATCATTGACGAATTATATGCTTCTATGAAGAGATTGCCACTAATCGTTGAAAATGGATAAGATTCTCGAAGGAGGATTGCCAATTATCGCTGAAGAAGGATAAGCTTCTATAAAGAGATTTCCATTTATTATTGAAGATGGATAAGCTTCTTGAAACAGATTGCCATTTATCTTTAAAGAAGGATAACCTTCTATGAAGAGATTGCCACTTATTTTAGAAAATGGATAAGCTTCTCGAACGATATTTTCGCTTACCATTAGAAGAAGCATAAGCTTCTCTGAAGAGATTTTCACTTATCGTTGGCGACGGATAATCTTCTCGGAAGAGATTTCCACTTACCGTTGAAGAAGGATAAGCTTCTCTGAAGAGATTGCCACTTATCGTTGAAAAATTATAAGCTTCTCGAAAGTGATTACCACTTATCGTTGAACATGGATAAGCTTCTCGTGAGAGATTGCCACTTATCCTTGAAAATTGATAAGCTTCTCGAAAGACAATGCCACTTATAATTGAAAATGGATAGGCTTCTCAAAAGATATTGCCACTTATTGTTGAAAATGGATAAGCTTCTCGAAAGAGTTTGCCACTTATCGTTAAAGAAGGATACGCTTCTCTAAAGAGATTTCCACATATTGTTGAAAATGGATAAGCTTCTCGAAAGTGATTGCCACATATCGCTGAAAATTGATAAGCTTCTCGAGAGACATTACCACTTATCATTGAAAATGGATAGGCTTCATGAAAGAGATTTCCACTTATCTTTGAAAATGGATAAGCTTCTATAAAGAGATTTCCACTTGTCGTTGAAAATTGATAAGCTTCTCGAAAGACATCGCCACTAATCGTTGAAAATGGATAAGCTTCTCGAAACAGATTGCCACTTATCGTTGAAAATGGATAAGCTTCTCGAAAGAGATTGCCACTTATCGGTAAAGAAGGATATGCTTCACTAAAGAAATTTCCACTTTTCGTTAAAAATGGATAAGCTTATCGAAATTGATTGCCACTTATCGCTGAGGAAGCATATACATCTCGAAAGAGATTTCCAATTATCGTTGAAGAAGGATAAGCTTCTCCAAAGAGATTTCCACTTATTGTTGAAGAAGGATAAGCTTCTCTGAAGAAATTTCCACTTATCTTTGAAAATGGATAAGCTTCTCCGAAGAGATTGCCGCTTATCATTGACGAAGGATATGTTTCTATGAAGAGATTGCCACTAATCGTTAAAGAAGTATAATCTTCTCTGAAGAGATTGCCACTTATCGTTGAAAATGGATAAGCTTCCCGAAATTGATTACCACTTATTGTTGAAGAAGAATAAGCTTCTCTGATGAGATTGCCAATTTTCGTTGAAAATGGATAAGCGTCTCGAAAGAGATTGCCACTTATCGTTGAAAATTGATAAGCTTCTCGAAAGAGATTTCCACTTATAGTTGAAAACGGATATGCTTCTCGAAATAGATTGCCACTTATTATTGAAACAGGATAACCTTCTCGAAAGAGATTGCCACTTATCGTTGAAGACGGATAAGCTTCTTGAAAGAGATTGCCACTTATCTTTGAAGAAGGATAAGCTTCTATGAAGAGATTCCCACTTATCGTTGAAAATGGATAAGCTTCTCAAAAGAGATATCCACTTACCGTAGAAGAAGAATAAGCTTCTCTGAAGAGATTTCTACTTATCGTTAAAGAAGGATAATCTTCTCTGAAGAGATTGCAACTTACATAGAAGAAGGATAAGCTTCTCGGAAGATATTTCTAGTTATTGTTGAAAATGGATAAGCTTCTCGAAATTGATTGCCACTTATTGTTGAAGAAGGATAAGCTTCTCTGAAGAGATTGCCACTTATCGTTGAAAATGGATAAGCTTCTCGGAAGATATTTCCACTTATCTTTGAAGAAGGATAAGCTTCTCGAAAGATATTTCCACTTACCGTAGAAGAAGAATAGCTTCTCTGAAGAGATTTCCACTTATCGTTGAAGAAGGATAATCTTCTCTGAAGAGATTGCCCCTTACCGTAGAACAAGGATAAGCTTCTTTGAAGAGATTCCCACTTATCTTTGAAAATGGATAAGCTTCTAGAAATTGATTGCCACTTATCGTTGAAGAAGGATAAGCTTCTCTGAAGAGATTGCCACTAATCGTTGAAAATGGATAAGCTTCTCGAAAGAGATTGTCACTTATCGCTGAAGAAGGATAAGCTTCTCGAAAGAGATTGCCACTTACCGTTGAAGATGGATAAGCTTCCTAAAAGAGATTGCCACTTATCTTTGAAGAAGGATAAGCTTCTTGAAAGAGATTTCCACTTACCGTAGAAGAAGAATAAGCTTCTATGAAGAGATTTCCACTTATCATTGAAGAAGGATAATCTTTTCTGAAGAGATTGTGCCTTACCGTAGAACAAGGATAAGCTTCTCTGAAGAAGTTTCCATTTATCGTTAAATATGGACAAGCTTTTCAAAATTGATTGCCACTTATCATTGAAGATGGATAAGCTTCTCTGAAGAGATTGCCACTTGTCGTTGAAAATGGATAAGCTTCTCGAAAGAGATTGCTAGTTATCTTTGAAAATTGATAATTTTCTCGAAAGACATTGCCACTTATCGTTGAAAATGGATAAGCTTATCGAAAGAGATTGCCACTTATCGTTGAAAATGGATAGGCTTCTCGAGATTGCCACTTATCATTAAAGAAGGATACGCTTCGCTAAAGAAATTGCCACTTATAGTTGAAAATGGATAAGCTTCTTGGAAGACATTGCCACTTATTGTTGAAGAAGGATAAGCTTCTCGAAAGAGATTTCCAATTATCGTTGAAGAAGGATAAGCTTCTCTGAAGAAATTTCCACTTATCGTAGAAAATGGATAAACTTCTATGAAGAGATTACCACTAATCATTGAAAATGGATAAGCTTCTCGAAATAGGTTGCCAATTATAACTGAAGAAGGATAAGTTTCTCGAAAGAGATTGCCACTTATCTTTAAACAAGGATAAGCTTCTATGAAGAGATTGCCACTTATTGTTGAAAATGAATAAGCTTCCCAAAAGATATTTTCGCTTACCATTGAAAGAAGAATAAGCTTCTCTGAAGAGATTTTCACTTATCGTTGAAGACGGATAATCTTCTCTGATGAGATTGTCACTTACTGTTGAAGAAGGATAAGCTTCTATGAAGAGATTGCCACTTATCGTTGAAAATGGATAAGCTTCTCGAAAGTGATTGCCACTTATCGTTGAAAATGGATAAGCTTCTCGAAAGAGATTGCCACTTATCGTTGAAAATTGATAAGCTCCTCGAAATACATTGCCACTTATAGTTGAAAATGGATAGGCTTCTCGAAAGAGATTGCCACTTATCGTTGAAAATGGATAAGCTTCTCAAAAGAGATTGCTACTTATCGATAAAGAAGGATACACTTCTCTAAAGAGATTACCACTTATCATTGAAAATGGATAAGCTTCTCGAAACTGATTGCCACTTATCGCTGAAGAAGGAGAAACTTCTCGAAAGATATTTCCACTTATCGTTGAAAATGGATAAGCTTCTCGAAAGAGATTGCCACTTATCGTTTAAAATTGATAAGCTTCTCGAGAGACATTACCACTTATCGTTGAAAATGGATAAGCTTCATGAAAGAGATTGCCACTTATCTTTGAAAATGGATAAGCTTCTATAAAGAGATTTCCACTTATTGTTGAAAATTGATAACCTTCTCGAAAGACATTGCCACTAATCGTTGAAAATGGATAAGCTTCATGAAAGAGATTTCCACTTATCTTTGAAAATGGATAAGCTTCTATAAAGAGATTTCCACTTGTCGTTGAAAATTGATAAGCTTCTCGAAAGACATCGCCACTAATCGTTGAAAATGGATAAGCTTCTCGAAACAGATTGCCACTTATCGTTGAAAATTGATAAGCTTCTCGAAAGAGATTGCCACTTATCGGTAAAGAAGGATACGCTTCGCTAAAGAAATAGCCACTTTTCGTTAAAAATGGATAAGCTTATTGAAATTGATTGCCACTTATCGCTGAGGAAGCATATACATCTCGAAAGAGATTTCCAATTATCGTTGAAGAAGGATAAGCTTCTCCAAAGAGATTTCCACTTATCGTTGAAGAAGGATAAGCTTCTCTGAAGAAATTTCCACTTATCTTTGAAAATGGATAAGCTTCTCCGAAGAGATTGCCGCTTATCATTGACGAATTATATGCTTCTATGAAGAGATTGCCACTAATCGTTGAAAATGGATAAGATTCTCGAAGGAGGATTGCCAATTATCGCTGAAGAAGGATAAGCTTCTATAAAGAGATTTCCATTTATTATTGAAGATGGATAAGCTTCTTGAAACAGATTTCCATTTATCTTTAAAGAAGGATAACCTTCTATGAAGAGATTGCCACTTATTTTAGAAAATGGATAAGCATCTCGAACGATATTTTCGCTTACCATTAGAAGAAGCATAAGCTTCTCTGAAGAGATTTTCACTTATCGTTGGCGACGGATAATCTTCTCCGAAGAGATTTCCACTTACCGTTGAAGAAGGATAAGCTTCTCTGAAGAGATTTCCACTTATCGTTGAAAAATTATAAGCTTCTCGAAAGTGATTACCACTTATCGTTGAACATGGATAAGCTTCTCGTGAGAGATTGCCACTTATCCTTGAAAATTGATAAGCTTCTCGAAAGACATTGCCACTTATAATTGAAAATGGATAGGCTTCTCAAAAGATATTGCCACTTATTGTTGAAAATGGATAAGCTTCTCGAAAGAGTTTGCCACTTATCGTTAAAGAAGGATACGCTTCTCTAAAGAGATTGCCACATATTGTTGAAAATGGATAAGCTTCTCGAAAGTGATTGCCACATATCGGTGAAAATTGATAAGCTTCTCGAGAGACATTACCACTTATCATTGAAAATGGATAGGCTTCATGAAAGAGATTTCCACTTATCTTTGAAAATGGATAAGCTTCTATAAAGAGATTTCCACTTGTCGTTGAAAATTGATAAGCTTCTCGAAAGACATCGCCACTAATCGTTGAAAATGGATAAGCTTCTCGAAACAGATTGCCACTTATCGTTGAAAATGGATAAGCTTCTCGAAAGAGATTGCCACTTATCGGTAAAGAAGGATATGCTTCACTAAAGAAATTTCCACTTTTCGTTAAAAATGGATAAGCTTATCGAAATTGATTGCCACTTATCGCTGAGGAAGCATATACATCTCGAAAGAGATTTCCAATTATCGTTGAAGAAGGATAAGCTTCTCCAAAGAGATTTCCACTTATTGTTGAAGAAGGATAAGCTTCTCTGAAGAAATTTCCACTTATCTTTGAAAATGGATAAGCTTCTCCGAAGAGATTGCCGCTTATCATTGACGAAGGATATGTTTCTATGAAGAGATTGCCACTAATCGTTGAAGAAGTATAATCTTCTCTGAAGAGATTGCCACTTATCGTTGAAAATGGATAAGCTTCCCGAAATTGATTACCACTTATTGTTGAAGAAGAATAAGCTTCTCTGATGAGATTGCCAATTTTCGTTGAAAATGGATAAGCGTCTCGAAAGAGATTGCCACTTATCGTTGAAAATTGATAAGCTTCTCGAAAGAGATTTCCACTTATAGTTGAAAACGGATATGCTTCTCGAAATAGATTGCCACTTATTATTGAAACAGGATAACCTTCTCGAAAGAGATTGCCACTTATCGTTGAAGACGGATAAGCTTCTTGAAAGAGATTGCCACTTATCTTTGAAGAAGGATAAGCTTCTATGAAGAGATTCCCACTTATCGTTGAAAATGGATAAGCTTCTCAAAAGAGATATCCACTTACCGTAGAAGAAGAATAAGCTTCTCTGAAGAGATTTCTACTTATCGTTAAAGAAGGATAATCTTCTCTGAAGAGATTGCAACTTACATAGAAGAAGGATAAGCTTCTCGGAAGATATTTCTAGTTATTGTTGAAAATGGATAAGCTTCTCGAAATTGATTGCCACTTATTGTTGAAGAAGGATAAGCTTCTCTGAAGAGATTGCCACTTATCGTTGAAAATGGATAAGCTTCTCGGAAGAGATTTCCACTTATCTTTGAAGAAGGATAAGCTTCTCGAAAGATATTTCCACTTACCGTAGAAGAAGAATAGCTTCTCTGAAGAGATTTCCACTTATCGTTGAAGAAGGATAATCTTCTCTGAAGAGATTGCCCCTTACCGTAGAACAAGGATAAGCTTCTTTGAAGAGATTCCCACTTATCTTTGAAAATGGATAAGCTTCTAGAAATTGATTGCCACTTATCGTTGAAGAAGGATAAGCTTCTCTGAAGAGATTGCCACTAATCGTTGAAAATGGATAAGCTTCTCGAAAGAGATTGCCACTTATCGCTGAAGAAGGATAAGCTTCTCGAAAGAGATTGCCACTTACCGTTGAAGATGGATAAGCTTCCTAAAAGAGATTGCCACTTATCTTTGAAGAAGGATAAGCTTCTTGAAAGAGATTTCCACTTACCGTAGAAGAAGAATAAGCTTCTATGAAGAGATTTCCACTTATCATTGAAGAAGGATAATCTTTTCTGAAGAGATTGTGCCTTACCGTAGAACAAGGATAAGCTTCTCTGAAGAAGTTTCCATTTATCGTTAAATATGGACAAGCTTCTCAAAATTGATTGCCACTTATCATTGAAGATGGATAAGCTTCTCTGAAGAGATTGCCACTTGTCGTTGAAAATGGATAAGCTTCTCGAAAGAGATTGCTAGTTATCTTTGAAAATTGATAATTTTCTCGAAAGACATTGCCACTTATCGTTGAAAATGGATAAGCTTATCGAAAGAGATTGCCACTTATCGTTGAAAATGGATAGGCTTCTCGAGATTGCCACTTATCATTAAAGAAGGATACGCTTCGCTAAAGAAATTGCCACTTATAGTTGAAAAAGGATAAGCTTCTAGGAAGACATTGCCACTTATTGTTGAAGAAGGATAAGCTTCTCGAAAGAGATTTCCAATTATCTTTGAAGAAGGATAAGCTTCTCTGAAGAAATTTCCACTTATCGTAGAAAATGGATAAACTTCTATGAAGAGATTACCACTAATCATTGAAAATGGATAAGCTTCTCGAAATAGGTTGCCAATTATAACTGAAGAAGGATAAGTTTCTCGAAAGAGATTGCCACTTATCTTTAAACAAGGATAAGCTTCTATGAAGAGATTGCCACTTATTGTTGAAAATGAATAAGCTTCCCAAAAGATATTTTAGCTTACCATTGAAAGAAGAATAAGCTTCTCTGAAGAGATTTTCACTTATCGTTGAAGACGGATAATCTTCTCTGATGAGATTGTCACTTACTGTTGAAGAAGGATAAGCTTCTATGAAGAGATTGCCACTTATCGTTGAAAATGGATAAGCTTCTCGAAAGTGATTGCCACTTATCGTTGAAAATGGATAAGCTTCTCGAAAGAGATTGCCACTTATCGTTGAAAATTGATAAGCTCCTCGAAATACATTGCCACTTATAGTTGAAAATGGATAGGCTTCTCGAAAGAGATTGCCACTTATCGTTGAAAATGGATAAGCTTCTTAAAAGAGATTGCTACTTATCGATAAAGAAGGATACACTTCTCTAAAGAGATTACCACTTATCATTGAAAATGGATAAGCTTCTCGAAACTGATTGCCACTTATCGCTGAAGAAGGAGAAACTTCTCGAAAGATATTTCCACTTATCGTTGAAAATGGATAAGCTTCTCGAAAGAGATTGCCACTTATCGTTTAAAATTGATAAGCTTCTCGAGAGACATTACCACTTATCGTTGAAAATGGATAAGCTTCATGAAAGAGATTGCCACTTATCTTTGAAAATGGATAAGCTTCTATAAAGAGATTTCCACTTATTGTTGAAAATTGATAACCTTCTCGAAAGACATTGCCACTAATCGTTGAAAATGGATAAGATTCATGAAAGAGATTTCCACTTATCTTTGAAAATGGATAAGCTTCTATAAAGAGATTTCCACTTGTCGTTGAAAATTGATAAGCTTCTCGAAAGACATCTCCACTAATCGTTGAAAATGGATAAGCTTCTCGAAACAGATTGCCACTTATCGTTGAAAATTGATAAGCTTCTCGAAAGAGATTGCCACTTATCGGTAAAGAAGGATACGCTTCGCTAAAGAAATAGCCACTTTTCGTTAAAAATGGATAAGCTTATTGAAATTGATTGCCACTTATCGCTGAGGAAGCATATACATCTCGAAAGAGATTTCCAATTATTGTTGAAGAAGGATAAGCTTCTCCAAAGAGATTTCCAATTATCGTTGAAGAAGGATAAGCTTCTCTGAAGAAATTTCCACTTATCTTTGAAAATGGATAAGCTTCTCCGAAGAGATTGCCGCTTATCATTGACGAATTATATGCTTCTATGAAGAGATTGCCACTAATCGTTGAAAATGAATAAGATTCTCGAAGGAGGATTGCCAATTATCGCTGAAGAAGGATAAGCTTCTATAAAGAGATTTCCATTTATTATTGAAGATGGATAAGCTTCTTGAAACAGATTGCCATTTATCTTTAAAGAAGGATAACCTTCTATGAAGAGATTGCCACTTATTTTAGAAAATGGATAAGCTTCTCGAACGATATTTTCGCTTACCATTAGAAGAAGCATAAGCTTCTCTGAAGAGATTTTCACTTATCGTTGGCGACGGATAATCTTCTCCGAAGAGATTTCCACTTACCGTTGAAGAAGGATAAGCTTCTCTGAAGAGATTGCCACTTATCTTTGAAAAATTATAAGCTTCTCGAAAGTGATTACCACTTATCGTTGAACATGGATAAGCTTCTCGTGAGAGATTGCCACTTATCCTTGAAAATTGATAAGCTTCTCGAAAGACATTGCCACTTATAATTGAAAATGGATAGGCTTCTCAAAAGATATTGCCACTTATTGTTGAAAATGGATAAGCTTCTCGAAAGAGTTTGCCACTTATCGTTAAAGAAGGATACGCTTCTCTAAAGAGATTGCCACATATTGTTGAAAATGGATAAGCTTCTCGAAAGTGATTGCCACATATCGCTGAAAATTGATAAGCTTCTCGAGAGACATTACCACTTATCATTGAAAATGGATAGGCTTCATGAAAGAGATTTCCACTTATCTTTGAAAATGGATAAGCTTCTATAAAGAGATTTCCACTTGTCGTTGAAAATTGATAAGCTTCTCGAAAGACATCGCCACTAATCGTTGAAAATGGATAAGCTTCTCGAAACAGATTGCCACTTATCGTTGAAAATGGATAAGCTTCTCGAAAGAGATTGCCACTTATCGGTAAAGAAGGATATGCTTCACTAAAGAAATTTCCACTTTTCGTTAAAAATGGATAAGCTTATCGAAATTGATTGCCACTTATCGCTGAGGAAGCATATACATCTCGAAAGAGATTTCCAATTATCGTTGAAGAAGGATAAGCTTCTCCAAAGAGATTTCCACTTATTGTTGAAGAAGGATAAGCTTCTCTGAAGAAATTTCCACTTATCTTTGAAAATGGATAAGCTTCTCCGAAGAGATTGCCGCTTATCATTGACGAAGGATATGTTTCTATGAAGAGATTGCCACTAATCGTTGAAAATGGATAAGATTCTTAAAGGAGGATTGCCAATTATCGCTGAAGAAGGATAAGCTTCTATAAAGAGATTGCCATTTATTATTGAAGATGGATAAGCTTCTTGAAACAGATTTTCATTTTCTTTAAAGAAGGATAACCTTCTATGAAGAGATTGCCACTTATTTTTGAAAATGGATAACCTTCTCGAACGATATTTTCGCTTACCATTAGAAGAAGCATAAGCTTCTCTGAAGAGATTTTCACTTATCGTTGACGACGGATAATCTTCTCCGAAGAGATTTCCACTTCCCGTTGAAGAACGATAAGCTTCTCTGAAGAGATTGCCACTTATCGTTGAAAAATTATAAGCTTCTCGAAAGTGATTACCACTTATCGTTGAACATGGATAAGCTTCTCGTGAGAGATTGCCACTTATCCTTGAAAATTGATAAGCTTCTCGAAAGACATTGCCACTTATAATTAAAAATGGATAGGCTTCTCAAAAGATATTGCCACTTATTATTGAAAATGGATAAGCTTCTCGAAAGAGTTTGCCACTTATCATTAAAGAAGGATACGCTTCTCTAAAGAGATTGCCACATATCGTTGAAAATGGATAAGCTTCTCGAAAGTGATTGCCACATATTGCTGAAAATTGATAAGCTTCTCGAGAGACATTACCACTTATCATTGAAAATGGATAAGCTTCATGAAAGAGATTTCCACTTATCTTTGAAAATGGATAAGCTTCTATAAAGAGATTTCCACTTGTCGTTGAAAATTGATAAGCTTCTCGAAAGACATCGCCACTAATCGTTGAAAATGGATAAGCTTCTCGAAACAGATTGCCACTTATCGTTGAAAATGGATAAGCTTCTCGAAAGAGATTGCCACTTATCGGTAAAGAAGGATACGCTTCGCTAAAGAAATATCCACTTTTCGTTAAAAATGGACAAGCTTCTCGAAATTGATTGCCACTTATCGCTGAGGAAGCATATACATCTCGAAAGAGATTTCCAATTATCATTGAAGAAGGATAAGCTTCTCCAAAGAGATTTCCACTTATCGTTGAAGAAGGATAAGCTTCTCTGATGAAATTTCCACTTATCTTTGAAAATGGATAAGCTTCTCCGAAGAGATTGCCGCTTATCATTGACGAAGGATATGCTTCTATGAAGATATTGCCACTAATCGTTGAGAATGGATAAGATTCACGAAGGAGGATTGCCAATTATCGTTGAAGAAGGATAAGCTTCTATAAAGAGATTGCCATTTATTATTGAAGATGGATAAGCTTCTTGAAACAGATTGCCATTTATCTTTAAAGAAGGATAACCTTCTATTAAGAGATTGCCACTTATTTTTAAAAATGGATAAGCTTCTCGAACGATATTTTCGCTTACCATTAGAAGAAGCATAAGCTTCTCTGAAGAGATTTTCACTTACCGTTGAAGAAGGATAAGCTTCTCTGAAGAGATTGCCACTTATCGTTGGAAAATTATAAGCTTCTCGAAAGTGATTGCCACTTATCGTTGAACATGGATAAGCTTCTCGAGAGAGATTGCCACTTATCCTTGAAAATTGATAAGCTTCTCGAAAGACATTGCCACTTATAATTGAAAATGGATAGGCTTCTCAAAAGATATTGCCACTTATTGCTGAAAATGGATAAGCTTCTCGAAAGAGTTTGCCACTTATCGTTAAAGAAGGATACGCTTCTCTAAAGAGATTGCCACATATCGTTGAAAATGGATAAGCTTCTCGAAAGTGATTGCAACATATTGCTGAAAATTGATAAGCTTCTCGAGAGACATTAACACTTATCATTGAAAATGGATAAGCTTTATGAAAGAGATTTCCACTTATCTTTGAAAATGGATAAGCTTCTATAAAGAGATTTCCACTTGTCGTTGAAAATTGATAAGCTTCTCGAAAGACATCGCCACTAATCGTTGAAAATGGATAAGCTTCTCGAAACGGATTGCCACTTATCGTTGAGAATGGATAAGCTTCTCGAAAGAGATTGCCACTTATCAGTAAAGAAGGATACGCTTCGCTAAATAAATTGCCACTTTTCGTTAAAAATGGACAAGCTTCTCGAAATTGATTGCCACGTATCGCTGAGGAAGCATATACATCTCGAAATAGATTTCCAATTATCATTGAAGAAGGATAAGCTTCTCCAAAGAGATTTCCACTTATCGTTGAAGAAGGATAAGCTTCTCTGATGAAATTTCCACTTATCTTTGAAAATGGATAAGCTTCTCCGAAGAGATTGCCGCTTATCATTGACGAAGGATATGCTTCTATGAAGAGATTGCCACTAATCGTTGAAAATGGATAAGATTCTCGAAGGAGGATTGCCAATTATCGCTGAAGAAGGATAAGCTTCTATAAAGAGATTGCCATTTATTATTGAAGATGGATAAGCTTCTTGAAACAGATTTCCATTTATCTTTAAAGAAGGATAACCTTCTATTAAGAGATTTCCACTTATTCTTGAAAATGGATAAGCTTCTCGAACGATATTTTCGCTTACCATTAGAAGAAGCATAAGCTTCTCTGAAGAGATTTTCACTTACCGTTGAAGAAGGATAAGCTTCTCTAAAGAGATGGCCACTTATCGTTGAAAAATTATAAGCTTCTCGAAAGTGATTGCCACTTATCGTTGAACATGGATAAGCTTCTCGAGAGAGATTGCCACTTATCCTTGAAAATTGATAAGCGTCTCGAAAGACATTGCCACTTATAATTGAAAATGGATTGGCTTCTCAAAATATATTGCAACTTATTGTTGAAAATGGATAAGCTTCTCGAAAGAGTTTGCCACTTATCATTAAAGAAGGAAACGCTTCTCTAAAGAGATTGCCATATTTCGTTGAAAATGGATAAGGTTCTCGAAGGAGATTGCCACTTATCGTTGAAAATTGATAAGCTTCTCGAGAGACATTACCACTTATCGTTGAAAATGCATAAGGTTCTCGAATGAGATTGCCACTTATTTTCGAAAATAGATAAGCTTCTCGAAAGAGATTGCCACTTATCGTTGAAAATTGATAAGCTTCTCGAAAGGCATTGCCGCTTATCGTTGAAAATGGATAAGCTTCTCGGAACAGATTGCCACCAATCGTTGAAAATGGATAAGATTCTCGAAAGAGATTGCCACTTATCGCTGAAGAAGGGTAAGCTTTTCGAAAGAGATTTCCACTTATCGTTGAAAATGGATAAGCTTCTCGAAAGTGATTGCCACTTATTGTTGAAGAAGGATACGCTTCGCTGAAGAAATAGCCACTTATTGTTGAAAATGGGGAAGCTTCTCGAAATATATTTCCACTTATCGGTGAGGAAGGATATGCATCTCGAAAGAGATTTCCAATTATCGTTGAAGAAGGATAAGCTTCTCGAAAGAGAATGCCACTTATCGTTGAAGAAGGATAAGCTTCTCTGAAGAAATTTCCACTTATCTTTGAAAATGGATATGCTTCTCCGAAGAGATTGCCACTTATCATTGACGAAGGATATGCTTCTATGAATATATTGCCAGTAATCGTTGAAAATGGATAAGCTTCTCGAAATTGGTTGCCAATTATCGCTGAAGAAGGATAAGCTTCTCGAAAGAGATTTCCATTTATCGTTGAAGATGGATAAGCTTCTTGAAAGAGATTGCCACTTATCTTTGAAGAAGGATAAGCTTCTATGAAGAGATTGCCAATTATTTTTTAAAATTGATAACTTCTCGAAAGAGATTTCTGCTTACCATTGAAGAAGAATAACCTTCTCTGAAGAGATTTTCACTTATCGATGAAGACAGATAATCTTCTCTAAAGAGATTGCCACTTACCATTGAAGAAGGATAAGCTTCTCTGAAGAGATTGCCACCTATCGTTGAAAATGGATAAGCCTCTCGAAAGTGATTGCCACTTATAGTTGAAAATGGATAAGCTTTTCGAAAGAGATTACCACTTATCATTGAAAATTAATAAGCCTCTCAAAATACATTGCCACTTATAGTTGAAAATGGATAGGCTTCTCGAAAAAGATTGCCGCTTATCGTTGAAAATGGATATGCTTCTCGAAAGAGATTTCCATTTATCATTAAAGAAGGATAAGCTTTTCTAAAGAGATTTCCATTTATAGTTGAAAATGGATAAGCTTCTTGAAAGTGATTGCCACTTATCGCTGAAAAAGGATAAGCTTATCGAAAGAGATTCCCACTTATCGTTGAAAATGGATAAGCTTCTCGAAAGAGATTGCCACTTATCGTTGAAAATTGATAAGCTTCTCGAGAGACATTAACACTTATCGTTGAAAATGCATAAGCTTCTCGAAAGAGATTGCCACTTATCTTTGAAAATGGATAAGCTTCTTGAAAGAGATTGCCCTTTATCGTTGAAAATTGATAAGCTTCTCGAAAGACATTGTCGCTTATCCTTGAAAATGGATAAGCTTCTCGGAACAGATTGCCACTTAGTGTTGAAAATGGATAAGATTCTCGAAAGAGATTTCCACTTATTGTTAAAGAAGTATACGTTTCGCTAAAGAAATTGCCACTTATCGTTGAAAATGGATAAGCTTCTCGAAACAGATTGCCAGTTATCGTTGATGAAGGGTAAGCTTTTCGAAAGAGATTTCCAATTATCGTTGAAGAAGGATAAGCTTCTAGAAAGAGAATGCCACTTATCGTGTAAGAAGGATAAGCTTCTATGAAGAGATAGCCACTAATAGTTGAAAATGGATAAGCTTCTCTGAAGAGATTGCCACTTATCGTTGACGAAGGATATGCTTCTATGAAGAGATTGCCACTAATCATTGAAAATGGATAAGCTTCTCGAAAGAGATTGTCAGTTATTGTTGAAGATGGATAAGCTTCTTGAAAGAGATTGCCACTTATCTTTGAAGAAGGATATGCATCTATGAAGAGATTTCCACTTATTTTTTAAAATGGATAAGATTCTCGAAAGAGATTTCTGCTGACCATTGAAGAAGAATAAGCTTCTCTGAAGAGATTTTCAATTATCGTTGAAGACGGATAATCTTCTCTGAAGAGATTGCCACTTACCTTTGAAGAAGGATAAGCTTTTCTGAAGAGATTTCCACCTATCGTTGAAAATGGATAAGCTTTTCGAAAGTGATTGCCACTTATTATTGAAGAAGGATAAGGTTCTCTGAAGAGATTGCCACTTACCGTTGAAAATGGATAAGCTTCTTGAAAGAGATTCCCACTTATCGTTAAAGAAGGATACGCTTCGCTAAAGAAATTGCCGATTATCGTTGAAAATGGATAAGCTTCTCAAAATAGATTGCCACTTATCGCTGAGGAAGGATATGCATCTCGAAAGAGATTTTAAATTATCGTTGAAGAAGGATAACCTTCTTGAAAGAGAATGCCACATATCGTTGAAGAAGGATATGCTTCTTTGAAGAAATTTCCACTTATCTTTGAAAATGGATAAGCTTCTCTGAAGAGACTGTCACTTATCATTGACGAAGGATATGTGTAACGCCCATTTTAATTAATTTCATTTTCGGCGTTATTTTCACTCTTAGTACGTGCTTGCGTGGATTTTTGGGTTGTGGAGAAAGTTCCATAATATTTGAAATATGATTAATAATGATGATAATATGATAATTAGTAAAGTGTTATTAATATTATTATTAATTATAAATCATATTAATAATATTATTGGAATAAAGTTTATCATTATTTGGATTAAAATGAGTTATTTGGATTAATAAGGGAATTATTGGAATAGAGGGCATTATTGGCAATTGGAAAGAGGAGGAGAATACACGCACGGTGAAGAACTCGGTTTGAGCAAGAGGAGAGCTACACGATCAAGAAAAACAGCCTAAGCAAGGGGATTTCGTGTGGATTGAGGAGCTTGTTTATCATCAACACAAATTTGAGGTAAGTGGGAAGAATTTTACAGTTAATTGGTTTTTGCATGAAATCGGTAGAAACGGGGGAAAATCCCCAACCCCATTGATTATTATTGTTTGATGATGAATGCATGTGATTATTGTTGAGATTAAGTCGTTAGATTATGCTAAATTCGTTTGCATGTGCTGAGAAATATTGGGTTGAATGAATTTGGGGTTCTTGAGTAGTTTCGGAGTTATGCCGGAAGTCGGTAATTTGAGCAGATGATGTGTTTTATCGGATAGAATCGGGAATAGACCCGCAACTCAGTTGTAATGTGTCGTTAGTTGAGATTTTTCGATTTAATCAGGCGGAATCGGGAGCGGATGGTGTTTCTGGTGCGCATAATTTTTCTGAGTATGCGGGTATTCGCTGGGCGAATGGGGGCGAGACTTCGCCAGGCTTCGCCGGGCGAACTAGCCAGCGAGTGCTGGCAGAAGCTTCTGTCTGGATTCGCCAGAGGTTTCGCCAGGCGAATGGCAGCGAGTGTTCGCTGCGGGGCTTCGCCGGGCAAATATGCCAGCGAGCCCAGCAGCAGTTTTGTATTTTACTGCTGTTGTTGTGTTGTCCCACTGTGGAATTGGACCCTCGTTGGTCTTGTGCGAGGAGACGCTTGCTGGAGATGCCGATGCAAGTGTATGCTGGTGGTTGTAGGGCTGTTTAGCCGACATTTATTGCAAGAGGCATAATTGGTGGATTACGCATTATGTATGAACCAGTGTGGATGCGTACGTGAGATATGTGCACCGTATGCGTGTTGTGTGTGAGATGTGACGATCAGTGTGATCGTGGCTCCTTGAGTGCGTTTTGTTGGTGTGTTGTGGTGAGTGGATCCGTGAGGATCGATACGCTTATTATGCGTTGCTTTTGTGTGCCGTTATGTGATGGATTTGGGTCAGTAGGACCGACATGGAGGATGTGCATTGTATGTGATAAGTTGTGTGGTGAGCGGATCCGTGGTATCGACGCACTGTGTGTGCTTGTTATGTATGTATTTTATGACGTGAATGGATCTGTGAGATCGGTACGCCTTGTGCGTCGTGTATATGTTGTGTGAGGGGTGGATCAACAGGATCGGTGTGCCCTTGGTGTGCTAGATGTTGATGCGTGTGAATATTGTTGTGTGCTCCCGTAGAGGAGGGTGATGGCCAATGACCATCGGTATTGTTGGTGTGCTCCCTGTGAGGAGGGTGATGTCCATGTGTCCATCGATGTTGATGAGGTGCTCCCATAGTGGAGGGTGATGGCCAGGTGTCCATCAGAGATGTGCTCCCGTTGTGGATGGTGATGGCCAGGTGTCCATCAGTATTGTTGTGGTGCTCCCATTGTGGAGGGTTGATGGCCAGTTGCCCATCAGTGTGGTGTGCTCCCTGAGTGGAGGGTTGATGGCCAGTTGCCCATCGGTGATATATGCTCCTGTGAGGAGTGTTGATGGGCCGGTGCCCATTGTGATTGTGAGTTGGTACCGTATGTGTAGAGTTGTGTGAGTGCATTGTTGCGTGATAGTGTGTTGTGGTTGATGGTTGGACCGTGAGTCCGGATGATATGTATATGAAATAGTATTTTTATTGATTTCTTCCTTTTATTTCATGTACTAGTATGCCATTATTATTTAATCATAATTCTCACCCCTTTGTTGCTGTTATGGTCTGTGCTTCTTCGGAAGTACAGACAGTCCAGGTGTTTAGCTTGTTGGTTTGTGGTGTCTCCATAGGGCTGCTCTTATACGTAACACCGGGGCGTTTTGGGGAGTTTTATTGCAGATATTGATGTGTGTGCCCTTGTGGCGTATATGTTTTGGTATATGTGTGGTGATGTTTGATGATGTTGTGTATTTTGGGGCAGATGACCGTTATTGTATATATGATGATGATGGATATGGATGATGTACGTATATAACATTTTGTGTTATGACAGACCATATCTTTTTCCGCTGCAATTTTTATTGAAAAAGTTCAGTTGGATTATTTTGAAAAATACTTGTGGAAATTTTGATGTGTATTGTGGCATCCCGTTTGGGAGAGAAACTCTGATATGTGTTTTAATTGTTTGTTTTATTTTATTTTGGGAACGAGGTGTTACAATATGCTTCTATGAAGAGATTGCCACTAATCGTTGAAAATGGATAAGCTTCTCGAAAGAGCTTGCCAATTATCGCTGAAGAAGGATAAGCTTCTCGAACGAGATTGCCATTTATCGTTGAAGATGGATAAGCTTCTTGAAACAGATTGCTACTTATCTTTAAAGAAGGATAAGCTTCTATAAAGAGATAGCCACTTATTGTTGAAAATGGATAAGCTTCTCGAAAGATATTTTCGATTACCATTAGAAGAAGAATAAGCTTCTCTGAAGAGATTTTCACTTATCGTTGAAGACGGATAATCTTCTCTAAAGAGATTTCCACTTACCGTTGAAGAAGGATAAGCTTCTCTGAAGAGATTGCCACTTATCGTTGGAAATGGATAAGCTTCTCGAAAGTGATTGCTACTTATCGCTGAAAATGGTTAAGCTTCTCGAAAGAGATTGCCACTTATCGTTGAAAATTGATAAGCTTCTCGACATACATTACCACTTATCGTTGAAAATGGATAGCTTCTCGAAAGAGATTGCCACTTATCTTTGAAAATGGATAAGCTTTTCGAAAGAGATTTCCACTTATCGTTGAAAATTGATAAGCTTCTCGAAAGACATTGCCACTTATCATTGAAAATCGATAAGCTTCTCGAAACAGATTGCCACTTATCGTTGAAAATGGATAAGCTTCTCGAAAGAGATTGCCACTTATTGTTGAAGAAGGATAAGCTTCTCTGAAGAGATTTCCACTTATCGTTGAAAATAGATAAGCTTCTCGAAAGAGATTGCCACTTATCGTTAAAGAAGGATACGCTTCGCTAAAGAAATTGCCACATATCGTTGGAAATGGATAAGCTTCTCGAAAGAGATTTCCAATTATCGTTGAAGAAGGATAAGCTTCTCCAAAGAGAATGCCACTTATCGTTGAAGAAGGATAAGCTTCTCTGAAGAAATTTCAACTTATCATTGAGAATGGATAAGCCTCTCTAAAGAGATTGCCACTTATCGTTGAAGAAGGATATGCTTCTATGAAGAGATTGCCACTAATCATTGAAAATGGATAAGCTTCTCGAAAGATATTGCCATTTATCGTTGAAGATGGATAAGCTTCTTGAAAGAGATTGCCACTTATCTTTGAAGAAGGATAAGCTTCTATGAAGAGATTGACACTTATTTTTGAAAATGGATAAGCTTCTCGAAAGAGATTTCTGCTTACCATTGAAGAAGAATAAGCATCTCTGAAGAGATTTTCACTTATCATTGAAGTTGGATAATCTTCTCTGAAGATATTGCCACTTACCTTTGAAGAAGGATAAGCTTCCTTGAAGAGATTGCCACCTATCGTTGAAAATGGATAAGCTTCTCGAAAGAGATTGCCACTTATCGTTAAAGAAGGATACGCTTCGCTAAAGAAATTTCCACTTATCGTTGAAAATGGATAAGCTTCTCGAAATAGATTTCCACTTATCCCTGAGGAAGGATATGCATCTCGAAAGATATTTCAAATTATCGTTGAAGAATGATAAGCTTCTCCAAAGAGAATTCCACTTATCATTGAAGAAGGATAAGCTTCTCTGAAGAAATTTCAACTTATCATTGAGAATGGATAAGCCTCTCTAAAGAGATTGCCACTTATCTTTGACGAAGGATATGCTTCTATGAAGAGATTTCCACTAATCATTGAAAATGGATAAGCTTCTCGAAAGATATTGCCATTTTTCGTTGAAGATGGATAAGCTTCTTGAAAGAGATTTCCACTTATCTTTGAAGAATGATAAGTTTCTATAAAGAGATTGCCACTTATTTTTGAAAATGGATAAGCTTCTCGAAAGAGATTTCTGCTAACCATTGAAGAAGAATAAGCATCTGTGAAGAGATTTTCACTTATCGTTGAAGACGGATAATCTTCTCTGAAGAGATTGCCACTTACCTTAGAAGAAGGATAAGCTTCTCTGAAGAGATTGCCACCTATCGTTGAAAATGGATAAGCTTCTCGAAAGTGATTGCCACTTATTGTTGAAGAAGTATAAGTTTCTCTGAATAAATTGCCACTTATCGTAGAAAATGGATAAGCTTCTCGAAAGAGATTGCCACTTATCGTTAAAAAAGGATACGCTTCGGTAAAGAAATTGCCACTTATCATTGAAAATGGATAACCTTCTTGAAAGAGATTTCCAATTATCGTTAAAGAAGGATAAGCTTCTCGAAAGAGAATGCCAATTATCGTTGAAGAAGGATAAGCTTCTCTGAAGAAGTTTCCACATATCTTTGAAAATGGATAAGCTTCTCGAAAGAGATTGCCATTTATCGTTGACGAAGGATATGCTTCTATGAAGAGATAGCCACTAATCGTTGAAAATGGATATGCTTCTCGAAAGAGATTGCCATTTATCGTTGAAGATGGATAACCTTCTTGAAACAGATTGCCACTTATCTTTAAAGAAGGATAAGCTTCTATAAAGAGATAGCCACTTTTATTTAAAATGGATAAGCTTCTCGAAAGATATTTTCGATTATCATTAGAAGAAGAATAAGCTTCTCTGAAGAGATTTTCACTTATCGTTGAAGACGGATAATCTTCTCTGAAGAGATTTCCACTTACATTTCAAGAAGGATAAGCTTCTCTGAAGAGATTGCCACCTATTGAGCTTCTCGAAAGTGATTGTCACTTATTGTTGAAGAAGGATACGCTTTTCTGAAGAGATTGTCACTTATAGTTGAAAATGGATAACCTTCTCGAAAGAGATTACCACTTAATATTAAAGAAGGATACGCTTCGCTAATGAAGTTGCCACATATCGTTGAAAATGGATAAGCTTCTCAAAACAGATTGCCACTTATCGCTGAGGAAGGACATACATCTCGAAAGAGATTTCCAATTATCGTTGAAGAAGGATAGGCTTCTCGGAAGAGAATTCCAGTTATCGTTGAAGAAGGATAAGCTTTTCTGAAGAAATTTCCACATATCTTTGAAAATGGATATGCTTCTCCGAAGAGATTGCCACTTATCGTTGACGAAGGATATGCTTCTATGAAGAGATAGTCACTAATCGTTGAAAATGGATAAGCTTCTCAAAATAGATTTCCATTTATCGTTGAAGATGGGTAAGCTTCTTGAAACAGATTGCCACTTATCTTTAAAGAAGGATAAGCTTCTATAAAGAGATAGCCACTTTTGTTTAAAATGGATAAGCTTCTCGAAAGATATTTTCGATTATCATTAGAAGAAGAATAAGCTTCTCTGAAGAGATTTTCACTTATCTTTGAAGACGGATAATCTTCTCTGAAGAGATTGCCACTTACATTTCAAGAAGGATAAGCTTCTCAGAAGAGATTGCCACCTATCGTTGAAAATGGATAAGCTTCTCGAAAGTGATTGCCACTTATTGTTGAAGAAGGTTACGCTTTTCAGAAGAGATTATCACTTATCGTTGAAAATGGATAACCTTCTCGAAAGAGATTTCCACTTAATATTAAAGAAGGATACGCTTTGCTAATGAAATTGCCACTTATCGTTGAAAATGGATAAGCTTCTCAAAATAGATTGCCACTTATCGCTAGGGAAGGATATGCATCTCCAAAGAGATTTCCAATTATCGTTGAAGAAGGATAAGCTTCTCGAAAGAGAATGCCACTTATCGTTGAAGAAGGATAAGCTTCTCTGAATAAATTTCCACATATCTTTGAAAATGGATAAGCTTCTCCGAAGAGATTGCCACTTATCGTTGACGAAGGATATGCTTCTATGAAGAGATAGCCACTAATCGTTGAAAATGGATAAGCTTCTCGAAAGAGATTACCATTTATCGTTGAAGATGGGTAAGCTTCTGGAAACAGATTGCCACTTATCTTTAAAGAAGGATAAGCTTCTACGAAGAGGTAGCCACTTTTGTTGAAAATGGATAAGCTTCTCGAAAGATATTTACAATTACCATTAGAAGAAGAATAAGCTTCTCTGAAGAGATTTTCACTTATCTTTGAAGACGGATAATCTTCTCTGAAGAGATTGCCACTTACCTTTGAAGAAGGATATGCTTCTCTGAAGAGATTACCACCTATCGTTGAAAATGGATAAGCTTCTCGAAAGGGATTGCCACTTATTGTTGAAGAAGGATACGCTTCTATGAAGAGATTGTCACTTATTGTTTAAAATGGATAAGCTTCTCAAAACAGATTGCCACTTATCATTAAAGAAGGATACGCTTCGATAAATAAATTTCCACTTATCGTTGAAAATGGATAAGCTTCTCGAAATAGATTGCCACTTATCGCTGATGAAGGATATGCATCTCGAAAGATATTTACAATTATCTTTGAAGAAGGATAAGCTTCTCGAAAGATAATGCCGCTTATCGTTGAAGAAGGATAAGCTTCTCTGAAGAAATTTCCACATATCTTTGAAAATGGATAAGCTTCTCCGAAGAGATCACAACTTATCGTTCACGAAGGATATGCTTCTATGAAGAGATAGCCACTAATCGTTGAAAATGGATAAGGTTCTTGAAAGAGATTTCCATTTATCGTTGAAGATGGGTAAGCTTCTCGAAACAGATTGCCACTTATCTTTAAAGAAGGATAAGCTTCTACGAAGAGATAGCAACTTTTGTTGAAAATGGGTAAGTTTCTCGAAAGATATTTTCGATTACCATTAGAAGAAGAATAAGCTTCTCTGAAGAGATTTTCACTTATCGTTGAAGACGGATAATCTTCTCTAAAGAGATTGCCACTTGCCTTTGAAGAAGGATAAGCTTCTCTGAAGAGATTGCCACCTATCGTTGAAAATGGATAAGCTTCTCGAAAGTGATTGCCACTTATTGTTGAACAAGGATAAGCTTCTCTGAAGAGATTGCCACTTATCGTAGAAAATGGATAAGCTTCTCGAAATAGATTGCCACTTATCGCTGAGGAAGGATATGCATCTCGAAAGAGATTTACAATTATCTTTGAAGAAGGATAAGCTTCTCGAAAGATAATGCCGCTTATCGTTGAAGAAGGATAAGCTTCTCTGAAGAAATTTCCACATATCTTTGAAAATGGATAAGCTTCTCCGAAGAGATCACAACTTATCGTTCACGAAGGATATGCTTCTATGAAGAGATAGCCACTAATCGTTGAAAATGGATAAGGTTCTTGAAAGAGATTTCCATTTATCGTTGAAGATGGGTAAGCTTCTCGAAACAGATTGCCACTTATCTTTAAAGAAGGATAAGCTTCTACGAAGAGATAGCAACTTTTGTTGAAAATGGGTAAGTTTCTCGAAAGATATTTTCGATTACCATTAGAAGAAGAATAAGCTTCTCTGAAGAGATTTTCACTTATCGTTGAAGACGGATAATCTTCTCTAAAGAGATTGCCACTTGCCTTTGAAGAAGGATAAGCTTCTCTGAAGAGATTGCCACCTATCGTTGAAAATGGATAAGCTTCTCGAAAGTGATTGCCACTTATTGTTGAACAAGGATAAGCTTCTCTGAAGAGATTGCCACTTATCGTAGAAAATGGATAAGCTTCTCGAAATAGATTGCCACTTATCGCTGAGGAAGGATATGTATATCGAAAGAGATTGCCATTTATCGTTAAAGATGGATAAGCTTCTTGAAAGAGATTGCCAGTTATCTTTGAAGAAGGAAAAGCCTCTATGAATAGATTGCCACTTATTTTTGAAAATGGATAAGCTTCTCGGAAGAGATTTCTGCTTACCATTGAAGAAGAATAAGCTTCTCTGAAGATATTTTCACTTATCGTTGAAGACGGATAATCTTCTTTGAAGAGATTGCCACTTACCTTAGAAGAAGGATAAGTTTCTCTGAAGAGATTGCCACATATCGTTGAAAGCGAATAAGCTTCTCGAAAGTGATTGCCACTTATTGTTGAAGAAGTATAAGTTTCTCTGAATAAATTAGCACTTATCATTGAAAATGGATAAGCTTCTCGAAAGAGAATGCCACTTATCGTTGAAGAAGGATAAGCTTCTCTGAAGAAATTTCCATATATCTTTGAAAATGGATAAACTTCTCCGAAGAGATTGCCACTTATCGTTGACGAAGGATATGCTTCTATGAAGAGATAGCCACTAATTGTTGAAAATGGATAAGCTTCTCGAAAGAGATTTCCATTTATCGTTGAAGATGGGTAAGCTTCTGGAAACGGATTGCCACTTATCTTTAAAGAAGGATAAGCTTCTACGAAGAGATAGCCACTTTTGTTGAAAATGGATATGCTTCTCGAAAGATATTTACAATTACCATTAGAAGAAGAATAAGCTTCTCTGAAGAGATTTTCACTTATCTTTGAAGACGGATAATCTTCTCTGAAGAGATTGCCACTTACCTTTGAAGAAGGATAAGCTTCTCTGAAGAGATTACCACCTATCGTTGAAAATGGATAAGCTTCTCGAAAGTTATTGCCACTTATTGTTGAAGAAGGATACGCTTCTCTGAAGAGATTGTCACTTATTGTTTAAAATGGATAAGCTTCTCGAAAGAGATTACCACTTATCATTAAAGAAGGATACGCTTCGCTAAATAAATTTCCACTTATCGTTGAAAATGTATAAGCTTCTCGAAATAGATTGCCACTTATCGCTGAGGAAGGACATGCATCTCGAAAGAGATTTCCAATTATCTTTGAAGAAGGATAAGCTTCTCGAAAGAGAATGCCGCTTATCGTTGAAGAAGGATAAGCTTCTCTGAAGAAATTTCCACATATCTTTGAAAATGGATAAGCTTCTCCGAAGAGATTGCAACTTATCGTTGACGAAGGATATG
This sequence comes from Lathyrus sativus, assembly GCA_963859935.3. Classification (NCBI taxonomy): domain Eukaryota; kingdom Viridiplantae; phylum Streptophyta; class Magnoliopsida; order Fabales; family Fabaceae; genus Lathyrus; species Lathyrus sativus. The sequence continues at coordinate 238,785,511 of OZ012738.1, read as the reverse complement.
CTTCTATGAAGAGATAGCCACTAATCGTTGAAAATGGATAAGCTTCTCGAAAGAGATTGCCATTTATCGTTGAAGATGGGTAAGCTTCTCGAAACAGATTGCCACTTATCTTTAAAGAAGGATAAGCTTCTACGAAGAGATAGCAACTTTTGTTGAAAATGGGTAAGTTTCTCGAAAGATATTTTCGATTACCATTAGAAGAAGAATAAGCTTCTCTGAAGAGATTTTCACTTATCGTTGAAGACGGATAATCTTCTCTGAAGAGATTGCCACTTGCCTTTAAAGAAGGATAAGCTTCTCTGAAGAGATTTCCACCTATCGTTGAAAATGGATAAGCTTCTCAAAAGTAATTGCCACTTATTGTTGAAGAAGGATAAGCTTCTTTGAAGAGATTGCCACTTATCGTAGAATATGGATAAGCTTCTCGAAATAGATTGCCACTTATCGTTGTGGAAGGATATGCATATCGAAAGAGATTGCCATTTATCGTTGAAGATGGATAAGCTTCTTAAAAGAGATTGCTAGTTATCTTTGAAGAAGGAAAATCTTCTATGAATAGATTGCCACTTATTTTTGAAAATGGATAAGCTTCTCGAAAGAGATTTCTGCTTACCATTGAAGAAGAATAAGCTTCTCTGAAGAGATTTTCACTTATCGTTGAAGACGGATAATCTTCTCTGAAGAGATTGCCACTTACCTTAGAAGAAGGATAAGTTTCTCTGAAGAGATTGCCACCTATCGTTGAAATCGGATAAGCTTCTCGAAAGTGATTGCCACTAATTGTTGAAGAAGTATAAGTTTCTCTGAATAAATTGCCACTTATCGTTGAAAATGGATAAGCTTCTCGAAAGAGATCTCCACTTATCGTTAAAGAAGGAGACGCTTCGCTAAAGATATTGCCACTGATTGTTGAAAATGGATAAGCTTCTCGAAATAGATTTCCAATTATCGCTGAAGAAGGATATGCATCTCGAAAGAGATTTCCAATTATCTTTGAAGAAGGATAAGGTTCTCGAAAGAGAATGACACTTATCGTTGAAGAAGGTTAAGCTTCTCAGAAGAAATTTCCACCTATCTTTTAAAATGGATAAGTTTCTCCGAAGAGATTGCCACTTATCGTTGACGAGGGATATGCTTCTATGAAGAGATAGCCACTAATCGTTGAAAATGGATAAGCTTCTCGAAATAGATTTCCATTTTATTGTTGAAGATGGGTAAGCTTCTTGAAACAGATTGCCACTTATCTTTAAAGAAGGATAAGCTTCTATGAAGAGATAGACACTTTGGTTGAATATGGATAAGCTTCTCGAAGGATATTTTCGATTACCATTAGAAGAAGAATAAGCTTTTCTGAAGAGATATTCACTTATCGTTGAAGACGGATAATCTTCTCTGAAGAGATGGCCACTTACCTTTGAAGAAGGATAAGCTTGACTGAAGAGATTGCCACCTATCGTTGAAAATGGATAAGCTTCTCGAAAGAGATTGCCACTTATTGTTGAAGAAGGATAAGCCTCTCTGAAGAGATTTCCACTTATCGTTGAAAATGGATACGCTTCTCGAAAGAGATTGCCACTTATCATTAAAGAAGAATACGCTTCGTTAAATAAATTGCCACTTATCGTTGAAAATGGATAAGCTTCTCGAAATATATTTCCACTTATCGCTGAAGAAGGATATGCATCTCGAAAGAGATTTCCAATTATCTTAGAAGAAGGATAAGTTTCTCGAAAGAGAATGCCAGTTATCGTTGAAGAAGGATAAGCTTCTTTGAAGAAATTTCCACATATCTTTGAAAATGGATAAGCTTCTCCGAAGAGATTGCCACTTATCGTTGAGGAAGGATATGCTTCTATGAAGAGATAGCCATTAATCGTTGAAAAAGTGATAAGCTTCTCGAAAGAGATTGCCATTTATCGCTGAAGATGGGTAAGCTTCTTGAAATAGATTGCCACTTATCTTTAAAGAAGGGTAAGCTTCTATGAAGAGATAGCCACTTTTGTTGAAAATGGATAAGCTTCTCGAAAGATATTTTCGATTACCATTAGAAGAAGAATAAGCTTCTCTGAAGAGATATTCACTTATCGTTGATGACGGATAATCTTCTCTGAAAAGAATACCACTTACTTTTGAAGAAGGATAAGCTTCTTTGAAGAGATTGCCACCTATCATTGAAAATGGATAAACTTCTCGAAAGTGATTGCCACTTATTGTTGAAGAAGGATAAGCTTCTCTAAAGAGATTTCCACTTATTGTTGAAAATGGATAAGCTTCTCGAAAGAGATTGCCACGTATCGTTAAAGAAGGATACGCTTCGCTAAAGAAATTGCCACTTATCGTTGAAAATGGATAAGCTTCTCGAAATAGATTGGCAATTATCGCTGAAGAAGCATATGCATCTCGAAAGAGACTTCCAATTATCTTTGAAGAAGGATAAGCTTCTCGAAAGAAAATGACACTTATCGTTGAAGAAGGATAAGCTTCTCTGAAAAAATTTCCACCTATCTTTGAAAATGGATAAGCTTCTCCGAAGAGATTGCCACTTATCGTTGACAAAGGATATGCTTCTCTGAAGAGATAGCCACTAATCGTTGGAAATGGATAAGGTTCTCGAAAGAGATTGCCATTTATCGGTGAAGATGGGTAAGTTTCTTGAAACATATTTCTAGTTATCTTTAAAGAAGGATAAGCTTATATGAAGAGATAACCACTTATTGTTGAAAATGGATAAGCTTCTCGAAAGATATTTCTGCTTCCCATTGAATAAGAATAAGCTTCTCAAATGACATTTTCACTTATGTTTGAAGACGAATAATCTTCTCTGAAGAGATTTCCACTTACCTTAGAAGAAGGATAAGCTTCTCTGAAGAGATTGCCACCAATCGTTGACAATAGATAAGCTTCTCGAAAGTGATTGCCACTTATTGTTGAAGAAGGATAAGCTTCATTGCAGAGATTTCCACTTATCGTTGAAAATGGATAAGCTTCTCGAAAGAGATTGCCATTTATCGTTGAAGATGGGTAAGCTTCTTGAAACAAATTGCCACTTATCTTTAAAGAAGGATAAGCTTCTATGAAGAGATAGCCACTTTTGTTGAAAATGGATAAGCTTCTTGAAAGATATTTCCGATTACCATTCGAAGAAGAATAAGCTTCTCTGAAGAGATATTCACTTATCGTTGAAGACTTATAATCTTCTCTGAAGAGATTGCCACTTACCTTTGAAGAAGGATAAGCTTCTCTGAAGAGATTGCCACCTATTGTTGAAAATGGATAAGCTTCTCAGAAGAAATTTCCACCTATCTTAGAAAATGGATAAGTTTCTCCGAAGAGATTGCCACTTATCATTGACGAAGGATATGCTTCTATTAAGAGATAGCCACTAATCGTTGAAAATGGATAAGCTTCTCGAAAGACATATCCATTTTATTGTTGAAGATGGGTAAGCTTCTTGAAACAGATTGCCACTTATCTTTAAAGAAGGATAAGCTTCTATGAAGAGATAGCCACTTTTGTTGAAAATGGATAAGCTTCTCGAAAGATATTTTCGATTACCATTAGAAGCAGAATAAGCTTCTCTGAAGAGATATTCACTTATCGTTGAAGACAGATAATCTTCTCTGAAGAGATGGCCACTTACATTTGAAGAAGGATAAGTTTCTCGAAAGAAAATGACACTTATCGTTGAAGAAGGATAAGCTTCTCTGTAAAAATTTCCACCTATCTTTAAAAATAGATAAGCTTCTCCGAAGAGATTGCCACTTATCGTTGACAAAGGATATGCTTCTCTGAAGAGATAGCCACTAATTGTTGAAAATGGATAAGCTTCTCGAAAGAGATTTCCATTTATCGGTGAAGATGGGTAAGTTTCTTGAAACATATTGCCAGTTATCTTTAAAGAAGGATAAGCTTCTATGAAGAGATAGCCACTTATTGTTGAAAATGGATAAGCTTCTCGAAAGATATTTCTGCTTACCATTGAAGAAGAATAAGCTTCTCAAAAGACATTTTCACTTATCTTTGAAGACGGATAATCTTCTCTAAAGAGATTTCCACTTACCTTAGAAGAAGGATAAGCTTCTCTGAAGAGATTGCCACCTATCGTTGAAAATAGATAAGCCTCTCGAAAGTGGATAAGCTTCTCTGCAGAGATTTCAACTTATCGTTGAAAATGGATAAGCTTCTCGAAATAGATTGGCACTTATCATTAAAGAAGGATACGCTTCGCTAAAGAAATTGCCACTTATCGTTGAAAATGGATAAGCTTCTAGAAATAGATTGCCACTTATCGCTGAGGAAGGATATGCATCTCGAAAGAGATTTCCAATTACCGTTGAAGAAGGATAAGCTTCTCGAAAGCGAATGCCACTTATCCTTGAAGAAGGATAAGCTTCTCTGAAGAAATTTCCACATATCTTTGAAAATGGATAAGCTTCTCCGAAGAGATTGCCACTTATCGTTGACGAAGGATATGCTTCTATGAAGAGATAACCACTAATAGTTGAAAATGTATAAGCTTCTCGAAAGAGATTGCCATTTATCGTTGAAGATGGGTAATCTTATTGAAACAAATTGCCACTTATCTTTAAAGAAGGATAAGCTTCTATGAAGAGATATCCACTTTTGTTGAAAATGGATAAGCTTCTCGAAAGATATTTTCGATTACCATTCGAAGAAGAATAAGCTTCTCTGAAGAGATATTCACTTATCGTTGAAGACGTATAATCTTCTCTGAAGAGATTGCCACTTACCTTTGAAGAAGGATAAGCTTCTCTGAAGAGATTGCCACCTATTGTTGAAAATGGATAAGCTTCTCAGAACAAATTTCCAACTATCTTTGAAAATGGATAAGCTTCTCCGAAGAGGATGCCACTTATCGTTGACAAAGGATACGCTTCTCTGAAGAGATAGCCACTTACCTTTGAAGAAGGATAAGCTTCTTGAAAGAAAATGACACTTATCGTTGAAGAAGGATAAGCTTCTTTAAAAAAAGTTCCACCTATCTTTGAAAATCGATAAGCTTCTCCGAAGAGATTGCCACTTATCGTTGACAAAGGATACGCTTCTCTCAAGAGATAGCCACTAATCGTTGAAAGAGGATAAGCTTCTCGAAAGAGATTTCCATTTTATTGTTGAAGATGGGTAAGTTTCTTGAAACAGATTGCCACTTATATTTAAAGAAGGATAAGCTTCTATGAAGAGATAGCCACTTTGGTTGAAAGTGGATAAGCTTCTCGAAAGATCTTTTTGATTACCATTAGAAGAAGAATAAGCTTCTCTGAAGAGATATTCACTTATCGTTGAAGACGGATAATCTTCTCTAAAGAGATTGCCACTTACCTTTGAAGAAGGATAAACTTCTCTGAAGAGATTGCCACTTATCGTTAAAAATGGATAAGCTTCTCGAAAGTAATTGCCACTTATTGTTGAAGAAGGATACGCTTCTCTGAAGATATTGTCACTTATTCTTGATAATGGATAAGCTTTTTGAAAGAGATTGCCACTTATCATAAAATAAGGATACGCTTCGCTAAAGATATTGCCACTTATCGTTGAAAATGGATAAGCTTCTCGAAATAGATTGCCAATTATCGCTGAGGAAGGATATGCATCTCGAAAGAGATTTCCAATTATCTTTGAAGAAGGATAAGCTTCTCGAAAGAGAATGACACTTATCGTTGAAGAAGGATAAACTTCTCTGAAGAAATTTCCACCTATCTTTGAAAATGGATAAGCTTCTCCGAAGAGACTGCCACTTATCATTGACAAAGGATATGCTTCTATGAAGAGATACCCACTAATCTTTGAAAATGGATAAGCTTCTCGAAAGAGATTGCCATTAATCGGTGAAGATGGGTAAGTTTCTTGAAACATATTTCCAGTTATCTTTAAAGAAGGATAAGCTTATATGAAGAGATAGCCACTTATTGTTGAAAATGGATAAGCTTCTCGAAAGATATTTCTGCTTACCATTGAAGAAGAATAAGCTTCTCAAAATACATTTTCACTTATGTTTGAAGACGGATAATATTCTTTGAAGAGATTTCCACTTACCTTAGAAGAAGGATAAGCTTCTCTGAAGAGATTGCCACCAATCGTTGAAAATAGATAAGCTTCTCGAAAGTGATTGCCACTTATTGTTGAAGAAGGATAAGCTTCACTGCAGAGATTTCCACTTATCGTTGAAAATGGATAAGCTTCTCGAAAGAGATTGCCACTTATCACTAAAGAAGGATACGCTTCGCTAAAGAAATTGCCACTTATCGTTGAAAATGGATAAGCTTCTCAAAATAAATTGCCACTTATCGCTGAGGAAGGATATGCATCTCGAAAGAGATTTCCAATTATCGTTGAAGAAGGATAAGATTCTCGAAAGAGAATGACACTTATCGTTGAAGAAGGATAAGCTTCTCTGAAGAAATTTCCACATATCTTTGAAAATGGATAAGCTTCTCCGAAGAGATTTCCACTTATCGTTGACGAAGGATATGCTTCTATGAAGAGATAACCACTAATAGTTGAAAATGGATAAGCTTCTCGAAAGAGATTGCCATTTATCGTTGAAGATGGGTAAGCTTCTTGAAACAAATTACCACTTATCTTTAAAGAAAGATAAGCTTCTATGAAGAGATAGCCACTTATTGTTGAAAATGGATAAGCTTCTCGATAGATATTTTCGATTACCATTAGAAGAAGAATAAGCTTCTCTGAAGAGATTTTCACTTATCGTTGAAAATGGATAAGCTTCTCGAAAGTAATTGCCACTTATTGTTGAAGAAGGATACGCTTCTCTGAAGAGATTGTCACTTATCGTTGAAAATGGAAAAGCTTTTTGAAATAGATTGCCACTTATCATTAAAGAAGGATACGCTTCACTAAAGATATTGCCACTTATCGTTGAAAATGGATAAGCTTCTCGAAATAGATTGCCAATTATTGCTGAGGAAGGATATGCATCTCGAAAGAGATTTCCAATTATCTTTGAAGAAGGATAAGCTTCTCGAAAGAGAATGACACTTATCCTTGAAGAAGGATAAGCTTCTCTAAAGAAATTTCCACATATCTTTGAAAATGGATAAGCTTCTCCGAAGAGATTGCCACTTATCGTTGACAAAGAATATGCTTCTATGAAGAGATAACCACTAATCGTTGAAAATGGATAAGATTCTCGAAAGAGATTGCCATTTATCGTTGAAGATGGGTAAGCTTCTTGAAACAAATTGCCACTTATCTTTAAAGAAGGATAAGCTTCTATGAAGAGATAGCCACTTTTGTTGAAAATGGATAAGCTTATCAAAAGATATTTTTGATTACCATTCGAAGAAGAATAAGCTTCTCTGAAGAGACATTCATTTATCGTTGAAGACGTATAATCTTCTCTAAAGAGACTGCCACTTACCTTTGAAGAAGGATAAGCTTCTCTGAAGAGATTGCCACCTATCGTTGAAAATGGATAAGCTTCTCGAAAGTAATTGCCACTTATTGTTGAAGAAGGATACGCTTCTCTGAAGAGATTGTCACTTATCGTTGAAAATGGATAAGCTTTTCGAAAGAGATTGCCACTTATCATTAAAGAAGGATACGCTTCGCTAAAGATATTGCCACTTATCGTTGAAAATGGATAAGCTTCTCGAAATAGATTGCCAATTATCGCTGAGGAAGGATATGCATCTCGAAAGAGATTTCCAATTATCTTTGAAGAAGGATAAGCTTCTCGAAAGAGAATGACACTTATCGTTGAAGAAGGATAAGCTTCTCTGAAGAAATTTCCACCTATCTTTGAAAATGGATAAGCTTCTCCGAAGAGACTGCCACTTATCATTGACAAAGGATATGCTTCTATGAAGAGATAGCCACTAATCTTTGAAAATGGATAAGCTTCTCGAAAGAGATTGCCATTTATCAGTGAAGATGGGTAAGTTTCTTGAAACATATTGCCAGTTATCTTTAAAGAAAGATAAGCTTATATGAAGAGATAGCCACTTATTGTTGAAAATGGATAAGCTTCTCGAAAGATATTTCTGCTTACCATTGAAGAAGAATAAGCTTCTCAAAATACATTTTCACTTATCTTTGAAGACGGATAATCTTCTATGAAGATATTTCCACTTACCTTAGAAGAAGGATAAGCTTCTCTGAAGAGATTGCCACCTATCGTTGAAAATAAATAAGCTTCTCGAAAGTGATTGCCACTTATTGTTGAAGAAGGATAAGCTTCTATGCAGAGATTTCCACTTATCGTTGAAAATGGATAAGCTTCTCGAAAGAGATTGCCACTTATCGCTAAAGAAGGATAGGCTTCGCTAAAGAAATTTCCACTTATCGTTGAAAATGGATAAGCTTCTCAAAATAAATTGCCACTTATCGCTGAGGAAGGATATGCATCTCGAAAGAGATTTCCAATTATCGTTGAAGAAGGATAAGCTTCTCGAAAGAGAATGACACTTATCGTTGAAGAAGGATAAGCTTCTCTGAAGAAATTTCCACATATCTTTGAAAATGGATAAGCTTCTCCGAAGAGATTTCCACTTATCGTTGATGATGGATATGCTTCTATGAAGAGATAACCACTAATAGTTGAAAATGAATAAGCTTCTCGAAAGAGATTGCCATTTATCGTTGAAGATGGGTAAGCTTCTTGAAACAAATTGCCACTTATCTTTAAAGAAAGATAAGCTTCCATGAAGAGATAGCCACTTATTGTTGAAAATGGATAAGCTTCTTGAAAGATATTTTCGATTACCATTAGAAGAAGAATAAGCTTCTCTAAAGAGATTTTCACGTATCGTTGAAAACGGATAATCTTCTCGAAAGTGATTGCCACTTATTGTTGAAGAAGAATACGCTTCTCTAGAGAGATTGTCACTTATTGTCGAAAATGGATAAGCTTCTCGAAAGAGATTCCCACTTATCATTAAAGAAGGATTCGCTTCGCTAAAGAAATTGCCACTTATCGTTGAAAATGGATAAGCTTCTCGAAATAGATTGCCAATTATCGCTGAGGAAGGATATGCATCTCGAAAGAGATTTCCAATTATCTTTGAAGAAGGATAAGCTTCTCGAAAGAGAATGACACTTATCCTTGAAGAAGGATAAGCTTCTCTGAAGAAATTTCCACCTATCTTTGAAAATGGATAAGCTTCTCCGAAGAGACTGCGACTTATCGTTGACAAAGGATATGCTTCTATAAAGAGATAGCCACTAATCTTTGAAAATGAATAAGCTTCTCGAAAGAGATTCCCATTTATCGGTGAAAATGGGTAAGTTTCTTTAAACATATTGCCAGTTATCTTTAAAGAAGGATAAGCTTATATGAAGAGATAGCCACTTATTGTTGAAAATGGATAAGCTTCTCGAAAGATATTTCTGCTTACCATTGAAGAAGAATAAGCTTCTCAAAAGACATTTTCACTTATCTTTGAAGACGGATAATCTGCTTTGAAGAGATTTCCACTTACCTTAGAAGAAGGATAAGCTTCTCTGAATAGATTGCCACCTATCGTTGAAAATAGATAAGCTTCTCTGAATAGATTGCCACCTATCGTTGAAAATAGATAAGCTTCTCGAAAGTGATTTCCACTTATTGTTGAAGAAGGATAAGCTTCTCTGCAGATATTTCCAATTATCGTTGAAAATGGATAAGCTTCTCGAAAGAGATTGCCACTTATCGTTAAAGAAAGATACGCTTCGATAAAGAAATTGCCACTTATCGTTGAAAATGGATAAGCTTCTCAAAATAAATTGCCACTTATCGCTGAGGAAGGATATGCATCTCAAAAGAGATTTCCAATTATCGTTGAAGAAGTATAAGATTCTCGAAAGAGAATGACACTTATAGTTGAAGAAGGATAAGCTTCTCTGAAGAAATTTCCACATATCTTTGAAAATGGATAAGCTTCTCCGAAGAGATTGCCACTTATCGTTGACGAAGTGTCGCTACTGCGAAAATCGGGGCCGGCTGAACAGAAGAGTCGCCACCGTGCGTTATTTATCCCAACGGAGGGAAAGGAAACGCTCAGAGTAAACCTACCGCAAAGACGGGAAAGGAATGGTCGTCGCAACCAAATCCTGGATTCGGGAGTCAGTTACGCAAGGGGAAGGTATTAGCACCCCTCACGTCCGTCGTACTCGACGGGATCCACGCTTGTTTTCTAGTACGGATTGTTATTCTATCTACTCTACAGGTCAAGGGTTAAAATAAAATAAAATGACTCGGCAAAGTATCGCACTTTATGCCTACGTATTCCCGTCTGGAACGAGAAATCAGAGTCAGCGTAGTTTGCCTACCTACTGGAAAGGAGGGGAAGGTTGCTCGCTAGGATATCGCATCCTATGCCTACGTACTTTCATACAGCATGAAAGATCAGAGCAAACGTAGTTCGGGGCACTACAGGGGAAGTTGCTCGCCAATACGTCAGTATTGTGCCTATGTATTCTCGTCAGAGAAATCAGAGCATGACGTAGTTCAGGCTAACTACGGGTAAACAGGGTGTTCTCGATCACACGGGGGTGAGAGAAAGGATTGACGATACTAGCGTACGCATTCTAGCAGTTAGGTGGACGCTGCTAGACCATTGGAGACTTAGGCGTACCTGTTTGCGGTAGAACGGACATAGTATGTCGGGTTTAAAGGTATGGGAACCTACGGGAACTAGTGTCGCTTCCGCGAAAATGAGGTGCCGGCAAAACAGAAGAGTCGCCACCTTTCGTTATTTATCCCTCGGAGCGGGAAAGGAAACGATCGGAAAAACCTGACGAAAAGGTATAAGATAAGGTCATCGCAATCGTTGTCTGGGTTCGGGAGTCGGTTACGCAAGGGGAAGGTATTAGCACCCCTCACGTCCGCCGTACACGACGGGATCCACGCTTGTTGTGTTTACTGTACGAGTTGGTTTATCTATCTACCTATCAAGGCTGGCTAAAACAGAAAAGAAAAATGACTCGGCAAAGCGTCGCGCTTTATGCCTACGTATTCTCATCAGAGAATGAGAAATCATATTCAACGTAGTTCGACCTACGAGGGGTTACGGGGAAGGTGGCTCGCCAATACATCGGTATTGTGCCTACGTACTCTCAACAGGTATGAGAGATCAGAGCTTACGTAGTTCGGGATAATACGGATTACGGGGATTCAGATTCATCTGTTTTATCGAGTAGGGTTAAACAACAGTTCTGGCAGTTAGGGACAAAGCCTGTTTGCGTTGGCGCTGAAGTTTAACGACACTCTTTTCTTCAGAAAAGCTTCCTTTGAATTATGGGCCCATGGGGCAAAAAGGTTTGAAGTTTGTTTTCTGTCTTTTACGGAAGAACTGTTTTATATGGATGTTTGCAATTTCAATCGCACTAGAGACTATGACCTGAGAGTGAATGCGTTGCATGTCACCCAAAGGGTGCCATACTAAACATCCAGACTGTTGAAAAGAAGCTCTCCAACAATCCTTTCCCAGATAGCTTAAGGCTCGTAACGTACGAAAGAAATCATTCATGATTACTGTATCTTAAGCTGTTTTTAGATGAGAAGAGAACAGGCTCAACTACGGGGAGACTATCAAGTCCTACTGTTGTCATGCCGAGGATTCATCCTATGGTTGAAGTTCGAAACAGGGAACTCCTAGATGTTGTCATGCATAGGTTTCAACCTAAAGTTCTATCATCACTTCCGTGTCAAAGGAAGTAAGATTCCTAGGGGATCATGTGAATGATAAACAGAAACAGATAAAGCATCAGCTTAAACAGTAAACAGTAAACGACTGAAAAATGCATGCAATGCAAGTGAGGGAGGAAATGTGTGTGGGGCAGCAGCCTCCACAAGCTCATCTCAACCTCAAGCCAGATATGAATAATAGTAATCATACAGAGGAAACATGCCATCAAGCAAGATAGAAGTAACTGCAATCATACAGAAGAAAAGTAAAACATGCTATCAAGCAGAATAAACCACATGGGCAAGGGAGCAGGGCTCTACCGAATACCCGCAAGCAAAGCCATACAGTAACAATACAAGCAGAGGGAGCAACTCAACCTCTAGTGCAATCATGCTCCTAATTTAAAGTCAGTCTAATCATGGACTTATTCTAATGCATCAAGCAAGTCAAACAAGGCACATCAGCACAGAAAAGAAAATAGACAAGAAAGCAGATCAACAACTCCCTCTCTCAACTCCAAGCTTCAGCTCTTCTGACAGCAACCCAGTCTTCATACTTTAATCACCCTTCAAGGTTATCAGCTTCACTGGCAAGTATCAACTTGCTCCTCCAAGGTTTCAATCCACCAAACATAAGTGTCAACTTATCTTCCCTTCTCCAAGCTTCAGCTCTTCAGTCAATTCTACCTTCAGGCTTCACTCCTAACTACAAGTATCAACTTGATTCCTTCAGGCTCTCCAAGCATCAACGTAAGTATCAACTCATCCTTTATTCTTCAAGCCTCAGCTCTTCACTCAATCTCAATTGAATCCTCTTCATAAGTATCAACTTAGTCTTCAAGCTTCAGCTCTCTGCTTCACAAGTCTCAACTAGCTTTCCCCTTTACCTACAAGCTTCAGCTTCTCAGGGTAGTCTTCAATCATATGGAAGTGTCCACTTCATCCTTCAATCTTCTAAGCCTCATCTCTTCATTCAGTCTCCATTGGATCTTCAAGTATCAACTTGTTCTTCTTGCTCTTCAAGCTTCAGCTGTAATGGCAATGCGCAAGGAATCATCCTCTTCCACACTCTTCAGTGAAGTCTTCATCTTCAAACTCAAGTCCAACATCTTTCAAGATACTCAAACTAGAAGATAATTGATTTAACAGGATGAGGGGAAATGATAAACAACTTATTGACAACCAAAGGAAGCCTGTAAGGGTTCATCATTATGAGAGACTGGTTCCCTCAAAGTTCTACTTCCCAGATAAAGCCACTCATCCTTCCAAAGGAGGGATGTGAATATCTGAGAAGGACTTTTAGTCATTTGGAGGAATGGAAGCACAAGATGCTTTCCATGTTTGTGAAAGAAATCATTCTAACTACAAGTCTCTCCCTATGTCCTATCTCCTAATCCTCATCAGACACCTTCAGGCACCAACAAATCCAAAGCTCCAAGCACCTTCAAGCAACTTCAAGCATCCTCCCCTTGTCTTCAACTTGTCTTCAATCTCAACCAAAGGCAAACCAAGCACAAACCCTAATCTAAGGGAACTAGGGAAGTTAAACTACTTGAATTAATGAATTAGGATCACCTAAAACCTAGTACTAAAGTTAGTCCTAACTAAAATACTAAAATCAATTGTAAAATGCTACAAAAATTACTATGGGAACCTAGGTCAATCATGACTCTACCACATTAGTTTCAAAGATCAAACCATCAAATTAGACCTAGAACTAAATTCTACATTCTAAGGCATCAACCTAAATCCCGAAAAAGGAAGCACCTAAATATCAATCTAGAAAGCACACCTATTTTCATCACAAAACTGTGAGAAAAATTCTATGGGATCATACATGTCTAACCTAATAACACACAAAAAATTAGGCTCAAAATCATCACCATGAGATCAAACAAAATTCCACAAAAATATGCGTCAAGCATAATCATTTTAATATCAATTAAAGTGCAAAGTTCCAATTAAATCAGAAATTTCATGAGTAATATGCAAAAAGAATGGGTTCAATTGGATTAATATTCAATTAATTATGATTTTTCCAAGAATCATGAATTAAATGGAAATTATGTGAAAATCAAATAAAAATGAATAAGCGCGCGGTGTGGATAGTAATCATTTTCAGTTGAAAATCTGGGTTGGGCTCGCTGGGGGGTGCACATAGTGATTCATCACTTAAGCCCAAAACTAAAATTAAGTGATACGCAGCGTTTCATGCTTCAGAATCCTTCACAACTCAATTTTAAAACACAGTCGTTGGATCAGCCTCTAGTCAATGGTCAAGCTCTCATCCAATGGTGAAAACTTCATCTCCTACCTCTGGCCATGGAAATGGAGGGAAGAACCAGAGTTCAAACATGGTTCTTGCTCAATTCGAACTTCATCATATCTCCATCAAAACACATGGTTCAAAGCGCTAATACACTCTAAATTCCATACTGAACACAACCATGGTCTTCGAAACAATTGAAACATCCTCTAACCCTAAACACGATCGGGGATCAAAATTCTGACCAAGAATCAATTGTCTCCAATCTTGGAATTTCTTGGTCTAAAATGCTCATCACATTACACTGATCAGTTTCCCCTATAGAATTCATATTATTGTTCACTATACACCAAGTTCTTGATCCAAACTGAAATGGTGTCATCACCTTGAACATAACCAAATGCTCTCAAACTCTCCAGAATCCATCCCCTAGTTGTCTCTAACCATTCTAACCTAACAATTTGACTTAACAATGCTTAAATTAAGGTGTATGGTGAAAGTTACAAACCTGGGATTTCTTGAATAACAAATTCACCAAATCTTCACTTCAACACTTCAATCCTTCCAGAATCGTTCCTTGTATCAAGATATAGCTTCTGTTTGCAAAAGAATTGATGGAAGATGCTTGCAACTCCAAACCCGATAGTGACTTGTAGCAGGTGGAACTCAAAAGCTCATGCACGATTCAGCCATGTTCTTGCTCTCAATTTGCTATGGAATCACTCAGTAACTCATAAGGAAGAGATTGCAATAGAAAGAATCAATTGAAATGGTGCAGAAATGAAGAATGGATTTCAATTTGCAATGAACAAATTTGGAATCCCAACTCTCTCTCCTTCCTCAACTCTCACCAACCTCTTCCATGGACAGCTTCTAAATCATATATAGAATGATTCTAAACCCTCTAGCACCTTCTGGAACCATCCAAGGAGATTTTGAAAATCTCATGTCATGGTTTCTCATTTCAAGCCATACTCACACCAGTCCATTTTCCCCTTGTTTCCAGCTCCAATTCTGAATTGAAAATCTCCTTAGATGAGATGTATGAGATGTTAGGATGCTTGGATAGCTTGTACATTGATCTCTCTTATGTTTTGCAAATGTAACTTAGATTACAAGTAACTTATGATAAGTCCGTCAATTTGACTTCAAATCAAAATTGTAATAATTCCATTGTTTCTAAAATGATTTTTCCATTCAATTTGGTAGGTCACTTGCATTGTTTTGGTTATGTATTGAAAATTCCCAAAAATAGGTCACTTTAATACATTAAATCCTCCTTTATTTTGACCATTTTGATAAGTATGAGATACAAGCATTTTCAACATCTCATGACCTCCTTAATAGCCTTAAAACATCATTTTGAACAAGTTTGATGTTGAAGATTTTTCCATTTGAAGCATGGAAATAAGAGTTATGGCCTTATGCTTGAAATGACCTGTAATCTCCAAATGACCAAAATGCCCTTGACTTGTCAAAGCCATAACTTGAGTTCTACAAATCCTATCAAGGACTTATAGTACTCTCTAGAAAGCTAAGAAGATAAGGAACAACATTCATGTTGACCAAAAGTTCATAGGAATCATCCTTCTTGGGAAAACGTTTGATGCAAGTTGGGTGACTTTCAAGGCCCCAGATTCACATACCTCAGATGACCTGTAACTTGTCAAAGTCATAAATTGAGCTCTACAAATCCTATCAAGGACTTCTAGTACTCCAATTAAATTTAAGAACAAGCTCTACAACATTCATGTTGGGGGAAAGATGAGATGACAATCACATCTTGAGATAAACTGCCTTGAAGATAGGGGTCAAACTAGGGGATTTTACACTGTCAAGCCCTAGAAACCCTAGCTTGAAACTTCTCAAACTCTTCAATCATGATGAGTTGACCTTGGAATCATCCTTATAGCATCTCAATGCATCAATCCATGATCACATGGCTCTTGGTTTAGGTCTCAACCCTCTCCAAATCATCAGTTGACCTAGGGTTGACCCAGTCAAACCCTAATTACACCACTCATGGCTGAGTTCTCTTAAACTTGCACAATGACCTATCTAGGCATCATGATGGATTTCAAGACATCTCATCATCTGAGGTCTTCCCACAACTCTCAAGTTAGGAGGCACACAACTTTGGTTTCAACCACTTTCTCTGGGAATCTTCTGACTTCTCTGACAAAGGTATCTACCCTTGAACACTTGACTAACCTTCTTAGCTAGGTTCATAGTCTTGTGTAGCCCTTGATTGGTAGTCATACCTCTTGATCTCCTGCATACATGTCAATGAAATGAAAATGATAATGCTAATGTGAATGAAATGAAACATAAGCTAGGTAAAAAAATGTTGGTCAAATTTTGGGGTGCAACAACTGCCCCTATTCAAACGGCTTGAACCTGACTGGGTGAGAAGCGAACGGCTCTCAACCAATCAAGGTGCGAGACGGTTGAATACCGACAAACCCAGAAATTTTCCAATTGCACAAGTACACGGTACTCTGATGGGAACGAATCTTCGAAAACTGAAATACTAGCTGCACAACAACTAGCTGGAGAATTGGTCGCAAGGTAACCGATGATACATGGTCGATAACGCCATCAAGCATCAAGATTCCTCGGGACTCATCAAGTCAACAATCACGTTAATCATGCCGTCAGGAATTCCAAGAAAACTTTCGGGCATCAGCCGCACTTCGTCACTAAGTCGGGAATATAATTCTCAGTCAATCATGAACCGCTCGGGGATATCCAATCTTCTGCCATCAAGTACTCCGCATCAGCTGGGAGAACTGCTTCGTCAATATGGTCGGACTTCAATCATCAAGTCTTCGAGGGAAGTTTCAACTTCGCTGTTCAGAAACCTGCTGGGGATGACACATCTCCGCTGGGGATTCTGGGGAACTATCAAGTAACTCTGCTTCGGGGATCCAGAAATCATTCTGGGTGAATCATCTCTGCTGAGGACATCAAGACTCATCTTGAACAAAAAACTCCATGGGGGACTTCAAGAATCATCCTGAACTAAAAACTCTGCTGGAGATTTCAGGAATCATCCTGAGCAAACACTCTGCCGGGGATACTAAGAGTCAACTTTGAGCAACCAACTCTGGCGACTTCAATGGGGATTTTAAGCATCATCTTAAACAAACGACCTTGCTGGGGAATTCAAGAATCATCTTGAGCAAGCGGCTCTGCGGGGGATTCAAGAATCATCTTGAGCAAGCGGCTCTGCGGAGGAACACCTGCAAAACAAGAACGGTAACGACCTAGCTCATGTTTAGTATGCATTGACAATGACGTAATGCTCCACACGGTGGAAATGCTATGCGTGGATGCTATGCAGTCATGCAAAATGCTACGGCCCCGTCAGCAAAATAAATGCTGAAGGGAAAATCCTCCTGTCAAGGAGAAAGAACCACTCTGGTGGAGGAAGGAACCATCCTGCCACGGAGAAAAGGTCACGCCGATCTCAATCGGACTCCGCATGGGGGAGCAAACTTCAGTTGACTGCTGCAGGGGGATGAAGCTCTACGAGAACCCGGACATGCTGAGGAAAGCAATGTCAATCGCAGAAATAAACTGCGCGACTTTCGCGACTACTTCTCTGGAGATAACGACTCCGGCTGGGAAATATGGCATCAGCTATTCTACATTCTACTGGGGAAAGCCAATCATGGCCCGAACTGCTTTCCAAGGACTCGGCTCTCTCGGGGATCTGCAAACTCGGCTGGAGAAGAAGACATCATCCTGGTTCGGGGGAGAGCACGACTCTGTGGGGAATCTCAATTCCGCTGGGGACTTCAGTCTGGAACTGTCGATTGCTGCACACTTCAGTATAAGACTCAGCTGGGGAGACGACATTCCTTCAGGATGTACTTGACTGGGGAGAGGATCTTCTCTGCCTGGGGAAACATATCAATGCTTACGATCTCATGTTCGGACTCTGCGGGGAGAGACTGCTGAACCTTGTTGGAGAAGGAGGAATCATCCTGCTTGGGGAACATACGGCGTACCGCTTGGTATATGCTACACCTGTAACAACACAAACAAACAGACAAGATACCCTTCTCAAAGGGACCTATCAAGGTTATCATCTTGTGGCAATGTTTAAGTAATTCATTGTTTCAACAATCAGTGGCCTAGGCCAGTAAGTTTATGTATGCGCATTTTGTCAAAAACATCGGCGTTCTTTTTCACAAACAAAACAGATAAATGCTAAACAGACAAACAGAATTGCTGAATAGTATACATTTTATTGATAACGAGCCCCTGAATGGGTAAAAAATGTTTTACAACAGATGCAAGCTCCTGGAATGAGGGGGCTGCGCAAAAAAATAAAAACATAAATATACATCAGTATATACAAATGTCGGCAACGAGGCGTAGACGAACACCATGAGTTGATCCCTCTATGACCCACTCGACTTCGATACTTCTCCGACGCTTCAGCTTCAGAAGAGATTGATTCAGATGAACGGCCCTCAGGTATTCCAAACCACCAAACAAATACAGTCCACACGCGGAATGCAGTCATTTGCTTTTTCAAATCCCTAACTTTTGCGTGAACCGCCCTTTGCGGGTTTTCAGTTCACCGGGATACCCTTTTTTGCCAAAGTCGCCCATCCGAGTTTTCGACTTTGCGGGTGTACATTTTTTCAATTTATATCCCTAATTTTTTGCCCGAACCTTTTTCCTTTTTTATGGTTCGCCGGGATGCCCCATTTTTGCCTGGATATTCTTTTTCTTTCCAGCGGGTCATTTTTAAGCAAAGTATTTTTTAACTGCGTCTGTGTTCCCCGGGGATGCAAAATCTTCACCATCCATCGTGGATAACAACAAAGCTCCTCCCGAGAAGACCTTGCTGACGACATATGGACCTTCGTAATTGGGAGTCCACTTGTCCCGGTGATCGGAGTGTGGAGGAAGAATCTTCTTCAGGACGAGATCACCCGTCTGAAAGCTTCTAGGACGCACCTTCTTATCATAAGCTTTCTTCATTCGGCTTTGGTACAGACGACCATGAGCAATCGATGCTAACCTCTTCTCGTCCATCAGGCTGAGTTGGTTCAGTCGGTTCTTAATCCATTCTGCCTCGTCGAGTTTCACGTCAACCAAAACTCGCAAAGAAGGGATCTCCACTTCTAACGGTAGGACAACTTCCATACCGTACGCTAAGGAGAAAGGAGTTGCCCCGGTGGATGTACGTACCGTCGTACGATAACCGTGCAGTGCAAATGGTAGCATCTCGTGCATCTTCTTAATGTTCTTATTGGCCGCTTCAACGGCGCCATTCATCTTCGGCCGGTAAGGAGATGAGTTGTGGTGTTCAATCTTGAAACTCTGGCACAGCTCCTTCATCATCTTGTTATTCAGATTCGAACCATTATCAGTAATGATCCGCTCGGGAATTCCGTAATGACAGATGATGTCCCTCTTTATGAATTTAGCCACCACCTGCTTGGTCACATTAGCATATGAGGCTGCCTCCACCCACTTGGTGAAGTAGTCGATATGAAGCGATGACCGTTAGATGCAGTAGGCTCGATCTTGCCTATCATGTCGATGCCCCACATGGAGAACGGCCACGGGGAGGACATGACATTTAACGGGCACGGCGGCACATGAACTTTATCAGCATAAATCTGGCATTTATGACATCTCTTCGCGAATTTAAAGCAATCTGATTCCATCGTCAGCCAGTAATATCCTGCTCTTAGGATCTTTCTTGTCATAGCATGCCCGCCAGCGTGCGTACCAAATGTGCCTTCATGGACTTCTTCCATGAGCATACTCGCCTCTTTCTCATCTACACATCTGAGTAGCACGAGATCGTGGTTTCTCTTATACAAAACTCCATCAGGATTGAGATAAAAATTTCCAGACAGCCTCCTCAGAGTCTTCTTATCCTGGGTTGACGCTCCCGCAGGATACTCCTTAGTCATAAGGAAAGTCTGGATGTCATGGAACCATGGCTTGCCATCGGCGGCTTCCTCGATTGCAAAGACGAATGCAGGTCTATCAAGACGAGAAAGGACATTTCTTGGAGCTTCATTCCAAAAATTGACTTTATACATCGAAGCCAACGTGGCTAAGGCATCAGCCATCTGATTTTCTGCTCTGGGCACATGATGGAGTTCCACTCGATCAAAGAACGGAAGTAGCCTTCTGGCATAGTTCATGTACGGCACCAAATTCAATTGACGAGTCTCCTACTCCCCTTTAATCTGGTTGATCACAAGCGCCGAGTCACCATATACGTCTAGGTTCTTGATTCTCAAATCAATTGCTTCTTCTATACCCATGATGCATGCTTCATACTCCGCTTCATTATTGGTGACTGGAAACGTCAGTCTCGCAGTGAACGGGATATGGGTTCCGTGGGGAGTCGTGATGATCGCACCAATGCCACTTCCATAAGAATTAACCGCCCCGTCGAATATCAACTTCCACTGGGATTTCCTATCTGGCCCCTCGTCGGGCAACGGCTCATCGCAATCCTTCGCTTTGAGAAACATGATATCCTCATCAGGGAATTCAAATTTCATCGGCTGGTAATCTTCGATCGGCTGTTCGGAAAGGTAATCAGACAATACGCTTCCCTTGATGGCCTTCTGGGAAACATACTGAATATCATATTCCATCAACACCATTTGCCATCTGGCAATCCTGCCCGAAAGCGCTTGTTTCTCGAAGACGTACTTGATCAGCAGGGTGGTGTGATTGAGCATGTACTGTCGTAAACGTTTGGCAGCCCAGGCTAGTGCACAACACGTCTTCTCCAGCATCGAGTAACGAGATTCATAGTCAATGAACTTTTTACTCAAATAATAGATGGCATGCTCATTTCTGCCCGTCTCGTCGTGCTGACCGAGAACACACCCCATACTATTCTCAAGAACTGTCAAGTACATGATTAATGGCCGTCCAGCCACTGGGGGTATCAAGATTGGAGGTTCCTGAAGATACTGCTTTATCTTATCGAATGCCTTATGGAAATCCTCGTTCCAGATAATCGCCTGATCTTTCTTTAAAAGCTTGAACATTGGTTCACACGTGGCCGTGAGCTGAGAAATAAACCTTGCAATGTAGTTTATTCTGCCCAGGAAACCACGAACTTCTTTTTCTGTTTTTGGAACTGGCATTTCTTGTATCGCTTTTATCTTTGCAGGATCGACCTCGATGCCTCTTTCGCTCACGATAAACCCCAGTAACTTTCTGGACCATACTCCGAAAGTACATTTGTTAGGATTCAGCCTCAACCTGAACTTCCTAAGCCTCTCAAAAAGCTTCAGCAAATTGACCAGATGACCCTCCTCTGTTTGGGACTTTGCAATCATGTCATCAACATAGACTTCAATCTCATGATGAATCATGTCATGAAACAAAGTAACCATTGCTCGTTGGTAAGTGGCCCCTGCGTTCTTCAGACCGAAAGGCATTACCTTGTAGGAGAATGTTCCCCAGGGAGTGATGAACGTAGTTTTCTCCATGTCCTCCGGCGCCATGTTGATCTGATTGTAACCGGAGAAGCCATCCATGAACGAAAACACAGAGAACTGGGTTGTATTTTCGACCAACACATCAATATGAGGCAGCGGGAAATCATCTTTAGGGCTCGCCCTGTTCAAATCCCGATAATCGACGCACATGCATACCTTACCGTCCTTCTTCGGTACAGGCACTATGTTGGCGACCCACGGAGGGTAAGTAGTGACCTCTAAGAAGCCAGCATCAAGCTGTTTCTGCACTTCTTCTTTGATCTTAACGGCCATGTCTGGTCGCATCCTCCTAAGCTTCTACTTAACGGGAGGACAATCTTCTCGCAGCGGCAAGTGGTGGACCACGATGTCAGTATCAAGTCCGGGCATATCTTCATATGACCAAGCAAAGACGTCACTATACTCTCTTAGCATCTTGACCAATCTCTGCTTGACATCGCTCCGCAATGCAGCCCCTATCCTGACATTTCTGACGAGTTCTTCAGAACGCAGATTCACGATCTCGATTTCCTCTTCATGAGGAAGAATAACCTTCTCCTCTTGTTTCAACAAGCGGGCCAACTCTTTAGGAAGGTCTTCATCTTCATCAATCTCTTCTTCGGCTTGATAGATCGGGCAATCGAAGTCGAACTGAGCCGTAGAAGGTCCAGAGTCGATGTCATCTATTATGTGGATCCTGCAATAATAAGGGTTAAGTTTAAAACAAGGATGTGCAGGTTAGCACAAACCCCATTGCCATTTTATTGTTTTTCAAAACAAACATAAAACAGGAATAACAGAGATCACAATATTTGAATACGAGGAAAAACGCCTTTTGATTTATTGATAAAATGCATGTACATAATCCAACAAGGCCCTGACAATGAAACCACTATGCCCCGGGTAGGACATAGGGTTGTACAATGATTGGAAAAAACTAAATCATTACTCCTCGCTTGTCATCTGGATGATATCCTTGACGGACCAGTTGGTAAGGCACTCGCCTGGCTTGCTTGGCTGGATCCAAGAGTCGAGGTCACAGTCGCTATCTCCGCTGTCTTCAAACACCGCGTTGATGCTTTCAAATATCACCCCGCCACTGGTAAACTGGATCGGCCCTTTACCTCGAGACGCACTGCTAGAAGAAGAAGTTTCAGCTCCAGGAGAATATCCCAACCCAAACTTGTCTTGCTTGTTAGGTATCTCCAAAATTCGCCCCCAGCCTGGGGTAGATCCGGCTTGGACAACGGCCCGGGCCTCCTTGAATGAGGAGAGAGTCATCCCTGGCTTTTCAGTGACTACGGGAGCTACGTCCTTCACTTTGACAGCTTCGAACGCTTGGCATAGAGTTTCATAGATTTCCACATCCATCTCAACATACTTGAAGGACGACAAATGGCTCACCATTATGTCTTCCTCGCCATAAACGGTCACGATGCTACCTCCGACAGCATACTTGAGTTTCTGGTGCAACGTGGAGGTCACGGCTCCAGCAGCATGGATCCATGGCCGGCCCAAGAGACAGCTGTAGGCAGGCAGGCATGATGTCCATAATATAAAAGATTGCGTCGAACGTTTCCGGCCCGACTTGGATTGGCAGGGTCACCTCCCCGAAAACATGGCGTTTGGTTCCACCGAACGCCTTCACAACCAGATCATTGGGTGTGCAAATCACTCCGCGAGTATCTAACTTCATTAATGCCTTCTTCGGAAGAACATTAAGTGACGAACCCGTGTCCACCAACACGTGCGACATAATTGTTCCCCTGCACTCTATCGAGATGTGCAGGGCGCTATTGTGATTCCTCTCTTTCGGCGTCAACTCTAAATCAGTGAACCCTAGCCCATTTCTAGTATTTACGTGGGCTACAACCTCTTCTAGCTGATTTACCGATATTTTCTGCGGTACATATGCGGCGTTCAACACCTTCAGCAGCGCGTTGCAGTGTGCTTCAGAACACAGTAACAAGTTCAGAATGGAAATCTTCGAGGGCGTCTGATGGAGATGATCCACAATCTTGTAGTCACTCTTTTTAATCAACCGCATAAACTCCTCGGCGTCTTTAACAAGTAAGTCTTTTTCTGCCCCACGCGAGACCTCTTCAACGACTTTACTTTTACCTTTATCAGTTGCATCAGCTCTGACCGCCTTGTCCGCCCCGACCTCTGGTGGTGCAAACACTCACCCGCTACGAGTAATACCACTGATTCCCGCAAGGTTCTCCACAGACGACCCAAATGGTTCTAGTTCCAACTTCTGTCCGTTGCAGTATACTTCAGCCCCATAATGCCATGGGACAACATTAGTGCTTTCGAAGGGTATCAGCCCAGCTTTGGTGATGGTAATCGTGGGCGGCCTGGGGGAAGAAATAGTTATCGTCTGGCGAGGGATGGTGATGGTGGCAACCTCATCATCTTGCTTCAGCATTACCTCTCCCGATCCACATTCGGCCCTCCCGCTAAACTGTAAAATCCCCTCAGTCATCAGACTTTGAATTCCTTCTATCAGCTGTTCACATCCATCAGGACTAGTCGCACAGCCCATACACTGTTCTCCGCAACCTAGAAAGAAACCTCTTTTCATCAGCTTAGCTTTAACGAAGCTAAGCGGTGTCTTCAGATCTCTGACGTCAGTCAACAAATCCAAACTCTCGTCCTCAATAATGGCGTTTACTCCACCTCCCCTATGATTCGGCATAGGGTTTTTCGTGACATTTGGCACATTATCCGAGAAGTTGATGATCTTGGCATCCACCATGTCCTGTACCTTGTGCTTGAAGGCTTTGCAGTTCTCTATTGTGTGGCCGGGTGCCCCTGAGTGAAACTCACAAGTTGCATTCGCGTCGTACCCTGGCGGAGGTGCCTCTGTCAAGGGAGCCAAGGTTCTCTTCTGGATCAACTGTAGCTGAAGCAAAGTCTACAATAGTTGCGCGTACGACATGGGCGGTGTCTCGAGGTGACGACTCGACAGAGGTGCCCGATTCTGGTACTTTCTATACCCTTGTTGATTCAGTTGCTGCTGCTGCTGTGGCTGTTGAACTGCCGGGATGGTTATGCTGGCCACCTGCTGGTGAGGGCCTTTACCCTTCCTTCGAGCGTTGGTCACAGCGCTCGTTTCTCCTTCCCGTCTCTTGCCACTATAAGGTTTCTTTCCGCCTCCTCCAGTTGAGGATGAATCACCTTGAATTTTTCTGAGTTTGATCCCATTTTTGATGTGCTCACCCGTGATAATGAGATCTGAGAAGGTTCCAGACATGCCGCTGACCAACTTCTCATAGTAAACCCCTGGGAGGGTGGCTACGAACATCTGCACGAGCTCACGTTCAACCATCGGCGGCTGAACCCTGGCTGCCAACTCACGCCACCGCTGGGCGTATTCCTTAAACCCTTCATTGTTCCTTTGCGACAGATTCTGCAGCTGGACTCGGTTTGGGGCCAAGTCGCTATTGTATTGGTTGTGGTGCACAAATGCTTCAGCAAGGTCCTTCCACGTGCGCACACTGGTAGGCTCCAGACTCATGTACCATTCGAGGGATGGCCCGGACAGACTGT
Source organism: Lathyrus sativus (assembly GCA_963859935.3). Taxonomy (NCBI): domain Eukaryota; kingdom Viridiplantae; phylum Streptophyta; class Magnoliopsida; order Fabales; family Fabaceae; genus Lathyrus; species Lathyrus sativus. The sequence goes on along the minus strand of OZ012738.1, from coordinate 238,760,571 downwards.
CTTGAAAGAAGTGCATCAGCAACTTCTCGTCATCAGAATGAGCCGACATTTTCCTGTAATACGATCTCAGGTGGACGCGAGGGCAAGTGGTGCCCTTATACTTTTCAAAGTCAGGTACCTTGAACTTGGGAGGCACCTTAAAATCAGCAATCAATCCCAACTTGGACATATCAACACCTAGGGTGTTCTGATTCTCGATATTCCTCATCTTATCCTCGAGTGCCTTGAACCTTAGCCGTGCTTCAGCAGTCAGCTCCCCTTCAGCACCTCTCTGAGAGAACACGTCGTCCTGACGATCTTCTAACCACGGCTGAGGCCCAAACAGATTCCCAACACCTGCATTGCCGTTGCCCAGCCCAACATTGACATTAGCTTCCAGACTCCCATTACCGACGCCCGTCGTATTGCCATTGAGTCCCATGTTAGCTATCACATTGCCGTTGGCACTGCCATTCCCCCCGGTCACGGGGACGCCATTCTGAGGAGTTTCAACTGGTGGAGGGGTAGGCACAGTCCCACCATGGAGTATGCCGTTGCTATCGACCCTTGAAATCAGAGGCTGAACCAAGGTTCTGAGATGATCCTGGCCATTGGCGACCGCTTGCATGAGCTCCATGAAACGATCCATTCTCTCGCGGAGTTCTTGAACATCAGTTTGCACTTGCTCCATGATCCTGGTTTGATTAGCTCTTGTCGGATAGCGGTGAATAGGTCTCTGATCAATCCTAGAACAACCTGAAACAACCTGGAAACACAAAAGGGTTAGGAAAAACGACAAAGTGCTCGTTATGCAAATGCAAACGTGTGTCTGTGTGTTAGGGAGGTATCCCCCGATCCTAGTGGCTGTGTGCCAGTGCTGATAATAAGAAGTCCGAGTCCAGTCAGGGAAATAACAATCTCATATATAATGAAAGCCCATCAAGGAAGCACACAACATCAGTGAGTACAAGATGAATCAACAGCGTGACCTCAGCCAACAAGCCCGGTGATGGTCAGCATACAACAATGATCAAAACAAAAGGAATACAAACAGTCAAGCACGGCCACGGGCGTGATACTCTTCTAATAGCTCCTTCGTTTCTGGATGATCAGGCAGAGTGAGTAACCCTTCGACGAGTAATTCCCTCTGCACAATGGTGTACTGAAGACCTTCGACCGAATCTTCCCATGCTCCTTCGCCGAAACAATCTTCTAGCTTCTGCTTCTTGGACTCAAACGTCAGTTTGCGCTCCTTCAGGTTAGCAAGAGCCCTATTGAGCTGGCCTTCAGCGGCATATCTGCGAGTGGTTTCTTCATCAAACCTCTTCTCACTAGCCTTCACCTGCGCTTCCAGCTTGGAGATCTGTTGCATCAGCTTGTCCTCCCGCTCTTTCCTGGTGGCTAGGGAGGCCTTCCAGTGCTGGTTGAACTTGGATATCCTCCGATATGCTTCGTCCAAGTGCTGCTTCTTCGTGGCCAGTACATCGTTGACAGCTTTGAAGTCTTGACCCATGCGCTCACGCTCGGCTATCTGCTTAGTCAAGTATGTACCTAGCTGGTTCACCAGCTCTGTTTGCCTTTTGAAGGAATAAACAGCTTCGTTCCTCTCGCTTCGAAGCTGAGCCAATTCTTTCTCCAGTTCTTCGTTTGCCCGCTTCAATTCATCTCGCTCAGCTAATACCTGATTATGCTGCTGAATGGGCACAGTAGTAGGCTCTTCAATCATTGGAGGGCTTTCTGGCTTGGCAGGAAGAAACGACATCCCTATAGCATCTGCTCTGGCTCTGATCCAAGTCACATACGGAGGGTAGGCTTGGCTATTGCTTCTCCCCAGCAATGGTTTTCCTCTCTTACTGATGCCATTCCAAGCGCGTTGAAGCTTAGATAACAGATCCCCCTCTAGAAGACCAGTGAGGTACAGAGATTCCTGCACCTCTTCATCCTTCGGCAGAGCTCTCAAAGCGTAGGCAAACTGTCGGACCAGCAAAGATGGATTATAGTTTATACAGCCCTTCCTGCCTATCAAAGGCACGTTCGGAAACCCGCTGCAGCTGAAGATAATCTCGGTACCCAACCTATCTCTGTCAAACCAGTCAATATCCTCTGCAGATAGACTCATCAAACGCTCGGACCACTCAGCTGTGGCTGCAGACGAAACAAAGGGACCCCTCCTGGGTAGATGACTATCAATCCATTTATAAAGCAAGGGAACACAACACGAGACATTCTTATCCCTTCTGTTCTCGTTCTTGTAGTGGATGGAGTGGTAGACATCTCCTATCAAGGTAGGGACTGGATTCCCTGAAGCAATGATGCGAAAGGCGTCGAAGTCTACAAAGTCAGGCATATTGGGGAACAGAACGATGCCATATATGCACAGAGCGAGGATAGCGTTGAACACGACCCAACATCCGTCTTTGGCGCACTGCTGAGCTTTACCCACTAAGAACTGCAAGGAGAAACCAGGAACCTTGTTCCAACTAGACAATACCAACTCGGAGGCATCCAGATGAAGTGACGGAGCTAGACTAGCCAGATCAGGCTCGGCATCCGTATGAACGAAAGGCATCTGCCTCTTGATAGGCACACCTAACAAATCAGCATATTCCTCCAGCGTGGGTGCGAGAACAAAATCCTGGAAAGTAAAGCATCTCAACGGAGGATCGTAGAACTGCAGCAGAGCGTGCAACCCATTCAATTCGAACGCAGAAGTTTACGAACCAAACTGAGCAATTTGCCGTAAGATTTTCTGAACTCGTCTCTCACAGAATCATCTGCTAAAGCCATCAAACCGGTCAGCTGAACCACATCAGGGGCAGGGAGCTTGTAAGCCACGGTCTTCCTCAGAGAACCCATAACAATACAATAGGAGGCAAGAAATCTTGGATCGGGGAAAACGGTACCTGCAACACAGACACACGTTAATGAAATGCAAATGAGTATGCAAAGCAATGTAAAATGCAATCATGCAGCAGGAGATCAAGGCAACTGTGCTGTGGAGATTTTGCATCAACAAAACCATAATCCTGCTCTATCAAGAACAACCACTTTCTCTGATAAGAAGAAAACTCTGGTATCGGACCACAAATCTGCTTTGTCAAGAACACACACATATAGGACCATAAATATGCTCCGTAAAGAACAAACATCTGATAATAAGGACCTCTGATACAGGACCAAAAATCTGCTCTGTCAAGAACACACATCTGATGACCAAAACTCTGCTCTGTCAAGAACAACCATACATCTGCTGATGAGATCCTCAGACCCCAATCATAAATCTGCTCTGTCAAGAACACACACATATAGGACCATAAATCTGCTATGTCAAGCACAAACGTCTGATAATAAGACCCTCTGATCAAAACCTGCTCTATCAAGAACAAATACACATCTCTGAATATAAGGTCCTCTGATACAGGACCAAAGCTCTGCTCTGTCAAGACCAATCATATATCTGATGATGAGAACCTCCGGTACCAACAAAACTGATTCACTATCAAGAAAACCAGGTAGTCTGAAGGTCAAAGTTTCCTGCAATAAACCCAACCCTGCTCACAGGTATGGACCTAAACTGACTCAAGTTCGGCATCCTATGCCTTCATCAGCGTCACAGACATTCAAGAGGGGTGATACGATACCGAGAAGGTGTGGCATCACCAACTCATGAAGCGGCCTCACTCGGCTGAATCACAAATGATCAGTCCCCAGAGTCGACAATCCTCCAAACCAACAACCACCTCAACCCAAAGGGTTGAAAAAGAAGCCAACCGGGAGAACCTCGTCTGAGTGTGGATTTCATGAGACACTAGTGCCTGCCAAGCAAGCACGCGCCCACTAATTTCCACAACTAATGCTATGTTCACTCAAGCCTGGGTTTGGCTTCTCACTCATCAGAATGCCCCTCCCACAACAGCACAGATAATCATATCATACTGAAAATAAAATGCGGGAGATAAAATGCGATAAATAAACACAACCCAACAAGTAATCATACAAGCGCTAGGATTGACTCTCGCAGGGGACGTCGGATCCCCAAACTGACTCGCATTCGGGACGTTGGATCCCAGGAAACTATCAAGTCCCCAGCAGAGTCGCCAGCTGTCGCTTCCGCGAAAATAAGGTGCCGGCAAAACAGAAGAGTCGCCACCTTTCATTATTTATCCCTCGGAGCGGGAAAGGAAACGATCGGAAAAACCTGACGAAAAGGTATAAGACAAGGTCATCGCAACCGTTGTCTAGGTTCGGGAGTCTGTTACGCAAGGGGAAGGTATTAGCACCCCTCACGTCCGTCGTACTCGACGGGATCCACGCTTGTTGTGTTTACTGTATGAGTTGGTTTATCTATCTACCTATCAAGGCTGGCTAAAACAGAAAAGAAAAATGACTCGGCAAAGCATCGCGCTTTATGCCTACGTATTCTCATCAGAGAATGAGAAATCAGAGTCAACGTAGTTCAACCTACGAGGGGTTACGGGGAAGGTGGCTCGCCAATACATCGGTATTGTGCCTACGTACTCTCAACAAGTATGAGAGATCAGAGCTTACGTAGTTCGGGATAATACAGATTGTGAGGATTCAGATTCATCTATTTTATCGAGTAGGGTTAAACAATAGTTCCGGCAGTTAGGGACAAAGCATGTCTGCGTTGGCGCTGAAGTTTAACGACACTCTTTTCTTCAGAAAAGCTTCCTTTGAATTATGGGCCCACGGGGCAAAAAGGTTTGAAGTTTGTTTTCTGTCTTTTACGGAAGAACTGTTTTTTTAGGGATGTTTGCAATTTCAATCGCACTAGAGACTATGACCTGAGAGTGAATGCGTTGCATGTCACCCAAAGGGTGCCATACTAAACATCCAGACTGTTGAAAAGAAGCTCTCCAACAATCCTTTCCCAGAGAGCTTAAGGCTCGTAACGTACGAAAGAAATCATTCATGATTACTGTATCTTAAGCTGTTTTGAGATGAGAAGAGAACAGGCTCAACTACGGGGAGACTATCAAGTCCTACTGTTGTCAGGCCAAGGATTCATCCTATGGTTGAAGTTCGAAACAGGGAACTCCTAGATGTTGTCATGCATAGGTTTCAACCTAAAGTTCTATCATCACTTCCTTGTCAAAGGAAGTAAGATTCCTAGGGGATCATGTCAATGATAAACAGAAACAGATAAAGCATCAGCTTAAACAGTAAACAGTAAACGACTGAAAAATGCATGCAATGCAAGTGAGGGAGGAAATGTGTGTGGGGTAGCAGCCTCCACAAGCTCATCTCAATCTCAAGCCAGATATGAATAACAGTAATCATATAGAGGAAACATGCCATCAAGCAAGATAGAAGTAACTGCAATCATACAGAAGAAAAGTAAAACATGCTATCAAGCAGAATAAACCACATGGGCAAGGGAGCAGGGCTCTACCGAATACCCGCAAGCAAAGCCATACAGTAACAATACAAGCAGAGGGAGCAACTCAACCTCTAGTGCAATCATGCTCCTAATTTAAAGTCAGTCTAATCATGGACTTATTCTAATGCATCAAGCAAGTCAAACAAGGCACATCAGCACAGAAAAGAAAATAGACAAGAAAGCAGATCAACAACTCCCTCTCTCAACTCCAAGCTTCAGCTCTTCTGACAGCAACCCAGTCTTCAGACTTTAATCACCCTTCAAGGTTATCAGCTTCACTGGCAAGTATCAACTTGCTCCTCCAAGGTTTCAATCCACCAAACATAAGTTTCAACTTATTTTCCCTTCTCCAAGCTTCAGCTCTTCAGTCAATTCTACCTTCAGGCTTCACTCCTAACTACAAGTATCAACTTGATTCCTTCAGGCTCTCCAAGTATCAATGTAAGTATCAACTCATCCTTTATTCTTCAAGCCTCAGCTCTTCACTCAATCTCAATTGAATCCTCTTTATAAGTATCAACTTAGTCTTCAAGCTTCAGCTCTCTGCTTCACCAGTATCAACTAGCTTTCCCCTTTATCTATAAGCTTCAGCTTCTCAGGGTAGTCTTCAATCATATGGAAGTGTCCACTTCATCCTTCAATCTTCTAAGCCTCAGCTCTTCATTCAGTCTCCATTGGATCTTCAAGTATCAACTTGTTCTTCTTGCTCTTCAAGCTTCAGTTGTAATGGCAATGCTCAAGGAATCATCCTCTTCCACACTCTTCAGTGAAGTCTTCATCTTCAAACTCAAGTCCAACATCTTTCAAGATACTCAAACTAGAAGATAATTGATTTAACAGGATGAGGGGAAATGATAAACAGCTTATTGACAACCAAAGGAAGCCTGTAAGGGTTCATCATTATGAGAGACTGGTTCCCTCAAAGTTCTACTTCCCAGATAAAGCCACTCATCCTTCCAAATGAGGGATGTGAATATATGAGAAGAACTTTTAGTCATTGGGAGGAATGGAAGCACAAGATGCTTTCTATGTTTGTGAAAGAAATCATTCTAACTACAAGTCTCTCCCTATGTCCTATCTCCTAATCCTCATCAGACACCTTCAGGCACCAACAAATCCAAAGCTCCAAGCACCTTCAAGCAACTTCAAGCATCCTCCCCTTGTCTTCAACTTGTCTTCAATCTCAACCAAAGGCAAACCAAGCACAAACCCTAATCTAAGGGAACTAGGGAAGTTATACTACTTGAATTAATGAATTAGGATCACCTAAAACCTAGTAATAAAGTTAGTCCTAACTAAAATACTAAAATCAATTGTAAAATCCTACAAAAATTACTATGGGAACCTAGGTCAATCATGACACTACCACATTAGTTTCAAAGATCAAACCATCAAATTAGACCTAGAACTAAATTCTACATTCTAAGGCATCAACCTAAATCCCTAAAAAGGAAGAACCTAAATATCAATCTAGAAAGCACACCTATTTTCATCACAAAAATGTGAGAAAAATTCTATGGGATCATACATGTCTAACCTAATCACACACAAAAAATTAGGCTCAAAATCATCACCATGAGATCAAACAAAATTCCACAAAAATATGCATCAAGCATAATCATTTTAATATCAATTAAAGTTAAAAATTCCAATTAAATCAGAAATTACATGAAATGAAAATATTTTTTCCTAAAAAATTATAGACTCAATCATGAGTAATATGCAAAAATAATGGGTTCAATTGGATTAATATTCAATTAATTATGATTTTTCCAAGAATCATGAATTAAATGGAAATTATGTGAAAATCAAATAAAAGTGAATAAGCGCGCGGTGTGGATAGTAATCATTTTCAGTTGAAAATTTGGGTTGGGCTCGCTGGGGGTGCGCAAAGTGATTCATCACTTAAGCCCAAAACTGAAATTAAGTGACACGCAGCGTTTCATGCTTCAGAATCCTTCACAACTCAATTTTAAAACACAGCCGTTGGATCAGCCTCTAGTCAATGGTCAAGCTCTCATCCAATGGTGAAAACTTCATCTCCTACCTCTGGCCATGGAAATGGAGGGAAGAACCAGAGTTCAAACATGGTTCTTGCTCAATTCGAACTGCATCATATCTCCATCAAAACACATGGTTCAAAGCACTAATATACTCTAAATTCCATACTGAACACAACCATGGTCTTAGAAACAATTGAAACATCCTCTAACCCTAAACACGATCGGGGATCAAAATTCTGACCAAGAATCAATTGTCTCCAATCTTGGAATTGCTTGGTCTAAAATGCTCATCACATTACACTGATCAGTTTCCCCTATAGAATTCATATTATTGCTCACTATACACCAAGTTCTTGATCCAAACTGAAATGGTGTCATCACCTTGAACATAACCAAATGCTCTCAAACTCTCCAGAATCCATCCCCTAGTTGTCTCTAACCATTCTAACCTAACAATTTGACTTAACAATGCTTAAATTAAGGTGTATGGTGAAAGTTACAAACCTGGGATTTCTTGAATAACAGATGCACCAAATCTTCACTTCAACACTTCAATCCTTCCAGAATCGTTCCTTGTATCAAGATATAGCTTCTGTTTGCAAAAGAATTGATGGAAGATGCTTGCAACTCCAAACCCGATAGTGACTTGCAGCAGGTGGAACTCAAAAGCTCATGCACGATTCAGCCATGTTCTTGCTCTCAATTTGCTATGGAATCACTCAGTAACTCATAAGGAAGAGATTGCAATAGAAAGAATCAATTGAAATGGTGCAGAAATGAAGAATAGATTTCAATTTGCAATGAACAAATTTGGAATCCCAACTCTCTCTCCTTCCTCAACTCTCACCAACCTCTTCCATGGACACCTTCTAAATCATATATAGAATGATTCTAAACCCTCTAGCACCTTCTGGAACCATCCAAGGAGATTTTGAAAATCTCATGTCATGGTTTCTCATTTCAAGCCATACTCACACCAGTCCATGTTCCCCTTGTTTTCAGCTCCAATTCTGAATTGAAAATCTCCTTAGATGAGATGTATGAGATGTTAGGATGCTTGGATAGCTTGTACATTGATCTCTCTTATGTTTTGCAAATGTAACTTAGATTACAAGTAACTTATGATAAGTCCTTCAATTTGACTTCAAATCAAAATTGTAATAATTCCATTGTTTCTAAAATGATTTTTCCATTCAATTTGGTAGGTCACTTGCATTGTTTTGGTTATGTATTGAAAATTCCCAAAAATAGGTCACTTTAATACATTAAATCCTCCTTTATTTTGACCATTTTGATAAGTATGAGCTACAAGCATTTTCAACATCTCATGACCTCCTCACTAGCCTTAAAACATTATTTTGAACAAGTTTGATGTTGAAGATTGTTCCATTTGAAGCTTGGAAATAGGTGTTATGGCCTTATGCTGGAAATGACCTGTAATCTCCAAATGACCAAAATGCCCTTGACTTGTCAAAGCCATAACTTGAGTTCTACAAATCCTATCAAGGACTTCTAGTACTCTCTAGAAAGCTAAGAAGATAAGGAACAACATTCATGTTGACCAAAAGTTCATAGGAATCATCCTTCTTGGGAAAAAGTTTGATGCAAGTTGGGTGACTTTCAAGGCCCCAGATTCACATACCTCAGATGACCTGTAACTTGTCAAAGTCATAACTTGAGCTCTACAAATCCTATAAAGGACTTCTAGTACTCCAATTAAAGCTAAGAACAAGCTCTACAACATTCACGTTAGGGGCAAGATGAGATGACAATCACATCTTGAGATAAACTACCTTGAAGATAGGGGTCAAACTAAGGGATTTTACACTGTCAAGCCCTAGAAACCCTAGCTTGAAACTTCTCAAACTCTTCAATCATGATGAGTTGACCTTGGAATCATCCTTATAGCATCTCAGTGAATCAATCCATGATCACATGGCTCATGGTTTAGGTCTCAACCCTCTCCAAATCATCAGTTGACCTAGGGTTGACCCAGTCAAACCCTAATTACACCACTCATGGCTGAGTTCTCTTAAACTTGCATAATGACCTATCTAGGCCTCATGATGGCTTTCAAGACCTCTCATCATCTGAGGTCTTCCCACAAATCTCAAGTTAGGAGGCACGCAACTTTGGTTTCAACCACTTTCTCTGGGAATCTTTTGACTTCTCTGACAAAGGTATCTACCCTTGAACACTTGACTAACCTTCTTAGCTAGCTTCATAGTCTTGTGTAGCCCTTGATTGGTAGTCATACCTCTTGATCTCCTACATACATGTCAATGAAATGCAAATGATAATGCTAATGTGAATGAAATGAAACATAAGCTAGGTAAAGAAATGTTGGTCAAATTTTGGGGTGCAACAACTAGAACTACGGTCTGGTCTCAAATGCGCTCGGGCAAGAGAAAAGGATCACATTAGTCGTCAGCGGGAAAGTCTCGATCGCACGGCAGCGAGAGAACAAAAGGTTAGTTGTTAGTGTGCTCGCTAGGATATCGCATCCTATGCCTACATATTCTCATCAGAGAAAATCAGAGCAGCTGTAGTTCAACCTACTACAGCTAAAACGGGGAACGGGGAAAAGGGAGGTAGCTCGCTAGGATGTCGCATCCTATGCCTACGTACTCTCGTCTGGCACGAGAGATCAGAGCAAACGTAGTTCGACTACGGGAAAGGTGAAAGGTGGCTCGCCAATACATCAGTATTGTGCCTACGTATTCTCGTCAGAGAAATCAGAGCTAACGTAGTTCGGGAAACTACAGGCTACGGGAAAGGTGGCTCGCCAATACATCAGTATTGTGCCTACGTATTCTCTTCAGAGAAATCAGAGCACGACATAGTTCGGGCTAAAAACGAGTCTCGATTGCACGGGGGTAAGAGAAGGGATCTCGATCGCACGGGGCGAGAACAAAGAGGAAACAGACCTACGTCTAAACGGGAAGGAACTCGGGACACACACGCAAGAACCTAAGACATAGGAGCGAATGCGTCGCATGTCACCCAAAGGGTACCATACTAGACATCCTAGACGATTGAGAAGAAACTCCTCAACTGTCATTTCCTACGTATCTAACGATACAGCTCACAACACTCGGCGGTTGCCTGAAAACTTGAATAAGACGATGATGATGTTGAACGAAGCAGCTCCTAGGCTTCTGACGTGTGCGCAAGCTCCATTTCAGTCTTCTCCTCTCTGAATCTTTGATGACGACGCTCGAATCAGAACAATGTAACGCTTAGACCGTCATGGTTCGACTTACACGAGAAATCGAACTCTAAGAGGTAGCGTATTGATATCCGTGTCAAAGACAAGATAGAGAAATGATATCGAAAATCATTCTCCAATTGAATCATGTCACACGGCCAGCCAACAATAAAATCAGATGAGAAACGAAAAATAGGAGAGAAAATAGGAGACAAATCCACTAACAAATGGAAATAAAACGCTACTCCTAAATATACGGCAATTAATTTCTACTAGAAAATATTCTAAAGGAATTAAATCTATAAACCCCTAAAATGTGCTAAAAAATAATAGAATATAAATTCTATAAAACTATGCATTAATGTCTTAGGAAAATAAAACTATAATCCTAAAAAATAGAACTATATCTATTACACTCATTTATCCAATACAAGGGAGAAATTAAAATAAGAGGTTAGGGGGTACAAACTGCAGACTGGGTGTGAATGCAGCAAAAACAGCCTATGGGCACAGCCCGTAAAGAAATTCAGAAAATAAAAAGAAATAAAACCAGGGGGATTTATGGCCAAAAACGGGAGTATGATATGGTAAAGGTAATGGGCCCAGCCTAACTACACACACGAACAGGGGGGGGGAGGAAAAACGGAGGTGTACAGGCAAAAACCAATGGGCCTATGAGCCCAGTTCCCTTGACAGCCACGTGATCCACGCTTCAGCAAAACCTAATCTCTCAATCCTTCAAACACTGTTCACGCCGCTCCTCTCTCTCCTTCAGACTCTCTCTCGTTTCCTCTTCTCTCTATCAATTCTCAGTTCAAAATCGTTTTACAACCTACCAAACAAATGAACAACAAAAAAGTCTCCGGAAATAATCATTTGTCCTTTGATATTCATTGATGAAGATTTCTTGAAGGAGTTGGTGAATGTTCTTGAAGAAACTTGGTGTTCCCTGAAGACTTTGGTGAACAGCAAGTAGTACGAAGATGATGAACGCAGATCTATGGTGTTGTTGAAAGTCAACAAATCCTGGAGACTCTTACCTAAAGAAGATAGTGAGCGAGTTCAGATCTGGAGGGGATGAAGATTCCTGATGATGCTAACGATAATCGATGCGAAGTTCGCTTGAAGATTATTGGTGGTTTCTGATGAAAAATCTTTGAAGATGTTAACGGATTCTGGAAATTCTAACCGCACATCTTGAAGGTCCTTACGAAGAGGAGGAAGATCTTGATGGATTTCTGGAAAAAACGGTGATATGGAGAGGACGGAGATCTTTGAAGATCCTTGAAGATCTTGAAAGGTTCGTAGATCTGAAGATTTCTGGAAAGAAAACTTGGACGGATGAAGATTTGTGAAGAGCGTTGAATTTCTGGAAAAAGCCTCAAGAACACGATGAAGTTTCTGAGGAAGACGATGAAGATTTTCTTGAATTCGAGGATCGGGATGAAGTTGCTCATCGAACTAGAAAAATCTGCTATGAATGTTCTTTGAAGTTTCTTGTGGATCTGGAACGGAGGATGATGAAGGATGCGATTATTGACCCTGATGATGAGTGATTGAAGGTTGTTGATGATTATCGGATGATGAATCATGATGAAGATCAGTGGTGATCGATGAACACGAATCCAGATCTGGAAAAACAGTTATGGACGTGATGAAGTTTCCGGTGAGGATTAAAGTTTCCGGTGGAATTTGGTAAAGTTTGGCCGTGAGAACCACCGATTGATTTTGCTGTTGAGGTTCTCCCGGTGTTTGCATGGCTTCCGGTGAGTTCTCCGGTGAGGAATTGGCGAGTGGGACAGGTGGCGTCAGGTGGACGCGTGTGCATAGGTGGCGCGCATGCAGAGAGGGTGAGGTGTCAAGCTCCTAGAGAGAGAGAGAGAGAGAGAGGGTGAATGATGTGGCATCATGAGGAAGGAACTCGTGGGCTGAAACGTGGAAGAAGAGAATGAAGTGGCTAGGGGGGAAAAGCACACGTGGATGGCTTCTTATAGGACAGGTGGCGGCGAGTTGGACCTGGGCCCCAGAAAATCTGACACATGGCCCACGAATTAGCAGCTAATTAACATTTGATTAGACTCTAATTAAACCTAATTAATGCTAAACGAAGACTTAAAACAACAATTAAAGCCTAAATGACAATTAAGAATATTCTACCTAATTAAAGCTAATAAACTCAATTAAAATGAATTAAGATCCTAATTAACATCTAAAAATAAAAAGGTGATTAAAATATAATTAATCTAATTAAATCCTAAAAGAATTTAAAATCCAATAACTTCTAAAATCTATTAAATCTATTAATTTCTAAACAAACAAAAAATAGAAAAGCTCTATTAATTCTAAAAAAAATCCTAGTAAAGGGATTATCCTATTAAAAATCATTTTAAAAAGCTACTTAGTATCTAAAAAATGAATTATTCTAAAAGGGAAAATTGATATTAAAACTAAAAACTATTTAAAAAACATTTAATATCTATTAAAAAATCTATCTAATATCTAGAAAAATCAATTAAATCCATTAAACAATTCTAGAAAATAAGGGGAAAAATCTAAAAATACAGTACAGCCAATTAAATCGTTTAGAAAAAGGATGCGCGAATACAGCGAAATAAATGGTAAAAACCGGACACTGAGATGTCCTCAAAAACAACAGTGAGAGCTGAAAACACAGGGAACGAGCACCAATTCTCAAAATACGTCCTCGTATTGGCCTGAAATGCCTGAAGCGCGATCAGAGGGCTGTAATCCCGATAAAGTCAGTCTGACTGGAAAAATGCAATGTACGTGGCATGCAAATGCAAAATCAAATGAGTCGAAACATGAGCCAAATTGCGATAAGTAGTTGGTCAAATTTTGGGGTGCAACAGCTGCCCCTATTCAAACGGCTTGGACCTGAAGGGTTGAAGCGCGAACATCTTTCAAACATTCAAAGGTAGAAGACGGTTGAATACCAAACAACCCAGAAATTTGCCAACTACACAAGTACACGGTACTCTGATGGGAACAAATCTTCGGAAGCTGAAATCATAGCTGCACGACAACTAGCTGGAGAAATACTGATCTGAACCTCCGTCAGGATGATTCTCTGATTTATCTGATATCATTGCGTCCTCAAATCATCGAGGGATCACTGGTTACACGGTGACGGATGATTGGCCAACCTCACAGGTAAACGATACTCTGATTGGTAGGAACATCTTCGACACTGAGCATGGCAGTTGCACAACAACTCTACTGGGGAATTGGTCACACGGTAACCGGTGAAAAGTCTGATTTTAAGTCTCCGTCAGGATGATCATCTGATTTATCTGTAGATATTCGTCCTCAATTCATCCAGGGGTCACTGGTCACTCGGTAACCGGTAATGGATGGTTGATCATGCCGTCAGGCACTCAGCGTCATAGCAGAAGAATTCCTCGGGACTCGTCAGGTCATTAGGAACTTTTAACAATCAAGCTATTTATGCCGTCGGGCATTCAAAGGGGTTCTCAGGCGTCAGCCGGACTTCATCAGTAGGTCGAGAATAGAATTCTGGGTCAATCATGAACCAAATAAGGATATGCGATCTTTTACCGTCAGGCACTCCGCATCAGCTGAGAGAACTACTTCGTCAATACAGTTGGACTTCATTAGCAAGTCTGGGGTTTCGGCACCGCTACCAGACTTCAATCATCAAGTCTCCCAAGGGAAGTTCAACTTCTATGTTTAAAAACCTGCTGGGGCTGACGCATCTCCATTGGGGATTCTGGAGAACTATCAAGTAACTCTGCTTCGGGGGTTCAGAAGTCATTCTGGGTGAATCAACTCTGCTGAGGAGATCAAAAATCATTTTGAACAACAACTCCATCGGGATCTTCAAGAATCGTCCTGAACCAATATCTCTGCTGGAGATTTCAGGAATCATCCTGAGCAAACACTCTGCCGGGGACTCTAAGCGTCAACTTGAGCAACCAACTCTGGTGACTTCACTGGGGATTTTAAGAATCATCTTAAACAATCAACTTCGCTGGGGAATTCAAGAATCATCTCGGGAAAACGATTTTACTGGGGAGAATTCAAGAATCATCTTGGGCAAAACACTCTGCGTAGGAACACCTGCAAAACAAGAACGGTAACGCCCTAGCTCATGTTTCGTATGCATATGCTTTGACAACGGCGCAATGCTCTACACGGTGGAAATGCTACGCGTTTATGATAAATGCTATGCAATCATGCAAAATGTTGCGATACCGTCAGCAAAATAAATGCTAAAGGGAGAAGCCTCCTGTCAAGGAGAAGAAGTCACGCCAATCTCAATTGGATTCCGCCTGGGGAAATGAACTTCAATCAACTGCTGCAGGGGAACAAAGCTCTCCGAGAACATGGACTCGCTCAACCGGGTATTCAAACCATAAACTGTCGAGGGAACGGTATCAATCGCAGAAATAAACTGCACGACCTTCGCGGCAAAGCTTTCCTGGAGATAACGACTCCGGTGGGGGAAATACAGCATCAGCTACTCAACACTCTACTAGAGAAAACCAATCATGGCCCGAACTGCTTTCCAAGGACTCGGCTCTCTCGGGGAACTGCAAACTCGGCTGGGGAAGAAGGAATCGTCCTGCTTACAGGGGAGAGTACGACTCTGTGGGGAATTCCAATTCCGCTGGAGACTTCAGTCTGAACTATCAATTGCTACACACTTCAGTATGTGACTCAGCTGGGGAGATGACGTTCCTTCAGGATACATCTGATTGGGGAGAGAATCTTCTCTGCCTGGGGAAACATATATCAATGCTCACGATCTCACGTTCAGACCCTGTGGGGAATTTCAATTCTGCTGGAGACTTCAGTCTGAACTATCAAAAGCTGAACACTTGTGAATAGTCTCCTACGAGAAACTGCACACTGACCCAGCGTTGGAGAAATAAACCCAAATCCACTTGTCAGGGGGAACTTCGATCCTAAACCGTTGGGAATGCATAATCAATCTGCCGAGAATGGCTACACTCTGCCAGGGATATCAATCCTGACCTACTGAGGGTAATCTTGCATACGCCTTACGGAGACTGACCCTTCTGGGTAACACCTGCTGGACTATCAAGTCTGATTAGGAATACCTGTGTATCAACCTTGCTGCGGATATCAATCCTTAGCTACTCATTGTATAACTCTATTGGAGATGTACCGATCCTATCAAGGAAACACCTCTGGCGACTGCGGAAGATAACAATCGATCACTGAAATTGAATCTCACTTCACTGAGGAAAACAACCCTGAACGGTCCTTTTAGAACACCCTAAGTCCTTATAGGGTACGAAGCAATCTGCTGAGAAATAACTCTTCTCTGTCTGACATCAAAATCCACTCGTTTGGAGATTACTCAGTGAGGGAATCAACGTCGACCTCTGCTTGAGGAATGAGTCAATGACCTGGACTCGGAGGGGAAAGGAGTCAAACTTGGACTCTGTGGGGATACAACATTGCATCAGTCCCACTGCTGGGGAAATAAACCCAAATCTGTCGGTCAGGGAAAGCTTCAGTCTCAACCTACATGGGAAAATAGCACATCAGGCTAACCACCGTTCAATGCTTGGGATGGCCATACTCTGCCGGGGATATCAATCAAACCCGTCGAGGATAATCTTGACCCTACTCTAATAAGGGATAAATGCCATCTCAACATGCTACAATCCCAAACTGCTCAGGGGAAACAATCTCAAACTGTACGTCTCTGATGAGAAAATAATCCTGATTCAACAACATCAACACAGGAAATTCAGAACACCAATCATGGAGCTGGGATCACTCGAGCCTTGTGTCGGGGAATGTGACAACATACGAGTCACTAGGAATCATCGTGTCGAATATATTTAGGCTTTTTTCTGGTTTAGGGATAGGTTTATGGTGATAGGGATTTATTTCTGGTTACCAACAAAAGTGGATTTGAAGGGGACATACTAGACGAGAACTAGCATTCGAGGTGGACTATCAGACGAGAACTGATAGCAACATATGTTAGGTTGTCAGACGAGAACTGATTTCTGGTTTGCCAGAAGAGAACTGGACTTTAAAACTGTGTTAGCCAGACGGGAACTGGTTGAACAATAGGTTACAGAAGAGGTGACCAGACAGGGCTGGTTTCTGTTTTGGATTTCAGACGAGAACTGATCTTTGGTTTGCCAGACGGGAACTGGACTTTAAAACGATTTGGTCACAAGGTTCTGCCAAGTAACAGGTTAGGCTATAGGATAACAATCCAATGACAGCAAGGCTTCTTCAGAAGGTTCAGGTTTTTGGTAGGGTAATGACACGATTCCCCGACACTCAACTCTTGTTGGGGTGAACAAACTCATTTGAACAACTTGCCCCAGTGCAATTCAACTTGCCCCAATCCGACTCTTGGGAGAATTCATTCTGAACAGAAAGCAACTGGCAACGAGACAATCTTCAGATGGCTTGCCCCAATATCTGTACAACGGAAGGATTCATCCTCAATTAACCAACTCTCATCATGGTTGGTTTCAATATACTTCTGAAGTAGCTTGCCCCTGAACGAGCGTTGAGCGACTTAACATGCCCTGATTGAACACTGGAGGGATCTGCCTTTAAATCACAGGAGCTCTGGATGATTGCCCCGAAATGGGTCTCAAGAAGATCCACTTCTGATCAACTGCTTCTTAAATAAACTGTCCCATAATCAACTGATACTTTGGGACTTGTCCTCAGACTAACTAATTCCAAACTCACTGGAAGTCAATGCCTCAAATTCACAGGGCTTCACAGTATACCGTTATGGTCCAGACTACTAACGATTCAGTCCTGATTTGACTATTCCCTGTTGGAATTCCTTCATATCAACTACTGACCTGCAATTAAAATTGTTTATTCACGAATGGTAATTTTAATGCAGTGTTCATGCAGATTTTGAAAAATGTACTGTCACTCATTTACGTGTCATGATAGTGAGTGACGAATGAACCAACAGTTCAAACGTAGTGCTGATTCAATCAGTGAAAAACACAACGAGGATATGATTAGCAAATCATGTAGGAGTCAGGTTACTCAACCTTATCGTAATGCGCTTTCAGAATAAGCCCTGCCTCAATTAGGTCTTTTAAGGGTTGTATCGTGGTCGGGTTCACGGTTCGTGAAACAAAGGATATTAGGCTCAAATTATGATTTGTACCCACCCCTTCTACGTGATGATCTCCGATCCTAAAGTTCGGTTAACTTGGCTCGAGCGCTCGCCTCTTCGAGAGGTATGTTGAATGTTGGGAACAACTGGTTAAAGAATTCACAAGGTGTTTCGGAGTGACAATTACTCCTTTTTCGTTTCGGTGCCTGTATCTACACGACTTTGTCCTTTTTCGAGGATTTTTTCTTTTTATATCCTTTCTTTTTCATTCTTTTGATTCCCTAATTTTTGCCTGGACTGACTCTTCAGAGTTCTTTTCGATTTTTCTTTTGAAGTCCAGCGGGATGCCCTGATTTTTGCCTAAGTATTTGCTTTCCAACTTTTCTTTTCTTTTACTTAGCGGGTTTTCTTTTTCCTCTTATTTTTTCGAAACAAGTCGTGCGACACTGGCTGTCTGGATTCATCCGAGAGGTTTATAACTGTCTCACTCCTGATTTGTGAGGTTTAACCGTTGTGGTTGACGAGGTACGACCTCTGGGGAAAAATACGATGTGATTGGTCCTCGAAAGGCAACACTCCTCCATAAGACTTGAACGCTCGGTCAAGCTAACT
The DNA here is from genome assembly GCA_963859935.3 of Lathyrus sativus. Classification (NCBI taxonomy): domain Eukaryota; kingdom Viridiplantae; phylum Streptophyta; class Magnoliopsida; order Fabales; family Fabaceae; genus Lathyrus; species Lathyrus sativus. The sequence goes on along the minus strand of OZ012738.1, from coordinate 238,742,248 downwards.
GACGACTATCCTGCCCCGGGTTAAGATGTGAGGGTTTAAAAGTCCAAAAAAACTTCTACTTCTTGGCTCGAAGTGGTTAACAAGGGACTACCTCCTTATATCTCCAATGTTTAGGGGATTTGAAACAATGCCTTGTACGTCATCGGCAAGGGTATATCTGAAAGCATACGATCATCGGTTATGAGTATTCAGTTTCGTCATCCTCCCTCTAATATTTACTAATCATAGTGACAAAGTGGAGTAAATAAAGTGCAAGTGTTAGTGCAATGCAGTAAATGAGTGACATCGACATGATTAATTCAGAAAAATGCATAGTCACTTTATCAATATTACCATTCGAAACAAACAATGTTTAACAGCAAGTAGTAACTAACAGAAAGGAAACTACAAATGCAAATGATAAAAAGTCTGAGGACTGCCAATGCTGAGGACGTCTGCCTGTCTGGACCACTGGCTTCTGGAAATAACCCTCTGACTCTGCGAGCTCAGACAACTGAGAGGTTGTCATGCACAACCAAAACTCCTTCTGGAAAGGCAATGCACCCTTTGTCGATCAACTGTTGCACTTTTGCCTGAAAAGCTTTGCAATCTTCAGTTGAATGCCCCGGGGATCCACCATGGTATCCACACTGAGCATGGGGGTTGTACCCAGGAGGGTAAGGCTCTGGCACAGGCTTAAGAGCTTTAGGTTCCACCAAAGAATTCTGAATCAACTGTGGCAGAATCTGGCTATACGGCACAGGCACCGGATGGGAAGGAGCATTCCTTCGTTCCAAGTTGTTACAAGGTCAGTTCTGATTCTGACGTTGATTCTGATAACCTCGGCCACGGGCTCGTGGATTTGCAAGAGGAGCGACATAAAGTTCCCGATGTGGTGCCCTAGGCACAATTGTCTGTCGAGACACAGAAGATACTGACCGCTGAGAAGACGGAGAACCAACAGATTTCACTGATTCGTCTTGAGGATACCCAACATCATTCATGATTGCATTGACCATAGTTTCATCTTCAGCTTGAAAACTATAGAGAGATTCAGTTTCACTAGCCTGACCGCCCGAAACATTCTGGATTCTTCCAGTCTTTACACCATACTCGATGCGTTCTCCTGCCCTTACCAATTCAGAGAAATTTGGTGCCCTTCCAAGCATTCTTTTGAAGTACAGGCTCTGCAAGGAGTTTACGAACATGCCTTTTAACTCTCGGTCTAGAAGCGGTGGTTGCACTCTAGCAGCGAATTCTCTCCATCTCTGAACATACTTCCTGAAAGGTTCATTGTTCCCTTGAGACAATTCTTGCAGCTGCATGCGACTAGGGGCTACATCAAGGTTGTAGTTGTACTGCTTCAGAAAAGCATTGGCTAAATCCACCCATGATCGGATCTGATTACTCTCCAACTGCGTATACCAACTCAGAGGTGCCCCAGTCAGACTATCTTGAAAGCAGTGAATCATCAACTTGTCGTTGTGCACGAATGAAGTCATTCTTCGGCAGAACATCACCAAATGTTGCTTCGGGCAACTATCTCCTTTGTACTTTTCAAACCTCGGCGTTCTGAACTTCGGAGGTAACACTAGGCCAGAAACCAGACACATGTCTGCAGCACTAGGGTTAACAACGTCTTTACCTTTCAAGGCTTTGAATCTTTCATCCAACGCACGAAACCTTTTAGCATACATGAGAGCTAATGGGTCTTCAGTATTTTCTATCGGGACCTCTCTTCGGGAATTTGGCACCGGGAAAACAACACCCTGGTAGTCTGAGGTATCAACAGAAGGAGAACGTTCACTTCGGACAACAAACTGCTCATGTAGATCTCGGTCTTCAACAGAAGGCTGTACAAGTCGAGTTGCAGTAAGGTTGTTCACTTGCGGAAAGTCTTCATCAGGCACATAACCATATAAAGGATTGGACGTCACAGTGAAACCTGACAAGGTATCAACAAACTGGAAGCTGCTCTCTGACATAGCTACCGACAACTTTCAACTGGCTTCACTGCTCAAATCTGCTTCAACCCCTTGGTCGTCTTCAACACTCACCTTCAGAATCAAAACAACGGCTGGATAAGAGCTCTGACTAGCTGGAGCATGGCATGCGATATGATGAAGGAATGTTCATGCAAATGCAATGCAAGATGCAGCAAACACGGGATCACAACCCCCACAAAGCTCTGATTACTGCTGCGCTGCTGACGGGATAAGTCTACTCTGACGAGAGAAAACCAAAATACCTGGTAGGCTGGAAGTCAAGTTTCCTGCAAAAACCCTCCCACTCACGGGTATGGACTTAAACTGACACAAGTTCGGCATCCTATGCGGTCGTCGGCGTCACAGACTTTCAAGACTGATAATACGATACCCAGAAGGTGTGGCATCATCCTGTCCTGAAGAGGCCTCACTTAGCCAACTTCCAAATGATCGGTCCCCAGAGTCGACAATCCTCCAAACCAACAACCCCCTCAACCCAAAGGGTTGAAAAAGAAGTCAACCGGGAAAACCTCGTCTGAGCTTGGATTTCATGAGACACTAGCGCCTGCCAAGCAAGTGCGCACCCACTAACTTCCACAACTAATTCTAAGGTGCACTCAAGCCTGGGTCTGGCTTCTCACTCATCAGAGCTCCCATCCCCCAACAGCACAATAGCAACAGATAATAATATAGTGCGGGAAATGTAAATACATCAGTAATATACAACACAAAAATAAACACCCACAGACACGGAAACAAGCGCTAGGATTGACTCTCTTAGGGGACGTTGGATCCCAAAACTGACTCGCATACGGGACGTTGGATCCCAGGAAACTATCAAGTCCCCAGCAGAGTCGCCAGTTGCTGGGGATGACCCAGACAACTAGGAAGAAAATCCAAGGCGAGACTCGCATAGGGAACCATCGACGTCCCCAGCAGAGTCGCCAGTTGTCGCTACTGCGAAAATCGACGCCGGCTGAACAGAAGAGTCGCCACCGTGCGTTATTTATCCCAACAGAGGGAAAGGAAACGCTCAGAGTAAACCTACCGCAAAGACGGGAAAGGAATGGTCGTCGCAACCAAATCCTGGATTCGGGAGTCGGTTACGCAAGGGGAAGGTATTATCACCCCTCACGTCCGTCGTACTCGACGGGATCCACGCTTGTTTTCTAGTACGGATTGTTATTCTATCTACTCTACAGGTCAAGGGTTAAAAGAAAATAAAATGAATCGGCAAAGTATCGCACTTTATGCCTACGTATTCCCGTCTGGAACGAGAAATCAGAGTCAGCGTAGTTCGCCTACCTACTAGAAAGGAGGGGAAGGTTGCTCGCTAGGATATCACATCCTATGCCTACGTACTTTCATACAGCATGAAAGATCAGAGCAAACGTAGTTCGGGGCACTACAGGGGAAGTTGCTCGCCAATACGTCAGTATTGTGCCTACGTATTCTCGTCAGAGAAATCAGAGCATGACGTAGTTCAGGCTAACTACGGGTAAACAGGGTGTTCTCGATCACATGGGGGTGAGAGAAAGGATTGACGATACTAGCGTACGCATTCTAGCAGTTAGGTGGACGCTGCTCGACCATTGGAGACTTAGGCGTACCTGTTTGCGGTAGAACGGACGTAGTATGTCGGGTTTAAAGGTATGGGAACCTACGGGAACTAGAACTACGGTCTGGTCTCAAATGTGCTCGGGCAAGAGAAAAGGATAACATCAGTCGTCAGCGGGAAAGTCTCGATCGCACGGCAGCGAGAGAACAAAAGGTTAGTTGTTAGTGTGCTCGCTAGGATATCGCATCCTATGCCTACATATTCTCATCAGAGAAAATCAGAGCAGCTGTAGTTCAGCCTACTAGAGCTAAAACGGGAAACGGGGAAAAGGGAGGTAGCTCGCTAGGATGTCGCATCCTATGCCTACTGCCGCTTTCGCGAAAATAAGGTGTCGGCAAAACAGAAGAGTCGCCACCTTTCGTTATTTATCCCTCAGAGCGGGAAAGAAAACGATCGGAAAAACCTGACGAAAAAAGGGTAAGACAAGGTCGTCGCAACCATTGTCTGGGTTCAGGAGTCGGTTACGCAAGGGGAAGGTATTAGCACCCCTCACGTCCGTCGTACTCGACGGGATCCACGCTTGTTGTGTTTACTTGGACGGGTTGGTTTTATCTATCTACCTATCAAGGCTGGTTTAAAACAGAAAAGAAACTGACTCGGCAAAGCGTCGCACTTTATGCCTACGTATTCTCATCAGAGAATGAGAAATCAGAGTCAACGTAGTTCGTCCTACGACGGGTTATGGGGGAAGGTAGCTCGCCAATACATCAGTAATGTGCCTACGTACTCTCAACAGGTATGAGAGATCAGAGCTTACGTAGTTCGGGACACTAAGCTTTATTTCCTGTCTTTTACGAAAGAAGTGTTTTTTATTGTGTTTGCAATTTCAATCGCACTAGAGACTATGACCTGAGAGTGAATGCGTCGCATGTCACCCAAAGGGTACCATACTAAACATTCAGACTGTGGAAAAGAAACTCTCCCACAATCTTTTCCCCGATAGCTTAAGGCTCGTAAAGTACGAAAGAAATCATTCATGATTACTGTATCTTAAGCTGTTTTGAGATGAGAGGAGAACAGGCCCAACTAGGAGGGAGACTATCAAGTCCTACTGTTGTCATGCCAAGGATTCATCCTATGGTTGAGGTTTGAACCGAGAACTCCTAGAAGTTGTCATGCATAGGTTTCAACCTAAAGTTCTATCATCAATTCCTTATCAAAGGAAATGAGAGTCCTAAAGGATCATGTCAATGATACACCAAAACAGACAAAGCATCAGCTTAAACAGTAAAATGCATGCAATGCAAGTGAGGGAGGAAATGTGTGCGGGGCTTCAGCCTCCACAAGCTCATCTCGACCTCAAGCCAGAATGAATAACAGTAATCATACTGAAATAAAACATGATATCAAGCAAAATACAGTAAACTGCAATCATACAGAAGAAATGAAATAAAATGCCATCAGGCAAACAAACCACATGGGCAAGGGAGCTGGGCTCTACCGAATACCCGCAAGCAAAGCCACACAGTAACAATACAAGCAGAGGGAGCAACTCAACCTCTAGTGAAATCATGCTCCTAGATTAAAGTCGGTCTAGTCATGGACTTATTCTAATGCATCTAGCAAATCAAACAAAACACATCAATAGAGAAAAGAAAAAGAAAAGAAAGCAGATTAACTCCTCTCTCAACTTCAAGCTTCAGCTCTTCCAACAGCAACTCAGTCTTCAGACTTCAATCACTCTTGACAAATATCAATTTGCTTTTCCAGGTTTCAACCCTTCAACATAAGTTTCAACTTATTCTCTTCAAGCTTCAGCTCCTTAATCAGCTCCACCTTCAGGCTTCACTGATAACCACAAGTAACAACTTGATTCCTTCAGGATCTCCAAGCTTCAAAGTAAGTATCAACTTCCTTTTGCTCTTCAAACTTCAGCTCTTCAGAATCAGTCTCAACTGAATCCTCTTCCTAAGTATCAACTTAGTCCTCAAGCTTTCAAGCTCTCCTTGCTTTACCAGTCTCAACTTGGTCTTCTCTTCCTGCAAGCTTCAGCTTCTCAGAGTAATCTTTGATCACTTAGAAGTATCAACTTCATCCTCCAGTCTTTACTTCATCTTCATTGGGTCTTCAAGTATCAACTTGCTCTTGTTGCTCTTCAAGCTTCAGCTGGAATGGTAATACTCAAGGATTCATCCTCTTCCATACTCTTTAATGAAGTCTTCATCTTCACACTCAAGCTTAACATCTCTCAAGATACTCAAACCAGAGGAAATCACTTAACTGGATAAGCTAGGGTGTTAAACTGCTTATTGACCACCAAAGGTGACCTATAAGGGTTCAACATCAAAGGAATGGTTCCCTCAAAAATTCTACTTCCTAGGTACAATCACTTATCCCTCCAAAGGAGAGAGGTGAATACCATGGAAGGACTTTGAATCATAGGGGGGAATGGAGGTGAAAGATACCATCCATGTTTGAGAAAGAAATCAACTAAGTCTAAGCTCTTCCTAATTCCTAGCCCTAAAACAACAACAAAACAAACAAGATCAAGCTCTCAAGCTCCTCAATCAATCTCCAAGTCTTCTACTATACTCCTCAATGCTCCTCAAAGCAAGACCAAGCTCTCCAAGCCCATAAAGCAAAGCAAACAAAAATACAAGCCCACAAGGGCAACACAAACAATCATCAACTACAAAAATCATCTAAAAATAGTATACTACTATATTAAAATCTAATATAATTCCTAGGGGATCTTATATACCTACCCTTAATACCCTTATATGTTCCAATGTCTAACTTGATCTAGAAACCCAAAATTCTAGTGTTATTGTGGACCTATGTTAAGGATTAACCTAATTCTACACCACCTAAAATCATCTAAGCAAAACTAATCTGAAATTCATCACAAAATTATGGAATAAATCCAGAGGGGAGCTAAAGTCCTAATCTAACTATCCTAAAAAGAATTGCATAAAAATATGAAGGGAACTAGCTAAACAAAATTCTACAAAACCATGCATCAACATAAAAGAAGTAAAAAGCTATTAAAAGAGAAAATACACAAAAAAATATTAAAAATGCGTGAAAGGCAAATATTATGATTTTATAATTTTCTAGACATGAACATGAAATGGGAGAAAAAATCCCCATGCAAAAATCATTAATTTTCTATTTATTATGATTTTTCAAAGATTGAAATAAAATGGAGAAAAAGAAATTAAAATATGAAATGTTTGGGTGCAGATAGCAAGTATATGCAGTGCAATGCGCGCGTGGGCTCATCATGGGGGTGTGGGTAGTGATTGTGCTAAGCCCATTATGTGAATCAGAAAAAAATAATAAAATACAAAGAAAAAGAAAAAGAAGTGGTGCAGGTAGTAAACCTTTCCAGTGTGTTTCAACCATGAGCCGTGTATGGGGGTGGGATTAGTGAATCTTGTACTACGCCCAAGCATCACCGTTTAATGAAACAGTGCGTTGCACTTTTGTTTTCAAATCTTTCCTCTCAATACTGAGATTAAACACGAGCCCTAGGATCTGGGAATGGTCAATGGGTCAAGGGGCAATCCAATGGCCGTGGGCTTGTCTCCTACCTCTGGCTAGGGTTTGCAACAACTCTCCATGGAAACAGAGATTCACATGCCAGACTTCCCTCCATTCGTATGTCCTCAAATCATCATCAAATTTAACAATTCAAAACACTAACATGCTCCATTTTTCATGCTGAGTACGACCATAGCCCTAGAATTCCTTGAAACCTCCTCTAACATGAAACACGATCCAAGATCGAAATTACGGTCAATCCTCAACTTCAACAATTCGTGAGTTCTCTTGTACTAAAATGATCACCATATCACACTGATGAAAAATAACCATCAAACTCTCATTATCTCTCACTATATCACAAGTTCTTGATCCAAAAAGAAATGGTGTCCATAACTCAACCTTCATCAAATACTCTCAAAACTTCCAGAATTCATCTCCTATTGGTCTCTAGCAGTTCTAACCTAACCATTCTACCTAAAGATGCATAAATTATGGTGTAGGGTGAATTTTGCAAACCTGGTATTTCTTGATTCACAGATGGTGTAAACCTTCACTGCAAGCCTTCAAACTCTTCAGAATCGATCCTTGAATGATGATCTTGCTACTGTTTGCAAAAGTTTTGATGGAGAATGCTTGAATCTTAGAATTCGATGGTGACTTGCAATCTTGAAAATCCAAATGCCAACTCTTTAAATATCCATGGTTTTGCTCTCAAATTGGTCTGCACAACTTCACTATGATCAGAGCAATGTGTTTAGATTGAAAGAATGGATGGAGTTGAATCAGAATGTGGATTTTGCTTTCAACTTGCAATGGAAGCAAGTGAAATGGCCAACTCTCTCTTCTCTCAAATCTTACACCAACCTTGCATTTGAGCAAGTTCTATACATTATATAGAGTGGTTTAGAATCATCTAGAACCATCTGGAACCATCCCATGAGAAATTGGGATTCTCATGTCATGAGTTTATGAATTCACTTCTTCTCACATATCATCTCATGAAATAGCTCTTGCAGCAACTTGCCTTGGCTTGAAATTCTCCCTAGATGAGATATAGGATGTGTTAAAACCCTTATCAAGCTTGTACATTGAGTTTCTTTGAGTTTTGCATTTGAACCTTAAGATGCTAGCAACCAATTTCCAAAGCAGCCCCATGATCTACGCCTCAAATCAAAATTGTGGCTGAACCATTGTTTTTAGAATGTCTTTTAGATTCAAAATGACCTATTATATGTCATGGTTTGGATGTGCAACTTGGGATTTCCAATTTCCAATTTGAACTTATTTAACTTATCCCTCCATTTTAGGTCATTTTTATCACTTTTTTCTACAAGCCTTTTCAACATCTCATGACCTCCCTACTAGCCTTAAAACATCATTATAAGCAAGTTTGATGTTGAAGATTTTTCCATTTGAAGCTTGGAAATAGGAGATATAGCCTTATGCTTGAAATGACCTATAATATCCAAATGACCAAAATGCCCTTGACTTGTCAAAGCCATAAGTTGAGTTCTACAAATCCTATCAAGGACTTCTAGTACTCTCTAGAAAGATAAGAAGATGAGGAACAACATTCATGTCGACCAAGAGTTCATAGGAATCATCATACTTGGGCAAAAGTTGGATGCAAGTTGGGTGACTTTCAAGGACCCAGATTCACATACCTCAGATGACCTGTAACTTGCCAAAGTCATAACTTGAGCTCTACAAATCCTATCAAGGACTTCTAGTACTCAAATTAAATCTAAGAGCAAGATCTACAACATTTATTTTGGGGGTAAGATGAGATGACAATCACATCTTGAGCTAAACTGCCTTGAAGATAGGGATCAAACTAGGGGATTTTACACTGTCAAGCCTTAGAAACCCTAGCTTAAAACTTCTCAAACTCCTCAATCATGATGAGTTGGTCTAGGAATCATCCTTATAGCATCTCAATGCATCAATCCATGATCACATGGCTCTTGGATTAGGTCTCAACCCTCTCCAAATCATCAGTTGACCTAGGGTTGACCCAGTCAAACCCTAATTCCACCACTCATGGCTGAGTCTTCTTAAACTTGTACAATAACCTCTCTAGGCCTCATGATGGCTTTCAAGACATCTCATAAGCTCTCTCAAAGCTTCAAGTCCATCCTCATATCCTCGGAATCATCTGAGGGGCTCCCACAACTCTCAAGTTATGAGGCACACAACCTTGGTTTCAACCAATCTCTCTGAGGATATCTTAACTTCTCTGACAAGGATATCAACCCTTAATCATCTGAATAGCCTTCTTGGCTAGCTTCAAGTTCTTGTATATCTCTTGATTGGTAATCATACCTCTTGGTCTACTGCACCCATATCAATGAGAAGCAGATGATCATGCTAGTGAACACAAGCTAGGTAAATAAATGTTGGTCAAATTTTGGGGTGCAACAGCTGCCCCTATTCAAACGGCTTGAACCTGACTGGGTGAGGAGCGAACGACTCTCATCCAATCAAGGTGCGAGACGGTTGAATACCGATAAACCCGGAAATTTGCCAACTGCACAAGTATACGGTACTCTGATGGGAACAAATCTTCGGAAACTGAAATAATAGCTGCACGACAACTAGCTGGAGAATTGGTCACACGGCAACCAGTAATACATGGTCTATCATGCCATCAAGCATCATGACTCCTCGAGACTCTTCAGGTCAACCATCAGGATGATCATGCCATCAGGCATTCAAAGAAAACTGTCGGGCATCAGCCGGACTTCATCACGTCAACAATTATGTTGATCATGCCATCAGGCATTCAAAGAAAACTGTCGGGCATCAGCCGGACTTCATCAGCAAGTCGGGAATGGAATTCTTGGTCAATCATGAACCAATTGGGAATATCCAAACCTCTGCCATCAGGCACTCCGCATCAGCTGAGAGAACTGCTTCGTTAACACGGTCGGACTTCAATCATGAGGTCTTCAGGGGAAGTTTCAACTTCGCTGCTCAGAAACCTGCTGGGGATGACGCATCTCCGCTGGGGATTCTGGAGAACTATCAAGTAACTCCGCTTCGGGGATCCGGAAATCATTCTAGATGAATCAACTCTGCTGAGGACTTCAAGAATCATCTTGGACAAAAAACTCCGCCGGGGACTTCAAGAATCATCTTGAACCGATAACTGCTGGAGCTTTCAGGAATCATCCTGAGCAAACACTCTGTCGGGGACTCTAAGTATCAACTTGAGCAACCACTCTAGCGACTGTACTGGGATCTTAAGAATCATCTTAAGTACATGACCATGCTGGGGAATTCAAGAATCATCTTGAACCGAAGACTTCGCTGGAGACTTCAAGAATCATCTTGAGCAAGCGACTTCGCTGGGGAGATTTCAGGAATCATCCTGAGCAATCGATTCTGCGGCGGAACACCTACAAAACAAGAACGGTAACATCCTAGATCATGTTTATTATGCATATGCTTCGGCAATGGCGCAATGCTCCACACGGTGGAAATGATATGCGTTTATGATAAATGCTATGCAGTCATGCAAAATGATGCGATCCCGTTAGCAAAATAAATGCTAAAGGGAGAATCCTCCTATCAGGGAGAAAGAACTACTCAGATAGAGGAATCATCCTGCTGAGGAGCACACGGTCACGCCAATCTCAATTGGACTCTGCAGGGGACACAACTTCAGTTGACTGCTGCGGGGAAAGCGATGTCAATCGCGGGAATAAACCGCATGGCCTTCACGGCTACTTCCCTGGAGATAACGACTCTGGCGGGGAAACACAACATCAACCATTCAACACTCCACTGGGGAAAACCAATCATGGCTTGAGCAGCGTCCAAGGATTCGGCTCTCTTAGGGGTCTGCAAACTCGGTTGAGGAAGGAGAAATCATTCTGCTTGCTGGAGAGTACGACTCTGGTGGGGAATCTCAATTCCGCTGGGGACTTCAGTCTTGCACCATCAGTTGCTGCACACTTCAGTGAACAAATAGTTTCCTACGAGACCTGCACTTGTGACCCGGTGCTGGCGGATGAACACGCGCTTCGGCGCCTGACTCAGCTGAGGAGATGACGTTCCTTCTGGATGCATCTGATTGGGGGATAGAATCTTCTCTGCCTGGGGAGACATATCAATGCTCACTATCTCGTGTTCAGACTCTGCGGGGAGAGGCTGCTGAACTTTGCTGGAGAAGGAGGAATCATCCTACTTCAGGGATGCGCACGGCGTACTGTCTGGAATATGCTACACCTGTAACAACACAAACAAACAGACAAGATATCCTCCTCAAAGGGACCTATCAAGGTTATTATCTCGTGACAATGTTAAGGTAATTCATTGTTTCAACAATCAGTGGCCTAGGCCAGTAAGTTTATGTATGCGCATTTTATCAAAAACATCGGCGTTCTTTTCGCAAACAAAACAGATAAATGCTAAACAGACAAACAGAATTGCTGAATAGTACACATTTTATTAATAACGAACCCCTGAATGGGTAAAAATGTTTTACAACAGATGCAAGCTCCTAGAATGAGGAAGCTGCGCAAAAATAAAACATAAATATACATCAGTATATACAAATGTCGGCAACGAGGCGTAGACGAACACCATGAGTTGATCCCTCTATGACTCACTCGACTTCGATACTTCTCCGACGCTTCAGCTTCAGAAGAGATTGATTCAGATAGACGGCCCTCAGGTCTTCCAAACCACTAAACAAAGAAAGTCCACACGCGGAACGCAGTCATTTGCTTTTTCAAATCCCTAACTTTTGCGTGAACCGCCCTTTGCGGGTTTTCAGTTCACCGAGATACCCTTTTTTGTCAAATTCGCCCATCCGGGTTTTCGACTTTGCGGGTGTACATTTTTTCAATTTATATCCCTAATTTTTGCCCGAACCTTTTTCCTTTTTTATGGTTCGCCGGGATGCCCCTTTTTTTCCTGGACTCTTTTTTTTTGTCCAGCGGGTCGCTTTCAAGCAAAGTATTTTTTAACTGCGTCCGCGTTCACTGGGGATGCAAAATCTTCACCATCCATCGTGGATAACAATAAAGCTCCTCCCGAGAAGACCTTGCTGACGACGTACGGACCTTCGTAATTCGGAGTCCACTTGCCCCGGTGATCGGAGTGTGGAGGAAGAATCTTCTTCAGGACGAGATCACCCGTCTGAAAGCTTCTAGGACGCACCTTTTTGTCATAAGCTTTCTTCATTCGGCTTTGGTACAGACGACCAAACGCAATCGATGCTAACCTCTTCTCATCCATCAGGCTAAGTTGGTTCAGTCGGTTCGTAATCCATTCTGCCTCGTCGAGTTTCACATCAACCAAAACTCGCAAAGAAGGGATCTCCATTTCTAACGGTAGGACAACTTCCATACCGTACACCAAGGAGAAAGGAGTTGCCCCGGTCGACGTACGTACCGTCGTACGATAACCGTGCAGTGCAAATGGCAGCATCTCGTGCCAATCTTTGTAGGTCACAACCATCTTCTGAACAATCTTCTTTATGTTCTTATTGGCCGCTTCAACGGCGCCATTCATCTTCGCCCGGTAAGGAGATGAGTTATGGTGTTCAATCTTGAAACTCTGGCACATCTCCTTCATCATCTTGTTATTCAGATTCGAACCATTATCAGTAATGATCCACTCGGGAATTCCGTAACGATAGATGATGTCCTTCTTTATGAATTTAGCCACCACCTGCTTGGTCACATTAGCATATGAGACTGCCTCCACCCACTTGGTGAAGTAGTCGATAGCTACTAGAATGAAGCGATGACCGTTAGATGCAGTGGGCTCGATCTTGCCTATCATGTCGATGCCCCACATGGAGAACGGCCACGGGGAGGACATGACATTTAACGGGCACGGCGACACATGGACTTTATCAGCATAAATCTGGCATTTATGACATCTCTTCGCGAATTTAAAGCAATCCGATTCCATCGTCAGCCAGTAATATCATGCTCTCAGGATCTTCCTCGTCATAGCATACCCACCGGCGTGCGTACCAAATGTGCCTTCATGGACTTCTTCCATGAGCATACTCGCCTCTTTCTCATCTACACATCTGAGTAGCACGAGATCGTGGTTTCTTTTATACAACACTCCATCAGGATTGAGATAAAAATTTCCAGACAGCCTCCTCAGAGTCTTCTTATCCTGGGTTGACGCTCCCGCAGGATACTCCTTAGTCATAAGGAAGGTCTGGATGTCATGGAACCATGGCTTGCCATCGGCGGCTTCCTCGATTGCAAAGACGAATGCAAGTCTATCAAGACGAGAAAGGACAATTCTTGGAGCTTCATTCCAAAAATTAACTTTATACATTGAAGCCAACGTGGCTAAGGCATCAGCCATTTGATTTTCTGCTCTGGGCACATGATGGAGTTCCACTCGATCAAAGAACGGAATTAGCCTTCTGGCATAGTTCATGTATGGCACCAAATTCGATTGACGAGTCTCCCACTCCCCTTTGATTTGGTTGATCACAAGAGCAGAGTCACCATATACGTCTAGATTCTTGATTCTCAAATCAATTGCCTCTTCTAGTCCCATGATGCATGCTTCGTACTCCGCTTCATTATTGGTGACTGGAAACGTCAGTCTCGCAGTGAAAGGGATGTGGGATCCGTGGGGAGTCGTGATGATTGCCCCAATGCCACTTCCATAGGAATTAACCGCCCCATCGAATATCAATTTCCACTGGGATTTACTATCTGGCCCCTCGTCGGGCAACGGCTCATCGCAATCCTTCGCTTTGAGAAACATGATATCCTCATCAGGGAATTCAAATTTCATCGGCTAGTAATCCTCGACCGGCTGTTCGGCAAGGTAATCAGACAATACACTTCCCTTGATGGCCTTCTGGGAGACGTACTGAATATCGTATTCCGTTAACACCATTTGCCATCTGGCAATCCTGCCCGAAAGAGCCTGCTTCTCGAAGACGTACTTGATCGGATCCATCTTCGAAATTAACATGGTAGTGTGATTGAGTATGTACTGTCGTAAACGTTTGGCAGCCCAGGCTTGTGCACAACACGTCTTCTCTAGCATCGAGTAGTGAGATTCACAGTCAGTGAACTTTTTACTCAAGTAATAAATGGCATGCTCCTTTCTGCCCGTCTCGTCGTGCTGACCGAGAACACACCCCATACTATTCTCAAGAATTGTCAAGTACATGATTAGCGGCCGTCCAGCCACTGGGGGTATTAAGATTGGAGGTTCTTGAAGATACTGCTTTATCTTATCAAATTCCTTCTGGCAATCCTCATTCCAGATAATTGCCTGATCTTTCTTTAAAAGCTTGAACATCGGTTCACACGTGGCCGTGAGCTGAGAGATAAACCTTGCAATGTAGTTTATTCTGCCCAAGAAACCACGAACTTCTTTTTCTGTTTTTGGCACTGGCATTTCTTGTATGGCTTTTATCTTCGCAGGATCAACCTCGATGCCTCGTTCGCTCACGATAAACCCCAGTAACTTTCCGGACCGTACTCCGAAAGTACATTTGTTAGGATTCAGCCTCAACCTGAACTTCCTAAGTCTTTCAAAAAGCTTCAGCAAATTGACCAGATGTCCCTCCTCCGTTTGGGACTTCGCAATCATGTCATCAACATAGACTTCAATCTCATGATGAATCATGTCATGAAACAAAGTTACCATTGCTCGCTGGTAAGTGGCCCCTGCGTTCTTCAAACCGAAAGGCATTACCTTATAGCAAAATGTTCCCCATGGAGTGATAAACGTTGTTTTCTCCATGTCCTCCCGCGCCATCTTAATTTGATTGTAACCGGAGAAGCCATGCATGAATGAAAACACGGAGAACTGGGCTGTGTTGTCGACCAACACATCGATATGAGGCAACGGGAAATCATCTTTAGGGCTCGCCCTATTCAAATCCCGATAATCGACGCACATGCGTACCTTACCGTCCTTCTTCGGTACAGGCACTATGTTGGTGACCCACTGAGGGTAAGTAGTGACCGCTAAGAAGCCAGCATCGAGCTGTTTCTGCACTTCTTCTTTGATCTTAACGGCCATATCTGGTCTCGTCCTCCTAAGCTTCTGCTTAACGGGAGGACAGTCTTCTCGTAGCGGCAAGTGGTGGACCACGATGTCCGTGTCAAGTCCGGGCATATCTTCGTATGACCAAGCAAAGACATCACTATACTCTCTTAGCATCTCGACCAATCTCTGCTTGACATCACCCTGCAATGCAACCCCTATCCTGACGTTTCTGACGAGCTCTTCAGAACCCAGATTCACGATCTTAATCTCCTCTTCATGAGGCAGAATAACTTTCTCCTCTTGTTTCAACAAGCGGGCCAATTCCTCAGGAAGGTCTTCGTCTTCGTCAATCTCTTCTTCGCCTTGATAGATCGGGCAATCGAAGTCGAAGTGAGCCGTAGAAGGTCCAGAGTCGATGTCATCTGTTATGTGGATCCTGCAATAACAAGGGTTAAGTTTAAAACAAGGATGTGCAGGTTAGCACAAACCCCATTGCCATTTTATTGTTTTTCAAAACAAATATAAAACAGGAATAACAGAGATCACAATATTTAAATACGAAGAAAACGCCTTTGATTTATTAACAAAATGCATGTACATAATCCAACAAGGCCCTGACAATAAAACCACTATGCCCCGGGTAAGGCATAGGGTTGTACAATGATTGGAAAAAGTAAATCATTACTCTTCACTTGTCATCTGGATGATATCCTTGACGAACCAATTGTTGAGGCCCTCGCCTGGCTTGCTTGGCTGGATCCAAGAGTCGAGGTCACAGTCGCTATCCCCGCTGTCTTCAAACACCGCGCTGATGCTTTCGAAAATTATTCCGCCACTGGTAAACTGGATCGGCCCTTTACCTTGAGACGCGCTGCTAGAAGAAGAAGAAGCTTCAGCTCCAGGAGAATATCCCAACCCAAACTTATCTTGTTTGTTAGGTATCTCCAAAATTTGCCCCCAGCCTGGGGTAGGTCCGGCTTGGACAGCGGCCCGAGCTTCCTTGAACGAGGAGAGAGTCATCTCTGGCTTTTCGGTGACTATAGGAGCTACGTCCTTCACTTTGACAGTTTCAAACGCTTGGCATAAAGTCTCATGGATTTCACCATCCATTTCCACATACTTGAAGGATGACAAATGGCTCACCATTATGTCCTCCTCGCCGCAAACGGTTACGATGCTTCCTCCGACAGCATATTTGAGCTTCTGGTGCAACGTGGAGGTCACGGCACCAGCAGCATGGATCCACGCTCGGCCCAAGAGGCAACTGTAGGCAAGCATGATGTCCATAATATAAAAGACCGCGTTGAATGTTTCCGGACCGACTTGGATCGGCAGGGTCACCTCCCCGAAAACGTGGCGTTTAGTTCCGTTGCACGCCTTCACAACCAGATCATTGGGTGTGCAGATCACTCCACGAGTATCCAACTTCATTAATGCCTTCTTCGGAAGAACATTAAGTGACGAACCCGTGTCCACCAACACGTGCGACATGATCGTGCCCCTACACTCTATCGAGATGTGCAGGGCGCTATTGTGATTCCTCCCTTTGGGCGTTAGCTCTAGGTCTGTGAAACCTAGCCCATTTCCGGCAATAACGTGGGCTACAACCTCCTATAGCTGATTCACCGATATTTACTGCGGTACGTATGCAGCGTTCAACACCTTCAGTAGCGCATTGCGGTGTGCTTCAGAACACAGCAACAGGTTGAGAATGGAAATCTTTGAGGGCGTCTGATGGAGATGATCTACAATCTTGTAGTCACTCTTTTTAATCAACCGCATAAACTCCTCGGCATCTTTAACAAGCAAGTCTTTTTCTACCCCACACGGGGCCTCTTCAACAACTTTACTTTTACCTTTATCGGCCGCATCAGCTCTGACCGCTTTATCTGCCACGACCTCTGGTGGTGCAAACACTCTTCTGCTGCGAGTAATACCACTGATTCCCGCGAGGTTCTCCATAGTCAACCCATACGGTTCTAGCTCCAACCTCTGTCCGTTGCAGTAGACTTCAGCCCCATAATGCCACGGAACGGCGTTAATGCTCTCGAAGGGTATCGGCCCAGCTTTGGTGATAGTGATTGTGGGCGGACTGGGCGCAGAAATGGTTATCGGCCGGCGAGGGATGGTGATGGTGGCGATCTCATCGGCTTGCTTCAGCACTACCTCTCCTGATCCACTTTCAGCCCTCCAGCTAAACTGCAGAATCCCTTCAGTCATCAGACTTTGAATTCCTTCTACCAACTGCTCACATCCATCAGAACGTGTGGCACAGTCCATACATAGCTCTCCGCAACCTGGAAAGAACCCTCTTTTCAACAACTTAGCTTTAACGAAGCTAAGCGGCGTCCTCAGATCTTTGACGTCAGTCAATAAATCTGCACTCTCTTCTTCGATAATGGCGTTCACTCCGCCTCCCCTATGATTCGGCATAGGATTCTTCGTGACATTAGGCACATTATCGGAGAAGTTAATGATCTTGGTGTCTACCATATCCTGCACCTTATGCTTGAAGGCTTTGCAGTTCTCGATTGTGTGGCCCGGTGCCCCTGAGTGGAACTCACAAGTGGCATTTGGATCGTACCCTGGCGGAGGTGCCCCTGTCAAGGGAGTCATCGTCCTCTTCTGGATCAACTGTAGCTGAAGCAACGTCTGTAAGAGTTGCGCGTACGACATGGGCGGTGCCTCGAAGTGACGGTTTGCCAAAGATGCCCGATTCTGATACTTTCTATATCCCTGTTGATTCGGTTGCTGCTGCTGCTGCGGAGCTGCCGGGATATTTATACTGGCTACCTGCTGGTGAGGGCCTTTACCCTTCCTTCGAGCGTTGGTCACAGCGCTTGCCTCTCCTTCTTGCCTTTTTCCAGCATAAGGTTTCTTTCCGCCTCCTCCAGCTGAGGACGACTCACCTTGAATTTTCCCGATCTTGATCCCATTTTCGACGTGCTCACCCATGATAATGAGATCTGAGAACTTCCCAGACATACCGCTGACTAACTTTTCATAGTAAACCCCTGGGAGGGTGGCTTCAAACATCTGCACGAGCTCCCGTTCAACCATCGGCGGCTGAACCCTGGCTGCCAACTCACGCCACCGCTAGGCGTATTCCTTAAACCATTCATTATTCCTCTGCGACAGGTTCTGCAGCTGGACTCAGTTCGGGGCCAAGTCGTTATTGTACTAGTAGTGGTGCACAAATGCTTCAGCAAGATCCTTCCATGTGCGCACACTAGTGGGCTCCAGACCCATGTACCACTCGAGGGATGGCCCTGAAAGACTATCTTGAAAGAAGTGCATCAGCAACTTCTCGTCTTCGGAATGAGCAGACATCTTTCTGTAATATGATCTCAGGTGGACGCGAGGGCAAGTGGTGCCCTTATACTTCTCAAAGTCTGGTACCTTGAACTTGGGAGGCACCTTGAAATCAGCAATTAATCCTAGCTTGGACATATCAACGCCCAAAGTATTCTGATTCTCAATATCTCTCATTTTATCTTCGAGTGCTTTGAATCTAAGACGCGCTTCAGCATTCAGCTCCCCTTCAGCACCTTTCTGAGAGAACACATCGTCCTGACGAACCTCAAGCCATGGCTGAGGCACAAACAGATTCCCGACGCCTGCATTGCCGTTGCCCGGCTCGATATTGACATTAGCTCCCAGACTCCCATTACCGACGCCCGTCGTATTGAGTCCAATGTTGGCCATCACATTGCCATTAGCACTGCCGTTTCCCCCGGTCACGGGGACACCATTCTGTGGAGTTTCAACTGGTGGAGGAGTAGGCACGGTCCCACCATGGAGTACGCCGTTGCTATCAACCCTGGAAATCAAAGGCTGAACCAAAGTTCTGAGTTGATCTTGGCCATTGGCGACCGCTTGCATGAGCTCCATGAAGCGATCCATCCTCTCGCGGAGTTCCTGAACATCAGTTTGCACTTGCTCCATGATCATGGTCTGATTAGCTCTAGTCGGGTAGCGGTGAATAGGTCTCTGATCAATCCTGGAACCACCGGAAACAACCTGGGACAACCTGTGAAAACCTGTGACAAACTGTTAAACACAGAAGGGTTAGGAAAAACAACAAAATGCTCGTCATGCAAATGCTTCATGCAAATGCATGCGTGTGTCTGTGTGTTAGGGAGATTCCCCCGATCCTAGTGCCTGAGTGCTAGTGCTGATAATAAGAAGAAGTCCGAGTCCAATCATGGAAACAACAATCTCATATATAAAGAAAGCCTATCAAGGCAGTACATAGCATCAGCGAGTACAAGATTAATCAACAGCGTGACCTCAGCCAACAAGCCTGGTGATGGTCAGCATACAACAATGATCAAAACAAAAGGAATACAAATAGTCAAGTACGGCCACGGGCGCGATACTCTTCCAACAACTCCTTCGTTTCTGGATGATCTGGCAGTGTGAGTAACCCCTCGACGAGTAACTCCCTCTGCACAATGGTATACTGAAGACCTTCGACCGAACCTTCCCATGCTCCTTCGCCGAAGCAGTCTTCTAACTTCCGCTTCTTGGACTCAAACGTCAGCTTGCGCTCCTTCAGGTTAGCGAGAGCTTTGTTGAGCTGGCCTTCGGCGGCGTACCTGCGAGCGGTTTCTTCATGAAACCTCTTCTCACTGTCCTTCACCTGGGCTTCCAGCTTGGAGATCTGTAGCATCAGCTTATCCTCCCGCTCTTTCCTGGTGGCCAGGGAAGCCTTCCAGTGCTGGTTGAACTTGGATATCCTCCGATATGCCTCGTCCAAGTGTTGCTTCTTCGTAGCCAGTACGTCGTTGACAGCTTTAAAGTCTTGACCCATGCGCTCACGCTCGGCTATCTGCTTAGTCAGGTCTGTCCCCAGCCGGTTCACCAACTCTGTCTGCCTTTTGAAGGAATGAATGGCTTCGTTCCTCTCGCTTCGGAGCTGAGCCAATTCTTTCTCCAGTTCCTCATTTGCCCGCTTCAATTCATCTCGCTCAGCCAACACCTGATTGTGCTGCTGAATGGGCACAGTAGTAGGCTCTTCATTCATTGGAGGGCTTTCTGGCTTGGTGTGAGAAAACGGCATCCCTATAGCATCTACTCTGGCTCTGATCCAAGTCAAATACGGAGGGTAGGCTTGATTGTTGCTTTTTCACAGCAAAGGTTTTCCTCGCTTACTGATACCATTCCACGCGCGCTGAAGCTTGGACAACAGATCCCCCTCTAGAAGACCAGTGAGGTACAGAGATTCCTGCATCTCTTCCTCCTTCGGCGGAGCTCTCAAAGCGTACGCGAACTGTCGGACCAACAACGACGGATTGTATTTTATACAGCCCTTCCTGCCTATCAAAGGCACATTTGGAAACCCGCTGCAACTGAAGATCACCTCAGTACCCAACCTATCTTTGTCAAACCAGTCAATATCCTCTGCAGATAAACTCATCAGACGCTCGGACCACTCAGCTGTGGCTGCAGACGAAGCAAAAGGACCCTTCTTGGGCAGATGGCTATCAAGCCATTTGTACAGCAAGGGTACGCAACACGAGACGTTCTTGCCCCTCCTGTTCTCGTTTTTGTAGTGGATAGAATGGTAGACGTCTCCGATCAAGGTAGGGACTGGATTCCCTGAAGCAAAGATGTGAAACGCATCAAAGTCTACAAAATCGGGCATATTGGGGAACAGAATGATGCCATATATGCACAGAGCGAGGATGGCATTGAACGCGACCCAACATCTGTCTTTGGCGCACTGCTGAGCCTTACCCACTAGAAACTGCAAGGAGAACCCGGGAACCTTGTTCCAACTAGTCAATACTAACTCGGAGGCATCCAGATGAAGTGACGCAGCTAAACCAGCCAGATCAGGCTCAACATCCATATGAACAAAAGGCATCTGCCTCCTGATAGGCACACCTAGCAAGTCAGCATACTCTTCCAGCGTGGGTGCAAGAACAAAATCCTGGAAAGTGAAACATCTCAGTGGAGGATCGTAGAACTGCAGTAGAGCGTGCAACCCATTCACCTCGAACGCAGAAGGTTTATGAACCAAACTGAGCAACCTGCCGTAAGATTTTCTGAACTCATCCCTCACAGAATCATCTGCTAAAGCTATCAGACCAGTCAACTTAACCACATCAGGGGCAGGGAACTTGTAAGCCACGTTCTTCCTCAGAGAGCCCATAACAATACAATAGGAGGCAAGAAATCTTGGATCGGGGAAAAGGGTACCTGTAACACAGACACACGTTAATGAAATGCAAATGAGTATGCAAACTAATGCAAAATGCAATCATGCAATAGGAGACCAAGGCAACTGTTGTGGAGATTCTGTATCAACAAAACCATAATGCCGCCCTATCAAGAACAACCGCTGCATCTGATAAGAAGAAAACCCCGGTATCGGACCACAAATCTGCTCTGTCAAGAACAATCATCTGATAATAAATACCTATGATATAGGACCAAGAAATCTGCTCTATCAAGAACAAACATCTGCTGGTGAAATCTTCAGACCCCAATCACAAATCTGCTCTATCAAGAACAAACGATTGATGACGAAAACTCTGCTCTATCGAGGACAAATACACATCTGATGATAAGATCCTCTGATCAAAACCTGTTCTATCAAGAACAAACATATCTGCAAATGAGAAACTCCGATACCAACAAAACTGATTCACTGTCAAGAAAACCAGGTGGTCTGAAGGTCAAAGTTTCCTGCAATGAACCCAACCCTGCTCACAGGTATGGACCTAAACTGACTCAAGTTCGGCATCCTATGCGTTTATCAGCGTCACAGACATTCAAGAGGGGTGATACGATACCCAGAAGGTGTGGCATCACCAGCTCATGAAGCGGTCTCACTCGGCTGAATCACGAATGATCGGTCCCCAGAGTCTACAATCCACCAAACCAGCAACCGTCTCAACCCAAAGGGTTGAAAGAGAAGCCAACCGGGAGAACCTCGTCTGAGTGTGGATTTCATGAGACACTAGTGCCTGCAAAGCAAGCACGCGCCCACTAATTTCCACAACTAATGCTATGGTGCACTCAAGCCTGGGTCTGGCTTCTCACTCATCAGAATGCCCCTCCCACAACAGCACAGATAATCATATCATACTGAAAATAAAATGCGGGAAATAAAGTGCGAGAAGTAAAATGCGATAAATAAAGGCAACCCAACAAGTAAACATACAAGCGCTAGGATTGACTCTCGCAGGGGAACCGGAGAACCAGAGACTCTGGGTTCCCTTCCCCAGCAGAGTCGCCAGCTGTCGCTTTCGCGAAAATAAGGTGCCGGCAAAACAGAAGAGTCGCCACCTTTCGTTATTTATCCCTCAGAGCGGGAAAGGAAACGACCGGAAAAACCTGACGAAAAAAGGGTAAGACAAGGTCGTCGCAACCATTGTCTGGGTTCAAGAGTCGGTTACGCAAGGGGAAGGTATTAGCACCCCTCACGTTCGTCGTATTCGACGGGATCCACGCATGTTGTGTTTACTTGGACGGGTTGGTTTTATCTATCTACCTATCAAGGCTGGTTTAAAACAGAAAAGAAACTGACTCGGCAAAGCGTCACACTTTATGCCTACGTATTCTCATCAGAGAATGAGAAATCAGAGTCAACGTAGTTCGTCCTACGACGGGTTATGGGGGAAGGTAGCTCGCCAATACATCAGTACTGTGCCTACATACTCTCAACAGGTATGAGAGATCAGAGCTTACGTAGTTCGGGACACTACGCTTTATTTCCTGTCTTTTACGAAAGAAGTGTTTTTTATTGTGTTTGCAATTTCAATCGCACTAGAGACTATGACCTGAGAGTGAATGCGTCGCATGTCACCCAAAGGGTACCATACTAAACATCCAGACTGTGGAAAAGAAACTCTCCCACAATATTTTCCCCGATAGCTTAAGGCTCGTAACGTACGAAAGAAATCATTCATGATTACTGTATCTTAAGCAGTTTTGAGATGAGAGGAGAACAGGCCCAACTAGGAGGGAGACTATCAAGTCCTACTGTTGTCATGCCAAGGATTCATCCTATGGTTGAGGTTTGAACAGGGAACTCCTATAAAATGTCATGCATAGGTTTCAACTTAAAGTTCTATCATCAATTCCTTATCAAAGGAAATGAGAGTCCTAAGGGTTCATGTCAATGATACACCAAAACAGACAAAGCATCAGCTTAAACAGTAAAATGCATGCAATGCAAGTGAGGGAGGAAATGTGTGCGGGGCTTCAGCCTCCACAAGCTCATCTCGACCTCAAGCCAGAATGAATAACAGTAATCATACTGAAATAAAACATGCTATCAAGCAAAATACAGTAAACTGCAATCATATAGAAGAAATGAAATAAAATGCCATCAGGCAAACAAACCACATGGGCAAGGGAGCTGGGCTCTACCGAATACCCGCAAGCAAAGCCACACAGTAACAATACAAGCAGAGGGAGCAACTCAACCTCTAGTGCAATCATGCTCTTAGATTAAAGTCGGTCTAGTCATGGACTTATTCTAATGCATCAAGCAAATCAAACAAAACACATCAATACATAAAAGAAAAAGAAAAGAAAGCAGATCAACTCCTCTCTCAACTTCAAGCTTCAGCTCTTCCAATAGCAACTCAGTCTTCAGACTTCAATCACTCTTGACAAATATCAATTTGCTTTTCCAGGTTTCAACCCTTCAACATAAGTTTCAACTTATTCTCTTCTTCAAGCTTCAGCTCCTTAATCAGCTCCACCTTCAGGCTTCACTGATAACCACAAGTAACAACTTGATTCCTTCAGGATCTCCAAGCTTCAAAGTAAGTATCAACTTCCTTTTTCTCTTCAAGCTTCAGCTCTTCAGAATCAGTCTCAACTGAATCCTCTTCCTAAGTATCAACTTAGTCCTCAAGCTTTCAAGCTCTCCTTGCTTTACCAGTCTCAACTTGGTCTTCTCTTCCTGCAAGCTTCAGCTTCTCAGAGTAATCTTTGATCACTTAGAAGTATCAACTTCATCCTCCAGTCTTTACTTCATCTTCATTGGGTCTTCAAGTATCAACTTGCTCTTGTTGCTCTTCAAGCTTCAGCTGGAATGGCAATACTCAAGGATTCATCCTCTTCCATACTCTTCAATGAAGTCTTCATCTTCACACTCAAGCTTAACATCTCTCAAGATACTCAAACCAGAGGAAATCACTTAACTGGATAAGCTAGGGTGTTAAACTGCTTATTGACCACCAAAGGTGACCCATAAGGGTTCAACGTCAAAGGAATGGTTCCCTCAAAAATTCTACTTCCTAGGTACAATCACTTATCCCTCCAAAGGAGAGAGGTGAATACCATGGAAGGCCTTTGAATCATAGGGTGAATGGAGGTGAAAGATACCATCCATGTTTGAGAAAGAAATCAACTAAGTCTAAGCTCTTCCTAATTTCTAGCCCTAAAACAACAACAAAACAAACAAGATCAAGCTCTCAAGCTCCTCAATCAATCTCCAAGTCTTCTACTATGCTCCTCAAAGCAAGACCAAGCTCTCCAAGCCCATAAAGCAAAGCAAACAAAAATACAAGCCCACAAGGGCAACACAAACAATCATCAACTACAAAAATCATCTAAAAATAGTATACTACTATATTAAAATCTAATATAATTCCTAGGGGATCTTATATACCTACCCTTAATACCCTTATATGTACCAATGTCTAACTTGACCTAGAAACCCAAAATTCTAGTGTTATTGTGGACCTATGTTAAGGATTAACCTAATTCTACACAACCTAAAATCATCTAAGCAAAAATAACCTGAAATTCATCACAAAATTATGGAATAAATTCAGAGGGGAGCTAAAGTCCTAATCTAACTATCCTAAAAAAAATGGCATAAAAATATGAAGGGAACTAGCTAAAAAAATTCTACAAAACCATGCATCAACATAAAAGAAGTAAAAAGCTATTAAAAGAGAAAATACACAAAATATATTAAATATATATGAAAGGCAAATATTATGACTTTATAATTTTGTAGACATGAACATGAAATGGGAGAAAAAATCCCCATGCAAAAATCATTAATTTTCTATTTATTATGATTTTTCAAAGATTGAAATAAAATGGAGAAAAAGAAATTAAAATATGAAATGTTTGGGTGCAGATAGCAAGTATATGCAGTGCAATGCGCGCGTGGGCTCATCATGGGGGTGTGGGTAGTGATTGCGCTAAGCCCATTATGTGAATCAGAAAACAAATAATAAAATACAAAGAAAAAGAAAAAGAAGCGGTGCAGGTAGTAAACCTTTCCAGTGTGTTTCAACCATGGGTCGTGTGTGGGGGTGGGATTAGTGAATCTTGTAGTAAGCCCAAGCATCACCGTTTAATGAAACGGTGCGTTGCGCTTTTGTTTTCAAATCTTTCCTCTCAATACTGAGATTAAACACGAGCCCTAGGATCTGGGAATGGTCAATGGGTCAAGGGGCAATCCAATGGCCGTGGGCTTGTCTCCTACCTCTGGCTAGGGTTTGCAACAACTCTCCATGGAAACAGAGCTTCACATGCCAGACTTCCCTCCATTCGTATGTCCTCAAATCATCATCAAATTTAACAATTCAAAACACTAACATGCTCCATTTTTCTTGTTGAGTACGACCATAGCCCTAGAATTCCTTGAAACCTCCTCTAACATGAAACACGATCCAAGATCGAAATTATGGTCAATCCTCAACTTCAACAATTCGTGAGTTCTCTTGTACTAAAATGATCACCATATCACACTGATGAAAAATAACCATCAAACTCTCATTATCTCTCACTATATCACAAGTTCTTGATCCAAAAAGAAATGGTGTCCATAACTCAACCTTCATCAAATACTCTCAAAACTTCCAGAATTCATCTCCTATTGGTCTCTAACAGTTCTAACCTAACCATTCTACCTAAAGATGCATAAATTATGGTGTAGGGTGAATTTTGCAAACCTGGTATTTCTTGATTCACAGATGGTGTAAACCTTCACTGCAAGCCTTCAAACTCTTCAGAATCGATCCTTGAATGATGATCTTGCTACTGTTTGCAAAAGTTTTGATGGAGAATGCTTGAATCTCAGAATTCGATGGTGCCTTGCAATCATGAAAATCCAAATGCCAACTCTTCAAATCTCCATGGTTTTGCTCTCAAATTGGTCTGCACAGCTTCACTATGATCAGAGGAATGTGTTTAGATTGAAAGAATGGATGGAATTGAATCAGAATGTGGATTTTGCTTTCAACTTGAAATGGAAGCAAGTGAAATGGCCAACTCTCTCTTCTCTCAAATCTTACACCAACCTTGCATCTGAGCAAGTTCTATACATTATATAGAGTGGTTTAGAATCATCTAGAACCATCTGGAACCATCCCATGAGAAATTGGGATTCTCATGTCATAAGTTTATGAATTCACTTCTTCTCACATATCATCTCATGACATAGCTCTTGCAGCAACTTGCCTTGGCTTGAAATTCTCCCTAGATGAGATATAGGATGTGTTAAAACCCTTAGCAAGCTTGTACATCGAGTTTCTTTGAGTTTTGCATTTGAACCTTAAGATGCAAGCAACCAATTTCCAAAGCAGCCCCATGATCTAGGCCTCAAATCAAAATTGTGGCTGAACCATTGTTTTTAGAATGTCTTTTAGAGTCAAAATGACCTATTATATGCCATGGTTTGGATGTGCAACTTGGGATTTCCAATTTCCAATTTGAACTTATTTAACTTATGCCTCCATTTTAGGTCATTTTTATCACTTTTTGCTACAAGCGTTTTCAACATCTCATGACCTCCCTACTAGCCTTAAAACATCATTCTAAGCGAGTTTGATGTTGAAGATTTGTCCATTTGAAGCTTGGAAATAGGAGATATGGCCTTATGCTTGAAATGACCTATAATATCCAAATGACCAAAATGCCCTTGACTTGTCAAAGCCATAAGTTGAGTTCTACAAATCCTATCAAGGACTTCTAGTACTCTCTAGAAAGCTAAGAATATGAGGAACAACATTCATGTTGACCAAGAGTTCATAGGAATCATCCTACTTGGGCAAAAGTTGGATGCAAGTTGGGTGACTTTCAAGGACCCAGATTCACATACCTCAGATGACCTGTAACTTGCCAAAGTCATAACTTGAGCTCTACAAATCCTATCAAGGACTTCTAGTACTCAAATTAAAGCTAAGAGCAAGATATACAACATTTATGTTGGGGGTAAGATGATATGTGTCGCTACTGCGAAAATCGGCGCCGGCTTGACAGGAGAGTCGCCACCGTGCGTTATTTATCCCTCAGAGCGGGAAAGGAAACGCTCGAAGTAAACCTCGCAAAGACGGGAAAAAGGTATGGTCATCGCAACCAAAACCTGGATTCGGGAGTCGGTTACGCAAGGGGAAGGTATTAGCACCCCTCACGTCCATCGTACTCGATGGGATCCACGCTTGGTGTTTATAAGGACAAGGGTGTGTTCATCTATCTACGCTAATGGTCAGTCTGAAAAGCAAATAAAAGGACAGGACTCGACAGAACATACGGTGTTCTGGGCCTACGTACTCCCTCGTGCAATGGGAAAGTCAGAGTCAACGTAGTTCGACAACCTACGTCTAAACGGGGAAAAGGTTGCTCGCCAGGACATCGCGTCCTGTGCCTACGTACTTCCACACAGCATGGAAGATCAGAGCAAACGTAGTTCGACTAACTACGGCTAAACAGGGGGCTCTCACACAGCAGTGAGAAAACAACCTGATCCTAAAGGTTCTGGGACCTACAACTACGATCTGGTCTCAAATGCACTCGGGCAAGAGAAAGGGCTAACAATCAGTCGTCAGCGGGAAAGTCTCGATCGCACAGCCGCGAGAGAACAAAGGTTAGTTGTTAGTGTGCTCGCTAGGATATCGCATCCTATGCCTACATATCCTCGTCTGGTACAAGGAATCAGAGCAGCTGTAGTTCGACTAACTACGGATCAAGCTACTCAAAAGCTCCTACTGAAAGGAAAGGGAAAAGACACCCTAAACTATAGCTGGAAAAGGGGAATCTACCTACTGCTATCATGCCTGGTTGACCATCCTAATGTCTATCATAACGACTCCGCAGCGGAGAAGTCAGAGCTCCTAAGGGATCATGGCAACAGGACTAAACGACAAACAAGAAATACTGCAAAGTAAAGAAATACTAGAAATATGCATGAATGCAACGACTAAACAAACAAGGCGCAAAGGCCGCAAACCACAGAGGTAAGGGAGCTCAGCTCTACCAAATACCAACAAGCAAAGCCACTCAATAATAAACAAACAGAAGGAGGACCACCTCGACTTCTCATGCACACAAAGTCTACTTCTAAGATGCACCTACCTCAGAACTATCTAGATGAATCCCTAAGTCTAATGCAACACAACACCATACAAGTCAAACAACACAAAGAGACTAACCCTGAGCAGGGCCCCTAAACAAAACCTGAAACAAGCCCCTAATCTATCTCTAAATAAAACCCTATGCAACACCTTAAGCAAAGATCTAAGCAAAACCTCTAAACAAAACCCTAACCAAGAGGAATCAATCCCAGTCTCCAAGCTTCAGAACAAGCTTACCAAAGAAAGGGAGCTAAGCAGACAAACTCATAGTGCCTTCCTCGGGAAAGTACCAGGAGGTTACCACTCAGGAGTCATATCCTATGCGGCTCGACAACTGTGATCAGTTTACATTCCTCCTCAGGAGAAACTAAACTCACATGAAGGCTCCGGCATCACTGGATATTTGAGAAAGCCTATCTGAACTAGGGGAACTAAGTGAACAGACCCATAGGACCTTCCTCAGGAAAGTACTAGGAGGCTGACACTTAGGAATCGTATCCTACGTGGCTCAACAACTGTGATCAGTTTACATTCCTCCTCAGGAGAAATTAAACTCACAAGTTGGCTCCAACATCATTGGATACTTAAGAAATCCTAGATAAACTAAGGGAGATAAGTGAATAGACCCATAGGACCTTCCTCAGGAAAGTACCAGGAGGCTTCCACTTAGGAATCGTATCCCATGTGGCTCAACAACATGTGATCAGTTTACATTCCTCCTCGGGAGAAATTAAACTCACAAGTTGGCTCCAACATCATTGGATACTTAAGAAAGAGGTGAGAAGAAAGAATGAAAGTCATTCATAGTGCCTTCCTCAGGAAAGTACCATAAACTTCCTTCAAACTTCAGGATCTCAAACCTCACAGATAGGGAACAAGCTCCTAGACTAAGCCTCAATCCACTGCATCCTTGCAAGCTCCAACAGGACTTCAACCAGCTCCCATCTTCAAGAAGAAACCACAGATCCTTAAACCACAAGAAACTATCTCTGGAGTTCAACCACAGTTGAACTTCAAAGTCAGAAGTCATCAAGACTTCTCCTATCCTCAAGCTCAGACAAAAACATATCAGAACATCCTACAAAAATCTATCAAAAATCTATGGGAAACCTACAGGGCTCTATGACAACATACTAAAAAATCAGAGCAAAATTCGATACCAGATGAAAGAACTAAAATCAACAAAGCAGACATATTCACAAACCAATTATTCAATATCAATACCAATGCAAAAATGTAATTAAAATGAAAATGCATGATTAAGCTAATGTTTTTGTACTATAAAATTCTACATTGAATTACGAGTCTACAGAAAAAAGAACGGAATTATTTGATTAAACCTACTATTTTTTATGAATTTTCTAATAACATGCATGCACTAAAGAACATTAAAAGAGTCAATTAAATGGAAAATATACCAAAAATAGAAAACAAAAATAAAATGGCATTTTTATTTTTATTTAATTTTCTAGACATTTTCATGAAGTGGTTGAAAAAACAAGAACTCAAAAATCAATTGTTTTCATTTTATTATGAATTTTACAATATGCAAGAAAATAAAAGAAATTAAAAAAAAACAAAATTGAAATAAAGGAGGAGGGGGGTGCTAATAGCACATGTACTCAGTTATTTCTGGCTGGGCCCTGAAGATGGGTGGTGCGCATAGCAGTTTTGATAAGCCCATATGAGATCAAAAAAAACAACTAATAAAAACAGAAAGAAAATACGCATGGGGGGTGCAGTCAGTGGGTTTTTCAGTGTTATTCCCATTGGGCTTACGCACCAGGGGGTGCGAATAGCAGTGGGCATAAGGCCCAGCCCAATTCCAATCTGCTTCTCATACGCAGGGGAGGGTGATACGAGTAAATGGAGGGTGTTTCAGTAAAACACATTTGGGTCTGGCCCAAACCCTAACCCTAACCAACGAACAAAACCCTATCCCCCTTCTCCATTCTCTGGCTACTGTTCATCCACTCCCAAACTAACCCTAGCCGTTTCGTCCCCATCCTCCATCCTCTCTCCAGCTCCTCTTTCTCTCCCAATCCATTCAACCTCACAGCCATCATCATACAAGAACGAACAAAATCACCCTATACTCTTAATCCCTAACCAATCAGTTCATCCTAATCGAGGCCACCTTCATCCTAATCTACTGAATATATGACAATGGAGAGACGACGAAGATGGACAAACCTGGGTTTACACGATGGAGATGATGGAGCTTCGAAGAACCTCAAACGAGCTCGCGTCGATCTTTGAAGATTTCTGGATATTTGCTGAAGATTTGATGACGCGAAGAACAACTCGTAGTGATGAACAGCGATGAGATCTTGATGAAGATCTTACAAGTCTTGGAACTGACGAATCTTGTACAGATCTGGGGAATATTAGGTGATCGTTGTTGAAGGTTGATCAGAGGAGGATTTGCATGTTCTTGATGATGCGTGGTGATTTCTGGAAAAGATATTGACGCAGGTTGAAGAATTCTGGAACTCCCTTATGAAGAACGATGAACATTCGAACGCGTTCTGGAAAATCTTTGGATGAAGATGAATGTTTGATGATGTTCTGGAAAAGTTGTTCTTGAGACGCGAGGGAGATTTGATAATCTGGAAAACTGCATGAAGGTTCTAGGCGCAAACGATGAGTTTTCCGGCGCCGTTGAGGTCTCCGGCGAGGTAGTGATGAATGATGGACGGAGGAGGAAGATGAAGAAGGAGTGTTTCTGTGAATTTTTGGGTAGAAAACAAACTCCGGCGATCTGTTGCGGTGGCCGGAGGGCGTTAGGGTGGCCGGCGGTGCGGGGTCACCGGA
Source organism: Lathyrus sativus (assembly GCA_963859935.3). NCBI lineage: Eukaryota > Viridiplantae > Streptophyta > Magnoliopsida > Fabales > Fabaceae > Lathyrus > Lathyrus sativus. Next base: position 238,711,040 of record OZ012738.1, on the reverse strand, counting down.
TTTGCATGCCGGTCAAAGGCGTCTCCGGTGACGTTTGTGGTGGTGCCACGTAGCGAGAGTGCTGGCAGAGGGTGAGACGTGTGTGAGACGTGTGGCAGAGTGAGACGTGTAGTGGGGCAGGTGGCACGAGGAGGGAGAGTCTGAGTGTGTGGTGGTGGTCTCCAGAGTGCAACGCGTGGCCTGACTCTTATAGTGACAAGTGTCACTTTCTGGCCAAAACGGACAAAAACGAGTGAATTGGACTCTGGGACTTGATTGGGCTTCAAAAATAGCTTTCTGGCCCATACGAAAATGATTGGCAAAAACCTGAAAAAAAACTGAATAAAAATGATTAAAAAAACTCTAAATCTGATTATCTAATTAAAACAATTAAGACCTAATTAACTAATGAACTAATGATGATCTAATTAAACTAACTAAGTCCTAATTAGACCTAAACATGATTAGAACCCTAATTAATCTGATTAAACCTAAAAACAGAATTAACACCTAACTAAATTCTATATTAAACTAATTACCCTAATTAAATCTAAAAAATGATTAAAAATCTAATTAACTCTATGTTAACTAACATTAATAAAACTCTACTAATCTCTAAAAAACCCATTAAAGTTCTATTTAATTTCTATTAAAATTCTGTAAAATGCCTATTAAAAATTCTACACTATTATTTAAAACTATTAAATCTATTATCCTAAAAAAAAACTATTAAATCTATATTAAAACAAATTTTATTTCTCTATTTAAAACTATTAAAATCCCTATTAACATAAAAGAAAATCTATAGTATTTTCTATATTATCTAAAACAACTAAAACTATTTAAATTCTTTTATATTCTAAAAATGACAAAAAAACTATTAAATCTATTTAAAAACCTATATAAAATTCTAAAAAAGAGGTTTAAACTATTAAAAAAATACAAAAACCCTATTTAAATTCCAGAAAAATCTATAAAGCCTATTTAAAATCCACAAAAGTCTATTAAAACCCTAAAAATGCAGACAAATGCAAATGACCACCATAAAAGAGCGCACGAGACCAGATCGAATCGAACAAAGAACCCCGGGCATCAGAATATCCCAAAATCACTATGCAAGCTGAAAATCACCGAGGAGCGCACAATTTCCCGAAAATAAAACCCTGATGATCTGGACTGGATCTGCCATAGCTAGTAAATGAAAACCAAGCTGTAACCCTGATATCCTCTGTTCGTGCATAAATGTCATGCGTCTGATTTGCGAATATGAATTTAAACCACGAGTCAGATAGGAGAATCGGTTGGTCAAATTTTAGGGTGCAACAGCTGCCCCTATTCAAGCGACTTGGACTTGAAGGGTTTGAAGAGCGCTCAGCCTTCAAGCATTCAGAGGTACGAGACGGTTGAATACAAATAAAACCCGAAAATTTGCCAACCGCGAGAATACACTGTAAACTGCTTGGGGAATAAAGTCCTGAAAACCGAGTCCAGTCATTACGGCAACAAACTGATCAATCATCTGGTAAAGAACTCCTGATTTGCATGCCAATTACCTGTGATGCCCTATATAATAAACCTTAGGGTTGCAACAAAACACCTGACCCTTTCACATTGCCTACTGATTGGCGGGAAGCGAAATATACTCACATCGCCCAAAGATGGACGGGCAGACACCCTGATTGATACTCACATCGTCTAATGATAGACGGCAAGACGCCATTAATCTCCATACTCACATCGTCTAAGGATAGACGGGAAGAAAGCCTGATCGCATACTCACATCGTCTAAGGGTAGACGGGATCATCCTGATTGATGAAACAAATCAATATTCACATCGTCTAGGGATAGACGGGAAGAAATAATCTCCATACTCACATCGTCTAAGGGTAGACGGAAAGACACCATAATCTCCACACTCACATCGTCTAAGGGTAGACGAGATCATCCTGATTGATGAAACAAATCAATATTCACATCGTCTAGGGATAGACGGGAAGAAATAATCTCCATACTCTCATTGTCTAAGGGTAGACGGGATCATCCAGATTGATGAAACAAATCAATATTCACATCGTCTAAGGATAGACGGGAAGAAATAATCTCCATACTCACATCGTCTAAGGGTAGACGGAAAGACACCATTAATCTCCATACTCACATCGTCTAAGGATAGACGGAAAGACACCATAATCTCCATACGCACATCGTCTAAGGGTAGACGGGATCATCCTGATTGATGAAACAAATCAATATTCTCATCGTCTAAAGATAGACGGGAAGAAATAATCTCCATACTCACATCGTCTAAGGGTAGACGGAAAGACACCATAATCTCCAAATTCACATCGTCTACTGATAGACGGGATCATCCTGATTGATGAACAAATCAATATTCACATCGTCTAAAGATAGACGGAAAGAAATAATCTCCATACTCACATCGTCTAAGAGTAGACGGAAAGACACCATAATCTCCACACTCACATCGTCTAAGGATAGACGGGAAGAAACCCAAACGCAATTCAACACCATCCCTCGAATTTCAGAATCCTTCTGTCTACGGGAATTGATGGAAAAAACCAATATCCTTAAAGGGGACACATCGTCGGTATGGACCGACGGGAAGAAAACCACCTTTTAAAGAACCATGTCGTCAATAAGAATCGACAATCACGAAAACTGAACATTCTTCGAAGAGCCTCGGCGTCAATAATGATTGACGGTCAGAAAAGTCCCTCTTGAAACGTCATCTCATCCAATAAACAGAAAGAAAACCCATTATCCGAAATATCATTTTGAAACCCCTCAACAATCAAAGATAGTCGGAGAAGACGCGTTGGGGAAACACCTTATCTGCATGATCTGACAATAAGAAACCCGCTGAACAATAACCTGAAACTTCACATCGTCTACTGATAGACGGAAAGATAAGCCACTCGCTAGAGAAACCCCGTCTTGAACCCCACTGAAAATCACCCAAAACTTCACATCGTCTACTGATAGACGGAAAGAAAACCACATTCGAACTCAAGACGTCTAATGATAGACGGAGAAATCCACTTATTGGAGGAACACATCGTCAATATGAATTGACGGGAAGAAAAGACTGCCGATACCAGATGACTGATTGATCAAAGCATGACTGTTGTATGATCTGAAATACAAATAAACCGCTGAATTGTCTGAACACCGCTGCCGGATAAATGCCCCTGAACTGATCACAGAGTAATTCACGCGTCATGTGAGGCTGGTAGAAAACCTGACTTATGCTTCGTGTGCATATGCATATGCTTTAATATTTCTATGGCGTAATGCTCCATTCAGGATGGAAATGCTACGCATTTTGAAAATGACATGCAAGTATGATGCAAGTATGATGATGCATGCAATATGCTAACGCAGGCTCGAGCTGCCGGAGAAGGCTGGGTACAGAAAACCACTTCCGCAACATAAATGCTGAAGACGAGGCCAACTCCGCTGGGGATAAACCGGATATCACAGGATTATCCCAGCAAAATAAATGCTGGGAGAGTGAAATCAACTCCGTTGGGGATATTGGGAACTTAACCGAACACCTTGACGAAGTAATACCCTGCTGGGGAATATAACTCTGCTGGAGAATAGCAGATGTGCTGAATATGATTGGACTCCTCTGGGGATAGCTTACCCGTACCAATGAAAAATTGGACTTTGCTGGAGAAAATGGACGGAGTCTTCCCGCGTATTGCCGAAGATTAGATTTGGAAACCGATGCGCCAACACGGATGGGCCTCACAGTGATCGCCAACATGGACTTGAACTCTTAGGCTGTCTATGATGGATCATGTACAACTGACGCTAGAAAACACTTCGTCTGAATGCGCAGCCTTTTAGTCGAAGAGTCAATGGATAGTGACATGACTTCCTGCATTCGTCTCGCTCTCGAAAATTGACTGAATCTGCTTGAATAACTCTGAATGACCCTGCTGATACGGAGAAGAACAAACCTTTCGCTTATGATATGCCCCAGCCTGAGGGACCTCTGTGGGGATAGTCCTCGAAAAGAAATCAGCAAATCTGTACCCTGATGGTCTGATATGAAATGCCCCAGTATTCTGAACTTCGGAGAGATACTTCACATCAAATGCTCCTCGAATAACTTCTGCGCGCTTAAGATGGCCTGCCCCTGACTGCAATGACCTTGCCCCTGATTATCTGATTCAGAGTAGTGCCCCTGACTACTAGATATTTGCCGAATCTCAACCTGATTGCCCCAGGATAACTAACTTCGAAAGGCTGACTTGACTGGGGATCACAATAATAGCTTGCCCCTGCTCTCGGAACATTTGGGCGCTCTGTATTCTATCTTGCCCATACTTTCCACCGTAGGAAGCTTTTCTGCTGTCAAGCGCTCACTCGCAAGTAAAACAAGTTGTTCTGCGTAAAAGATGTATTAATGCAACATATATGACAGCTTTGGCATCCAATCTGTTCACTGGGAAAAGGAAAAATAGTTTATGGCATATAATGCACAAAACATTTATCAACATTAGTACCAACATGGTAAGAGGAACCCTTTTAAGAGTCAGAATCGACGCGACCTTTACCGGAGTATGCTTTCGAAACAACCTGCTTCAATTAGGACTTTTTGAAGGTTGTAACGTGGTCAGGTTCATGGCTTTGAAAGAAAGGATAAAGGCTCAAAGTTTATTTTAACCCACCCGTTCTCCTTGATGTTCTCCCATCCTACGTTCAGCTAATTCAACCTTAGCGCTCACCTCTCAGAGGACGAAAGATAAGAGTGATAGTTCGAGGAACTTTTGGATTTTGGAGTGACAGCTACGCACCTCTCGTTTTTGACATTTGAGGTCACACGACTCGTATTTCCTTTGAGGATTTTTCTTTTAATCCTTTTCATCTTTTCTTTTCATATCCTTAACTTTTGCCTGGACTGACTCCTTTCGAGTTTCTTTCGATTTTTTAAGTCCAGCGGGATGCCCTCATTTTTGCCTAAGTCATTTGTCTTGAAATTTTGACTTAGCGGGCTTTTGATTCTTTTTTCTTTGCTTTCTCTTTTTTCGAACGAGTCGTGTGACGCCGGTTGTTTGACTCTTTCGGGGAATAATGTGACTGTCTCACTCTTGATTGAACCATTGTGGTTTTTTAGGCACGACCTCTAGGGGTGTGATTGATCCTCGAACGGACACTCCTTTTGCAATTTGGACGCTCGGTCAAATTAGCTAACACCTACCCTGCCCCAGGTTAAGATTGAGGGTTTTTCGTTTTCAGAAAGAACTCCTACTACTAGGCTCAAAGGGGTTGACAAGGGATTATCTTCCTTATAACTCCGGTGTTTAGGGATTTGCAACAATGCCTGTACATCATCAGCAGGTTTTATTTCAAAAGCATACAATCGGAATTTTGCACGTCGTTCATTTTTCGTCATCCTCCCCAAATTCTTCTTAACCAAGCGTTGGTCATTTGTAAAAACAATTAGTGAACACGAATGGATTCATTCAAAACATGCATATTTATTTCATTATCATCAATTGAATGAAAACAACAAGTTTTACAAACAAGCTTGCAATTTAAACAGGAAAGAAACTACAAATGTAAAGAAATGACAAGATAAAATAAGAAAAATGCTAGCTTCCGAGAACCGGGCTTCCACATTTGTCATGCTGCTGAACCAGCTATCTTCGCAATCAGTTATTAGAGACAATCTGATGCTGTCCTGATCTTCTTTCAACGACCCTACCAAATTATAGAGCCCTTTCTCCTTTATTCAGATGATTTTGGCCCCTTCTCGCCCGAAGCTGATTGCTGCACTATCAAGTAGATCCTGCACTTTGTGCTTGAAGGCCAGACAATCTTCAATGTTGTGCCCTTGTGCTCCTGAATGGAAATCACAACGCTCCTTGATATCATAACCTGCTGGAGGTGTACCTGTCAGTGGAGCTAACTTCCTCTTCTCAACCAACTGCAATCGTAGCAACATTTGAAGAAGTTCGGCATACGGCATTGGAGGCACCTTAAATACCCTCAATGGCTTCTGATTTTGAGCTTTTCGCTGATTGGGATGCTGCTGCCTTTTCCACTGTTGAGATAGTTGCTGTTGTTGCTGGTATCGGGTTGACACTTGCACACCCTTCGTAGCGAATACAACATCGGTTTCTTGACTTTCACTGTACTGATCAAGACACTCTTTATGCTTAGCCATTTTATTTCTCAGATCTGCCCCAGGAATAGGCAACAGTTGTGGGCATGGAGATTCGGACGCTGTGGAATCTAGGATGCGTTTCTGACCCACTGCAGCTTTAGAAACATCTGTCATCTTAGCATCGACTGAGACAGGAGCAATACGTACAGCTACGCCGCTCGGCGTGAATTCAATATCGTGCGAGTCAATCAGGTCTCAGACATTGTGCCTGAAAGCATGACAACCCTCGATGTCGTGTCCGAATGCCCCGGAATGAAATTCACATTGCTTGCTGGCATCGTACCCATGAGGAAGCGCTCTCGTGGGTGGTTCCAACGTTCTCTTCTCAACCAGATTAAACCTCAATAAAGTCTGCAAGAGCTCAGCATATGTCATAGGCGGTGCCTCAAATATTCTCTTTGGCTTTCCCTCCTGAATCCTCCATTGAGCCGGATGCACCTTTGGTTGTACTCGCTCAGGTTCCACAGGCACAGGTGGCGCGAGCTTCTTCATTGCGGCTTCGAATAGCTGATCATCCTCTTTCCTAAGCACATTCTTGACAACCTCCATGATCAAGCTCATTTGGGTCTTCAGCTGACTGTTCTCCTCTTTGAGAATCTTCTGCTCCAAACGCATCTCTTGCATGTCTCTCATCATCTGCCCCAGCTGGCTTCGGACTTCAATCAATTCAAACTGATTCTGTTCCATATCCCTGAAGGAATTCCTGCAACAAACTGGAACGATGAGGAAATAAGACCCACGGTTCTGATGTACCTGTTTAAACGATAATGCAATGCGGAAAGCAAACACATATTCATAACAAGATAAAGAGAAACTCAAGCTATAAGCACACAGACGAACATTTCCCACACATGTACAACCAACAAAAGCAGCACGTAGGTGTTGCACCCTAAAATTTGCTCAACCTTATTCACTTGGTTCATGTTTCAATACCATTAGCATTTGCATATAGAGTCATGTACATAGGTTACTCATCTGCATAGCATAAGCATAGCAAGTCATTCAACAGGGAACCAATCATTATTCTCAGCTCTGGAAGCCTATCAAGAGGTTATAATCCTAGTTCCATCTCATTCAAGTCATCAAGAAAGAATTTGAAAGCAGAGAGTTCAGCAGATCAAGCCTTGAGTCTATCTCCTATCTGAGGGTATCTGAGGGTCAACAAGGGAGTTATGAGTTGTGAATGGAGAGCATGGGGAGTATCTAGACACCTTGGAGGACTTAGAAAGTCATTTGGAGAAGATAACAAGTTGTTGATGGGATCACAAGAATTGCAGTGGAAGACAGTCAACTAGGGGTTCATCTGGGTCAACCCTAGGTCAACCCTAGGTCAATTGATTGATTCAAAGGCATTAAGGGCTATTGGAGAGATGTGGGGTTCATCATTTGACATGAAGAATGAGGATATGTTGTCATGCTAAGAAGAATTCAAGAGAAATCAAGGAGAAGAGGAGTTTCTAAATTAGGGTTTCTATGTAAAATCCCCTAGTTTAGGTCAAATTTCCAAGCAAGATAAGTCAAAATTCAAGCTTCAAATGGATTCTTGGCCAACATGGAACTTGTAGAGGATCTAAAGACCTTTAATTTGAGTGGTGGAAGACATCAAGGAGATTTATAGAACTCAAGTTATGGTCCTTGCAAGTTACAGGTCATCTGAGGTATCTGAAATTTTGTCTGTGAAAGTGACTTGACTTCCAAGCAATTTTTACCCCTCAAGGAGATTTCAAATGAACTTATGGTAAACATAAGAGTTGTTCCTCATTGTCTTAGCTTTCTAGAATGGTATAGTATGCCTTCATATGATGTGTGGAACTCAACTTATGGTCCTGGCAAGCAAAGGGTATTTTGGTCATTTGTGAATTACAGGTCATTTTAACCTATGCCCAAAACTCATACAAGGAGGCCTCAAATGGAAAAACTTACAACATCAAACTTGCTCCAAATGACATTTTGAGTCTAGAAAAGTGACCATGAGAGATTGGAAAGAATCATATCACAAGGTTTCAAAATTGGTGAATTTAATGAAGAAAAATGGCTTAAAAAATGAGATTTTTCATATCTTGGCCAAATGATGCAAAATTATAGGTCATTTTGAATGGAAAAGGCATTTTAAAGACATTGGCTAAAGTGGAATTTTGAGTTTAGGTCATAATTTGTGAGTTATCCATGGTTGCTTGTATTGAAAGTAACATAATCCAAATTGAAAAGGAAAACTGTAAGGGAAATTTCTCCAATGTTCTAGGAGGTTCCTACATCATCTATATATTCATGCAAGCTGATTCATGCAAGGGTTGGTGCTCCCATTTGTTCAAAACCTCCATTTTCACTCATTTTCCATCCTTGCATAAGCTTCTCAAACTCCCATAATCTCCATCAATCTTCAATATTCTTGATTCAATCTTCATCATCATCACACAAGGATCAGAATCCACACATTTATTTGGCAAATTGAACAAGGAATCGTGCTATTCATCATCATCATTCAAGGTGCAAGAATCTTGGAACTAGGAGATTCAAAGCTTTGGAGCATCTTTGATTGCATACAGAACTCATCTCCAAGTTCACTGATCAGTTTCCCCTCCTTTCAAGCATTGGATCAAGTGTATTCCATAACTGTTTTCATCATCATAACAGGTTGGTAACTTCATTCGAATTGCATGATTTAATGAGAATTATAGGGAATTGTTAGTATAGATTGGTTAGGATAAGTGAAATGATTGATTTTGGTAAGTTTGAGCAAGTTTCATGGACATTGATCATGGTGCACCAATTCTGGTGAAGCTTAGAATGTCAAGAATCATGAGAGATAATCCTAGATTAGGTGCTTAAAATGATCAGGGTGAGTTTTAGGTTAGTTTAGGATGAGTTCCAGAGAGAATTGAGAGGATCAATATCAGTTGGAAGATGATGGATCAGATCTGTTACACCTATCGAATTGTTTTACTGAGTGAGTTTTAGGATGAACAATTGGCATGGACGTGTAGAGGGATTGATATAGTGCAAGTTTGCTGTTGGAAGTTTTTGATTTCATGGAGCAGGGAGAGAGAACAAGGAGCTCGAAGGTGTGTGCAGGTTAGGGTTTTTCTGAGCTAGGGTTTGGGCTCAAGGTTGAAGATGACCCTGGCACCACACGATCCCAGCTTGACTTTTGACTCAAATCCTCATCCAACGCTCCACATTTGAAGTTGAAAACGGAGGGAAGCCTTGAGAGTGAAACGCTCCGTTTCACTTAAGTATGCTGAGTGGGCCTTGAATCAGATAGCTATTCACACCCCTCAATCACTAAGCCCAAACTTTTCAACGGGTATTGCATGCTATTTGCACCAAGACCTTATTAATTTTTCTGGCATTTTCTCAAGTATTTTCTGAGCGCGTATGGGCCTAGCTGCAAATGATATTCGCACCCCACCTTTGCCAGCCCACTTGGGATTTCAACTGCGCGCCTTTACTATTCTCACCCCTCTGGCTATTTCTTTCTATTTTCTTTATTATTCTCTTTTCATTTTTCATTCATTTTTAAAAATTCATAATAAATAGAAAAATCAGTATTTTTAATTCATTCTTTTTGCATATTCTTCTTTAGAATGTCTAGAAAATTATAAAAAATAAAAATGGCATTTTATTTTTTATTTGATATTTTTCCCATATTTTCTAAATAAATAACATTTTACATAATTTCATTTCATACATGATTTTGATATTTTTTGTTCTATTAATTGCTTCAATATTTTTCATCCATTCTTTTTAGGTTGTTTAGGTTAGATATCAAACATGTAGATTCAATTTAGTTCCCTTTTTTAGAAATTAAATTTAGGTGCTTAGTGTAAGTGTGAATAACATGGATAAAACTAGGGTTTTGGGTGATGACTTAGGAGATCTGATTCTTTTCCCTTAGGACTTAGGGTTTGGCTAGTTTAGTTATGGGACTATAGGGGCTATGGGTAGTTATTAGATCCCTTAGAAATCATCAGGATTCCCCTACTGCTATTAATGTACTGTATATCTGACTGACTGGTGTGGTGTGCCCTCTGGGGATTATTGCTTGCTTGTGTGGGTATTGGGATTGTCTGGGGACTTGGGAGAGCTGAAGACTTGGGGAGATGAAGACCATTGGAAATCCAGAGCTTGAAGATCAACTGCCAGAGTTGAAGAGGAGGTTTTTGCTAGCAGCTGCTGAGGAGACTAGGGTTTAGGAGCTAGGCAGAGCTCTAGATTAGAAAGCTTGCTTCTCAAACATAGATGGCTTTGTTTGCCTCTATTCTCTCTCTATGATTCAAAGTCTCTTTCAAATATCCACCTCCTTCCTTTGGAAGGATCAGTGAATGTATTTGAAAGATAGAACTTTTGAGAGAAAACTTTCTGTTTAATGTTAACAGTTGATGAACCACCCTTGGTAGGTAATTAACTGTCCAACATTCCTCTCCTCTTGTTGACTAATATTCATCCCTGAAGATTGAAGACTTGAAGAAAAGCCATTGCTTATAGGAGACTGATGATCAAAGCCCTTGCCTGAAGGCCATGAAGATGGAGATTGATGCTTGTTGAAGCCCATAAATGATTGGAGATTACTTGAAGCCAGATGTTGATTCAGAGCTGCTGATGCTGTTTCTTTTGCTGTTGTATTTCATTGCTGATGTATTGATTGGTTTTCTGGACTGTATTGTTTGCTGTTTACCCTGTTGGGTTGAAAGTGAAGCCTGTTCACTTTTGCCTATTGTTTTCTAGGTTCGAGGTTGAGTGGGACTCCCTTGCCTCGCTTGTACTGTTGCATCCATGCATTTTACTGTTTTACTATATATATTTGCTATTGTATCTGTTTCTGCCTATCCCTTAGGATCTCTGTTTCTCTCTGTGCAAGAGAGGAGCATGATAGACACTAGGTCTTAACCCATGCATGATAACGTTAGGTTAGTTTGTTTGCCTTCGCAACCGTAGGTTAGAGTTCTATCTCTTTCTTCCTCAAAACAAACAGAAAAACACAATAAAACTTCAAACACAATAAAACTTCAAACACAATAAAAGACACTTCTTTCGTAAAAGAATGTGAACTCATCAAAACGTCATTTTTGTCCGCTTGGACTCGTGATCAGGAGAAAACCTTTTTCAGAAGGATAAAAGACAAACAGACAGATTTGTGTCGTACGTAGCCCGAACTACGTTTGCTCTGATCTTTCATGCCGTGTGAAAGTACGTAGGCACAAGATGCGATATCCTAGCGAGCAACCTTCCCCTCCTTTCCCGTAGGTAGGCGAACTACGTTGACTCTGATTTCTCGTTCCAGGCGAGAATACGTAGGCATAAAGTGCGATGCTTTGCCGAGTCATTTTTATTTTCATTTTCTTTTCTTTTTTAACCCCCTGACCCTTAGAGTAGATAGAATAACAATCCATACCCGAAAACAAGCGTGGATCCCGTCGAGTACGACGGACGTGAGGGGTGCTAATACCTTCCCCTTGCGTAACCGACTCCCGAACCCAGGTTTTGGTTGCGACGACCATACCTTTCCCGTGTTGTGCAAGGTTTACTCTGAGCGTTTCCCTTCCCTCCCGTGGGATAAATAACGCACGGTGGCGACTCTTCTGTTCAGCCGGCGCCGATTTTCGCAGTAGCGACAGCTGGCGACTCTGCTGGGGATCCAACGTCCCCTGGCTGCTAAGAACTGCGATGGTTATTATGCATTTGGGATCCAACGTCCCTTTGAGCGAGTCAGTCCTAGCGCTTGTTTTCCCGTCGAGGGTTTTGTATGGAGTTATTGTATATTTCTAACCTTGTATTTTCAGCTTTGTATATTGATTATTATTGCTGTATTTGGGGTGTGACGGGTGTTCTGATATTGAGTGAGAAGCTGGACCTGGGCTTGAGTGCACCTAGAATTAGCGTAGAAAGTAGTGGGCGCGTGTCGGCTTTGCTTGCATTAGTGTCTCATGAAATCTACACTCGGACGAGGTTCTTCTGGTTGGCTTCTTTTTCCACCCTTTGGGTCGAAGGGGTTGTTGGTCAGCTGAATTGTCGACTCCGGGAACCGATCATTTGGAAGTTGGCTAAGTGAGGCCTCTTCGGGATTTGATGATGCCACTCCTTCTGGGAATCGTATCATCAACCCTGAAAGTCTGTGACGCCGACGACCGCATAGGATGCCATACCTTTGTCAGTTACTAGGACATCCACCTGTGAGAGGGTTTGGGGTTATGCAGGTAACTAGACCTTCAGACTACCAGTTATTTCTTGATCAGAGATCCTGGGTATTTATGGAGAGTTAGGAGGTCTGTCAGAGACCATTTGGAGTTGGAGTGTTCTGAGGTCTGTCAGAGACCAGTTGGAGTGTTCTGAGGTCTGTCAGAGACCAATTAGAGATGTGATTTGAGGTCTACCAGAGACCAGTTGGAGCTATGGTTTGAGGTCTGTCAGAGACCAGTGTTGGAGCTTTGTTTTAGGTCTATCTGAGACCAGGGTTTGATGACTTCTGGATGGTCTATCTGAGACCTTTCTTGATTGGGTTCAGGCTATTCAGCTACAGCTTTGGTCCCTGTTGCATGTTACTTGCATTGCATTGCCTGCATATCCATTACCACTTGCATTTCACTAACGTGTGTCTGTGCTGCAGGTGCATTTGCATATTCCCCGGTTCTAGTGCCCAGACTTCTGAGTATTGATTATGGCTGGTTTGAGAAAAACAGTTGCGTATAAGCTGCCTTCACCTGATATTACTTCTTTGCTTGATCTGATATCTCTTGCTGATGAGGAGGTTAGGAGGAGCTTCAGAATGAGTCATGCGAGATTACTGAGATTAGTCTGCAAGCCCACGGCTGATGAGATGAACGGGCTGTACACCTTGATGCAATTCTATGACCCCGCATTAAGATGCTTTACTTTTGCTGACTTCATTCTAGGGCCTACCATTGAGGAGTATGTGGAGTTTAATGAGCTTCCCGTGCGGAACAAGGTTCCCTTTATTCACTCTGCTGCTGAGCCCAAGTTGGAGGACTTAGCCAAAGCCTTGTATATGAATGCTGCTGAGTTGTTGGTGACTTCTTGGCTTGGGGTTCCCGGTTTCTCTCTAGATTTTCTGGTTGGCAAGGCTCAAGAGTACGCCAAGAACGGTTGTTGGGTGGTTTTCAATGCTATTTTGGCTTTATGCATTTATGGGATTGTGTTGTTTCCTAACTTGCCCAACTTTGTAGATCTGGATGCTTTCTATCTGTTTGCTGCAGGCAACCCGGTGCCAACGTTGATCGGAGACTTCTACCACTCATTGCACTACAAGAACGAAAACCGAAGGGGAAAAGTTGTTTACTGCTGTGCTCCTCTATTAAATATGTGGTTCAAAAGTCATCTCCCCATGAAGGGACCATTTGTGGACAGTGCAACCTCAGCCAGATGGTCAGAGCGCCTGATGAGGCTATATTCCGAAGACGTTGTGTGGTTTGATTGAGACCTGTTGGGATCTGAGCTCATCTTCAGCTGTTCTGGGTACCCTAATGTGCCGCTGATAGGAAGAAAAGGGTGTATCAATTACAACCCTTCTCTATTCATTCGCCAGTTCGGATATGCACTGAAGAATCCACCTCAGGAGGAAGAAGTACAGGAATCTCTGTACTTCACAGGTGACGTGAAGGGGGAGTTATTAGCCAAGTTGCAACATGCCTGGACACGTATTAACCGCAAAGGGAAGCCATTGTTAGGTAAGAATGATTGCCAGGCTTATGAACCTTACAGGGTTTGGATCCAGGAAAGAGCAAGTCAGTTATTAATGCCATTTCCAGCTGCACCAGTCCTTGTTCCTATTCCGGTAGAAGAGCCAACTACTGTTTCTAGGGGGGTTTACGAGCAAGTTGTGAAGGAAAAGGAAGCCTTGGTGAAGATCAACGAAGGGTTAGAGCAAGAGCTAGCTCAAGTACGCAGTGAGAAAAACAAGGCCGTGTATGCTTTCCAACAACAAATCGAGCTGTTAAACAGGTTAGGGGCTGAGTTGACTGAGGAAAAGAAAAAGCGTGAACGTCTGGGGCAAGAGTTTAGAAGCTCCCATGACATGCTGGAAGCCAAAAAGAAAGCGCTTGACGCAGCACACCGAGAAATCTCCTCTTGCAATAAGACTTGGAATGCTACACTCACCAACAATAAGAAGAGGGAAGATAAGCTGAAGCAGCAAATCTCCGACCTCGAAGAAAAGTTGAAGTCCAGCATCAGGAAGTGTGAGGAAGAAGTGATGACCCGGTATAGTGTCCAGCATGCACTGAACAAGGCAATCAAATGCAGAGATGAAGCGGTGTCTCAGAAGCGAAAGCTAGAAGATTGCTTCGGAGAAGCAACATGGGAAGAAACTGCTGAAGACGTGCGCCGTGTTCTTAAGAAAAGAAACCAACTTGTTGAAGGGCTGCTTGATCGACCAAGTCATCCAGAGACCAAGAAGTTGATAGAAGAGTACCAGACTTTCGGGAGGATTTGATCATTTCATGTAGTAACTTGTAGTAACTTGTATGCTTTATTTGCATAAGTGCTGACCATCACCAGGATTGTTGGTTGAGGTCAGGCCTTCTTATCGTACTCTCAGCGACATTGTATTCTGGTTTTCTCAGCAATATATGAGGCTTTCTATGATTCAGCTCCGATATTTCTATTGTCAACACTGTCACTGCACTGGCACCTTCACACTAGAACTGGGGGAATGAATTTCCCTAATGCACAGACACATTGCATTGCATTCATATTCATATTGCATTACAGGTAATCTTTGAATAGTGTCTTATTTCCTGCTCTGTAACAGGTACTTTCCAGGATTGCAGATCAGCACCCGCACCGCTATTCTACCCGCACCAACTGTCGAAGAATCATGGATCAAATGCAAAACGAGATGCAAGATGTGCGCGAGAAGCTCGCTCTCTTCATGCAGACCATGGAAGCTATTGCAAAAGGGCAGGAGAGCTTGCAGGCCATGGTCCAGCCTCTGTTGGCCCGAAACGCTGGTCATGGTAACGAGGATCATCAGTCTGTACGGGTCGATACTGTTCATGGAGACGGCACTCCCACGCCAGTGGCTCCACCTGTAGTCAATACACCTGCTGCTAATGTCAACAACGCTACCGCTGCTGTGAATGGTAACGTCGGAGTTAGGAATGAGACTGCTGTCCATAACGTTGGGTTGGGTGATATCAATTTGGGGGATAATACGGGAGGCAATGGCTTCGTCAATGCTGGATTCGGATTCAATGATCAGGGATTCGATAATGCGGGGAAATATGGTTTCAATGCTCAAGGCTTTGGGCAAGATGGTTATGGCGCGACCAACCCGGGTTACGGAGGGTTTGGAAATGGAAACGGTGCTGGATTTATGACTTTTGGTCCTGCTGGAGGTGTTCAAGGGTACGGCAACAGAGGCCGAGGTCCGGGGATGAATCAGATCAGAGCTGGACGTAATAATGGATATGATGGGTATGGGGCTGGAAATGGTATGTGGCAAGAAGATCAGCAGGAGGACGCTTTCTCCGGAGGAGGTTTCGAAGGGCCGATGGATGATTCCCAGAAGATCAGAATGCTGGAAGAGCAGATGAGGGGAGTCCTAAACCAAAGTGCTGTGGGTTTGGACATGGCAACAATGGGTCTGGTACCTGGCTTGAGGGTGCCAATCAAATTCAAAGCTCCTGCGTTCGACAAGTATAAAGGAGACACATGTCCAAAAGTGCATGTACGAGCTTATTACAGAAAGATGTCTGCATACTCAACTGATGAAAGAATGCTAATGCATTTCTTTCAGGATAGTCTGTCGGGTCCTTCCCTAGAGTGGTACATGGGGCTGGAGCCAACTGATATCAAGACATGGAAGCAATTAGCAGAGGCATTTGTAGCTCACTACAAGTATAATAGCGACTTGGCACCCAATCGGGTCCAGTTGGCGGGACTGTCGCAGAAGAAGGGGGAGAGCTTTAAAGAGTACGCGCAAAGGTGGCGCGATATGGCTGCCAGGGTCCGTCCTCCTGTAGAAGATAAGGAAATGAATGACATGTTTGTCGGCACATTCACAGGTCTGTTTCATGACATGCTGTTTCACACGTCTCTGGCCAGTTTTTCAGACCTGATTCTGATGGGGGAAAAGATTGAACGCAACATTAAGCAAGGAAAGTTCCAAGCCGAGGAATCAGCTGCATCTGGCAGTAATAGGAAAGCTTATGGGGGGCGCCGTCAGGGCGAGGCAAGTGCAGTATTTGGAGGCCGAGGCCGAGGCCGAGGCAGGGGACGAGGTCAACATCGTCAGCCGCAGCAGGTGGCGAGTGTTACTATCCCGTATCAACAACAACCACTCCAGCAACAACAACCGGTCCCGCAACAGCCAATGCAGCAGCAGCAGCCTCAGCACGGGGCACAGCAGGCTCAGCGAAGATTCCAGGGTAGTAAACCGAGAAGAGTGTTTGAGAAGCCTCCCTCAACCTATGCCGATTTGTTGCAGACATTGTTGGGATTAAACCTGGTAGAGAAAAGAACTCTGGCACCGATAGCAGGAGCTCCCCCGTTTGGTTACGATGCAAGCAGGCACTGTGAGTTTCATTCTGGGGCTCCGGGTCATGATATAGAAGGTTGCCATGCTTTTAAGCATGTTGTGCAGGATCTTTTGGACAATAAGACTATCAATTTCGGAACGGCAGGTCCGAATATAGTGCAGAAACCCATGCCTAATCACGGGGCAAATGCCATTCTAACCGAGGAAGGGTTGAATCTGATTATGAATGTTGAGGATTTAAAGACACCGCTGAGTGAGATAAAAAGCCGACTGTTACAAGGGGGTGTTTATCCAGGATGTAACGAGTATTGCTTAGAATGTTGGACCCTAGCTGGGGGGTGTGATGATTTGAAGAAAGGCGTTCAGGCTTTAATCGATGAAGGCGTATTGCAGTTTGACCAAGCAGCAACTGAAGAACCCGCAGGGGCAGTAGCAGATGATCAGAATGATGTGGCCACTGTAACGATTCCTCGGAAGACAATCACTATTGCAGCACCAGCTCAGCGCCCACCGATCACCATAACTAAGGCCGGGCTAATCCCATACGAGAACACGAAAGCAGTCCCATGGTCATATGGGTTGGAGGTGTATTGTGACGGAATAAAAATCGATGTTAACCAGCAGCCAGCTGAGACTGTGGATAATGTTGTTGGGTCGGGAGGTATGACAAGGAGTGGTAGGATCTTTATATCCCCTGAAGTGGAGGCTGAAAGATTAGCAAAGGGAAAAGGGAAAGTGGTTGAGAACGTTCCGGTGCAAGCAAGTGACAAAGAATCGGCATCGAAAGACGTAGAAGAATTCATGCGTTTGATTCGAAAAAGTGATTATAAGATTGTGGAGCATCTGCAGCAGACGCCGTCCAAAATATCCATCCTGTCATTGTTGTTGTGTTCGGAAGACCACAGAAATGCGTTGCTGAAAGTCCTGGATACTTCTTTTGTACCCCAAGACGTCTCCGTGAATCAGCTGGAAGGAGTGTTGGCACATGTGAATGCAGGCCACAGCCTGGGCTTTACTGACTTCGACTTGACTCCGAAAGGGAGAGATCATAATATGGCGCTACACGTATCTGTTGAGTGTAGAGGATCAGTAATGTCACACGTATTGGTTGACACCGGATCGTCTTTGAATGTGCTGCCCAAGAAGGCGATGATGAAGCTGGATGTTAGAGGAATTTTGTGTACGCCCAGTGATTTGGTAGTCAGAGCGTTTGACGGCACGCGGAGAACAGTCTTTGGATCGATCACATTGCCTCTGCAGGTGGGGCCGGAAGTGTTTGCAACTGAGTTTTATATCATGGATATACAGCCTGCGTACAGCTGCTTGCTTGGAAGACCCTGGATTCATGGGGCGGGGGCAGTCACGTCCACCCTGCATCAGAAGTTAAAATATATGGTCGGAGACAGCGTAGTCACTGTATGCGGAGAAGAGGACATTCTCGTCAGTCATCTATCGTCATTTAAATATGTGGAAGTCGACGGAGAAATCCACGAAACACCCTGCCAGGCATTTGAAGGTTTGCGCATCAAGGACAAAGGTCCCGGGCCGAGCAAAGCGTCGGAGATAGCCGTTTCATCGTATAAAGAAGCTCAAGCTCTGGTAGAAGCAGGAGAAGCAAAGGGCTGGGGCAAAGTGCTGGACATTCCTGTGAAGATGGACCGGTTCGGGCTGGGATACCAACCGTCGTCATCAACTCCTTCCGTGGGAGCGCCCCGTTTCAGAAGACCAATCACCATCTCTGCAGGTGGGGTGTTGTTGCACCCCAAAATTTGACCAACCGGGTCTCGCGTTTGGCTCGATGTTTCGACGTATAACCGCATTCGCATCTGCATATTGCATACATTGCATTTTTCATTTGTATTGATTTTATCAGGGATCACAGCTCCCGTCTCGTGTTTCAGGTGTTTTTAATCAGTAGAATCGATTTTTGGGTTATTTCGGTGCCCGTTTATTTTTACCGATTATTTTTGTGTCGTTCGGTGCTCATTTTGTCCCTCTGGGAATTATCTTGATTTTTCTGGATTTTATAGGATTTTTTAGGGTTAAAATAGCTTTTAAATCAATTTTTAGGATTTAATAGATTTTAATATTTTTTAATTCTTTTTAAATCAATTTTTAGCATTTTATAAAAATAAATAGATTTTTAAATTCATTTTAGGATTTAATAGGTTTTAATAGAATTTAAATAGAAATAATAATAATAAATGAGTAGATTTTCCTTATTAAAAATAGATAGGTTTTATTTTCTTTTATAGATATTATAGAATTTAATATAGGGATTAATTGGATTTAATGTTTGATTAGGGGTTTATTTGTTAGTTAATTAGCATATTTTTAATATTGTTTTTTTTCAGTTTTTTGTGAGTTTCTTTCAGTTTTTTCGCAGGCCCAGTAATTTGGTAAAGGCCCATTCGTTTTTTGTCCAGAAAACTCAGCATTTGTCCAAAAATCCAGCTTCTTCCAGCTCTCACCAGAAGGGTCTAGAACTTTCCAGACTTCATCAGCATTTAAATACCTCAAGCTCACACGTGTCAGGGGGAGAAGACCCCACTTTTCACTTCCAAAGCACGCCACGCGTAACCCCAAACCCTCTCTCTCTCAGCCACGCTGCCACCACGTGGCACACATGCAGAGCTCCTCCACCGTCCCTCCCCCCACGCGTCCTACTCCACACGCTTCACCGTGAAACCACTCCGGCCGCCGTGCATGTACGCCGGCAACCGTTCCCCACCGGAAAACTCACCAGAACTCCCTCCAAACCCAGATTCCGTTCATCTTCCTCCATCCAACCTCCATCCAACCTTCATCCATCCGTTCATCTTCCTCCTCCAGCCGCCATTGATTTTCCAGAAACAACCTCCAAACTCCAGAAACCACCATTAATCCTACCAGAATCATCATCCAACAAACATTGATCTCAACCGAAACTTCATCTCAAATCGTTCCCAGAAAATCACCATCATCGTGTTCGTCAACATCACAAGATCTTCAATGTTTCCAGAAAAGCTTCAACAAGATCTCGTCGCCAATCATCGCCTTCTTTCCAGAACGGATCTCCAAAGACGAAGGTTCCTCAGCGAAGAACACTCGTTCTTCTTTCTTTTCCAGATCTGCGCGCAAGAACTCCAACAAATCATCAAAGAAGACCTTCATCACTTCAGAATCACGTGAAGATTCAACGTCACCAGAAGGATCCTCAAGCGTTCATCCTCACTCCTTCAAAGAATCTCCAGAAGCTCAACCTTCAACGAATCTCCATCATCAAAGTTTATCAACATCGCAAGAGCTTCAACGAATTTCCAGCAAAGTTCTTCAGATCATCAATCAACAACTCAAGAACACAGTCATCCAGAAACTTTGATGGTTCTTCAGGTTGAGAGGAAGAACGAAGGAAGATTAAAGGGAAAGGAGAGGAAGAACGGAGGAGGAATAAAGGGAAACGAGAAAGGTTGAGAGAGACGGAGGAGATGGAAAGGGGTGACGGCGGCGGCGGTTAGAGAGAGACAGATCTAGGGTTTTCGTCAGAAACTAAGAGTGGGAAGACGAAGAAGGATTGGGCCGGACTTGGGTTTAGGGCAACATGGCCCAGAGTTTTTTGTTGATTCTTGCACTATCCTCCGTTTTTGGACAAACATGGGCTTTGGGCCCCAATTTTTCTGGCAATACACCCAGTCTACACACCATACCCCCCCCTGCGTCTTCTTCTGAAGAGAATGGGCTGGGCCCTTTAGTTTGCAGTTTGTTTTCCATTTTTTTATTTTCTACCTATCCCTTGTATTAGATACACCCCCAGCCCCTTGCTTGTATTTTCTTTATTTCTATTCTTGACAAAAATATAAAAAAGGGATGAAAAGAAAATATATCTTGAAAAAAAATAGAGAAAAAAAAAGAGATGAAAAGAAATATAGTGAAAAAATAGAAAAAAGAAAATAAAGAGAAAATATTGAAAGAAGAAAAATATTGAAAAAAAATGTGAAGAAAATATTGTGAAAAATATGGTGAAAAATAAAAGAAAATATTTGAAAAAAAGAAAGAAAAATAGGAGAAAAGAAAAGGAGAAAAAAAGGAAAAAATATTAAAGTGCCGATTTAATATTTTTCAAGCATTTTCTTTTAGGATACTTTCATAGATTTTATTTCTCGACTTTTAGGATAGAATCAGAGGCCCACTTGTTAGGGGGTCATTTTCATTCGATTTTTCAAGATAGAATAGGATAGCGTTTCCTAGGAGATTTATTTCGATATTCAACCCATTGTAATCATTTTTCAGAGATGAATAAAACGAGATTTGAGCTGTGGTCCGATAGTAGCCGAACTACAGCTGCTCTGATTCTTCGTACCAGACGAAGATATGTAGGCATAGGATGCGATATCCTAGCGAGCACACTAACGACTAACCTGTTGTTCTCTCGCGGCTGTGCGATCGAGACTTTCCCGCTGACGATTAATTGCAAACCCTTTTTCTCTCTTGCCCGAGTGCATTTGAGACTCAGCCATAGTTGTGACCATAGGTTCCCGACCCTGTGAAACCAGTTGTTTTTCTCACTGCTGTGTGAGACTGTTTGTTTAGCCGTAGTTAGTCTGAACTACGTAAAGCTCTGATCTTCCCTCCAGTGGAAGTACGTAGGCACAAGACGCGAGGTCTTGGCGAGCCAATTTTCCCCGTAGTCCCGAACTACGTTGACTCTGACTTTCTCTCTTGAGAATACGTAGGCATAGAGTGCGACGCTCTATCGAGTCAATTCCCTTCCCTTTAGATTTAGCAGCCGTAGATAAGATTGTTTTGCATCCAGTAGACAACCCAAGCAAGCGTGGATCCCGTCGAGTACGACGGACGTGAGGGGTGCTAATACCTTCCCCTTGCGTAACCGACTCCCGAACCCAGGCTATGGTTGCGATGACCATACCTTTCCCCCGTTTTTTGCGAGGTTTACTTCGAGCGTTTCCTTTCCCGCTCTGAGGGATAAATAACGCACGGTGGCGACTCTTCTGTCAGCCGGCGCCGATTTTCGCAGTAGCGACAGCTGGCGACTCTGCTGGGGAACTATAGCATCTAGGGACTTTCCCCATCCCTTATGCTGGGACCGTTTCCCATCCCCTACGCGAGTCAATCCTAGCGCTTGGATGTTTATTCGTTGGGTGTTGTGTATATTGTGTTTTACTTTTCTGCACTTTACTTTTCTGTACCTTTACCTTTCCGCATTTATTTTCCAGCATTACATTATTGTGATTATTGCTGTGGGCGAAGGGAGGTTACTGTGAGTGAGAAGCCGGACCTGGGCTTGAGTACACACCTAGATATAGTTGCGGAGAAGTAGTAGACGAACCTGTCTGCTGAGCAGGCACAGTTCCCTACGAAAATCTGCGCTCAGACGAGATTCTTGCAGAGGTGCTCCTTTCCGGTCCTGAGGATCTGAGAGGAGTCCAGACGTAAGGGTTGTCGACTCTGGGGACCGATCATTTGGAAGTCAGCTAAGTGAGGCCTCTTCATGACTTGATGATGCCACTCCTTCTGGGAATCGTATCGTCAGTTCTGAATGTCTGTGACGCTGACGACCGCATAGGATGCCGTACCTTGTCAGATATAGGTCCACACCTGTGAGTGGGGGGGGTTTTTTGTGCAGGAAACTTGACTTCCAACCTACCCGTTATTCTGGTCTTCTTTTCAGAGAGCGTCTCCGTCAGCAGCGCAGCAGTATTCAGATTTTGTGTGGGGGCTGTGGTCCCGTTGTTTGCTGCATTTTGCATATCATGTGCATATCAGTGTTGCATTGCATATCATCCTCCAGCTAGCCAGAGTTCTGATCCAGCCTTTGTTTCCTGAAGGTGATTATCCGGAGTTTGGATTGAGCAGCTTTTGATTGTCAGAAGACCTACCTAGGGGTTGAGTAGATTTGAGCAGAATCAAGTGTCAAAGTCAGCTGAAGATTATTGGTAGCCATGTCTGAAGGCAATTTCCAGTCTCCTAACACCTTGACAGGGTTCACTATGGCGTCCAACCCTCTGTATGATTCCATGGAAGATTCCCCGCAAGTGAACCACGTTGCTGCAGACCAAGTTGTACAGCCTTCTGTTGAGAACCGAGATCGACATGAGCAGTTTGTTGCCCAGAATGAGCGTCCTCCTCCTGTCAGCAATCAAGGTGTTGCTTTCCCTGTGATGAATTACCGAAGAGATATTCCAGCAGCTGGTATGGTAGACCCAAGAGCCCTTGACGAAGGTAGAAGAGTCCGAGTGTTGGAAGAGCAAATGAAAGCTTTGAAAGCCAAAGATGCTGTCAACCTAGATGCTGTAGGCATGTGTTTGGTTCCTGACCTGGTGTTGCCTTACAAGTTCAAAGTGCCGAAATTTGAGAAGTACACGGGAGATAGCTGTCCGAAGCTGCATTTGATGATGTTCTGTCGAAGAATGACTGCGTTTGTGCGAGATGACAAATTGATGATCCATTGCTTTCAAGATAGTCTGACTGGGGCATCTTTGAGGTGGTATATGCAGTTAGAGAGGAATCAGATTCAGTCATGGATGGATTTAGCCAGAGCTTTTCTGAAGCAGTATGATTACAACCTAGACATTGCTCCTTATCGCATGCATTTGCAAGAGTTGTCTCAAAAGATCAATGAACCTATCAGGAGATATGCTCAGAGATGGAGAGAATTTGCTGCTAGAGTGCGTCCCCCGCTGTTAGACCAAGAGCTGGCAAGCATGTTTGTGGATTCCCTACAATATCCGTACTTCAAAAGATTGCTCGGAGTTCCGGCAAGTTTCTCTGACGTGGTAGCATTAGGAGAACGCCTTGAGTACTCCATAAGAATGGGGAAAATTCAGATTACTTCATATGATCAAGCTGGTGAAACTGAATACCCTTATGACTATCAGAGTGAAGAAGAAGTTGTGATCAACTCAGTCATGCCAAAGGTTGAATATCCTCGAAGCGAATCAGTGAATTTTGTTGGTTCATCATCTTATCAGAGATCAGTACCTCCCGTGGCTTGTTATACTGAACAGACAGCCGTGCCTGGGGCACTCTATCAGGAATCTTATGTCGCTTCCATTGCAAATCAGCGAACTCGTGGCCGAGGTTATCAGAATCAGCGTCAGAATCAGAGCAGACCTCGTAACAATTTGGAGCGAAGGAAAGCTCCTTTTCACCCAGTGCCGATACCGTATAGCCAGTTGCTACCATCTTTGATTCAGAAGTCTTTGGTGGAGCCGAAAGCTCTTAAGCCAGTTCCAGAACCTTACCCTCCTGGGTACAATCCCCACGTTCAGTGTGGTTATCATGGTGGCTCTCCAGGGCATTCGACGGAAGATTGTAAAGCATTTCAGGCGAAGGTACAGCAGTTGATTGATCAGGATCGCATTTCCTTTCGAGAAGGGTTTCTGTTTGTCCATCCCAACAGTTCAGCTGTCTAAGCTCGTAGATTCAGAAGGGTGTTCCCCAGCATAAGCCAGTGGTTCAGACAGGCAGGCGCCTCAGCATTGGCAGTTCTCAAGCTTTTACATCATTTGCATCTGTAGTTTCTTTTCTGTTAGTTACTACCTGTTTTAAGCATTGTATGTTTCGAATGGTGATAATAATAAAGTGATTATGCATTTTTCTGAATTAATCATGTCGCTGTCGCTCATTTATTGCATTGCACTGACACTTGCATTTATTTCACTCCATTTTTTCGCTGTGACTAGCAAAGTTAGGAGGGAGGATGACGAAACTGAAACTCATAACCGATGATTGTATGCTTTCAGATAAGACCGTACCGATGACGTACAAGGCATTGTTTCAAATTCCCCAAACACTGGAGATATAAGGAGTTAGTCCCTTGTTAACCACTTCGAGCCAGGAAGTAGAAGTTTTTTTCGGACTTATAAACCCTCACATCTTAACCCGGGGCAGGGTAGTTGTCAGTTAGCTTGACCGAGCATTCAAGTCTTGCAGAGGAGTGTTGTCTTTCAAGGACCAATCAGTTGATACCTTTCAAGAGATCAAACCTCACCAATCAGGAGTGAGACAGTTACAATCCTTTCGGAGCAATCAAGACAACCAGTGTCGCACGACTTTGTTCCAAAAGAAAGAAAGAAAGCCCGCTAAGTAAAAAGAAAGAAAAGCTGGAAAGCTAATACTTAGGCAAAAATTAGGGCATCCCGCTGGACTTCAAAAGAAATCGAGAAAAATCGAAAAGAACTCAAAAGGAGTCAGTCCAGGCAAAAATTAGGGAATCAAAAGAATGAAAAAGAAGGGATTAAAAAGAAATTTTCCCCAGCAAATCACAAAGTCGTGTACACAGACGCCAAAAGCGAAGAAGGAGTAACTATCACTCTAGAAGAAAAGCGTGTGAATTCCTTAACTGTAGGTTCTTACCATTCAACATATCTCTCGAAGAGGCGAGCGTTTGTGCCAGGTTAACTGAACCTTAGGATCGGAGATCATTACGAAGAAGGGGTGGGTACAAATCAAAATTTGAGCCGAATATCCTTTTGTTTCACGAACCGTGAACCCGACCACGATACAACCCTCAAAAGACCTAATTGAGGTAGGGTTAGTTTGAAGCGCATTACGATAAGGTTGAGTAACCTGACTCCTTCTTGACTTGCTAGTCATATCTTGTTGTATTTTTCACTGACCACGTAAGCACTACGTTTGAACTTTGGTTCACTCGTCACTCACAATCACATGCATGTAAATGAGTGACAGCTCAAAATTTTTTCAAAATCTGCATAACCATTGCATTAAGATTACCATTCGTAGACAGACGATTCTAATTGCAGGTTAGTAGTTGGCATGAAAGAAATTCCAGCAGGAGTAATCAAATAGGACTGAGTAATCAAGCAGTCTGAACCCGAATGGTGTATGTTGTGAAGCCTTGTGAATCAGGGGCATTATCTTCCAGTAAGTTCAGTATCAGTCAGTCTGAGGACGAGTCCCGAAGCTTCAGTTGATCAGGGGCAGTTTGTTTGAGAAGCAGTTAATCAAGAGGTGAATCTTCTCAAGATCCAATCAGGGGCAATTATGCAGAGCGTTGAGATTTGAAAGCAGATACTTCCAATGGATAATCAGATCGGGTTGAGTCGCTAGAACGCTCATTCAGGGGCAAGTCATCACAGAGAATGTTGAAATCAACCGGGGTTGTTAGGTGTCTAATGGAGATTGAATTCTGCTGTTGTACAGATGCCGGGGCAAGTATTCTCGAAGTTCTCTCGTAGCAAGTTGTTCGGAGCAGGTATTCCCAAGAGTTAGATTGGGGCAAGTGAATTGTACTGGGGCAAGTTGTGCAAGCCGGTCTTGTTATCCCCAGCTGAGTGTACCAGGGGCAAGTAATTCAAGCAAGTTTGTTTATCCCCAGCCAGAGTTGAGTATCGGGGAATCATGTCAATGCCCTTACCAAAAAAACTTGAAAACCTTTCAAATAAGAAGATCTTGTTGTCGTTGGACCATTATCCTGCAGTTTAAACCTGTTGCGTGTCAGTAATCAGTCGTTTCCAAAGTCCAGTTCTCGCCTGGCAAATCGGTAACCAGTTCTCGTCTGGCCCACCTTCCGTAAGCAGCAGTTCCCGTCCTGGTGCAGTTTATTGGTAACCAATTCTCGTTTGGTCACCGTTTCTTCAAGAGTTGTATCAGTTCTCGCCTGGTACATGTCGTCGCATAATCAGTTCTCGTGTGTTTTAACCTATGTGTTATACCAGTTCTCGCCTGGTGTACGTCAGCTTTCAGCCAGTTCTCGCCTGGTTGTCTTTTCCTTAGTCTGTTATCTAGTCAGCCCTGTCTGATGTTCTAAAAACACAAAAATCAATTTTTCCTAACCTATTTTCCTATCAGTTCTCGCCTGGTAGTCTACCTTTGGATGCTAGTTCTCGTCTAGTATTTTCTCTTCCACTGTGTACATAATCCATGTTTATTCTAAACCAGAAAAGCAAAGCACAAAAATCTAAAGGTATCTGACACAATATTTCCCAATGACCCGCATGTTGTCATGTTTCCCGATACGAAGCTCGACGGATGCCCGTGCCCCGATTAATGTTTGAATTCCTTGCCGATATTGTTAAATCAGAATTGCCACTCTTCAGCAGATGAAAGTTGCTCATTATTCCCGGAAGAGTCGAGATTGTCTTACCCCGTATCAGAGTAGGATCAGGAGTGTCTTCAGCAGATTAAAATTGATATCCTTGATGGTAGGAGCATTTCCAGCAGTGTGCTGCGCGTAATCAACCTCAGTTCGGGTCAATCCCCGCAGAGCGCAATCAGTTGCTAGTAGTTTGAAGAGAGCATTCCCGAGCAGAGTTGTCTTTATTTCCCAGTGAAGTCGTCAAGCAGGGTTGCCTTTTCATTTCTCCAGCAGAACGGTTATCCCCAGTGGATTTGATTTCTCGTTTCCAGCATTTATTTTGCTGAGATGGTTCTGTGACTTCAGGTCATCCCCAGTAGAGTTGACATTATCTTCGGCATTTATTTTGCCAAGTGGTTTTCAGACCTGGTGTTCTCTGGCAGCTAGAGCTTGCATTAGCATTTGCGTATATAGTCATTGCATCTATCAAGCATATAACATATTCATGTCATATAGGGCATTGCATTTTCAAACAAAACGCATAGCATTTACATATCATATAGGACATTACATCATTATCAAGCATACGCATGTCGAAACATAGACCAGATGGTTACCTATTGGGTTTCGAATTTGTTCGCCTGCAGAGTTGTGTGGTTCAGTTTCTCGTCTTCCCCAGCGGAGTGATCCTTCACATTTGTTTGTTACGTCAGCATCGGAAAAAAAACAACAACGACAACAACAACAAAGATTGACATATATCAGACTTCTGAAGCTGCCCCCTTTGTCAAAACAGGTGCAAGGCAGTTCTATTCAGAATTCCTCAGGAGAATTGTCCTCAAGTTCGCAATGAACTGTGAGTCGACCAGATTTGATCCCACGAAAGAGATGGGAATCAAGGTGTTTGCTTTATGAAGCATTATTTCAATACTTGTGGCGTCACACAGGTGTTGAAGAGAAGAAGAAAATTTTATCAGAAAATTGACCAGATGTTGCCGTGATAACCAAACTTCAGTTTATTGGAAGCTATTCCTCAAGCAGCTTTGCGGTATATTCTTGCGGTTGGCAAATTTCAGGGTTCCATTTGTATTCAACCGTCATCTACCTTGAATGTCTGAAGGCTGAGCGCTCTTCACCCATTCAGGTCGAAGTCGCTTGAATAGGGGCAGCTGTTGCACCCCAAAATTTGACCAACCGGGTCTCGCGTTTGGCTCGATGTTTCGACGTATAACCGCATTCGCATCTGCATATTGCATACATTGCATTTTTCATTTGTATTGATTTTATCAGGGATCACAGCTCCCGTCTCGTGTTTCAGGTGTTTTTAATCAGTAGAATCGATTTTTGGGTTATTTCGGTGCCCGTTTATTTTTACCGATTATTTTTGTGTCGTTCGGTGCTCATTTTGTCCCTCTGGGAATTATCTTGATTTTTCTGGATTTTATAGGATTTTTTAGGGTTAAAATAGCTTTTAAATCAATTTTTAGGATTTAATAGATTTTAATATTTTTTAATTCTTTTTAAATCAATTTTTAGCATTTTATAAAAATAAATAGATTTTTAAATTCATTTTAGGATTTAATAGGTTTTAATAGAATTTAAATAGAAATAATAATAATAAATGAGTAGATTTTCCTTATTAAAAATAGATAGGTTTTATTTTCTTTTATAGATATTATAGAATTTAATATAGGGATTAATTGGATTTAATGTTTGATTAGGGGTTTATTTGTTAGTTAATTAGCATATTTTTAATATTGTTTTTTTTCAGTTTTTTGTGAGTTTCTTTCAGTTTTTTCGCAGGCCCAGTAATTTGGTAAAGGCCCATTCGTTTTTTGTCCAGAAAACTCAGCATTTGTCCAAAAATCCAGCTTCTTCCAGCTCTCACCAGAAGGGTCTAGAACTTTCCAGACTTCATCAGCATTTAAATACCTCAAGCTCACACGTGTCAGGGGGAGAAGACCCCACTTTTCACTTCCAAAGCACGCCACGCGTAACCCCAAACCCTCTCTCTCTCAGCCACGCTGCCACCACGTGGCACACATGCAGAGCTCCTCCACCGTCCCTCCCCCCACGCGTCCTGCTCCACACGCTTCACCGTGAAACCACTCCGGCCGCCGTGCATGTACGCCGGCAACCGTTCCCCACCGGAAAACTCACCAGAACTCCCTCCAAACCCAGATTCCGTTCATCTTCCTCCATCCAACCTCCATCCAACCTTCATCCATCCGTTCATCTTCCTCCTCCAGCCGCCATTGATTTTCCAGAAACAACCTCCAAACTCCAGAAACCACCATTAATCCTACCAGAATCATCATCCAACAAACATTGATCTCAACCGAAACTTCATCTCAAATCGTTCCCAGAAAATCACCATCATCGTGTTCGTCAACATCACAAGATCTTCAATGTTTCCAGAAAAGCTTCAACAAGATCTCGTCGCCAATCATCGCCTTCTTTCCAGAACGGATCTCCAAAGACGAAGGTTCCTCAGCGAAGAACACTCGTTCTTCTTTCTTTTCCAGATCTGCGCGCAAGAACTCCAACAAATCATCAAAGAAGACCTTCATCACTTCAGAATCACGTGAAGATTCAACGTCACCAGAAGGATCCTCAAGCGTTCATCCTCACTCCTTCAAAGAATCTCCAGAAGCTCAACCTTCAACGAATCTCCATCATCAAAGTTTATCAACATCGCAAGAGCTTCAACGAATTTCCAGCAAAGTTCTTCAGATCATCAATCAACAACTCAAGAACACAGTCATCCAGAAACTTTGATGGTTCTTCAGGTTGAGAGGAAGAACGAAGGAAGATTAAAGGGAAAGGAGAGGAAGAACGGAGGAGGAATAAAGGGAAACGAGAAAGGTTGAGAGAGACGGAGGAGATGGAAAGGGGTGACGGCGGCGGCGGTTAGAGAGAGACAGATCTAGGGTTTTCGTCAGAAACTAAGAGTGGGAAGACGAAGAAGGATTGGGCCGGACTTGGGTTTAGGGCAACATGGCCCAGAGTTTTTTGTTGATTCTTGCACTATCCTCCGTTTTTGGACAAACATGGGCTTTGGGCCCCAATTTTTCTGGCAATACACCCAGTCTACACACCATACCCCCCCCTGCGTCTTCTTCTGAAGAGAATGGGCTGGGCCCTTTAGTTTGCAGTTTGTTTTCCATTTTTTTATTTTCTACCTATCCCTTGTATTAGATACACCCCCAGCCCCTTGCTTGTATTTTCTTTATTTCTATTCTTG
The DNA here is from genome assembly GCA_963859935.3 of Lathyrus sativus. Classification (NCBI taxonomy): domain Eukaryota; kingdom Viridiplantae; phylum Streptophyta; class Magnoliopsida; order Fabales; family Fabaceae; genus Lathyrus; species Lathyrus sativus. The sequence continues at coordinate 238,681,089 of OZ012738.1, read as the reverse complement.
ACAAAAATATAAAAAAAGGATGAAAAGAAAATATATCTTGAAAAAAAATAGAGAAAAAAAAAGAGATGAAAAGAAATATAGTGAAAAAATAGAAAAAAGAAAATAAAGAGAAAATATTGAAAGAAGAAAAATATTGAAAAAAAATGTGAAGAAAATATTGTGAAAAATATGGTGAAAAATAAAAGAAAATATTTGAAAAAAAGAAAGAAAAATAGGAGAAAAGAAAAGGAGAAAAAAAGGAAAAAAATATTAAAGTGCCGATTTAATATTTTTCAAGCATTTTCTTTTAGGATACTTTCATAGATTTTATTTCTCGACTTTTAGGATAGAATCAGAGGCCCACTTGTTAGGGGGTCATTTTCATTCGATTTTTCAAGATAGAATAGGATAGCGTTTCCTAGGAGATTTATTTCGATATTCAACCCATTGTAATCATTTTTCAGAGATGAATAAAACGAGATTTGAGCTGTGGTCCGATAGTAGCCGAACTACAGCTGCTCTGATTCTTCGTACCAGACGAAGATATGTAGGCATAGGATGCGATATCCTAGCGAGCACACTAACGACTAACCTGTTGTTCTCTCGCGGCTGTGCGATCGAGACTTTCCCGCTGACGATTAATTGCAAACCCTTTTTCTCTCTTGCCCGAGTGCATTTGAGACTCAGCCATAGTTGTGACCATAGGTTCCCGACCCTGTGAAACCAGTTGTTTTTCTCACTGCTGTGTGAGACTGTTTGTTTAGCCGTAGTTAGTCTGAACTACGTAAAGCTCTGATCTTCCCTCCAGTGGAAGTACGTAGGCACAAGACGCGAGGTCTTGGCGAGCCAATTTTCCCCGTAGTCCCGAACTACGTTGACTCTGACTTTCTCTCTTGAGAATACGTAGGCATAGAGTGCGACGCTCTATCGAGTCAATTCCCTTCCCTTTAGATTTAGCAGCCGTAGATAAGATTGTTTTGCATCCAGTAGACAACCCAAGCAAGCGTGGATCCCGTCGAGTACGACGGACGTGAGGGGTGCTAATACCTTCCCCTTGCGTAACCGACTCCCGAACCCAGGATATGGTTGCGATGACCATACCTTTCCCCCGTTTTTTGCGAGGTTTACTTCGAGCGTTTCCTTTCCCGCTCTGAGGGATAAATAACGCACGGTGGCGACTCTTCTGTCAGCCGGCGCCGATTTTCGCAGTAGCGACAGGTGTGTCATGAAACCGTCAATGCTGCTTCGGAGTCTGATGAAGGAGACAGCGACTGTGATATGGATGCCTGGATTCAGCCAAGCACGCCAGGACAAAGACTGTGCAACTGGTCTATTCAGGAGCTTGTTCCTGTGACTTTTAAACAGTAATGCTTTGCTTTATTAATTGTTGAATAATCTGATGTCTTGCCCGAGGCATCAGGATTTGCTCAGGGCTGTGTTGTTATGAACATTGCGCATCAATCATTAAATAAATGGCGTTTTTTCATGTGCAAATACTGTAATCCCTGTCTTTCTTGTTTTATATTTTTCAATAAAATGGCAACGTGGTTGTTCGCTTTATACGCATTTTGAAGCACTTAACCGTTCCTTTTGCAGGATAACATTTTCAGATGACATCCTTGAACCACCTATGACTCGTCCCGACTTTGAGCACCCGGTATTTCAGGCTGAAGAAGAGGTTGTCGAAGATAGCGACGTTCCTGAAGAACTGTCTTGGTTAGTGAAGCAAGAGGAAAGAGCCATTCTGCCTCACGATGAGGTCATCGAAATTATCAACTTGGGGTCGGAAGGGGTTGAGAAGAATATTCGTATCGGAGCCGCACTGCAGAGTGATATCAAGCGAAGACTGGTTGAAATGCTCCAAGAGTATAGTGATGTATTCGCTTGGTCATATGAAGATATGCCGGGGCTCGATACAGATATGGTTGTGCATCGCCTGCCACTGAAAGAAGATTGCCCGCCAGTCAAACAAAAGCTTCGTAGAACTCGACCAGATATGGCAGTGAAGATCAAGGAGGAAGTCCAAAAACAGTGGGACGCTGGGTTCCTGGCTGTGACAAAGTATCCCTCATGGGTTGCCAACATCGTACCAGTGCCAAAGAAAGATGGCAAGGTTCGAATGTGTGTGGATTATAGGGATTTGAATAAAGCAAGCCCAAAAGACGATTTTCCACTTCCTCACATTGACGTATTAGTTGACAATACAGCTCAATACTCTGTATTCTCTTTCATGGATGGCTTTTCAGGCTATAACCAAATTAAAATGGCGCCAGAAGATATGGAGAAGACCACTTTCATAACGCCTTGGGGAACATTTTGCTACAAAGTGATGCCCTTTGGTTTGAAAAATGCTGGGGCAACATATCAGCGTGCGATGACGACTCTTTTCCATGACATGATGCATAAAGAGATCGAAGTTTATGTTGACGATATGATTGCCAAATCCCAGACGGAGGAAGAGCATCTGGTGAATCTGCTGAAATTATTTAAAAGGCTTAGGAAGTTCAGGCTGAGGCTGAACCCTAACAAATGCACCTTCGGGGTGAGATCGGGTAAACTGCTGGGGTTTATCGTAAGCGAAAGAGGAATAGAGGTCGATCCTGCTAAAATAAAAGCAATTCAAGAAATGCCGACGCCTAAAACAGAGAAAGAGGTGCGCGGGTTTTTAGGGAGGTTGAACTACATCGCTCGGTTCATATCTCACCTAACTGCTACGTGCGAACCATTATTCAAGCTGTTGAAGAAAGATCAAGCTGTAATGTGGAACGAAAATTGTCAAAAGGCGTTCGATAAAATAAAGCAGTATTTGCAGGAGCCTCCCATTCTGATACCCCCAGTGGCAGGTAGACCCTTGATAATGTATTTGACGGTTCTTGAGGGAAGCATGGGTTGTGTTCTCGGTCAACACGATGAGACAGGGAGAAAAGAGCATGCAATCTATTACCTGAGTAAGAAATTTACGAATTGTGAATCTCGGTATTCAATGCTGGAAAAAACTTGTTGCGCGCTAGCCTGGGCCGCCAAGCGTTTGAGGCAGTACATGCTGAATCATACAACCATGCTCATCTCGAAGATGGATCCTATCAAATATGTGTTTGAAAAGCAGGCGTTGTCAGGTAGAATTGCCCGTTGGCAGATGGTCTTAACTGAATATGATATTCAATACGTCTCGCAGAAGGCTATAAAGGGGAGTGTGCTGTCTGAGTATCTGGCGGAGCAGCCTATTGAAGAGTACCAGTCGATGAGGTTTGATTTTCCTGACGAGGACATCATGTACCTAAAGATGAAAGATTGTGAAGAGTCGTTGCCAGACGAAGGACCGGAGTTGGGTTCCAAATGGAAGATGATCTTTGACGGAGCTGTGAATGCTTATGGTAGTGGAATAGGGGCAATCATCACTACGCCACACGGGTCGCACATCCCGTTTACTGCCCGATTGACCTTTGCCGTTACCAATAATGAAGCCGAATACGAAGCTTGTATAATGGGGCTTGAAGAAGCCATTGATTTGCGAATCAAACATCTGGACGTATACGGAGACTCAGCTCTGGTGGTGAATCAGATAAAAGGGGAATGGGAGACGCGGCAGCCTAATTTGATACATTACATGAACTATGCAAGGAGATTGTTGCCTTTCTTCGACAAGGTCGAATTGCATCATGTACCGCGGGCAGAGAATCAAATGGCTGACGCCCTCGCCACTTTGTCTTCCATGTACAAGGTCAACTTCTGGAACGAAGCTCCCCGAATCATTATCTCTCGGCTTGACAGGCCAGCTTATGTATTTGCTATTGATGAAGCATCTGATGGCAAACCATGGTATTTTGATATCCTTAATTTCCTGAAGAATAAAGAGTATCCGGCTGGGGCATCCAGTCAAGATCAGAAGACTCTCAGGAGATTAGCGGGCAATTTCTATTTGAACCCGGATGGCGTATTATACAGAAGAAACCACGATTTGGTGCTGTTGCGTTGTGTAGACGAAAGAGAGGCAAAGTTGCTCATGGAAGAAATACACGAAGGTACTTTTGGTACGCATGTTGGCGGACATGCTATGACGAGAAAGTTGCTGCGGGCAGGTTATTTTTGGCTGACCATGGAAACTGATTGTTTCAAGTTTGCAAGGAATTGTCACAAGTGCCAAATCTATGCTGATAAGATCCATGTGCCTCCAAGTCCTCTAAATGTGATGTCATCACCTTGGCCATTCTCGATGTGGGGGATCGATATGATTGGAAAGATCGAGCCGACAGCTTCTAACGGGCATCGGTTCATCCTGGTAGCAATCGATTATTTCACCAAGTGGGTAGAAGCGGCGTCTTACGCAAACGTAACTAAGCAGGTGGTGGCCAGATTCATCAAGAGAGATATCATTTGCCGATATGGAATCCCCGAGCGGATAATCACGGATAATGGTTCAAACCTGAACAACAAAATGATGAAGGAGCTCTGTCAAAATTTCAAGATCGAACATCACAATTCCTCCCCTTACCGACCTAAGATGAATGGCGTTGTAGAGGCGGCCAATAAGAATATCAAGAAGATCGTTCAGAAAATGGTGGTGACCTATAAGGATTGGCATGAGATGCTACCTTTCGCTTTGCACGGTTATCGTACGACGGTACGCACATCAACCGGGGCAACTCCGTTCTCATTGGTATATGGAATGGAAGCGGTGCTACCGTTAGAACTCGAAATCCCTTCTCTGAGGGTATTGCGAGACGTTCAGTTAGACGAGGCAGAATGGGTGAAAGACAGGTTGAATCAACTGAGTTTGATGGATGAGAAGAGGCTAGCTTCTCTAGCATACGGTCGTCTGTACCAGAGCCGAATGAAGAAAGCGTACGACAAGAAGATACATCCGCGAAGCTTTCAGACGGGCGACCTTGTGCTGAAAAGGATTCTCCCGCCGCAAGCAGATCACAGGGGCAAGTGGACCCCCAACTACGAAGGGCCATACGTTGTCAGGAAAGTCTTTTCAGGAGGAGCGTTGTTGTTGTCCACTATGGACGGAGAAGACTTCACGTCACCTGTGAATTCGGACGCAGTTAAAAAATACTTTGCTTGAAATAGACCCGCTGGACAGAAAAAGAGAGTCCAGGCAAAAACGGGGCATCCTGGCGAACCAAAAACAGAATGAAAGGTTCGGGCAAAAATTAGGGATAAAATTGAAAAAATGTACACCCGCGAAGTTGAAAACCTACACTGGGCGACTTCGGCAAAAAGGGGTATCCCGGTGAGCTGAAAACCCGTAAAGGGCGGTTCACGCAAAAGTTAGGGATTTGAAAAGCAAATGACTGCGGTCCGAATTTAATAATTGCAATGAGCATCAATGCGGGAGAATACATTTGAGGAGTCGGTTATCTGATACAATCTCTTCAGAAGTGGGGATACCGAGAGAGCATTAGAGTCGGGTGAGTCATGGGAGGATCAGTTCGTGGTGTTCATCTGCATCCCGTTGCCGACATGTGTATAAATTTAAGTTGTCAATATTTATGCATACTTGTATACTGGTATATTTGCTTTGTGTAGCTTCCTCATTTCAGGAGTTACATCCTGTGTACAAAACTCCGCCCATTCAGGGGTCAATCAATAAAATACGTTATTCAGTACTTGACACTGTTCTTTACTGTTTTGTGCATGATTAACGCCTAAGTTTGATGAAACTAGCATGTGCATAACGTCACTGGCCCTTGCCAACAGTTGCTAAAGCTTTGAATTAACTGAAAATAACGTCACTAACCTGAATTGATTTGGTTGCATAGGCTTGTCTTGTCTTGTTTGTGTTGTTGCAGGTTTCATAACCGTACGAGGAGGATGATCAAAAGATTGCAATAACAAAAGACTCAGCCCTCACGCAGGTCATGCAGGTTCTTCCTGAAGAAGGATAGAACTCTCCAGTTAGTCGTAGCTTGCGCAAAAGGATTATCCCGCAAAGTCGTTCATCCTCAACAGAATTGACGATTCCAAGATTATAAGGCTGTGGTGAGCTGTATCCAGGCAGTTTACCTTCCCCCGCAAGGTCATTTATTCTTCCCCAGGGGAGTCGGTTGATTTTCCCAAGAGAATCATCCCATCCCTAGCGGAATTCTCTTTTCAGCAAGTGTTCTTTCCTCCCAGTGGAACTCGGAGATCAAGACTCTCCCCAGCAGAGTTGGTGGTGGGTCCTGTCATTTGTTTTGTCAGGGATACTGTGTAATATCAGTTCACTCTCCAGCAGAAAGTCCGATCGTGCTGTGCACGTCTGCTATCCCCCAGCAGAGTTATATCCCCCAACAGGGTGCTACTTCAACAAGGCGTTTGGTTTAAGTTCCTAATTTCCTAGCAGGGTCGACTTCACCCTTCCAGCATTTATTTTGTTGAAATAATTCTGTAGCATTTGGCTATCCCCGGCGGAGTTGGCATTATCTTCCGCATTTATTTTGCTGAAGCAGTTCCTGTATCCCAGCAGGTGGAGAGAGCTTTTGCTCAAATGAACTACCAAACATTCAAGATCTCGGCATGAGATATCCAATGATAATGACAGTTCAGCAGTATTCCCCCACAGAGTTACCAGGATAAGTTCCTCTTTATTTCCAAGCAGAGTTATTTGTCATCAAGGGGTTTCATGAATCAGAGTTTCAGAAGTTGCCTCCGGTCATCAGAGCAGGCATCCGGTAGTTTGATTTCCAGATATCCCCAGTAGAGTCCGCCTCAAAGACGTTGTCACGTCAGTGCTAAAGAAGTTTGTGGGTTGGGATCAATGGAGAACTAAGTCCTGACGTGGACAATTTATTCCTATATTGGCGGGTTTTCTTCAGAAGTGGGCGTCCTAACGTGGACAGATTTATTCCCCTGGGTTGATGAGATGTGGTAGTCCTAACGCGGACAGATTCGGGTTCTCGGAATTGGTGGAATGTGAAGTCATGACGTTGACAAAATTGATTACTCTTTGTGTTGGTGTCCTGACGTGGACCATTTACTCTCAGCAGTTATCTTTCTTCGTGTTGGTGAAGCATGGGTCCTGACGCGGACAAATCAAGACGAAAGATGGGTCCTGACGTGGACGAGTTTATTCCTTACGTGGGAAAAAAGGTTTCAGTTCCTTACGTGGAAAGACGAGTTTAGTCCTAACGTGGAAAGATGAGATTCCTTACGTGGAAAAATGGGTTTCCTTACGTGGAAAGATTGAGTCCTCACGCGGCCATATCAAGATTGATTCCTGACGTGGAAAGAAAGAGATTATTCCTGACGTGAAAGAGTTTAGTCCTGACGTGGACGGATTCAAGAAAAGTTGATTCCTGACGTGGAAGAATGATGTACTCCTTACGTGGAAAGGTGAGTCCTAACGTGGACAGGTTCAGAACCAAAGTTGTATTCCTTACGCGGAAAGATTGGAGTCCTGACGCAGACATATCGAGTTGTACTGGAGTCCTTACGGGGACAGATTGATAGTTCTCCTTATGTGGAAAGAAGATTGCTTCCTGACGTGGAAGGATGAAAGGTTTAGTCCTGACGTGGACAGATGCAGAAGAGACGATTCCTAACGTGGACAGGTGTCACTCCTAACGTGGACAGGTGTTACTCTTAACGTGGAAGAGTGTTATCCCTAACGTGGACGATTCAGTTTATGGGAATTATTCCCCAGCGGAGTTGCCGAGATTTTTCTGGGTTAACGGCAAGTGGAGTCCTAACGGGGACAAGTTTTAGTTGAGATTTCTTCGTATTGATGACAGACAGAGTCCTAATGTGGACAAGCAAGCAATCTGTTATCCCCAGCGCGGTCGCACGAGATCAGTGGGTTGCCGTAACAGTCAGATCCAGGCAGTGGATGTCGTTCCCCAAGCAGTGGTGCAGTTTATTTCTGCGGTTGGCAAATTTCCGGGTTTCTTAGTATTCAACCGTCTCGTACCACGAATGTTTGAAGGCCGTTCGCTCTTCACCCAATCGGGTCCAAGTCGCTTGAATAGGGGCAGCTGTTGCACCCTAAAATTTGCTCAACCTTATTCACTTGGTTCATGTTTCAATACCATTAGCATTTGCATATAGAGTCATGTACATAGGTTACTCATCTGCATAGCATAAGCATAGCAAGTCATTCAACAGGGAACCAATCATTATTCTCAGCTCTGGAAGCCTATCAAGAGGTTATAATCCTAGTTCCATCTCATTCAAGTCATCAAGAAAGAATTTGAAAGCAGAGAGTTCAGCAGATCAAGCCTTGAGTCTATCTCCTATCTGAGGGTATCTGAGGGTCAACAAGGGAGTTATGAGTTGTGAATGGAGAGCATGGGGAGTATATAGACACCTTGGAGGACTTAGAAAGTCATTTGGAGAAGATAACAAGTTGTTGATGGGATCACAAGAATTGCAGTGGAAGACAGTCAACTAGGGGTTCATCTGGGTCAACCCTAGGTCAACCCTAGGTCAATTGATTGATTCAAAGGCATTAAGGGCTATTGGAGAGATGTGGGGTTCATCATTTGACATGAAGAATGAGGATATGTTGTCATGCTAAGAAGAATTCAAGAGAAATCAAGGAGAAGAGGAGTTTCTAAATTAGGGTTTCTATGTAAAATCCCCTAGTTTAGGTCAAATTTCCAAGCAAGATAAGTCAAAATTCAAGCTTCAAATGGATTCTTGGCCAACATGGAACTTGTAGAGGATCTCAAGACCTTTAATTTGAGTGGTGGAAGACATCAAGGAGATTTATAGAACTCAAGTTATGGTCCTTGCAAGTTACAGGTCATCTGAGGTATCTGAAATTTTGTCTGTGAAAGTGACTTGACTTCCAAGCAATTTTTACCCCTCAAGGAGATTTCAAATGAACTTCTGGTAAACATAAGAATTGTTCCTCATTGTCTTAGCTTTCTAGAATGGTATAGTATGCCTTCATATGATGTGTGGAACTCAACTTATGGTCCTGGCAAGCAAAGGGTATTTTGGTCATTTGTGAATTACAGGTCATTTTAACCTATGCCCAAAACTCATACAAGGAGGCCTCAAATGGAAAAACTTACAACATCAAACTTGCTCCAAATGACATTTTGAGTCTAGAAAAGTGACCATGAGAGATTGGAAAGAATCATATCACAAGGTTTCAAAATTGGTGAATTTAATGAAGAAAAATGGCTTAAAAAATGAGATTTTTCATATCTTGGCCAAATGATGCAAAATTATAGGTCATTTTGAATGGAAAAGGCATTTTAAAGACATTGGCTAAAGTGGAATTTTGAGTTTAGGTCATAATTTGTGAGTTATCCATGGTTGCTTGTATTGAAAGTAACATAATCCAAATTGAAAAGGAAAAGTGTAAGGGAAATTTCTCCAATGTTCTAGGAGGTTCCTACATCATCTATATATTCATGCAAGCTGATTCATGCAAGGGTTGGTGCTCCCATTTGTTCAAAACCTCCATTTTCACTCATTTTCCATCCTTGCATAAGCTTCTCAAACTCCCATAATCTCCATCAATCTTCAATATTCTTGATTCAATCTTCATCATCATCACACAAGGATCAGAATCCACACATTTATTTGGCAAATTGAACAAGGAATCGTGCTATTCATCATCATCATTCAAGGTGCAAGAATCTTGGAACTAGGAGATTCAAAGCTTTGGAGCATCTTTGATTGCATACAGAACTCATCTCCAAGTTCACTGATCAGTTTCCCCTCCTTTCAAGCATTGGATCAAGTGTATTCCATAACTATTTTCATCATCATAACAGGTTGGTAACTTCATTCGAATTGCATGATTTAATGAGAATTATAGGGAATTGTTAGTATAGATTGGTTAGGATAAGTGAGATGATTGATTTTGGTAAGTTTGAGCAAGTTTCATGGACATTGATCATGGTGCACCAATTCTGGTGAAGCTTAGAATGTCAAGAATCATGAGAGATAATCCTAGATTAGGTGCTTAAAATGATCAGGGTGAGTTGTAGGTTAGTTTAGGATGAGTTCCAGAGAGAATTGAGAGGATCAATATCAGTTGGAAGATGATGGATCAGATCTGTTACACCTATCGAATTGTTTTACTGAGTGAGTTTTAGGATGAACAATTGGCATGGACGTGTAGAGGGATTGATATAGTGCAAGTTCGCTGTTGGAAGTTTTTGATTTCATGGAGCAGGGAGAGAGAACAAGGAGCTCGAAGGTGTGTGCAGGTTAGGGTTTTTCTGAGCTAGGGTTTGGGCTCAAGGTTGAAGATGACCCTGGCACCACACGATCCCAGCTTGACTTTTGACTCAAATCCTCATCCAACGCTCCACATTTGAAGTTGAAAACGGAGGGAAGCCTTGAGAGTGAAACGCTCCGTTTCACTTAAGTATGCTGAGTGGGCCTTGAATCAGATAGCTATTCACACCCCTCAATCACTAAGCCCAAACTTTTCAACGGGTATTGCATGCTATTTGCACCAAGACCTTATTAATTTTTCTGGCATTTTCTCAAGTATTTTCTGAGCGCGTATGGGCCTAGCTGCAAATGATATTCGCACCCCACCTTTGCCAGCCCACTTGGGATTTCAACTGCGCGCCTTTACTATTCTCACCCCCTCTGGCTATTTCTTTCTATTTTCTTTATTATTCTCTTTTCATTTTTCATTCATTTTTAAAAATTCATAATAAATAGAAAAATCAGTATTTTTAATTCATTCTTTTTGCATATTCTTCTTTAGAATGTCTAGAAAATTATAAAAAATAAAAATGGCATTTTATTTTTTATTTGATATTTTTCCCATATTTTCTAAATAAATAACATTTTACATAATTTCATTTCATACATGATTTTGATATTTTTTGTTCTATTAATTGCTTCAATATTTTTCATCCATTCTTTTTAGGTTGTTTAGGTTAGATATCAAACATGTAGATTCAATTTAGTTCCCTTTTTTAGAAATTAAATTTAGGTGCTTAGTGTAAGTGTGAATAACATGGATAAAACTAGGGTTTTGGGTGATGACTTAGGAGATCTGATTCTTTTCCCTTAGGACTTAGGGTTTGGCTAGTTTAGTTATGGGACTATAGGGGCTATGGGTAGTTATTAGATCCCTTAGAAATCATCAGGATTCCCCTACTGCTATTAATGTATTGTATATCTGACTGACTGGTGTGGTGTGCCCTCTGGGGATTATTGCTTGCTTGTGTGGGTATTGGGATTGTCTGGGGACTTGGGAGAGCTGAAGACTTGGGGAGATGAAGACCATTGGAAATCCAGAGCTTGAAGATCAACTGCCAGAGTTGAAGAGGAGGTTTTTGCTAGCAGCTGCTGAGGAGACTAGGGTTTAGGAGCTAGGCAGAGCTCTAGATTAGAAAGCTTGCTTCTCAAACATAGATGGCTTTGTTTGCCTCTATTCTCTCTCTATGATTCAAAGTCTCTTTCAAATATCCACCTCCTTACTTTGGAAGGATCAGTGAATGTATTTGAAAGATAGAACTTTTGAGAGAAAACTTTCTGTTTAATGTTAACAGTTGATGAACCACCCTTGGTAGGTAATTAACTGTCTAACATTCCTCTCCTCTTGTTGACTAATATTCATCCCTGAAGATTGAAGACTTGAAGAAAAGCCATTGCTTATAGGAGACTGATGATCAAAGCCCTTGCCTGAAGGCCATGAAGATGGAGATTGATGCTTGTTGAAGCCCATAAATGATTGGAGATTACTTGAAGCCAGATGTTGATTCAGAGCTGCTGATGTTGTTTCTTTTGCTGTTGTATTTCATTGCTGATGTATTGATTGGTTTTCTGGACTGTATTGTTTGCTGTTTACCCTGTTGGGTTGAAAGTGAAGCCTGTTCACTTTTGCCTATTGTTTTCTAGGTTCGAGGTTGAGTGGGACTCCCTTGCCTCGCTTGTACTGTTGCATCCATGCATTTTACTGTTTTACTGTATATATTTGCTATTGTATCTGTTTCTGCCTATCCCTTAGGATCTCTGTTTCTCTCTGTGCAAGAGAGGAGCATGATAGACACTAGGTCTTAACCCATGCATGATAACGTTAGGTTAGTTTGTTTCCCTTCGCAACCGTAGGTTAGAGTTCTGTCTCTTTATTCCTCAAAACAAACAGAAAAACACAATAAAACTTCAAACACAATAAAAGACACTTCTTTCGTAAAAGAATGTGAACTCATCAAAACGTCATTTTTGTCCGCTTGGACTCGTGATCAGGAGAAAACCTTTTTCAGAAGGATAAAAGACAAACAGACAGATTTGTGTCGTACGTAGCCCGAACTACGTTTGCTCTGATCTTTCATGCCGTGTGAAAGTACGTAGGCACAAGATGCGATATCCTAGCGAGCAACCTTCCCCTCCTTTCCCGTAGGTAGGCGAACTACGTTGACTCTGATTTCTCGTTCCAGACGAGAATACGTAGGCATAAAGTGCGATGCTTTGCCGAGTCATTTTTATTTTCATTTTCTTTTCTTTTTTAACCCCCTGACCCTTAGAGTAGATAGAATAACAATCCATACCCGAAAACAAGCGTGGATCCCGTCGAGTACGACGGACGTGAGGGGTGCTAATACCTTCCCCTTGCGTAACCGACTCCCGAACCCAGGTTTTGGTTGCGACGACCATACCTTTCCCGTGTTGTGCAAGGTTTACTCTGAGCGTTTTCCTTCCCTCCCGTGGGATAAATAACGCACGGTGGCGACTCTTCTGTTCAGCCGGCGCCGATTTTCGCAGTAGCGACAGTAGGCACAAATGAGTATGAATACAATGACCCCAGCCAACAGTCCTGGTGGTGGTCAGCAAACACTAGTGCATGAAAGCTAAACGGATTATGCAGAGAAAACAAATGCGACACCCGACACATAAACTTCTAGAAACTTCTCCCATATTCAATTGAACTCTCTGATTGACAATCTTCAGAGCACACACTTCCTGAGGAGTCTTCCATGACATTAACTGACGAACCCACGCAACTGGAGGATGGAAAATCATTAATCTGAACAAAACCCTGAGGAGTGATGCAAATACGGCTAGAGTCTAACAGATCTTGAACCTGGCTTCTAAGCACCTTACAATCATTGGTGGAATGCCCCTGTGCCCCATCATGGTACTCACAGCGGGCGCTGGCATCAAAACCTGGAGGATACGGTGGAATCACCGGCTTAGTCTCTTTCGGCACTATCAATCCACTTTTGACCAGATCTGGCAGCAACTGACTGCACGACACCGGTAGCTGAGTAAACTGCCTTTCAGGCTTCCTTGGTCTTCGTGGAGCATGCTGACGCGATCGGCGGTAAGATGACCGTTGACTTGAAGTGTCTGAAAACCGATCCTGAGATGCTAGAGATTCTGAGATGGCGTCGTCTCCTTCCCACTCTTCTTGAGAACTGACAACTGACTCAATCTTATCAACTGGGACGTAAGGGACATCTCGAAACTTTCCGCTCTTGAGTCCTCTCTCAACAAGCTCACCCATTCTCATCAGGCCCACAAAGCTTGTGCAACCGAACAATTTGTCAAAATAATGGCCTTTCAGAGTACCCACGAAAATGTCAACCATTTCTCTTTCCGGAAGCGGTGGTTGAACACTAGCAGCCAATTCTTTCCATCTTCGCAAATACCCTTTGAATGGTTCATTCTCCGCCTGAGATAATTCTTGCAGATGTACGAGGCTAGGAGCCAAATCCAGGTTGTAATCGTACTGCTTCATGAAAGCTCTGGCTAAATCCACCCATGATCGAATCTGATTACTCTCTAACTGCACATACCACCTCAAGGATGCCCCAGTCAGGCTATACTGAAAGCAATGGATCATTAATTTGTCATTTCTCACAAACGAAGTCATCCTTCGACAGAACATCATCAAATGCAGCTTTGGACAACTATCTCCCGTGTACTTTTCGAATTCCGGCACTTTGAATTTGTAAGGCAACACCAGGTTAGGAACCAAACACATGGCTACAACATCCAGGTTAACGACATCTTTCGCTTCTAAGGCTTTTATACCTTCTTCCAATGCTCGGAGTCTTCTATCCTTTTCAAGAGCTCTTGGATCTACCATCCCGGCCATTGGAATATCTCTCCGGTAATTCATCACAGGGAAAGCAACACCTTGATTGTTAGCAGGAGGATGACGTTCATTTCGGGCAACGAACTGCTCATGTCGATCTCGGTCCTGGACAGTAGGATGTACGACTTGGTCTGCAGCGAGGTTGTTCGGGAAGTCTTCCATAGAATCATACTGAGGGTTGGACGCCATAGTAAACCTTGCCAAGGTGTTAGGAGCCTGGAAATTGCCTTCAGACATAGCTACCAATTACCTGTAACTGACTACACTGCTTGATTCTGCTCACATCTGCTTCAGCCCCTTGGTCGTCTTCAACACTCCACTCTTGCCTCAAACAGTCCCCGAGAATCACCCTCTGGTGAAAACAAAGGCTGGATAAGTGCTTTGGCCTGTTAGAGTAATGCTATGCAATATGATTTATGCAAACAGAAATACAAAATGCTAACGTGCATGTGTGCATTGGAGATATTTCCCCTCCAATTCCAGTGTCAGTGGTAGCGAGACAAGATAAACCATAAAGACAATATTTAGAAAAACCTTCATATATTTATTAGAATAACAGTCTTGTCAAGAGGTTACATAACTATGCTCCATACAGCTGATATGATAAAGGAGGATCCCAGCCAACATGCCTGGTGGTGATCTCAACACAACAGAATACAAGAGAAAAATCAAGTACGGGTACGGTTGCGGAAGTCCTCGACCATCTTCTTTGTCTCTGCGTGGTCTGGTCGATAAATCAAACCTTCTATTAGCTGGTCCCTCTTCCTGACCGTCCCCTGGATGTCTCTGACAAAGTCTTCCCAAGCCTTATCATTGGCACCATCCCCAGATTTGGGTCTCTTGGCGTCTGCTCTATGCTGAAAATCTTCCAAATTCTTCATGGCATCTGTCAGTTTGCACTCGGCCTCGTATCGGCGGCAGGCTTCTTCTTCAAGCTCTTCATTCTTCACTTTGACCTGTTCTTCTAACTGAGCAACCTGTGTCTTCAGCTCTTCTTCCCGCTCTTTGCGCTTGGCCATAGTGAGATCCCAGTGCTCTCTGAACTTAGCTAGCTTCGTGTAGGCCCTTTCCAGCTCTTGCTTCTTAGTAGCCAGTACACTGCTAACTGAGTCTACATCTAACTCCAGACGCTTCTTGGTTTCAGTCAATTCCAATAACGTAGTCTTTAGATGTTTCAGAGTTTCAGCCTGTTGCTTGGAAACATATCCTGTTTCAATCTTTTCATGACGAAGCTGGGCATTCTCCTGCTCTAAAGCCTCTTTAGCCTTTGCTAGCTCTTCTTTCTCCGCCATTAGCTGCTTGTATACCTGTATGTCCACAGTGGTAGGCTCCTCCACCGGAGAAGGATGCAATGGCTGAACCGCTGGATAAGGCATAAGGAATTTCGCAGCTCGCTCACGAATCCATTCCACATACGGGCCAGGAACTCGAATATCCCCTCTGCTACCTGAAGGCTTCCCTCTCTTGTGCAGGTTCTTCCATGCCTTCTCGAGCTTAGTCAACATCTCTTTCCCTATTGCCCCGGTGAGATACAGAGATTCCTGTATCTCCTCGGGCTTCGGCGCTCCCTGAGGTACATACCCAAATTGCCTGATCAATAAGGAAGGGTTGTAATTGACACACCCTTTCCTTCCTATTAACGGAACATTCGGGAATCCTTCGCATTTGAGTATGACCTCAACTCCGAATACCTCTTCGTTAACCCATACCACGTTCTCGACAGTCAATCCCATCAAGCGCTCCAGCCATCCTAGAGAATCAATAGAGGTGACAAAATGGCCTGACTTAGGCATATGACTGGTGAACCACCTACACAGGAGAGGTACACAACAAGACACATTCCTTCCTCGCCGCTTTTCATTCTGGTAGTGAGTTGAATGGTGAATATCTCCCAGCAAAGTAGGAACTGGGTTCTTCGCAGCCAAAATATAGAAAGCATCTGAGTCAACAAAATCAGGGATGTTTGGGAACAACACGATGCCATAAACACATACAGCAAGGATGACGTCAAAAACACCCCAGCCACCCTTCTGGGCATACTCCCGAGCCTTCTCTACCAAGACATCCAACGGAAATCCCCATACATCTCCTCTTCTGATCATCTTCCCAGCCAGTTCAGACTCTCTCAAGCACAGGATGGCAGAAAGCTCAGCCAGATTAGGCTCAGCGTCCGTACGATAGAAAGGCATCTGCTCGCGGACAGGTATGTCCAAGAGTGCAGAGTACTCCTCCAGGGTAGGAGCCAAAACAAAGTCGGGAAATACAAAACACCTGAGCTCCGCATCATAAAATTGTAACAAGGTATAAATGCCGCTGATCTCGTAGGCTGATGGCTGATAAACATAGGTCAGAATCCTCCCATATCTCTTTCTGAAGTCCCCCATTACCCTCTTCTTAGCAATAGTAATCATCTCTAACAATAGACTGATATCCGGAGACGGAAACTTGTAGGGCAATACTCTCTTCGTGGCTTCCATGTCTTGCTAGGAACAAACACCGGAACTAGGAGGGAAAATATGTACCTGCAATACACACACGTTAGTTGTATGCAAAATGGTAATGCGATGATGCAGTATGATAAATAATGCAATCTGCGAACACAGGGCTATGCTGTAGCCTGAAGAGGAACATCTCTGTGATCAAGAACAGAAAACCACCACGGTCATCAGAACCTTATGACACTAACTATCATCTGATACTCAAAATATCAATCCCCTGGTAAGAAATCCATCTGAACCTCTGTATCTGACGAGAAAACCATCTGATAATAGCATCAACCTCAGATAAGAAACCCATTTGATCCAAACAACACACCTGGAGATGAATCAAGAACACCGTCTGATAACTACTGAATCATGGTTTCTGAAGGCCAGTTTTCCTGCAATAACCCAGTCCCCCTCACAGGTATGATAGACCTAATCCACGGACAAAGGTACAACATCCTATGCGGTCATCAGCGTCACAGACTTTCATGAGGAATGATACGATTCCCAGAAGGAGTGGCATCATCGAGTCATGAAGAGGCCTCACTTAGCTGACTTCCAAATGAGCGGTCCCCAGAGTCGACAATCCCCACGTCTGGACTCCCCTCAGATCCTCAGGACCGGAAAGGAGCACCTCTGCGAGAATCTCGTCTGAGCGTAGATTTCGTAGGGAACTGTGCCTGCTCAGCAGACAGGTTCGTCTACTACTCTCCACAACTATATCTAGGTGCATACTCAAGCCCAGGTCCGGCTTCTCACTCACAGAAACCTCCCTTGCCCACAGCAATAATCATAATAATATAATGCTGGAAAATAAATGCGGAAAGGTAAAGGTACGGAAAAGTAAAGTGCAGAAAGGTAAAACACACATGCACAACGCCCAACAAATAAACACCCAAGCGCTAGGATTTACTCGCGTAGGGGATGGGAAACGGTCCCAGCATAAGGGATGGGAAAAGTCCCTAGATGCTATAAATCCCCAGCAGAGTCGTCAGCTGTCGCTACTGCGAAAATCGGCGCCGGCTTGACAGGAGAGTCGCCACCGTGCGTTATTTATCCCTCAGAGCGGGAAAGGAAACGCTCGAAGTAAACCTCGCAAAGACGGGAAAAAGGTATGGTCATCGCAACCAAAACCTGGATTCGGGAGTCGGTTACGTAAGGGGAAGGTATTAGCACCCCTCACGTCCATCGTACTCGATGGGATCCACGCTTGGTGTTTATAAGGACAAGGGTGTGTTCATCTATCTACGCTAATGGTCAGTCTGAAAAGCAAATAAAAGGACAGGACTCGACAGAACATACGGTGTTCTGGGCCTACGTACTCCCTCGTGCAATGGGAAAGTCAGAGTCAACGTAGTTCGACTACCTACGTCTAAACGGGGAAAAGGTTGCTCGCCAGGACATCGCGTCCTGTGCCTACGTACTTCCACACAGCATGGAAGATCAGAGCAAACGTAGTTCGACTAACTACGGCTAAACAGGGGGCTCTCACACAGCAGTGAGAAAACAAACTGATCCTAAAGGTTCGGGGACCTACAACTACGATCTGGTCTCAAATGCACTCGGGCAAGAGAAAGGGCTAACAATCAGTCGTCAGCGGGAAAGTCTCGATCGCACAGCCGCGAGAGAACAAAGGTTAGTTGTTAGTGTGCTCGCTAGGATATCGCATCCTATGCCTACATATCCTCGTCTGGTACAAGGAATCAGAGCAGCTGTAGTTCGGCTAACTACGGATCAAGCTACTCAAAAGCTCCTACTGAAAGGAAAGGGAAAAGACACCCTAAACTATAGCTGGAAAAGGGGAATCCACCTACTGCTATCATGCCTGGTTGACCATCCTAATGTCTATCATAACGACTCCGCAGCGGAGAAGTCAGAGCTCCTAAGGGATCATGGCAACAGGACTAAACGACAAACAAGAAATACTGCAAAGTAAAGAAATACTAGAAATATGCATGAATACAACGACTAAACAAACAAGGCGCAAAGGCCGCAAACCACAGAGGTAAGGGAGCTCAGCTCTACCAAATACCAACAAGCAAAGCCACTCAATAACAAACAAGCAGAAGGAGGACCACCTCGACTTCTCATGCACACAAAGTCTACTTCTAAGATGCACCTACCTCAGAACTATCTAGATGAATCCCTAAGTCTAATGCAACACAACACCATACAAGTCAAACAACACAAAGAGACTAACCCTGAGCAGGGCCCCTAAACAAAACCTGAAACAAGCCCCTAATCTATCTCTAAATAAAACCCTATGCAACACCTTAAGCAAATATCTAAGCAAAACCTCTAAACAAAACCCTAAGCAAGAGGAATCAATCCCAGTCTCCAAGCTTCAGAACAAGCTTACCAAAGAAAGGGAGCTAAGCAGACAAACTCATAGTGCCTTCCTCGGGAAAGTACCAGGAGGTTACCACTCAGGAGTCATATCCTATGCGGCTCGACAACTGTGATCAGTTTACATTCCTCCTCAGGAGAAACTAAACTCACATGAAGGCTCCGGCATCACTAGATATTTGAGAAAGCCTATCTGAACTAGGGGAACTAAGTGAACAGACCCATAGGACCTTCCTCAGGAAAGTACTAGGAGGCTGACACTTAGGAATCGTATCCTACGTGGCTCAACAACTGTGATCAGTTTACATTCCTCCTCAGGAGAAATTAAACTCACAAGTTGGCTCCAACATCATTGGATACTTAATAAATCCTAGATAAACTAAGGGAGCTAAGTGAATAGACCCATAGGACCTTCCTCAGGAAAGTACCAGGAGGCTTCCACTTAGGAATCGTATCCCATGTGGCTCAACAACATGTGATCAGTTTACATTCCTCCTCAGGAGAAATTAAACTCACAAGTTGGCTCCAACATCATTGGATACTTAAGAAAGAGGTGAGAAGAAAGAATGAAAGTCATTCATAGTGCCTTCCTCAGGAAAGTACCATAAACTTCCTTCAAACTTCAGGATCTCAAACCTCACAGACAGGGAACAAGCTCCTAGACTAAGCCTCAATCCACTGCATCCTTGCAAGCTCCAACAGGACTTCAACCAGCTCCCATCTTCAAGAAGAAACCACAGATCCTTAAACCACAAGAAACTATCTCTGGAGTTCAACCACAGTTGAACTTCAAAGTCAGAAGTCATCGAGACTTCTCCTATCCTCAAGCTCAGACAAAAACATATCAGAACATCCTACAAAAATCTATCAAAAATCTATGGGAAACCTACAGGGCTCTATGACAACATACTAAAAAATCAGAGCAAAATTCGATACCAGATGAAAGAACTAAAATCAACAAAGCAGACATATTCACAAACCAATTATTCAATATCAATACCAATGCAAAAATGTAACTAAAATGAAAATGCATGATTAAGCTAATGTTTTTGTACTATAAAATTCTACATTGAATTACGAGTCTACAGAAAAAAGAACGAAATTATTTGATTAAACCTACTATTTTTTATGAATTTTCTAATAACATGCATGCACTAAAGAACATTAAAAGAGTCAATTAAATGGAAAATATACCAAAAATAGCAAACAAAAATAAAATGGCATTTTTATTTTTATTTAATTTTCTAGACATTTTCATGAAGTGGTAGAAAAAACAAGAACTCAAAAATCAATTGTTTTCATTTTATTATGAATTTTACAATATGCAAGAAAATAAAAGAAATTAAAAAAAAAACAAAATTGAAATAAAGGAGGAGGGGGGTGCTAATAGCACATGTACTCAGTTATTTCTGGCTGGGCCCTGAAGATGGGTGGTGCGCATAGCAGTTTTGATAAGCCCATATGAGATCAAAAAAAACAACTAATAAAAACAGAAAGAAAATACGCATGGGGGGTGCAGTCAGTGGGTTTTTCAGTGTTATTCCCATTGGGCTTACGCACCAGGGGGTGCGAATAGCAGTGGGCATAAGGCCCAGCCCAATTCCAATCTGCTTCTCATACGCAGGGGAGGGTGATACGAGTAAATGGAGGGTGTTTCAGTAAAACACATTTGGGCCTGGCCCAAACCCTAACCCTAACCAACGAACAAAACCCTATCCCCCTTCTCCATTCTCTGGCTACTGTTCATCCACTCCCAAACTAACCCTAGCCGTTTCGTCCCCATCCTCCATCCTCTCTCCAGCTCCTCTTTCTCTCCCAATCCATTCAACCTCACAGCCATCATCACACAAGAACGAACAAAATCACCCTATACTCTTAATCCCTAACCAATCAGTTCATCCTAATCGAGGCCACCTTCATCCTAATCTACTGAATATATGACAATGGAGAGACGACGAAGATGGACAAACCTGGGTTTACACGATGGAGACGATGGAGCTTCGAAGAACCTCAAACGAGCTCGCGTCGATCTTTGAAGATTTCTGGATATTTGCTGAAGATTTGATGACGCGAAGAACAACTCGTAGTGATGAACAACGATGAGATCTTGATGAAGATCTTACAAGTCTTGGATCTGACGAATCTTGTACAGATCTGGGGAAATATTAGGTGATCGTTGTTGAAGGTTGATCAGAGGAGGATTTGCATGTTCTTGATGATGCGTGGTGATTTCTGGAAAAGATATTGACGCAGGTTGAAGAATTCTGGAACTCCCTTATGAAGAACGATGAACATTCGAACGCGTTCTGGAAAATCTTTGGATGAAGATGAATGTTTGATGACGTTCTGGAAAAGTTGTTCTTGAGACGCGAGGGAGATTTGATAATCTGGAAAACTGCATGAAGGTTCTGGGCGCAAACGATGAGTTTTCCGGTGCCGTTGAGGTCTCCGGCGAGGTAGTGATGAATGATGGACGGAGGAGGAAGATGAAGAAGGAGTGTTTCTGTGAATTTCTGGGTAGAGAACAAACTCCGGCGATCTGTTGCGGTGGCCGGAGGGCGTTAGGGTGGCCGGCGGTGCGGGGTCACCGGATTTGCATGCCGGTCAAAGGCGTCTCCGGTGACGTTTGTGGTGGTGCCACGTAGCGAGAGTGCTGGCAGAGGGTGAGACGTGTGTGAGACGTGTGGCAGAGTGAGACGTGTAGTGGGGCAGGTGGCACGAGGAGGGAGAGTCTGAGTGTGTGGTGGTGGTCTCCAGAGTGCAACGCGTGGCCTGACTCTTATAGTGACAAGTGTCACTTTCTGGCCAAAACGGACAAAAACGAGTGAATTGGACTCTGGGACTTGATTGGGCTTCAAAAATAGCTTTCTGGCCCATACGAAAATGATTGGCAAAAACCTGGAAAAAAACTGAATAAAAATGATTAAAAAAACTCTAAATCTGATTATCTAATTAAAACAATTAAGACCTAATTAACTAATGAACTAATGATGATCTAATTAAACTAACTAAGTCCTAATTAGACCTAAACATGATTAGAACCCTAATTAATCTGATTAAACCTAAAAACAGAATTAACACCTAACTAAATTCTATATTAAACTAATTACCCTAATTAAATCTAAAAAATGATTAAAAATCTAATTAACTCTATGTTAACTAACATTAATAAAACTCTACTAATCTCTAAAAAACCCATTAAAGTTCTATTTAATTTCTATTAAAATTCTGTAAAATGCCTATTAAAAATTCTACACTATTATTTAAAACTATTAAATCTATTATCCTAAAAAAAAACTATTAAATCTATATTAAAACAAATTTTATTTCTCTATTTAAAACCATTAAAATCCCTATTAACATAAAAGAAAATCTATAGTATTTTCTATATTATCTAAAACAACTAAAACTATTTAAATTCTTTTATATTCTAAAAATGACAAAAAACTATTAAATCTATTTAAAAACCTATATAAAATTCTAAAAAAGAGGTTTAAACTATTAAAAAAATACAAAAACCCTATTTAAATTCCAGAAAAATCTATAAAGCCTATTTAAAATCCACAAAAGTCTATTAAAACCCTAAAAATGCAGACAAATGCAAATGACCACCATAAAAGAGCGCACGAGACCAGATCGAATCGAACAAAGAACCCCGGGCATCAGAATATCCCAAAATCACTATGCAAGCTGAAAATCACCGAGGAGCGCACAATTTCCCGAAAATAAAACCCTGATGATCTGGACTGGATCTGCCATAGCTAGTAAATGAAAACCAAGCTGTAACCCTGATATCCTCTGTTCGTGCACAAATGTCATGCGTCTGATTTGCGAATATGAATTTAAACCACGAGTCAGATAGGAGAATCGGTTGGTCAAATTTTAGGGTGCAACAGCTGCCCCTATTCAAGCGACTTGGACTTGAAGGGTTTGAAGAGCGCTCAGCCTTCAAGCATTCAGAGGTACGAGACGGTTGAATACAAATAAAACCCGAAAATTTTCCAACCGCGAGAATACACTGTAAACTGCTTGGGGAATAAAGTCCTGAAAACCGAGTCCAGTCATTACGACAACAAACTGATCAATCATCTGGTAAAGAACTCCTGATTTGCATGCCAATTACCTGTGATGCCCTATATAATAAACCTTAGGGTTGCAACAAAACACCTGACCCTTTCACATTGCCTACTGATTGGCGGGAAGCGAAATATACTCACATCGCCCAAAGATGGACGGGCAGACACCCTGATTGATACTCACATCGTCTAATGATAGACGGCAAGACGCCATTAATCTCCATACTCACATCGTCTAAGGATAGACGGGAAGAAAGCCTGATCGCATACTCACATCGTCTAAGGGTAGACGGGATCATCCTGATTGATGAAACAAATCAATATTCACATCGTCTAGGGATAGACGGGAAGAAATAATCTCCATACTCACATCGTCTAAGGGTAGACGGAAAGACACCATAATCTCCACACTCACATCATCTAAGGGTAGACGGGATCATCCTGATTGATGAAACAAATCAATATTCACATCGTCTAGGGATAGACGGGAAGAAATAATCTCCATACTCTCATTGTCTAAGGGTAGACGGGATCATCCTGATTGATGAAACAAATCAATATTCACATCGTCTAAGGATAGACGGGAAGAAATAATCTCCATACTCACATCGTCTAAGGGTAGACGGAAAGACACCATTAATCTCCATACTCACATCGTCTAAGGATAGACGGAAAGACACCATAATCTCCATACGCACATCGTCTAAGGGTAGACGGGATCATCCTGATTGATGAAACAAATCAATATTCTCATCGTCTAAAGATAGACGGGAAGAAATAATCTCCATACTCACATCGTCTAAGGGTAGACGGAAAGACACCATAATCTCCAAATTCACATCGTCTACTGATAGACGGGATCATCCTGATTGATGAACAAATCAATATTCACATCGTCTAAAGATAGACGGAAAGAAATAATCTCCATACTCACATCGTCTAAGGGTAGACGGAAAGACACCATAATCTCCACACTCACATCGTCTAAGGATAGACGGGAAGAAACCCAAACACAATTCAACACCATCCCTCGAATTTCAGAATCCTTCTGTCTACGGGAATTTATGGAAAGAACCAATATCCTTAAAGGGGACACATCGTCGGTATGGACCGACGGGAAGAAAACCACCTTTTAAAGAACCATGTCGTCAATAAGAATCGACAATCACGAAAACTGAACATTCTTCGAAGAGCCTCGGCGTCAATAATGATTGACGGTCAGAAAAGTCCCTCTTGAAACGTCATCTCATCCAATAAACAGAAAGAAAACCCATTATCCGAAATATCATTTTGAAACCCCTCAACAATCAAAGATAGCCGGAGAAGACGCGTTGGGGAAACACCCTATCTGCATGATCTGACAATAAGAAACCCGCTGAACAATAACCTGAAACTTCACATCGTCTACTGATAGACGGAAAGATAAGCCACTCGCTAGAGAAACCCCGTCTTGAACCGCACTGAAAATCACCCAAAACTTCACATCGTCTACTGATAGACGGAAAGAAAACCACATTCGAACTCAAGACGTCTAATGATAGACGGAGAAATCCACTTATTGGAGGAACACATCGTCAATATGAATTGACGGGAAGAAAAGACTGCCGATACCAGATGACTGATTGATCAAAGCATGACTGTTGTATGATCTGAAATACAAATAAACCGCTGAATTGTCTGAACACCGCTGCCGGATAAATGCCCCTGAACTGATCACAGAGTAATTCACGCGTCATGTGAGGCTGGTAGAAAACCTGACTTATGCTTCGTGTGCATATGCATATGCTTTAATATTTCTATGGCGTAATGCTCCATTCAGGATGGAAATGCTACGCATTTTGAAAATGACATGCAAGTATGATGCAAGTATGATGATGCATGCAATATGCTAACGCAGACTCGAGCTGCCGGAGAAGGCTGGGTACAGAAAACCACTTCCGCAACATAAATGCTGAAGACGAGGCCAACTCCGCTGGGGATAAACCGGATATCACAGGATTATCCCAGCAAAATAAATGCTGGGAGAGTGAAATCAACTCCGCTGGGGATATTGGGAACTTAACCGAACACCTTGACGAAGTAATACCCTGCTGGGGAATATAACTCTGCTGGAGAATAGCAGATGTGCTGAATATGATTGGACTCCTCTGGGGATAGCTTACCCGTACCAATGAAAAATTGGACTTTGCTGGAGAAAATGGACGGAGTCTTCCCGCGTATTGCCGAAGATTAGATTTGGAAACCGATGCGCCAACACAGATGGGCCTCACAGTGATCGCCAACATGGACTTGAACTCTTAGGCTGTCTATGATGGGTCATGTACAACTGACGCTAGAAAACACTCCGTCTGAATACGCAGCCTTTTAGTCGAAGAGTCAATGGATAGTGACATGACTTCCTGCATTCGTCTCGCTCTCGAAAATCGACTGAATCTGCTTGAATAACTCTGAATGACCCTGCTGATACGGAGAAGAACAAACCTTTCGCTTATGATATGCCCCAGCCTGCGGGACCTCTGTGGGGATAGTCCTCGAAAAGAAATCAGCAAATCTGTACCCTGATGGTCTGATATGAAATGCCCCAGTATTCTGAACTTCGGAGAGATACTTCACATCAAATGCTCCTCGAATAACTTCTGCGCGCTTAAGATGGCCTGCCCCTGACTGCAATGACCTTGCCCCTGATTATCTGATTCAGAGTAGTGCCCCTGACTACTAGATATTTGCCGAATCTCAACCTGATTGCCCCAGGATAACTAACTTCGAAAGGCTGACTTGACTGGGGATCACAATAATAGCTTGCCCCTGCTCTCGGAACATTTGGGCGCTCTGTATTCTATCTTGCCCATACTTTCCACCGTAGGAAGCTTTTCTGCTGTCAAGCGCTCACTCGTAAGTAAAACAAGTTGTTCTGCGTAAAAGATGTATTAATGCAACACATATGACAACTTTGACATCCAATCTGTTCACTGGGAAAAGGAAAAACAGTTTATGGCATATAATGCACAAAACATTTATCAACATTAGTACCAACATGGTAAGAGGAACCCTTTTAAGAGTCAGAATCGACGCGACCTTTACCGGAGTATGCTTTCGAAACAACCTGCTTCAATTAGGACTTTTTGAAGGTTGTAACGTGGTCAGGTTCATGGCTTTGAAAGAAAGGATAAAGGCTCAAAGTTTATTTTAACCCACCCGTTCTCCTTGATGTTCTCCCATCCTACGTTCAGCTAATTCAACCTTAGCGCTCACCTCTCAGAGGACGAAAGATAAGAGTGATAGTTCGAGGAACTTTTGGATTTTGGAGTGACAGCTACGCACCTCTCGTTTTTGACATTTGAGGTCACACGACTCGTATTTCCTTTGAGGATTTTTCTTTTAATCCTTTTCATCTTTTCTTTTCATATCCCTAACTTTTGCCTGGACTGACTCCTTTCGAGTTTCTTTCGATTTTTTAAGTCCAGCGGGATGCCCTCATTTTTGCCTAAGTCATTTGTCTTGAAATTTTGACTTAGCGGGCTTTTGATTCTTTTTTCTTTGCTTTCTCTTTTTTCGAACGAGTCGTGTGACGCCGGTTGTTTGACTCTTTCGGGGAATGATGTGACTATCTCACTCTTGATTGAACCATTGTGGTTTTTTAGGCACGACCTCTAGGGGTGTGATTGATCCTCGAACGGACACTCCTTTTGCAATTTGGACGCTCGGTCAAATTAGCTAACACCTACCCTGCCCCAGGTTAAGATTGAGGGTTTTTCGTTTTCAGAAAGAACTCCTACTACTAGGCTCAAAGGGGTTGACAAGGGATTATCTTCCTTATAACTCCGGTGTTTAGGGATTTGCAACAATGCCTGTACATCATCAGCAAGTTTTATTTCAAAAGCATACAATCGGAATTTTGCACGTCGTTCATTTTCGTCATCCTCCCCAAATTCTTCTTAACCAAGTGTTGGTCATTTGTAAAAACAATTAGTGAACACGAATGGATTCAATCAAAACATGCATATTTATTTCATTATCATCAATTGAATGAAAACAACAAGTTTTACAAACAAGCTTGCAATTTAAACAGGAAAGAAACTACAAATGTAAAGAAATGACAAGATAAAACAAGAAAAATGCTAGCTTCCGAGAACCGGGCTTCCACATTTGTCCTGCTGCTGAACCAGCTATCTTCGCAATCAGTTATTAGAGACAATCTGATGCTGTCCTGATCTGCTTTCAACGACCCTACCAAATTATAGAGCCCTTTCTCCTTTATTCAGATGATTTTGGCCCCTTCTCGCCCGAAGCTGATTGCTGCACTATCAAGTAGATCCTGCACTTTGTGCTTGAAGGCCAGACAATCTTCAATGTTGTGCCCTTGTGCTCCTGAATGGAAATCACAGCGCTCCTTGATATCATAACCTGCTGGAGGTGTACCTGTCGGTGGAGCTAACTTCCTCTTCTCAACCAACTGCAATCGTAGCAACATTTGAAGAAGTTCGGCATACGGCATTGGAGGCACCTTAAATACCCTCAATGGCTTCTGATTTTGAGCTTTTCGCTGATTGGGATGCTGCTGCCTTTTCCACTGTTGAGATAGTTGCTGTTGTTGCTGGTATCGGGTTGACTCTTGCACACCCTTCGTAGCGAATACAACATCGGTTTCTTGACTTTCACTTTACTGATCAAGACACTCTTTATGCTTAGCCATTTTATTTCTCAGATCTGCCCCAGGAATAGGCAACAGTTGTGGGCATGGAGATTCGGACGCTGTGGAATCTAGGATGCGTTTCTGACCCACTGCAGCTTTAGAAACATCTGTCATCTTAGCATCGACTGAGACATGAGCAATACGTACAGCTACGCCGCTCGGCGTGAATTCAATATCGTGCGAGTCAATCAGGTCTCGGACATTGTGCCTGAAAGCATGACAACCCTCGATGTCGTGTCCGAATGCCCCGGAATGAAATTCACATTGCTTGCTGGCATCGTACCCATGAGGAAGCGCTCTCGTGGGTGGTTCCAACGTTCTCTTCTCAACCAGATTAAACCTCAATAAAGTCTGCAAGAGCTCAGCATATGTCATAGGCGGTGCCTCAAATATTCTCTTTGGCTTTCCCTCCTGAATCCTCCATTGAGCCGGATGCACCTTTGGTTGTACTCGCTCAGGTTCCACAGGCACAGGTGGCGCGAGCTTCTTCATTGCGGCTTCGAATAGCTGATCATCCTCTTTCCTAAGCACATTCTTGACAACCTCCATGATCAAGCTCATTTGGGTCTTCAGCTGACTGTTCTCCTCTTTGAGAATCTTCTGCTCCAAACGCATCTCTTGCATGTCTCTCATCATCTGCCCCAACTGGCTTCGGACTTCAATCAATTCAAACTGATTCTGTTCCATATCCCTGAAGGAATTCCTGCAACAAACTGGAACGATGAGGAAATAAGACCCACGGTTCTGATGTACCTGTTTAAACGATAATGCAATGCGGAAAGCAAACACATATTCATAACAAGATAAAGAGAAACTCAAGCTATAAGCACACAGACGAACATTTCCCACACATGTACAACCAACAAAAGCAGCACGTAGGCACAAATGAGTATGAATACAATGACCCCAGCCAACAGTCCTGGTGGTGGTCAGCAAACACTAGTGCATGAAAGCTAAACGGATTATGCAGAGAAAACAAATGCGACACCCGGCACATAAACTTCTAGAAACTTCTCCCATATTCAATTGAACTCTCTGATTGACAATCTTCAGAGCACACACTTCCTGAGGAGTCTTCCATGACATTAACTGACGAACCCACGCAGCTGGAGGATGGAAAATCATTAATCTGAACAAAACCCTGAGGAGTGATGCAAATACGGCTAGAGTCTAACAGATCTTGAACCTGGCTTCTAAGCACCTTACAATCATTGGTGGAATGCCCCTGTGCCCCATCATGGTACTCACAGCGGGCGCTGGCATCAAAACCTGGAGGATACGGTGGAATCACCGGCTTAGTCTCTTTCGGCACTATCAATCCACTTTTGACCAGATCTGGCAGCAACTGACTGCACGACACCGGTAGCTGAGTAAACTGCCTTTCAGGCTTCCTTGGTCTTCGTGGAGCATGCTGACGCGATCGGCGGTAAGATGACCGTTGACTTGAAGTGTCTGAAAACCGATCCTGAGATGCTAGAGATTCTGAGATGGCGTCGTCTCCTTCCCACTCTTCTTGAGAACTGACAACTGACTCAATCTTATCAACTGGGACGTAAGGGACATCTCGAAACTTTCCGCTCTTGAGTCCTCTCTCAACAAGCTCACCCATTCTCATCAGGCCCACAAAGCTTGTGCAACCGAACAATTTGTCAAAATAATGGCCTTTCAGAGTACCCACGAAAATGTCAACCATTTCTCTTTCCGGAAGCGGTGGTTGAACACTAGCAGCCAATTCTTTCCATCTTCGCAAATACCCTCTCAATGGTTCATTCTCCGCCTGAGATAATTCTTGCAGATGTACGAGGCTAGGAGCCAAATCCAGGTTGTAATCGTACTGCTTCATGAAAGCTCTGGCTAAATCCACCCATGATCGAATCTGATTACTCTCTAACTGCACATACCACCTCTAGGATGCCCCAGTCAGGCTATACTGAAAGCAATGGATCATTAATTTGTCATTTCGCACAAACGAAGTCATCCTTCGACAGAACATCATCAAATGCAGCTTTGGACAACTATCTCCCGTGTACTTTTCGAATTCTGGCACTTTGAACTTGTAAGGCAACACCAGGTCAGGAACCAAACACATGGCTACAGCATCCAGGTTAACGACATCTTTCGCTTCTAAGGCTTTTATACCTTCTTCCAATGCTCAGAGTCTTCTATCCTTTTCAAGAGCTCTTGGATCTACCATCCCGGCCATTGGAATATCTCTCCGGTAATTCATCACAGGGAAAGCAACACCTTGATTGTTAGCAGGAGGATGACGTTCATTTCGGGCAACGAACTGCTCATGTCGATCTCGGTCCTGGACAGTAGGATGTACGACTTGGTCTGCAGCGAGGTTGTTCGGGAAGTCTTCCATAGAATCATACTGAGGGTTGGACGCCATAGTAAACCTTGCCAAGGTGTTAGGAGCCTGGAAATTGCCTTCAGACATAGCTACCAATTACCTGTAACTGACTACACTGCTTGATTCTGCTCACATCTGCTTCAGCCCCTTGGTCGTCTTCAACACTCCACTCTTGCCTCAAACAGTCTCCGAGAATCACCCTCTGGTGAAAACAAAGGCTGGATAAGTGCTTTGGCCTGTTAGAGTAATGCTATGCAATATGATTTATGCAAACAGAAATACAAAATGCTAACGTGCATGTGTGCATTGGAGATATTTCCCCTCCAATTCAGTGTCAGTGGTAGCGAGACAAGATAAACCATAAAGACAATATTTAGAAAAACCCTCATATATTTATTAGAATAACAGTCTTGTCAAGAGGTTACATAACTATGCTCCATACAGCTGATATGATAAAGGAGGATCCCAGCCAACATGCCTGGTGGTGATCTCAACACAACAGAATACAAGAGAAAAATCAAGTACGGGTACGGTTGCGGAAGTCCTCGACCATCTTCTTTGTCTCTGCGTGGTCTGGTCGATAAATCAAACCTTCTATTAGCTGGTCCCTCTTCCTGACCGTCCCCTGGATGTCTCTGACAAAGTCTTCCCAAGCCTTATCATTGGCACCATCCCCAGATTTGGGTCTCTTGGCGTCTGCTCTATGCTGAAAATCTTCCAAATTCTTCATGGCATCTGTCAGTTTGCGCTCGGCCTCGTATCGGCGACAGGCTTCTTCTTCAAGCTCTTCATTCTTCACTTTGACCTGTTCTTCTAACTGAGCAACCTGTGTCTTCAGCTCTTCTTCCCGCTCTTTGCGCTTGGCCATAGTGAGATCCCAGTGCTCTCTGAACTTAGCTAGCTTCGTGTAGGCCCTTTCCAGCTCTTGCTTCTTAGTAGCCAGTACACTGCTAACTGAGTCTACATCTAACTCCAGACGCTTCTTGGTTTCAGTCAATTCCAATAACGTAGTCTTTAGATGTTTCAGAGTTTCAGCCTGTTGCTTGGAAACATATCCTGTTTCAATCTTTTCATGACGAAGCTGGGCATTCTCCTGCTCTAAAGCCTCTTTAGCCTTTGCTAGCTCTTCTTTCTCCGCCATTAGCTGCTTGTATACCTGTATGTCCACAGTGGTAGGCTCCTCCACTGGAGAAGGATGCAATGGCTGAACCGCTGGATAAGGCATAAGGAATTTCGCAGCTCGCTCACGAATCCATTCCACATACGGGCCAGGAACTCGAATATCCCCTTTGCTACCTGAAGGCTTCCCTCTCTTGTGCAGGTTCTTCCATGCCTTCTCGAGCTTAGTCAACATCTCTTTCCCTATTGCCCCGGTGAGATACAGAGATTCCTGTATCTCCTCGGGCTTCGGCGCTCCCTGAGGTACATACCCAAATTGCCTGATCAATAAGGAAGGGTTGTAATTGACACACCCTTTCCTTCCTATTAACGGAACATTCGGGAATCCTTCGCATTTGAGTATGACCTCAACTCCGAATACCTCTTCGTTAACCCATACCACGTTCTCGGCAGTCAATCCCATCAAGCGCTCCGGCCATCCTAGAGAATCAATAGAGGTGACAAAAGGGCCTGACTTAGGCATATGACTGGTGAACCACCTACACAGGAGAGGTACACAACAAGACACATTCCTTCCTCGCCGCTTTTCATTCTGGTAGTGAGTTGAATGGTGAATATCTCCCAGCAAAGTAGGAACTGGGTTCTTCGCAGCCAAAATATAGAAAGCATCTGAGTCAACAAAATCAGGGATGTTTGGGAACAACACGATGCCATAAACACATACAGCAAGGATGACGTCAAAAACACCCCAGCCACCCTTCTGGGCATACTCCCGAGCCTTCTCTACCAAGACATCCAACGGAAATCCCCATACATCTCCTCTTCTGATCATCTTCCCAGCCAGTTCAGACTCTCTCAAGCACAGGATGGCAGAAAGCTCAGCCAGATTAGGCTCAGCGTCCGTACGATAGAAAGGCATCTGCTCGCGGACAGGTATGTCCAAGAGTGCAGAGTACTCCTCCAGGGTAGGAGCCAAAACAAAGTCGGGAAATACAAAACACCTGAGCTCCGCATCATAAAATTGTAACAAGGTATAAATGCCGCTGATCTCGTAGGCTGATGGCTGATAAACATAGGTCAGAATCCTCCCATATCTCTTTCTGAAGTCCCCCATTACCCTCTTCTTAGCAATAGTAATCATCTCTAACAATAGACTGATATCCGGAGACGGAAACTTGTAGGGCAATACTCTCTTCGTGGCTTCCATGTCTTGCTAGGAACAAACACCAGAACTAGGAGGGAAAATATGTACCTGCGATACACACACGTTAGTTGTATGCAAAATGGTAATGCGATGATGCAGTATGATAAATAATGCAATCTGCGAACACAGGGCTATGCTGTAGCCTGAAGAGGAACATCTCTGTGATCAAGAACAGAAAACCACCACGGTCATCAGAACCTTATGACACTAACTATCATCTGATACTCAAAATATCAATCCCCTGGTAAGAAATCCATCTGAACCTCTGTATCTGACGAGAAAACCATCTGATAATAGCATCAACCTCAGATAAGAAACCCATTTGATCCAAACAACACACCTGGAGATGAATCAAGAACACCGTCTGATAACTACTGAATCATGGTTTCTGAAGGCCAGTTTTCCTGCAATAACCCAGTCCCCCTCACAGGTATGATAGACCTAATCCACGGACAAAGGTACGGCATCCTATGCGGTCATCAGCGTCACAGACTTTCATGAGGAATGATACGATTCCCAGAAGGAGTGGCATCATCGAGTCATGAAGAGGCCTCACTTAGCTGACTTCCAAATGATCGGTCCCCAGAGTCGACAATCCCCACGTCTGGACTCCCCTCAGATCCTCAGGACCGGAAAGGAGCACCTCTGCGAGAATCTCGTCTGAGCGTAGATTTCGTAGGGAACTGTGCCTGCTCAGCAGACAGGTTCGTCTACTACTCTCCACAACTATAGCTAGGTGCATACTCAAGCCCAGGTCCGGCTTCTCACTCACAGTAACCTCCCTTGCCCACAGCAATAATCATAATAATATAATGCTGGAAAATAAATGCGGAAAGGTAAAGGTACGGAAAAGTAAAGTGCAGAAAGGTAAAACACACATGCACAACGCCCAACAAATAAACACCCAAGCGCTAGGATTGACTCGCGTAGGGGATGGGAAACGGTCCCAGCATAAGGGATGGGAAAAGTCCCTAGATGCTATAAATCCCCAGCAGAGTCGCCAGCTGTCGCTACTGCGAAAATCGGCGCCGGCTTGACAGGAGAGTCGCCACCGTGCGTTATTTATCCCTCAGAGCGGGAAAGGAAACGCTCGAAGTAAACCTCGCAAAGACGGGAAAAAGGTATGGTCATCGCAACCAAAACCTGGATTCGGGAGTCGGTTACGCAAGGGGAAGGTATTAGCACCCCTCACGTCCATCGTACTCGATGGGATCCACGCTTGGTGTTTATAAGGACAAGGGTGTGTTCATCTATCTACGCTAATGGTCAGTCTGAAAAGCAAATAAAAGGACAGGACTCGACAGAACATACGGTGTTCTGGGCCTACGTACTCCCTCGTGCAATGGGAAAGTCAGAGTCAACGTAGTTCGACTACCTACGTCTAAACGGGGAAAAGGTTGCTCGCCAGGACATCGCGTCCTGTGCCTACGTACTTCCACACAGCATGGAAGATCAGAGCAAACGTAGTTCGACTAACTACGGCTAAATAGGGGGCTCTCACACAGCAGTGAGAAAACAAACTGATCCTAAAGGTTCGGGGACCTACAACTACGATCTGGTCTCAAATGCACTCGGGCAAGAGAAAGGGCTAACAATCAGTCGTCAGCGGGAAAGTCTCGATCGCACAGCCGCGAGAGAACAAAGGTTAGTTGTTAGTGTACTCGCTAGGATATCGCATCCTATGCCTACATATCCTCGTCTGGTACAAGGAATCAGAGCAGCTGTAGTTCGGCTAACTACGGATCAAGCTACTCAAAAGCTCCTACTGAAAGGAAAGGGAAAAGACACCCTAAACTATAGCTGGAAAAGGGGAATCTACCTACTGCTATCATGCCTGGTTGACCATCCTAATGTCTATCATAACGACTCCGCAGCGGAGAAGTCAGAGCTCCTAAGGGATCATGGCAACAGGACTAAACGACAAACAAGAAATACTGCAAAGTAAAGAAATACTAGAAATACGCATGAATGCAACGACTAAACAAACAAGGCGCAAAGGCCGCAAACCACAGAGGTAAGGGAGCTCAGCTCTACCAAATACCAACAAGCAAAGCCACTCAATAACAAACAAGCAGAAGGAGGACCACCTCGACTTCTCATGCACACAAAGTCTACTTCTAAGATGCACCTACCTCAGAACTATCTAGATGAATCCCTAAGTCTAATGCAACACAACACCATACAAGTCAAACAACACAAAGAGACTAACCCTGAGCAGGGCCCCTAAACAAAACCTGAAACAAGCCCCTAATCTATCTCTAAATAAAACCCTATGCAACACCTTAAGCAAAGATCTAAGCAAAACCTCTAAACAAAACCCTAAGCAAGAGGAATTAATCCCAGTCTCCAAGCTTCAGAACAAGCTTACCAAAGAAAGGGAGCTAAGCAGACAAACTCATAGTGCCTTCCTCGGGAAAGTACCAGGAGGTTACCACTCAGGAGTCATATCCTATGCGGCTCGACAACTGTGATCAGTTTACATTCCTCCTCAGGAGAAACTAAACTCACATGAAGGCTCCGGCATCACTGGATATTTGAGAAAGCCTATCTGAACTAGGGGAACTAAGTGAACAGACCCATAGGACCTTCCTCAGGAAAGTACTAAGAGGCTGACACTTAGGAATCGTATCCTACGTGGCTCAACAACTGTGATCAGTTTACATTCCTCCTCAGGAGAAATTAAACTCACAAGTTGGCTCCAACATCATTGGATACTTAAGAAATCCTAGATAAACTAAGGGAGCTAAGTGAATAGGCCCATAGGACCTTCCTCAGGAAAGTACCAGGAGGCTTCCACTTAGGAATCGTATCCCATGTGGCTCAACAACATGTGATCAGTTTACATTCCTCCTCAGGAGAAATTAAACTCATAAGTTGGCTCCAACATTATTGGATACTTAAGAAAGAGGTGAGAAGAAAGAATGAAAGTCATTCATAGTGCCTTCCTCAGGAAAGTACCATAAACTTCCTTCAAACTTCAGGATCTCAAACCTCACAGACAGGGAACAAGCTCCTAGACTAAGCCTCAATCCACTGCATCCTTTCAAGCTCCAACAGGACTTCAACCAGCTCCCATCTTCAAGAAGAAACCACAGATCCTTAAACCACAAGAAACTATCTCTGGAGTTCAACCACAGTTGAACTTCAAAGTCAGAAGTCATCGAGACTTCTCCTATCCTCAAGCTCAGACAAAAACATATCATAACATCCTACAAAAATCTATCAAAAATCTATGGGAAACCTACAGGGCTCTATGACAACATACTAAAAAATCAGAGCAAAATTCGATACCAGATGAAAGAACTAAAATCAACAAAGCAGACATATTCACAAACCAATTATTCAATATCAATACCAATGCAAAAATGTAATTAAAATGAAAATGCATGATTAAGCTAATGTTTTTGTACTATAAAATTCTACATTGAATTACGAGTCTACAGAAAAAAGAACGAAATTATTTGATTAAACCTACTATTTTTTATGAATTTTCTAATAACATGCATGCACTAAAGAACATTAAAAGAGTCAATTAAATGGAAAATATACCAAAAATAGCAAACAAAAATAAAATGGCATTTTTATTTTTATTTAATTTTCTAGACATTTTCATGAAGTGGTAGAAAAAACAAGAACTCAAAAATCAATTGTTTTCATTTTATTATGAATTTTACAATATGCAAGAAAATAAAAGAAATTAAAAAAAAAAACAAAATTTAAATAAAGGAGGAGGGGGGGTGCTAATAGCACATGTACTCAGTTATTTCTGGCTGGGCCCTGAAGATGGGTGGTGCGCATAGCAGTTTTGATAAGCCCATATGAGATCAAAAAAAACAACTAATAAAAACAGAAAGAAAATACGCATGGGGGGTGCAGTCAGTGGGTTTTTCAGTGTTATTCCCATTGGGCTTACGCACCAGGGGGTGCGAATAGCAGTGGGCATAAGGCCCAGCCCAATTCCAATCTGCTTCTCATACGCAGGGGAGGGTGATACGAGTAAATGGAGGGTGTTTCAGTAAAACACATTTGGGCCTGGCCCAAACCCTAACCCTAACCAACGAACAAAACCCTATCCCCCTTCTCCATTCTCTGGCTACTGTTCATCCACTCCCAAACTAACCCTAGCCGTTTCGTCCCCATCCTCCATCCTCTCTCCAGCTCCTCTTTCTCTCCCAATCCATTCAACCTCACAGCCATCATCACACAAGAACGAACAAAATCACCCTATACTCTTAATCCCTAACCAATCAGTTCATCCTAATCGAGGCCACCTTCATCCTAATCTACTGAATATATGACAATGGAGAGACGACGAAGATGTACAAACCTGGGTTTACACGATGGAGACGATGGAGCTTCGAAGAACCTCAAACGAGCTCGCGTCGATCTTTGAAGATTTCTGGATATTTGCTGAAGATTTGATGACGCGAAGAACAACTCGTAGTGATGAACAACGATGAGATCTTGATGAAGATCTTACAAGTCTTGGAACTGACGAATCTTGTACAGATCTGGGGAAATATTAGGTGATCGTTGTTGAAGGTTGATCAGAGGAGGATTTGCATGTTCTTGATGATGCGTGGTGATTTCTGGAAAAGATATTGACGCAGGTTGAAGAATTCTGGAACTCCCTTATGAAGAACGATGAACATTCGAACGCGTTCTGGAAAATCTTTGGATGAATATGAATGTTTGATGATGTTCTGGAAAAGTTGTTCTTGAGACGCGAGGGAGATTTGATAATCTGGAAAACTGCATGAAGGTTCTGGGCGCAAACGATGAGTTTTCCGGCGCCGTTGAGGTCTCCGGCGAGGTAGTGATGAATGATGGACGGAGGAGGAAGATGAAGAAGGAGTGTTTCTGTGAATTTCTGGGTAGAGAACAAACTCCGGCGATCTGTTGCGGTGGCCGGAGGGCGTTAGGGTGGCCGGCGGTGCGGGGTCACCGGATTTGCATGCCGGTCAAAGGCGTCTCCGGTGACGTTTGTGGTGGTGCCACGTAGCGAGAGTGCTGGCAGAGGGTGAGACGTGTGTGAGACGTGTGGCAGAGTGAGACGTGTAGTGGGGCAGGTGGCACGAGGAGGAAGAGTCTGAGTGTGTGGTGGTGGTCTCCAGAGTGCAACGCGTGGCCTGACTCTTATAGTGACAAGTGTCACTTTCTGGCCAAAACGGACAAAAACGAGTGAATTGGACTCTGGGACTTGATTGGGCTTCAAAAACAGCTTTCTGGCCCATACGAAAATGATTGGCAAAAACCTGAAAAAAAACTGAATAAAAATGATTAAAAAAACTCTAAATCTGATTATCTAATTAAAACAATTAAGACCTAATTAACTAATGAACTAATGATGATCTAATTAAACTAACTAAGTCCTAATTAGACCTAAACATGATTAGAACCCTAATTAATCTGATTAAACCTAAAAACAGAATGAACACCTAACTAAATTCTATATTAAACTAATTACCCTAATTAAATCTAAAAATTGATTAAAAATCTAATTAACTCTATGTTAACTAACATTAATAAAACTCTACTAATCTCTAAAAAACCCATTAAAGTTTTATTTAATTTCTATTAAAATTCTGTAAAATGCCTATTAAAAATTCTACACTATTATTTAAAACTATTAAATCTATTATCCTAAAAAAAAACTATTAAATCTATATTAAAACAAATTTTATTTCTCTATTTAAAACTATTAAAATCCCTATTAACATAAAAGAAAATCTATAGTATTTTCTATATTATCTAAAACAACTAAAACTATTTAAATTCTTTTATATTCTAAAAATGACAAAAAATTATTAAATCTATTTAAAAACCTATATAAAATTCTAAAAAAGAGGTTTAAACTATTAAAAAAATACAAAAACCCTATTTAAATTCCAGAAAAATCTATAAAGCCTATTTAAAATCCACAAAAGTCTATTAAAACCCTAAAAATGCAGACAAATGCAAATGACCACCATAAAAGAGCGCACGAGACCAGATCGAATCGAACAAAGAACCCCGGGCATCAGAATATCCCAAAATCACTATGCAAGCTGAAAATCACCGAGGAGCGCACAATTTCCCGAAAATAAAACCCTGATGATCTGGACTGGATCTGCCATAGCTAGTAAATGAAAACCAAGCTGTAACCCTGATATCCTCTGTTCGTGCATAAATGTCATGCGTCTGATTTGCGAATATGAATTTAAACCACGAGTCAGATAGGAGAATCGGTTGGTCAAATTTTAGGGTGCAACAGCTGCCCCTATTCAAGCGACTTGGACTTGAAGGGTTTGAAGAGCGCTCAGCCTTCAAGCATTCAGAGGTACGAGACGGTTGAATACAAATAAAACCCGAAAATTTGCCAACCGCGAGAATTCACAAAGAGATTGCTTTAAATTCACAAAGAGATGTCATAAATGCCAGATTTATGCTGATAAAGTTCATGTGCCCCCGTGCCCTTTAAACGTCATGTCCTCCCCATGGCCGTTCTCCATGTGGGGCATCGACATGATAGGCAAGATCGAGCCCACTGCATCTAACGGTCATCGCTTCATTCTAGTAGCTATCGACTACTTCACCAAGTGGGTGGAGGCAGTCTCATATGCTAATGTGACCAAGCAGGTGGTGGCTAAATTCATAAAGAGGGATATCATCTGTCGTTACGGAATTCCCGAGCGGATCATTACTGATAATGGTTCGAATCTGAATAACAAGATGATGAAGGAGCTGTGCCAGAGTTTCAAGATTGAACACCACAACTCATCTCCTTACCGGCCGAAGATGAATGGCGCCGTTGAAGCGGCCAATAAGAACATCAAGAAGATTGTTCAGAAGATGGTTGTGACCTACAAAGATTGGCACGAGATGCTGCCATTCGCACTGCACGATTATCGTACAACGGTACGTACATCAACCGGGGCAACTCCGTTCTCCCTAGTGTACGGTATGGAGGTTGTCCTACTGCTAGAAGTGGAGATCCCTTCTTGGCGAGTTTTGGTTGATGTGAAACTCGACGAGGCAGAATGGATTAAGAACCGACTAAACCAACTCAGCCTGATGGATGAGAAGAGGTTAGCATTGATTGCGCATGGTCGTCTGTACCAAAGCCGAATGAAGAAAGCTTATGATAAGAATGTGCGTCCTAGAAGCTTTCAGACGGGTGATCTCGTCTTGAAGAAGATTCTTCCTCCACACTCCGATCACCGGGGCAAGTGGACTCCCAATTACGAAGGTCCGTATATCGTCAGCAAGGTCTTCTCGAGAGGAGCTTTGTTGTTATCCACGATGGATGGTGAAGATTTTGCATCCCCGGTGAACGCGGACGCAGTTAAAAAATACTTTGCTTAAAAATGACCCGCTGGAAAGAAAAAGAATATCCAGGCAAAAATGGGGCATCCCGGCGAACCATAAAAAAGGAAAAAGGTTCGGGCAAAAATTAGGGATATAAATTGAAAAGAATGTACACCCGCAAAGTCGAAAACCCGGATGGGCGACTTTGGCAAAAAAGGGTATCCCGATGAATCGAAAACCCGGAAGGGCGATTCAGGAAAAAGTTAGGGATTTGAAAAAGCAAATGACTGCGTTCCGCGTGTGGACTTTCATTGTTTAGTGGTTTGGAAGACCTGAGGGCCGTTCATCTGAATCAATCTCTTCAGAAGCTGAAGCCTCGGAGAAGTATCGAAGTCGAGTGGGTCATAGAGGGATCAACTCATGGTGTTCGTCTACGCCTCGTTGCCGACAGTTGTATATACTGATGTATATTTATGTTTTATTTTCGCGCGGCTTCCTCATTCCAGGAGCTTGCATCTGTTGTAAAACATTTTTTACCCATTCATGGGTTCGTTATCAATAAAATGTATACTATTCAGCAATTCTATTTGTCTGTTTAGCATTTATCTGTTTTGTTTGCGAAAAAGAACGCCGATGTTTTTGACAAAATGCGCATACATAAACTTACTGGCCTAGGCCACTGATTGTTGAAACAATGAATTACTTAAACATTGTCTCAAGATGATAACCTTGGTAGGCCCCTTTGAGAAGGGTATCTTGTCTGTTTGTTTGTGTTGGTGCAGGTGTAGCATGTACCAGGTAGTGCGCCGTATGCATCCCCAAGCAGGATGATTCCTCCTTCTCCAACAAAGTTCAGCAGTCTCTCCCCGCAGAGTCCGAACGTGAGATCGTAAGCATTGATATGTCTCCCCAGGCAGAGAAGATTCTCCCCCCAGTCAAATACATCCTGAAGGAATGTCGTCTCCCCAGCTGAGTCATACGTTGAAGTATGCAGCAATTGATATTTCCAGACTGAAGTCCCCAGCGGAATTGAGATTCCCCACAGAGTCGTACTCTCCCCCGAAGCAGGATGATTTCTTCTTCTCCAGCCGAGTTTGCAGATCCCCAAGAGAGCCGAGTCCTTGGAAAGCAATTCGGGCCATGATTGGTTCTCCCCAGTAGAATGTTGAATAGCTGATGCCGTATTTCCCCACCGGAGTCGTTATCTCCAGGAAGGTTAGCCGCGAATGCCGTGCAGTTTATTTCTGCAATTGACATCGTTCTCCTCAGCAGGTCCAGGTTCTCGTAGAGCTTCATTCCCCTGCAGCCGTCGACTGAAGTTTGCTTCCCCATGCGGAGTCCGATAGAGATTGGCGTGACTTCCTCTCCTCGGCAGGATGATTCCTTCCTCCGCCAGAGTGG
Source organism: Lathyrus sativus (assembly GCA_963859935.3). Taxonomy (NCBI): domain Eukaryota; kingdom Viridiplantae; phylum Streptophyta; class Magnoliopsida; order Fabales; family Fabaceae; genus Lathyrus; species Lathyrus sativus. Next base: position 238,640,146 of record OZ012738.1, on the reverse strand, counting down.
TTCTTTCTCCTTGACAGGAGGATTCTCCCTTCAGCGTTTATTTTGCTGACGGGGTCACAGCATTTTGCATGATTGCATAGCATCTATCATAAACGCGTAGCATTTCCATCGTGTGGAGCATTGCGTCATTGTAACGACATATGCATACTAAACATGATCTAGGTCGTTACCGTTCTTGTTTTGCAGGTGTTCCTCCGCAGAGTCGTTTGCCCAAGATGATTCTTGAATTCTCCCCAGCAAAGTCGTTTGCCCAAGATTTTCACTTATCGTTGAAGACGGATAATCTTCTCTGAAGAGATTTCCACTTACCTTAGAAGAAGGATAAGCTTCTCTGAAGAGATTGCCACCTATGGTTGAAATGGATAAGCTTCTCGAAAGTGATTGCCACTTTTTGTTAAAGAAGGATAAGCTTCTCTGAAGAGATTTCCACTTATCGTTGAAAATGGATAAGCTTCTCGAAAGAGATTGCCGCTTATCGATAAAGAAGGATACGCTTCGCTAAAGAAATTACCACTTATCGTTGAAAATGGATAAGCTTCTCGAAATAGATTGCCACTTATCACTGAGGAAGGATATGCATCTCGAATGAGATTTCTAATTATCGTTGAAGAAGGATACGCTTCTCGAAAGAGAGTGCCACTTATTGTTGAAGAAGGATAAGCTTTTCTAAAGATATTGCCACTTATCTTTGAAAATGGATAAGCTTCCCAGAAGAGATTGCCACTTATCGTTGACGAAGGATATGCTTCTATGAAGAGATGCCACTAATCATCGAAAATGGATAAGCTTCTCGAAAGATATTTCCATTCATCGTTGAATATGGATAAGCTTCCTGAAAGAGATTGCCACTTATCTTTGAAGACGGATAAGCTTCTTTGAAGAGATTGCCACTTATAGTTTAAAATGGATAAGCTTCTCTAAAGAGATTTCCGCTTACCATTGAAGAAGAATAAGCTTCTCTGAAGAGATTTTCACTTATCGTTGAAGACGGATAAACTTCTCTGAAGAGATTGCCACCTATCGTTGAAAATGGATAAGCTTCTCGAAAGAGATTGCCTCTTATCGTTTAAGAAGGATACACTTCGCTAAAGATATTGCCACTTATCGTTGAAAATGGATAGGTTTCTCGAAATAGATTGCCACTTATCGCAGAGGAAGGATATGTATCTCGAAAGAGATTTCCAATTATCTTTGAAGAAGGATAACCTTCTCGAAAGAGACTGCCACTTATCGTTGTAGAAGGATAAGCTTCTCTGAAGAAATTTCCACATATCTTTTAAAATGGATAAGCTTATCCGAAGAGATTTCCATTTATTGTTGACGAAGGATATGCTTCGATGAAGAGATTTCCGCTAATCGTTGAAAATGGATAAGCTTCTCGAAAGAGATTGTCATTTATCATTGAAGATGGGTAAGCTTCTTGAAACAAATTTTCACTTATCTTTAAAGAAGGATATGCTTCTATGAAGAGATTGCCACTTATCTTTGAAGATGGATAAGCTTCTTTGAAGGGATTGCCACTTATTGTTTAATACGGATAAGCTTCTTGAAAGAGATTTCTGCTTACCATTGAAGAAGAATTAGCTTCTCTGAAGAGATTTTCACTTATCGTTGAAGACGGATAATCTTCTCTGAAGAGATTGCCACTTACCTTTGAAGAAGGATAAGCTTCTCTAAAGAGATTGCCAACTATCGTAGAAAATGGATAAGCTTCTCGAAAGTGATAGCCACTTATTGTTGAAGAAGGATAAGCTTCTCTGAAGAGATTTCCACTTCTCGTTGAAAATGGATAACCTTCTCGAAAGAGATTGCCGCTTATCATTAAAGAAGGATACGCTTCGCTAAAGAAATTTCCACTTATCGTTGAAAATGGATAAGCTTCTCGAAATAGATTTCCACTTATCACTGAGGAAGGATATGCATCTCGAATGAGAATTCGAGGTATCGTTGAAGAAGGATACGCTTCTCGAAAGAGAATGCCACGTATCGTTGAAGAAGGATAAGCTTCTCTGAAGAAATTTTCACTTATCTTTGAAAATGGATAAGCTTCTCCGAAGAGATTGCCACTTATCTTAGACGAAGGATATGCTTCTATGAAGAGATTGCCGCTAATCGTTGAAAATGGATAAGCTTCTCGAAAGAGGTTTCCAATTAACACTGAAGAAGGATAAGCTTCTCGAAAGAGATTTCCATTTATCGTTGAAGATGTATAAGCTTCTTGAAAGAGATTTCCACTTATCTTTGAAGACGGACACGCTTCTTTGAAGAGATTGCCACTTATTGTTTAATACGGATAAGCTTTTTGAAAGAGATTTCTGCTTACCATTGAAGAAGAATTAGCTTCTATGAAGAGATTTTCACTTATCGTTGAAGACGGATAATGTTCTCTAAAGAGAATGCCACTTACCTTTGAAGAAGGATAAGCTTCTCTAAAGAGATTGCCAACTATCGTAGAAAATGGATAAGCTTCTCGAAAGTGATAGCCACTTATTGTTGAAGAAGGATAAGCTTCTCTGAAGAGATTTCCACTTATCGTTGAAAATGGATAACCTTCTCGAAAGAGATTGCCGCTTATCATTAAAGAAGGATACGCTTCGCTAAAGAAATTTCCACTTATCGTTGAAAATGGATAAGCTTCTCGAAATAGATTTCCACTTATCACTGAGGAAGGATATGCATCTCGAATGAGAATTCGAGGTATCGTTGAAGAAGGATACGCTTCTCGAAAGAGAATGCCACGTATCGTTGAAGAAGGATAAGCTTCTCTGAAGAAATTTTCACTTATCTTTGAAAATGGATAAGCTTCTCCGAAGAGATTGCCACTTATCGTAGACGAAGGATATGCTTCTATGAAGAGATTGCTGCTAATCGTTGAAAATGGATAAGCTTCTCGAAAGAGGTTTCCAATTAACACTGAAGAAGGATAAGCTTCTCGAAAGAGATTTCCATTTATCGTTGAAGATGTATAAGCTTCTTGAAAGAGATTTCCACTTATCTTTGAAGACGGACACGCTTCTTTGAAGAGATTGCCACTTATTGTTTAATACGGATAAGCTTTTTGAAAGAGATTTCTGCTTACCATTGAAGAAGAATTAGCTTCTATGAAGAGATTTTCACTTATCGTTGAAGACGGATAATCTTCTCTAAAGAGAATGCCACTTACCTTTGAAGAAGGATAAGCTTCTCTAAAGAGATTGCCAACTATCGTAGAAAATGGATAAGCTTCTCGAAAGTGATAGCCACTTATTGTTTAAGAAGGATAAGCTTCTCTGAAGAGATTTCCACTTATCGTTGAAAATGGATAACCTTCTCGAAAGAGATTGCCGCTTATCATTAAAGAAGGATACACTTCGCTAAAGAAATTTCCACTTATCGTTGAAAATGGATAAGCTTCTCGAAATAGATTTCCACTTATCACTGAGGAAGGATATGCATCTCGAATGAGAATTCGAGGTATCGTTGAAGAAGGATACGCTTCTCGAAAGAGAATGCCACGTATCGTTGAAGAAGGATAAGATTCTCTGAAGAAATTTTCACTTATCTTTGAAAATGGATAAGCTTCTCCGAAGAGATTGCCACTTATCGTAGACGAAGGATATGCTTCTATGAAGAGATTGTCGCTAATCGTTGAAAATGGATAAGCTTCTCGAAAGAGGTTTCCAATTAACACTGAAGAAGGATAAGCTTCTCGAAAGAGATTTCCATTTATCGTTGAAGATGTATAAGCTTCTTGAAAGAGATTTCCACTTATCTTTGAAGACGGACAAGCTTCTTTGAAGAGATTTCCACTTATTGTTTAATACGGATAAGCTTTTTGAAAGAGATTTCTGCTTACCATTGAAGAAGAATTAGCTTCTATGAAGATATTTTCACTTATCGTTGAAGACGGATAATCTTCTCTAAAGAGAATGCCACTTACCTTTGAAGAAGGATAAGCTTCTCTAAAGAGATTGCCAACTATCGTAGAAAATGGATAAGCTTCTCGAAAGTGGTTGCGACTTATTGTTGAAGAAGGATAAGCTTCTCTGAAGAGATTTCCACTTATCGTTGAAAATAGATAAGCTTCTCGAAACAGATTGCCTCTTATCATTAAAGAAGAATACGCTTCGCTAAAGAAATTTCCACTTATCGTTGATAATGCATAAGCTTCTCAAGTGAGATTGCCACTTATCACTGAGGAAGGATATTCATCTCGAATGAGATTTCCAATTTTCGTTGAAAAAGGATAAGCTTCTCGAAAGAGAATGCCACTTATCGTTGAAGAAGGATAAGCTTCTCTAAAGAAATTCCCACTTATCTTTGAAAATGGATAAGCTTCTCCGAAAGAGATTGCCACTTATCGTTGACGAAGGATATGCTTCTATGAAGAGATTGCCACTAATCGTTGAAAATGGATAAGCTTCTCGAAAGAGATTTCCATTCATCGTTGAAGATGGATAAGCTTCTTGAAAGAGATTTCCACTTATCTTTGAAGACGGACAAGCTTCTTTGAAGAGATTGCCACTTATTGTTTAAAATGGATAAGCTTCTTGAAAGAGATTTCCACTTACCATTGAAGAAGAATAAGCTTCTCTGAAGAGATTTTCACTTATCGTTGAAGACGGATAAACTTCTCTGAAGAGATTGCCACCTATCGTTGAAAATGGATAAGCTTCTCGAAAGAGATTTACATTCATCGTTGAAGATGTATAAGCTTCTTGAAAGAGATTTCCACTTATCTTTGAAGACGGACAAGCTTCTTTGAAGAGATTTCCACTTATTGTTTAAAATGGATAAGCTTCTCGAAAGAGATTTCCACTTACCATTGAAGAAGAAGAAGCTTCTCTGAAGAGATTTTCACTTATCTTTGAAGACGGATAATCTTCTCTGAAGAGATTTCCACTTACCTTAGAAGAAGGATAAGCTTCTCTGAAGAGATTGCCACCTATCGTTGAAAATGGATAAGCTTCTCGAAAGAGATTGCCGCTTATCGATAAAGAAGGATACGCTTTGCTAAAGAAATTACCACTTATCGTTGAAAATGGATAAGCTTCTCGAAATAGATTGCCACTTATCACTAAGGAAGGATATGCATCTCGAATGAGATTTCTAATTATCATTGAAGAAGGATACGCTTCTCGAAAGAGAGTGCCACTTATTGTTGAAAAAGGATAAGATTTTCTAAAGATATTGCCACTTATCTTTGAAAATGGATAAGCTTCCCAGAAGAGATTGCCACTTATCGTTGACGAAGGATATGCTTCTATGAAGAGATGCCATTAATCGTCGAAAATGGATAAGCTTCTCGAAAGAGATTTCCATTCATCGTTGAATATGGATAAGCTTCCTGAAAGAGATTTCCACTTATCTTTGAAGACGGATAAGCTTCTTTGAAGAGATTGCCACTTATTGTTTAAAATAGATAAGCTTCTCTAAAGAGATTTCCGCTTACCATTGAAGAAGAATAAGCTTCTCTGAAGAGATTTTCACTTATCGTTGAAGACGGATAAACTTCTCTGAAGAGATTGCCACCTATCGTTGAAAATGGATAAGCTTCTCGAAAGAGATTGCCTCTTATCGTTTAAGAAGGATACACTTCGCTAAAGATATTGCCACTTATCGTTGAAAATGGATAAGCTTCTCGAAATAGATTGCCACTTATCGCAGAGGAAGGATATGTATCTCGAAAGAGATTTCCAATTATCTTTGAAGAAGGATAAGCTTCTCGAAAGAGACTGCCACTTATCGTTGCAGAAGGATAAGCTTCTATGATGAAATTTCCACATATCTTTGAAAATGGATAAGCTTCTCCAAAGAGATTGCCACTTATCGTTGATGAAGGATACGCTTCTATGAAGAGATAGCCACTAATCATTGATAATGGATAAGCTTCTAGAAAGAGATTTCCATTTATCGTTGAAGATGGGTAAGCTTATTGAAACAGATTGCCACTTATCTTTAAAGAAGGATAAGCTTCTATGAAGAGATAGCCACTTTTGTTGAAAATGGATAAGCTTCTATGAAGAGATTGCCACTTATTTTTGAAAATGGATAAGCTTCTCGAAAGAGATTTCTGCTTACCATTGAAGAAGAATAAGCTTCTCAAAAGAGATTTTCACTTATCCTTGAAGACGGATAATCTTCTCTGAAGAGATTTATACTTACCTTAGAAGAAGGATAAGCTTCTCTTAAGAGATTTCCACCTATCGTTGAAAATGGATAAGCTTCTCGAAAGTGATTGCCACTTATTGTTGAAGAAGGATAAGGTTCTCTGAAGAGATTGCCACTTATCGTTGAAAATGGATAAGATTCTTGAAAGAGATTGCCACTTGTCGTTAAAGAAGGATACACTTCGCTAAAGAAATTGCTACTTATCGTTGAAAATGGATAAGCTTATCGAAATAGATTGCCACTTATGGCTGAGGAAGGATATGCATCTCGGAAGAGATTTCAAATTATCGTTGAAGAAGGATAAGCTTCTCAAAAGAGATTTCCATTAATCTTTGCAGAAGGATAAGTTTCTCTGAAGAAATTTCCACATTTCTTTAAAAATGGATAAGCTTCTCCAAAGAGATTGCCACTTATCGTTGATGAAGGATATGCTTCTATGAAGAGATAGGCACTAATCGTTGAAAATGTATAAGCTTCTTGAAAGAGATTGCCATGTAGCGTTGAAGATGGGTAAGCGTCTTGAAACATATTGCCACTTATCTTTAAAGAAGGATAAGCTTCTATGAAGAGATAGCCACTTATTGTTGAAAATGGATAAGATTCTCAAAAAATATTTTCAATTAACATTAGAAGAAGAATAATTTTACCAGTAGAAGAAGTATAAGCTTCTCTGAAGAGATTTGCACTTATGGTTGAAAACGGATAATCGTCTCTGAAGAGATTGCCACTTAACATAGAAGAAGGATAAGCTTTTCTGAAGAGATTGCCACCTATCGTTGAAAATGGATAAGCTTCTCGAAAGTGAAAACCACTTATTGTTGAAGAAGGATAAGCTTCTTTGAAGAGATTTCCACTTATCGTTGAAAATGGATAAGCTTCTCGAAAGAGATTGCCGCTTATCGTTAAAGAAGGATACGCTTCGCAAAAGAAATTGCCACTTATCGTTGAAAATGGATAAGCTTCTCGAAATAGATTGCCACTTATCACTGAGGAAGGATATGCATCTCAAATGAGATTTCCAATTACCGTTGAAGAAGGATACGATTCTCGAAAGAGAACGCCACTTATCGTTGAAGAAGGATAAGCTTCTCTAAAGAAATTGCCACTTATCTTTGAAAATGGATAAGCTTCTCCGAAGAGATTGCCACTTATCGTTGATAAAGGATATGCTTCTATGAAGAGATTGCCACTAATAGTTGAAAATGGATAACCTTCTCGAAAGAGGTTGCCAATTATCGCTGAAGAAGGATAAGCTTCTCGAAAGAGATTTCCATATATCATTGAAGATGGATAAGCTTCTTGAAAGAGATTACCACTGATATTTGAAGACAGATAAGCTTTTCTTTGAAGAGATTGCCACTTATTGTTTAAATATGATAAGCTTCTCCAAAGAGATTTCTGCTTACCATTAAAGAAGAATTAGCTTCTTTGAAGAGATTTCCACTTATCGTTGAAGACGGATAATCTTCTCTGAAGTGATTGCCACTTACCTTTAAAGAAGAATAAGCTTCTCAAAATAGATTTTCACTTATCCTTGAAGACGGATAATCTTCTATGAAGAGATTTCCACTTACCTTCGAAGAAGGATAAGCTTCTCTGAAGAGATTGCCACCTATCTTTGAAAATGGATAAGCTTCTCGAAAGTGATTGCCACTTTTTGTTGAAGAAGGATAAGCTTCACTGAAGAAATTGCCACTTATCATTGAAAATGAATAAGCTTCTCGAAAGAGATTGCCACTTGTCGTTAAAGAAGGAAACGCTTCGCTAAAGAAATTGCCACTTATCGTTGAAAATGGATAAGCTTCTTAAGATAGATTGCCACTTATCATTGAGGAAGGATATTCATCTCGAATGAGATTTCCACTTATCGTTAAAGAAGGATGCGCTTCGCTAAAGAAATTGCCACTTATTAGTTAAAATGGATAAGCTTATCGAAATAGATTGCCACTTATCGCTGAGGAAGGATATGCATCTCGAAAGAGATTTCCAATTATTGTCGAAGAAGGATAAGCTTCTCGAAAGAGAATTTCACTTATCGTTGATGAAGGATATGCTTCTATGAAGAGATAGCCACTAATCGTTGAAAATGGATAAGCTTCTCGAAAGAGATTGCCATTTATCGTTGAAGATGGGTAAGCTTCTTGAAACAGATTCCCAATTATCTTTAAAGAAGGATAAGCTTCTATGAAGAGATAGCCAACTTTTTTGAAAATGGATAAGATTCTATGAAGAGATTGCCACTTATTTTTGAAAATGGGTAAGCTTCTCGAAAGTGATTTTTGCTTACCATTGAAGAAGAATAAGCTTCTCAAAAGAGATTTTCACTTATCCTTGAAAATTGATAAGATTCTCAAAAGAGATTGCCACTTGTCGTTAAAGAAGGATACGCTTCGCTAAAGAAATTGCCACTTATCGTTGAAAATGGATAAGCTTCTCGAAATAGATTGTCACTTATCACTGAGGAAGGATATGCATCTCGAATGAGATTTCCAATTATCGTTGATGAAGGATACGCTTCTCGGAAGAGAATGCCACTTATCGTTGAAGAAGTATAAACTTCTCTAAAGAAATTGCCACTTATCTTTGAAAATGGATAAGCTTCTCCGAAGATATTGCCACTTATCATTGACGAAGGATATGCTTCTATGAAGAGATTTCCACTAATCGTTGAAAATGGATAAGCTTCTCGAAAGAGGTTGCCAATTATCGCTGAAGAAGGATAAGCTTCTCGAAAGAGATTTCCATTTATCATTGAAGATGGATAAGCTTATTGAAAGAGATTACCACTTATCTTTGAAGACGGATAAGCTTCTTTGAAGAGATTGCCACTTATTGTTGAAATATGATAAGCTTTTCGAAAGAGATTTTTGCTTACCATTGAAGAAGAATTAGCTTCTCTGAAGAGATTTCCACTTATCTTTGAAGACGGATAATCTTCTCTGAAGAGATTGCCACTTACCTTTGAAGAAGGATAAGCTTCTCTGAATAGATTGCCACCTATCGTTGAAAATGGATAAGCTTCTCGAAAGTGGTTGTCACTTATTGTTGAAGAAGGATAAGCTTCTATGAAGAAATTGCCACTTATCGTTGAAAATGGTTAAGCTTCTCGAAAGAGAATGCCTCTTATTGTTAAAGAAGAATACGCTTCACTAAAGAAATTGCCACTTATCGTTGAAAATAGATAAGCTTCTCGAAATATATTGCCACTTATCACTGAGGAAGGATATGCTTCTCGAATGAGATTTCCAATTTTCGTTGAAAAAGGATAAGCTTCTAGAAAGAGAATCCCACTTATCGCTGAAGAAGGATAAACTTCTCTAAAGAAATTGCCACTTATCTTTGAAAATGGATAAGCTTCTCCAAAGAGGTTGCCACTTATCGTTGACAAAGGATATGCTTCTATGAAGAGATTGCCACTAATCGTTGAAAATGGATATGTTTCTCGAAAGAGGTTGCCAATTATCACTGAAGAAGGATAAGCTTCTCGAAAGTGATAGCCACTTATTGTTGAAGAAGGATAAGCTTCTTTGAAGAGATTTCCACTTACCGTTGAAAATAGATAAACTTCTCGAAAGAGATTGCCGCTTATCGTTAAAGAAGAATATGCTTCGCTAAAGAAATTGCCACTTATCGTTGGAAATGGATAAGCTTCTCGAAATAGATTGCCACTTATCACTGAGGAAGGATATGCATCTCGAATGAGATTTCCAATTATCGTTGAAGAAGGATACGCTTCTCGGAAGAGAATGCCACTTATCGTTGAAGAAGTATAAACTTCTCTAAAGAAATTGCCACTTATCTTTGAAAATGGATAAGCTTCTCCGAAGAGATTGCCACTTATCATTGACGAAGGATATGCTTCTATGAAGAGATTTCCACTAATCATTGAAAATGGATAAGCTTCTCGAAAGAGGTTGCCAATTATCGCTGAAGAAGGATACGCTTCTCGAAAGAGATTTCCATTTATCATTGAAGATGGATAAGCTTATTGAAAGAGATCACCACTTATCTTTGAAGACGGATAAGCTTCGTTGAAGAGATTGCCACTTATTGTTTAAATATGATAAGCTTCTCGAAAGAGATTTCTGCTTACCATTGAAGAAGAATTAGCTTCTCTGAAGAGATTTCCACTTATCGTTGAAGACGGATAATCTTCTCTGAAGAGATTGCCACTTACCTTTGAAGAAGGATAAGCTTCTCTGAATAGATTGCCACCAATCGTTGAAAATGGATAAGCTTCTCGAAAGTGGTTGTCACTTATTGTTGAAGAAGGATAAGCTTCTCTGAATAAATTGCCACTTATCGTTGAAAATGAATAAGCTTCTCGAAAGAGAATGCCTCTTATCGTTAAAGAAGAATACGCTTCACTAAAGAAATTGCCACTTATCGTTGAAAATGGATAAGCTTCTCGAAATATATAGCCATTTATCACTGAGGAAGGACATGCATCTCGAATGAGATTTCCAATTTTCGTTGAAAAAGGATAAGCTTCTAGAAAGAGAATCCCACTTATCGCTGAAGAAGGATAAACTTCTCTAAAGAAATTGCCACTTATCTTTGAAAATGGATAAGCTTCTCCAAAGAGGTTGCCACTTATCGTTGACGAAGGATATGCTTCTATGAAGAGATTGCCACTAATCGTTGAAAATGGATAAGCTTCTCGAAAGAGGTTGCCAATTATCACTAAAGAAGGATAAGCTTCTCGAAAGAGATTTCCATTTATCGTTGAAGATGGATAAGCTTCTTGAAAGAAATTTCCACTTATCTTTGAAGAAGGATAAACTTCTATGAAGAGATTGCCACTTATTGTTTAAAATAGATAAGCTTCTCGGAAGAGATTTCTGCTTAACATTGAAGAAGAATAAGCTTCTCTGAAGAGATTTTCACTTATCGTTAAAGACGGATAATCTTCTCTGAAGAGATTGCCACTCACCCTTGAAGAAGGAAAAGCTTCTCTTAAGAGATTGCCACCTATCGATGAAAATGGATAAGCTTCTCGAAAGTGATTGCCAGTTATTGTTAAAGAAGGATAATCTTCTCTGAAGAGATTGCCACTTATCGTTGAAAATGGATAAGCTTCTCGAAAAAGATTGCCACTTATCATTAAAGAAGGATACACTTCGCTAAAGAAATTTCCACTTATCGTTGAAAATGGATAAGCTTCTCGAAATAGATTGCCACTTATCGCTGAGGAAGGTTATGCATCTCGAAAGAGATTTCCAATTATTGTTGAAGAAGGATAAGCTTCTCGAAAGAGAATGCCTCTTATCGTTGAAGAAGGATAAGCTTCTATGAAGTAATTTCCACTTATCTTTGAAAATGGATAAGCTTCTCCGAAGAGATTGCCACTTATCATTGACGAAAGATATTATTCTATGAAGAGATAGCCACTAATCGTTGAAAATGGAAAAGCTTCTCGAAAGAGGTTGCCAATTAACGCTGAAGAAGGATAAGCTTCTCGAAAGAGATTTCCATTTATCGTTGAAGATGGATAACCTTCACGAAAGAGATTGCCACTTATCTTTGAAGACGGATAAGCTTCTATGAAGATATTGCCACTTATTGTTTAAAATGGATAAGCTTGTCGAAAGAGATTTTTGATTACCATTGGAGAAGAATAAGTTTCTCTGAAGAGATTTTCACTTGTCGTTGAAGACGGATAATCTTCTTTGAAGAGATAGCCACTTACCATTGAAGAAGGATAAGTTTCTCTGAAGAGATTTCCACCTATCGTTTAAAATGGATAAGCTTCTCGAAAGTTGTTGCCACTTATTGTTGAAGAAGGATAAGCTTTTCTGAAGAGATTGCCACTTATCGTTGAAAATGGAATAGCTTCTCGAAAGATATTGCCATAGATAAAGAAGGATAGGCTTCTCAAAAGAAATTGCCACTTATCGTTGAAAATGGATAAGCTTCTCGAAATAGATTTCCACTTATCGCTGATGAAAGATATGCATCTCGAAAGATATTTCCAATTATCGTTGAAGAATGATAAGCTTATAGAAAGAGAATGCCACTTATCGTTGAAGAAGGATAAGCTTCTCTGAAGAAATTTCCACTTATCTTTGAAAATGGATAAGCTTCTTCGAAGAGATTGCCCCTTATCAATGACGAAGGATATGCTTCTATGAAGAGATTGCCACTAATCGTTGAAAATGGATAAGTTTCTCGAAAGAGGATGCCAATTATCACTGAAGAAGGATAAGCTTCTCGAAAGATATTTCCATTTATTGTTGAAGATGGATAAGCTTCTTGAAAGAGATTTCCACTTATCTTTGAAGAAGGATAAGCTTCTATGAAGAGATTGCCACTGATTTTTTAAAATGGAGAAGCTTCTCGAAAGAGATTTCTGCATAACATTGAAGAAGAATAATCATCTCTGAAGAGATTGCCGCTTACCTTTAAAGAAGGATAAGCTTCTCTTAAGAGATTCCCACCTATCGATGAAAATGGATAAGCTTTTAGAAAGTGATTGCCACTTATCGTTAAAGAAGGATAAGCTTCGCTAAATAAATTTCCACTTATCGTTGAAAACGGATAAGTTTTTCGAAATAGATTGCCACATATCGCTGAGGAAGGTTATGCATCTTGAAAGAAATTTCTAATTATCGTTGAAGAAGGATAAGCTTCTCGAAAGAGAATTCCACTTATCTTTGAAGAAGGATAAGCTTCTCTGAAGAAATTTCCACTTATCTTTGAAAATGGATAAGCTTCTCCGAAGAGATTGCCACTTATCGTTGACGAAGGATATGCTTCTATGAAGAGATAGCCATTAATCGTTGATAATGGATAAGTGTCTCGAAAGAGATTTCCATTTATCGTTGAAGATGGGTAAGTTTCTTGAAATAGATTGCCACTTATCCTTAAAGAAGGATAAGCTTCTATGAAGAGATAGCCACTTATTGTTGAAAATGGATAAGCTTCTCGAAAGATATTTTCGATTACCATTAGAAGAAGAATAAGCTTCTCTAAAGAGATTTTCACTTATCGTTGAAAATGGATATTCTTCTCCGAATAAATTGACACTTATCACTAAGGAAGGATATGCATCTCGAATGAGATTTCCAATCATCGTTGAAGAAGGATAGGCTTCTCAAAAAAGAGAATGCCACTTATCGTTGAAGAAGCATAAGCTTCTCTAAAGAAATTGCCACTTATCTTTGGAAATGGATAAGCTTCTCCGAAGAGATTTCCACTTATCGTTGACGAAGGATGTGCTTCTATGAAGATATTGCCACTAATCGTTGAAAATGGATAAGCCTCTCGAAAGAGGTTGCCAATTATCACTAAAGAAGGATAAGCTTCTCGAAAGAGATTTCCATTTATCGTTGAAGATGGATAAGCTTCTTGAAAGAGATTTCCACTTATCTTTGAAGAAGGATAAACTTCTATGAAGAGATTGCCACTTATTGTTTAAAATGGATAAGCTTCTCGGAAGAGATTTCTGCTTAACATTGAAGAAGAATAAGCTTCTCTGAAGAGATTTTCACTTATCGTTAAAGACGGATAATCTTCTCTGAAGAGATTGCCACTCACCTTTGAAGAAGGATAAGCTTCTCTTAAGAGATTGCCACCTATCGATGAAAATGGATAAGCTTCTCGAAAGTGATTGCCACTTATTGTTAAAGAAGGATAATCTTCTCTGAAGAGATTGCCACTTTATCATTGAAAATGGATAAGCTTCTCGAAAGAGATTGCCACTTATCATTAAAGAAGGATACGCTTCGCTAAAGAAATTGCCACTTAACGTTGAAAATGGATAAGCTTCTCGAAATAGATTGCCACTTATCGCTGAGGAAGGTTATGCATCTCGAAAGAGATTTCCAATTATCGTTGAAGAAGGATAAGCTTCTCGAAAGAGAATGCCACTTATCATTGAAGAAGGATAAGCTTCTCTTAAGTAATTTCCACTTATCTTTGAAAATGGATAAGCTTCTCCGAAGATATTGCCACTTATCATTGACGAAGGACATTATTCTTGAAGAGATAGCCACTAATCGTTGAAAATGGAAAAGCTTCTCGAAAGAGGTTGCCAATTAACGCTGAAGAAGGATAAGCTTCTCGAAAGAGATTTCCATTTATCGTTGAAGATGGATAAGCTTCACGAAAGAGATTGCCACTTATCTTTGAAGACGGATAAGCTTCTATGATGATATTGCCACTTATTGTTTAAAATGGATAAGCTTGTCGAAAGAGATTTTTGCTTACCATTGGAGAAACATAAGTTTCTCTGAAGAGATTTTCACTTATCGTTGAAGACGGATAATATTCTTTAAAGAGATAGCCACTTATCATTGAAGAAGGATAAGCTTTTCTGAAGAGATTGCCACTTATCGTTGAAAATGGATAAGCTTCTCGAAATAGATTGCCACTTATCACTGAGGAAGGATATGCATCTCGAAATAGATTTCAAATTATCGTTGAAGAAGGATAAGCTTCTAGAAAGAGAATGCCACTTATCGTTGAAGAAGGATAAGCTTATCTGAAGAAATTTCCACTTATCTTTGAAAATGGATAAGCTTCTTCGAAGAGATTGCCACTTATCGTTGACGAAGGATATGCTTCTATGAAGAGATTGCCACTAATCGTTGAAAATGGATAAGCTTCTCGAAAGAGGATGCCAATTATCACTGAAGAAGGATAAGCTTCTCGAAAGATATTTCCATTTATTGTTGAAGATAGATAAGCTTCTTGAAAGAGATTGCCACTTATCTTTGAAGAAGGATAAGCTTCTATGAAGAAATTTCCACTGATTTTTTAAAATGGAGAAGCTTCTCGAAAGAGATTTATGCTTAACATTGAAGAAGAATAAGCTTCTCTGAAGAGATTTTCATTTGTCATTGAAGACGGATAATCATCTCTGAAGAGATTGCCACTTACCTTTAAAGAAGGATAAGCTTCTCTTAAGAGATTGCCACCTATCGATGAAAAAGGATAAGCTTCTGGAAAGTGATTGCCACTTCTTGTTGAATAAGGATAATCTTCTTTGAAGAGATTGCCATTTATCATTGAAAATGGATAAGTTTCTCGAAAGAGATTGCCACTTATCGTTAAAGAAGGATACGCTTCGCTAAATAAATTTCCACTTATCGTTGAAAACGGATAAATTTCCCGAAATAGATTGCCACTTATCGCTGAGAAAGGTTATGCATCTCGAAAGAAATTTCCAATTATCGTTGAAGAAGGATAAGCTTCTCGAAAGATAATGCCACTTATCTTTGAAGAAGGATAAGCTTCTCTGAAGAAATTTCCACTTATCTTTGAAAATGGATAAGCTTCTCCGAAGAGATTGCCACTTATCGTTGACGAAGGATACGCTTCTATGAAGAGATAGCCATTAATCGTTGATAATGGATAAGTGTCTCGAAAGAGATTTCCATTTATCGTTGAAGATGGGTAAGCTTCTTGAAATAGATTGCCACTTATCTTTAAATAAGGATAAGCTTCTATGAAGAGATAGCCACTTATTGTTGAAAATGGATAAGCTTCTCGAAAGATATTTTCGATTACCATTAGAAGAAGAATAAGCTTCTCTAAAGAGACTTTCACTTATCGTTGAAAATGGGTATTCTTCTCTGAATAGATTGCCACTTATCACTAAGGAAGGATATGCATCTCGAATGAGATTTCCAATTATCGTTGAAGAAAGATACGCTTCTCAAAAAAGAGAATGCCACTTATCGTAGAAGAAGGATAAGCTTCTCTAAAGAAATTGCCACTTATCTTTGAAAATGGATAAGCTTCTCCGAAGTGATTGCCACTTATTATTGACGAAGGATGTGCTTCTATGAAGAGATTGCCACTAATCGTTGAAAATGGATAAGCATCTCGAAAGAGGTTGCCAATTATCACTGAAGAAGGATAAGCTTCTCGAAAGAGATTTCCATTTATCGTTGAAGATGGATAAGATTCTTGAAAGAGATTTCCACTTATCTTTGAAGAAGAATAAACTTCTATGAAGAAATTACCACTTATTGTTTAAAATGGATAAGCTTCTCGGAAGAGATTTCTGCTTAACATTGAAGAAGAATAAGCTTCTCTGAAGAGATTTTCACTTATCGTTAAAGACGGATAATCTTCTCTGAAGAGATTTCCACTCACCTTTGAAGAAGGATAAGCTTCTCTTAAGAGATTGCCACCTATCGATGAAAATGGATAAGCTTCTCGAAAGTGATTGCCACTTATTGTTAAAGAAGGATAATCTTCTCTGAAGAGATTGCCACTTATCGTTGAAATTGGATAAGCTTCTCTAAAGAGATTGCTACTTATCATTAAAGAAGGATACGCTTTGCTAAAGAAATTGCCACTTATCGTTGAAAATGGATAAGCTTCTCGAAATAGATTGCCACTTATCGCTGAGGAAGGTTATCGTTGAAGAAGGATAAGCTTCTCGAAAGAGGATGCCACTTATCGTTGAAGAAGGATAAGCTTCTCTGAAGTAATTTCCACTTATCTTTGAAAATGGATAAGCTTCTCCGAAGAGATTGCCACTTATCGTTGACGAAGGACATTATTCTATGAAGAGATAGCCACTAATCGTTGAAAATGGAAAAGCTTCTCGAAAGAGGTTGCCAATTAACGCTGAAGAAGGATAAGCTTCTCGAAAGAGATTTCCATTTATCTTTGAAGATGGATAAGCTTCGTGAAAGAGATTGCCACTTATCTTTGAAGACGAATAAGTTTCTTTGAAGATATTGCCACTTATTGTTTAAAATGGATAAGCTTGTCGAAAGAGATTTTTGCTTACCATTTGAGAAGAATAAGTTTCTCTGAAGAGATTTTCACTTATCGTTGAAGACGGATAATCTTCTTTGAAGATATAGCCACTTACCATTGAAGAAGGATAAGCTTCCCTGAAGAGATTTCCACCTATCGTTGAAAATGGATAAGCTTCTCGAAATAGATTGCCACTTATCGCTGAGGAAGGTTATGCATCTCGAAAGAGATTTCCAATTATCGTTGAAGAAGGATAAGCTTCTCGAAAGAGAATGCCACTTATCATTGAAGAAGGATAAGCTTCTCTTAAGTAATTTCCACTTATCTTTGAAAATGGATAAGCTTCTCCGAAGATATTGCCACTTATCATTGACGAAGGACATTATTCTTGAAGAGATAGCCACTAATCGTTGAAAATGGAAAAGCTTCTCGAAAGAGGTTGCCAATTAACACTGAAGAAGGATAAGCTTCTCGAAAGAGATTTCCATTTATCGTTGAAGATGGATAAGCTTCACGAAAGAGATTGCCACTTATCTTTGAAGACGGATAAGCTTCTATGATGATATTGCCACTTATTGTTTAAAATGGATAAGCTTGTCGAAAGAGATTTTTGCTTACCATTGGAGAAGAATAAGTTTCTCTGAAGAGATTTTCACTTATCGTTGAAGACGGATAATATTCTTTAAAGAGATAGCCACTTATCATTGAAGAAGGATAAGCTTCTCTGAAGAGATTTCAACCTATCGTTGAAAATGGATAAGTTTCTCGAAAATGGTTGCCACTTATTGTTGAAGAAGGATAAGCTTTTCTGAAGAGATTGCCACTTATCGTTGAAAATGGATAAGCTTCTCGAAATAGATTGCCACTTATCACTGAGGAAGGATATGCATCTCGAAATAGATTTCCAATTATCGTTGAAGAAGGATAAGCTTCTAGAAAAAGAATGCCACTTATCGTTGAAGAAGGATAAGCTTATCTGAAGAAATTTCCACTTATCTTTGAAGATGGATAAGCTTCTTCGAAGAGATTGCCACTTATCGTTGACGAAGGATATGCTTCTATGAAGAGATTGCCACTAATCGTTGAAAATGGATAAGCTTCTCGAAAGAGGATGCCAATTATCACTGAAGAAGGATAAGCTTCTCGAAAGATATTTCCATTTATTGTTGAAGATAGATAAGCTTCTTGAAAGAGATTGCCACTTATCTTTGAAGAAGGATAAGCTTCTATGAAGAGATTTCCACTGATTTTTTAAAATGGAGAAGCTTCTCGAAAGAGATTTATGCTTAACATTGAAGAAGAATAAGCTTCTCTGAAGAGATTTTCATTTGTCATTGAAGACGGATAATCATCTCTGAAGAGATTGCCACTTACCTTTAAAGAAGGATAAGTTTCTCTTAAGAGATTGCCACCTATCGATGAAAAAGGATAAGCTTCTGGAAAGTGATTGCCACTTCTTGTTGAATAAGGATAATCTTCTTTGAAGAGATTGCCATTTATCATTGAAAATGGATAAGTTTCTCGAAAGAGATTGCCACTTATCGTTAAAGAAGGATACGCTTCGCTAAATAAATTTCCACTTATCGTTGAAAACGGATAAATTTCCCGAAATAGATTGCCACTTATCGCTGAGAAAGGTTATGCATCTCGAAAGAAATTTCCAATTATCGTTGAAGAAGGATAAGCTTCTCGAAAGATAATGCCACTTATCTTTGAAGAAGGATAAGCTTCTCTGAAGAAATTTCCACTTATCTTTGAAAATGGATAAGCTTCTCCGAAGAGATTGCCACTTATCGTTGACGAAGGATACGCTTCTATGAAGAGATAGCCATTAATCGTTGATAATGGATAAGTGTCTCGAAAGAGATTTCCATTTATCGTTGAAGATGGGTAAGCTTCTTGAAATAGATTGCCACTTATCTTTAAATAAGGATAAGCTTCTATGAAGAGATAGCCACTTATTGTTGAAAATGGATAAGCTTCTCGAAAGATATTTTCGATTACCATTAGAAGAAGAATAAGCTTCTCTAAAGAGACTTTCACTTATCGTTGAAAATGGGTATTCTTCTCTGAATAGATTGCCACTTATCACTAAGGAAGGATATGCATCTCGAATGAGATTTCCAATTATCGTTGAAGAAAGATACGCTTCTCAAAAAAGAGAATGCCACTTATCGTTGAAGAAGGATAAGCTTCTCTAAAGAAATTGCCACTTATCTTTGAAAATGGATAAGCTTCTCCGAAGTGATTGCCACTTATCATTGACGAAGGATGTGCTTCTATGAAGAGATTGCCACTAATCGTTGAAAATGGATAAGCATCTCGAAAGAGGTTGCCAATTATCACTGAAGAAGGATAAGCTTCTCGAAAGAGATTTCCATTTATCGTTGAAGATGGATAAGATTCTTGAAAGAGATTTCCACTTATCTTTGAAGAAGAATAAACTTCTATGAAGAAATTACCACTTATTGTTTAAAATGGATAAGCTTCTCGGAAGAGATTTCTGCTTAACATTGAAGAAGAATAAGCTTCTCTGAAGAGATTTTCACTTATCGTTAAAGACGGATAATCTTCTCTGAAGAGATTTCCACTCACCTTTGAAGAAGGATAAGCTTCTCTTAAGAGATTGCCACCTATCGATGAAAATGGATAAGCTTCTCGAAAGTGATTGCCACTTATTGTTAAAGAAGGATAATCTTCTCTGAAGAGATTGCCACTTATCGTTGAAATTGGATAAGCTTCTCTAAAGAGATTGCTACTTATCATTAAAGAAGGATACGCTTTGCTAAAGAAATTGCCACTTATCGTTGAAAATGGATAAGCTTCTCGAAATAGATTGCCACTTATCGCTGAGGAAGGTTATCGTTGAAGAAGGATAAGCTTCTCGAAAGAGGATGCCACTTATCGTTGAAGAAGGATAAGCTTCTCTGAAGTAATTTCCACTTATCTTTGAAAATGGATAAGCTTCTCCGAAGAGATTGCCACTTATCATTGACGAAGGACATTATTCTATGAAGAGATAGCCACTAATCGTTGAAAATGGAAAAGCTTCTCGAAAGAGGTTGCCAATTAACGCTGAAGAAGGATAAGCTTCTCGAAAGAGATTTCCATTTATCTTTGAAGATGGATAAGCTTCGTGAAAGAGATTGCCACTTATCTTTGAAGACGAATAAGTTTCTTTGAAGATATTGCCACTTATTGTTTAAAATGGATAAGCTTGTCGAAAGAGATTTTTGCTTACCATTTGAGAAGAATAAGTTTCTCTGAAGAGATTTTCACTTATCGTTGAAGACGGATAATCTTCTTTGAAGATATAGCCACTTACCATTGAAGAAGGATAAGCTTCCCTGAAGAGATTTCCACCTATCGTTGAAAATGGATAAGCTTCTCGAAAGTGGTTGCCACTTATTGTTGAAGAAGGATAAGCTTTTCTGAAGAGATTGCCATTTATCGTTGAAAATGGAATAGCTTCTCGAAAGATATTTCCATAGATAAAGAAGGATAGGCTTCTCGAAAGAAATTGCCACTTATCGTTGAAAATGGATAAGCTTCTCGAAATAGATTTCCACTTATCGCTGAGGAAAGATATGCATCTCGAAAGATATGCATCACGAAAGATATTTCCAATTATCGTTGAAGAATGATAAGCTTCTAGAAAGAGAATGCCACTTATCGTTGAAGAAGGATAAGCTTCTCTGAAGAAATTTCCACATATCTTTGAAAATGGATAACCTTCTTCAAAGAGATTGCCACTTATCGTTGACGAAGAATATGCTTCTATGAAGAGATTGCCACTAATTGTTGAAAATGGATAAGCTTCTCGAAAGAGGTTGCCAATTATCACTGAAGAAGGATAAGGTTCTCGAAATATATTTCTATTTATTGTTGAAGATGGATAAGCTTCTTGAAAGAGATTGCCTCTTATCTTTGAAGAAGGATAAGCTTCTATGAAGAGATTGCCACTGATTTTTTAAAATGGAGAAGCTTCTCGAAAGAGATTTCTTCTTAACATTGAAGAAGAATAAGCTTCTCTGAAGAGATTTTCATTTATCATTGAAGACGGATAATCATCTCTGAAGAGATTGCCACTTACCTTTAAAGAAGGATAAGCTTCTCTTAAGAGATTTCCACCTATCGATTAAAATGGATAAGCTTATCGAAAGTGATTGCCACTTATTGTTGAATAAGGATAATCTTCTCTGAAGAGATTGCCACTTATCATTGAAAATGGATAAGCTTCTCGAAAGAGATTGCCATTTATCGTTAAAGAAGGATACGCTTCGCTTAAGAAATTGCCACTTATCGTTGAAAACGGATAAGTTTCTCGAAATAGATTGCCACTTATCGCTGAGGAAGGTTATGCATCTCGATAGAGATTTCCAATTATCGTTGAAGAAGGATAAGCTTCTCGAAAGAGAATGCCACTTATCCTTGAAGAAGGATAAGCTTCTCTAAAGAAATTGCCACTTATCTTTGAAAATGGTTAAGCTTCTCCGAAGAGATTGCCACTTATCATTGACGAAGGATATGCTTCTATAAAGAGATTGCCACAAATCGTTGAAAATGGATAAGCTTCTCGAAAGAGGTTGCCAATTATCGCTGAAGAAGGATAAGCTTCTCGAAAGAGATTTCCATTTATCGCTGAAGATGGATAAGCTTCTTGAAAGAGATTGCCACTTACCATTGAAGACGGATAAGCTTCTATGAAAAGATTGCCACTTATTGTTTAAAATGGATAAGCTTGTCGAAAGAGATTTTTGCTTGCCATTGGAGAAGAATAAGCTTCTCTGAATAGATTTTCACTTATCGTTGAAGACGGATAATCTTCTCTGAAGAGATTGCCACTTACCTCTGAAGAAGGATAAACTTCTCTTAAGAGATTGCCACCTATCGTTGAAAATGGATTAGCTTCTCGAAAGTGGTTGCAACTTATTGTTGAAGAAGGGTAAGCTTCTCTGATGAGATTGCCACTTATCGTTGAAAATGGATAAGCTTCTTGAAAGAGATTGCCACTTATTGTTAAGGAAGGATACGTTTCGCTTAAGAAATTGCCACTTATCGTTGAAAATGGATAAGTTTCTCGAAATTGATTGCCACTTATCGCTGAGGAAGAATATGCATCTCGAAAGAGATTTCAAATTATCGTTGTAGAAGGATAAGCTTCTAGAAAGAGAATGCCAATTATCGTTGAAGAAGGATAAGCTTCTCTGAAGAAATTTCCACTTATCTTTGAATATGGATAAGATTCTCCGAAGAGATTGCCACTTATCGTTGACGAAGGATATGCTTCTATGAAGAGATAGCCATTAATCGTTGAAAATGGATAAGCGTCGCGAAAGAGATTTCCTTTTATCGTTGAAGATGGGTAAGCTTCTTGAAATAGATTGCCACTTATCTTTAAAGAAGGATAAGCTTCTATGAAGAGATTGCCACTTATCGTTAAAGAAGGATATGCTTCGCTAAAGAAATTTCCACTTATCGTTGAAAATGGATAAGCTTCTCTAAATATATTGCCATTTATCGCTGAGGAAGCATATGCATATCATAAGAGATTTCCAATTATCGTTGAAGAAGAATAAGCTTCTAGAAAGTGAATGCCAATTATCGTTGAAGAAGGATAAGCTTCTTTGAAGAAATTTCCACTTATCTTTGAAAATGGATAAGCTTCTCCGAAGAGATTGCCACTTATCGTTGACGAAGGATATGCTTCTATGAAGAGATTGCCACTAATCGTTGAAAATGGATAAGCTTCTCGAAAGAGGTTGCCAGTTATCGCTGAAGAAGGATAAGCTTCTCGAAAGAGATTTCCTTTTATCGTTGAAGATGGATAAGCTTCTTGAAATAGATTGCCACTTATCTTTAAATAAGGATAAGCTTCTATGAAGAGATAGCCACTTATTGTTTAAAATTGATAAGCTTGTCGAAATAGATTTTTGCTTACCATTGGAGAAGAATAAGCTTCTCTGAAGAGATTTTCACTTATCGTTGAAGACGGATAATCTTCTCTAAAGAGATTTCCACTTACCTCTGAAGAAGGATAAGCTTCTCTTAAGAGATTACCACCTATCGTTAAAAATGGATAAGCTTCTCGAAAGTGGTTGCAACTTATTGTTGAAGAAGGGTAAGCTTCTCTGAAGAGATTGCCACTTATCGTTGAAAATGGATAAGCTTCTCGAAAGAGATTGCCACTTATCGTTAAGGAAGGATACGCTTCGCTTAGAAAATTGCCACTTATCGTTGAAAATGGATAAGTTTCTCAAAATTGATTGCCACTTATCGCTGAGGAAGAATATGCATCTCGATAGAGATTTCCAATTATCGTTGAAGAAGGATAAGCTTCTAGAAAGAGAATGCCAATTATCGTTGAAGAAGGATAAGCTTCTCTGAAGAAATTCCCACTTATCTTTGAAAATGGATAAGCTTCTCCGAAGAGATTGCCACTTATCATTGACGAAGGATATGCTTCTATGAAGAGATAGCCATTAATCGTTGAAAATGGATAAAGAGATTTCCTTTTATCGTTGAAGATGGGTAAGCTTCTTGAAATAGATTGCCACTTATCTTTAAAGAAGGATAAGCTTCTATGAAGAGATTGCCACTTATCGTTAAAGAAGGATACGCTTCGCTAAAGAAATTTCCACTTATCGTTGAAAATGGATAAGCTTCTCGAAATATATTGCCATTTATCGCTGAGGAAGCATATGCATATCATAAGAGATTTCCAATTATCGTTGAAGAAGAATAAGCTTCTAGAAAGTGAATGCCAATTATCGTTGAAGAATGATAAGCTTCTTTGATGAAATTTCCACTTATCTTTGAAAATGGATAAGCTTCTCCGAAGAGATTGCCACTTATCGTTGACGAAGGATATGCTTCTATGAAGAGATTGCCACTAATCGTTGAAAATGGATAAGCTTCTCGAAAGAGGTTGCCAGTTATCGCTGAAGAAGGATAAGCTTTTCGAAAGAGATTTCCGTTTATCGTTGAAGATGGATAAGCTTCTTGAAAGAGATTGCCACTTATCTTTAAATAAGGATAAGCTTCTATGAAGAGATAGCCACTTATTGTTTAAAATTTATAGGCTTGTCGAAAGAGATTTTTGCTTACCATTGGAGAAGAATAAGCTTCTCTGAAGAGATTTTCACTTATCGTTGAAGACGGATAATCTTCTCTGAAGAGATTGTCATTTACCTCTGAAGAAGGATAAGCTTCTCTTAAGAGATTGCCACCTATCGTTGAAAATGGATAAGCTTCTCGAAAGTGGTTGAAAGTTATTGTTGAAGAAAGGTGAGCTTCTCTGAAGAGATTGCCACTTATCGTTGAAAATGGATATGCTTCTCGAAAGAGATTGCCACTTATCGTTAAGGAAGGATACGCTTCGCTTAAGAAATTGCCACTTATCGTTGAAAACGAATAAGTTTCTCGTAATTGATTGCCACTTATCGCTGAGGAAGAATATGTATCTCGAAAGAGATTTCCAATTATCGTTGCAGAAGGATAAGCTTCTAGAAAGAGAATGCCAATTATCGTTGAAGAAGGATAAGCTTCTCTGAAGAAATTTCCACTTATCTTTGAAAATGGATAAACTTCTCCGAAGAGATTGCCACTTATCGTTGACGAAGGATATGCTTCTATGAAGAGATAGCCATTAATCGTTGAAAATGGATAAGCGTCGCGAAAGAGATTTCCATTTATCGTTGAAGATGGGTAAGCTTCTTGAAATAGATTGCCACTTATCTTTAAAGAAGGATAAGCTTCTATGAAGAGATTGCCACTTATCGTTAAAGAAGGATACACTTCGCTAAAGAAATTTCCACTTATCGTTGAAAATGGATAAGCTTCTCGAAATATATTGCCACTTATCGCTGAGGAAGCATATGCATATCATAAGAGATTTCCAATTATCGTTGAAGAAGAATAAGCTTCTAGAAAGTGAATGCCAATTATCGTTGAAGAAGGATAAGCTTCTTTGAAGAAATTTCCACTTATCTTTGAAAATGGATAAGCTTCTCCGAAGAGATTGCCACATATCGTTGACGAAGGATATGCTTCTATGAAGAGATTGCCACTAATCGTTGAAAATGGATAAGCTTCTCGAAAGAGGTTGCCAGTTATCGCTGAAGAAGGATAAGCTTCTCGAAAGAGATTTCCGTTTATCGTTGAAGATGGATAAGCTTCTTGAAAGAGATTGCCACTTATCTTTAAATAAGGATAAGCTTCTATGAAGAGATAGCCATTTATTGTTTAAAATTGATAAGCTTTTCGAAAGAGATTTTTGCTTACCATTGGAGAAGAATAAGCTTCTCTGAAGAGATTTTCACTTATCGTTGAAGACGGATAATCTTCTCTGAAGAGATTGCCACTAACCTCTGAAGAAGGATAAGCTTCTCTTAAGAGATTACCACCTATCGTTAAAAATGGATAAGCTCTCGAAAGTGGTTGCAACTTATTGTTGAAGAAGGGTAAGCTTCTCTAAAGAGATTGCCACTTATCGTTGAAAATGGATAAGCTTCTCGAAAGAGATTGCCACTTATCGTTAAGGAAGGATACGCTTCGCTTAAGAAATTGCCACTTATCGTTGAAAATGGATAAGTTTCTCGAAATTGATTGCCACTTATCGCTGAGGAAGAATATGCATCTCGAAAGAGATTTCCAATTATCGTTGAAGAAGGATAAGCTTCTAGAAAGAGAATGCCAATTATCGTTGAAGAAGGATAAGCTTCTCTGAAGAAATTCCCACTTATCTTTGAAAATGGATAAGCTTCTCCGAAGAGATTGCCACTTATCGTTGACGAAGGATATGCTTCTATGAAGAGAGAGCCATTAATCGTTGAAAATGGATAAGCGTCGCGAAAGAGATTTCCTTTTATCGTTGAAGATGGGTAAGCTTCTTGAAATAGATTGCCACTAATCTTTAAAGAAGGATAAGCTTCTATGAAGAGATTGCCACTTATCGTTAAAGAAGGATACGCTTCGCTAAAGAAATTTCCACTTATCGTTGAAAATGGATAAGCTTCTCGAAATATATTGCCACTTATCGCTGAGGAAGCATATGCATATTCATAAGAGATTTCCAATTATCGTTGAAGAAGAATAAGCTTCTAGAAAGTGAATGCCAATTATCGTTGAAGAAGGATAAGCTTCTTTGAAGAAATTTCCACTTACCTTTGAAAATGGATAAGCTTCTCCGAAGAGATTGCCACTTATCGTTGACGAAGGATATGCTTCTATGAAGAGATTGCCACTAATCGTTGAAAATGGATAAGCTTCTCGAAAGAGGTTTCCAGTTATCGCTGAAGAAGGATAAGCTTCTCGAAAGAGATTTCCGTTTATCGTTGAAGATGGATAAGCTTCTTGAAAGAGATTGCCACTTATCTTTAAATAAGGATAAGCTTCTATGAAGAGATAGCCACTTATTGTTTAAAATTGATAAGCTTGTCGAAAGAGATTTTTGCTTACCATTGGAGAAGAATAAGCTTCTCTGAAGAGATTTTCACTTATCGTTGAAGACGGATAATCTTCTCTGAAGAGATTGCCACTTACCTCTGAAGAAGGATAAGCTTATCTTAAGAGATTACCACCTATCGTTAAAAATGGATAAGCTCTCGAAAGTGGTTGCAACTTATTGTTGAAGAAGGGTAAGCTTCTCTAAAGAGATTGCAACTTATCGTTGAAAATGGATAAGCTTCTCGAAAGAGATTGCCACTTATCGTTAAGGAAGGATACGCTTCGCTTAAGAAATTGCCACTTATCGTTGAAAATGGATAAGTTTCTCGAAATTGATTGCCACTTATCGCTGAGGAAGAATATGCATCTCGAAAGAGATTTCCAATTATCGTTGAAGAAGGATAAGCTTTTAGAAAGAGAATGCCAATTATCGTTGAAGAAGGATAAGCTTCTCTGAAGAAATTCCCACTTATCTTTGAAAATGGATAAGCTTCTTCGAAGAGATTGCCACTTATCGTTGATGAAGGATATGCTTCTATGAAGAGATAGCCATTAATCGTTGAAAATGGATAAGCGTCGCGAAAGAGATTTCCTTTTATCGTTGAAGATGGGTAAGCTTCTTGAAATAGATTGCCACTTATCTTTAAAGAAGGATAAGCTTCTATGAAGAGATTGCCACTTATCGTTAAAGAAGGATACGCTTCGCTAAAGAAATTTCCACTTATCGTTGAAAATGGATAAGCTTCTCGAAATATATTGCCATTTATCGCTGAGGAAGCATATGCATATCATAAGAGATTTCCAATTATCGTTGAAGAAGAATAAGCTTCTAGAAAGTGAATGCCAATTATTGTTGAAGAAGGATAAGCTTCTTTGAAGAAATTTCCACTTATCTTTGAAAATGGATAAGCTTCTCCGAAGAGATTGCCACTTATCGTTGACGAAGGATATGCTTCTATGAAGAGATTGCCACTAATCGTTGAAAATAGATAAGCTTCTCGAAAGAGGTTGCCAGTTATCACTGAAGAAGGATAAGCTTCTCGAAAGAGATTTCCGTTTATCGTTGAAGATGGATAAGCTTCTTGAAAGAGATTGCCACTTATCTTTAAATAAGGATAAGCTTCTATGAAGAGATAGCCACTTATTTTTTAAAATTGATAAGCTTGTCGAAAGAGATTTTTGCTTACCATTGGAGAAGAATAAGCTTCTCTGAAGAGATTTTCACTTATCGTTGAAGACGGATAATCTTCTCTGAAGAGATTGCCACTTACCTCTGAAGAAGGATAAGCTTCTCTTAAGAGATTACCACCTATCGTTAAAAATGGATAAGCTTCTCGAAAGTGGTGGCAACTTATTGTTGAAGAAGGGTAAGCTTCTATGAAGAGATTGCCACTTATCGTTGAAAATGGATAAGCTTCTCGAAAGAGATTGCCACTTATCGTTAAGGAAGGATACGCTTCGCTTAAGAAACTGCCACTTATCGTTGAAAATGGATAAGTTTCTCGAAATTGATTGCCACTTATCGCTGAGGAAGAATATGCATCTCGAAAGAGATTTCCAATTATCGTTGAAGAAGGATAAGCTTCTATAAAGAGAATGCCAATTATCGTTGAAGAAAGATAAGCTTCTCTGAAGAAATTTCCACTTATCTTTGAAAATGGATAAGCTTCTCCGAAGAGATTGCCACTTATCGTTGACGAAGGATATGCTTCTATGAAGAGATAGCCATTAATCATTGAAAATGTATAAGCGTCACGAAAGAGATTTCCATTTTTCGTTGAAGATGGGTAAGCTTCTTGAAATAGATTGCCACTTATCTTTAAAGAAGGATAAGCCTCTATGAAGGGATTGCCACTTATCGTTAAAGAAGGATACGCTTCGCTAAAGAAATTTCCACTTATCGTTGAAAATGGATAAGCTTCTCGAATTATATTGCCACTTATCACTGAGGAAGCATATGCATATCCTAAGAGATTTCCAATTATCGTTGAAGAAGAATAAGCTTCTAGAAAGTGAATGCCAATTATCGTTGAAGAAGGATAAGCTTCTTTGAAGAAATTTCCACTTATCTTTGAAAATGGATAAGCTTCTCCGAAGAGATTGCCACTTATCGTTGACGATGGATATGCTTCTATGAAGAGATTTCCACTAATCGTTGAAAATGGATAAGCTTCTCGAAAGAGGTTGCCAGTTATCGCTGAAGAAGGATAAGCTTCTCGAAAGAGATTTCCGTTTATCGTTGAAGATGGATAAGCTTCTTGAAAGAGATTGCCACTTATCTTTAAATAAGGATAAGCTTCTATGAAGAGATAGCCACTTATTATTTAAAATTGATAAGCTTGTCGAAAGAGATTTTTGCTTACCATTGGAGAAGAATAAGCTTCTCTGAAGAGATTTTCACTTATCGTTGATGACGGATAATCTTCTCTGAAGAGATTGCCATTTACCTCTGAAGAAGGATAAGCTTCTCTTAAGAGATTGCCACCTATCGTTGAAAATGGATAAGCTTCTCGAAAGTGGTTGAAACTTATTTTTGAAGAAAGGTAAGCTTCTTTGAAGAGATTGCCACTTATCGTTGAAAATGGATATGCTTCTCCAAAGAGATTGCCACTTATCGTTAAGGAAGGATACGCTTCGCTTAAGAAATTGCCACTTATCGTTGAAAATGGATAAGTTTCTCGAAATTGATTGCCACTTATCGCTGAGGAAGAATATGCATCTCGAAAGAGATTTCCAATTATCGTTGAAGAAGGATAAGCTTTTAGAAAGAGAATGCCAATTATCGTTGAAGAAGGATAAGCTTCTCTGAAGAAATTCCCACTTATCTTTGAAAATGGATAAGCTTCTTCGAAGAGATTGCCACTTATCGTTGATGAAGGATATGCTTCTATGAAGAGATAGCCATTAATCGTTGAAAATGGATAAGCGTCGCGAAAGAGATTTCCTTTTATCGTTGAAGATGGGTAAGCTTCTTGAAATAGATTGCCACTTATCTTTAAAGAAGGATAAGCTTCTATGAAGAGATTGCCACTTATCGTTAAAGAAGGATACGCTTCGCTAAAGAAATTTCCACTTATCGTTGAAAATGGATAAGCTTCTCGAAATATATTGCCATTTATCGCTGAGGAAGCATATGCATATCATAAGAGATTTCCAATTATCGTTGAAGAAGAATAAGCTTCTAGAAAGTGAATGCCAATTATTGTTGAAGAAGGATAAGCTTCTTTGAAGAAATTTCCACTTATCTTTGAAAATGGATAAGCTTCTCCGAAGAGATTGCCACTTATCGTTGACGAAGGATATGCTTCTATGAAGAGATTGCCACTAATCGTTGAAAATGGATAAGCTTCTCGAAAGAGGTTGCCAGTTATCACTGAAGAAGGATAAGCTTCTCGAAAGAGATTTCCGTTTATCGTTGAAGATGGATAAGCTTCTTGAAAGAGATTGCCACTTATCTTTAAATAAGGATAAGCTTCTATGAAGAGATAGCCACTTATTTTTTAAAATTGATAAGCTTGTCGAAAGAGATTTTTGCTTACCATTGGAGAAGAATAAGCTTCTCTGAAGAGATTTTCACTTATCGTTGAAGACGGATAATCTTCTCTGAAGAGATTGCCACTTACCTCTGAAGAAGGATAAGCTTCTCTTAAGAGATTACCACCTATCGTTAAAAATGGATAAGCTTCTCGAAAGTGGTTGCAACTTATTGTTGAAGAAGGGTAAGCTTCTATGAAGAGATTGCCACTTATCGTTGAAAATGGATAAGCTTCTCGAAAGAGATTGCCACTTATCGTTAAGGAAGGATACGCTTCGCTTAAGAAACTGCCACTTATCGTTGAAAATGGATAAGTTTCTCGAAATTGATTGCCACTTATCGCTGAGGAAGAATATGCATCTCGAAAGAGATTTCTAATTATCGTTGAAGAAGGATAAGCTTCTATAAAGAGAATGCCAATTATCGTTGAAGAAAGATAAGCTTCTCTGAAGAAATTTCCACTTATCTTTGAAAATGGATAAGCTTCTCCGAAGAGATTGCCACTTATCGTTGACGAAGGATATGCTTCTATGAAGAGATAGCCATTAATCATTGAAAATGTATAAGCGTCACGAAAGAGATTTCCATTTTTCGTTGAAGATGGGTAAGCTTCTTGAAATAGATTGCCACTTATCTTTAAAGAAGGATAAGCCTCTATGAAGGGATTGCCACTTATCGTTAAAGAAGGATACGCTTCGCTAAAGAAATTTCCACTTATCGTTGAAAATGGATAAGCTTCTCGAATTATATTGCCACTTATCACTGAGGAAGCATATGCATATCCTAAGAGATTTCCAATTATCGTTGAAGAAGAATAAGCTTCTAGAAAGTGAATGCCAATTATCGTTGAAGAAGGATAAGCTTCTTTGAAGAAATTTCCACTTATCTTTGAAAATGGATAAGCTTCTCCGAAGAGATTGCCACTTATCGTTGACGATGGATATGCTTCTATGAAGAGATTTCCACTAATCGTTGAAAATGGATAAGCTTCTCGAAAGAGGTTGCCAGTTATCGCTGAAGAAGGATAAGCTTCTCGAAAGAGATTTCCGTTTATCGTTGAAGATGGATAAGCTTCTTGAAAGAGATTGCCACTTATCTTTAAATAAGGATAAGCTTCTATGAAGAGATAGCCACTTATTATTTAAAATTGATAAGCTTGTCGAAAGAGATTTTTGCTTACCATTGGAGAAGAATAAGCTTCTCTGAAGAGATTTTCACTTATCGTTGAAGACGGATAATCTTCTCTGAAGAGATTGCCATTTACCTCTGAAGAAGGATAAGCTTCTCTTAAGAGATTGCCACCTATCGTTGAAAATGGATAAGCTTCTCGAAAGTGGTTGAAACTTATTTTTGAAGAAAGGTAAGCTTCTTTGAAGAGATTGCCACTTATCGTTGAAAATGGATATGCTTCTCCAAAGAGATTGCCACTTATCGTTAAGGAAGGATACGCTTCGCTTAAGAAATTGCCACTTATCGTTGAAAATGGATAAGTTTCTCGAAATTGATTGCCACTTATCGCTGAGGAAGAATATGCATCTCGAAAGAGATTTCCAATTATCGTTGAAGAAGGATAAGCTTTTAGAAAGAGAATGCCAATTATCGTTGAAGAAGGATAAGCTTCTCTGAAGAAATTCCCACTTATCTTTGAAAATGGATAAGCTTCTTCGAAGAGATTGCCACTTATCGTTGATGAAGGATATGCTTCTATGAAGAGATAGCCATTAATCGTTGAAAATGGATAAGCGTCGCGAAAGAGATTTCCTTTTATCGTTGAAGATGGGTAAGCTTCTTGAAATAGATTGCCACTTATCTTTAAAGAAGGATAAGCTTCTATGAAGAGATTGCCACTTATCGTTAAAGAAGGATACGCTTCGCTAAAGAAATTTCCACTTATCGTTGAAAATGGATAAGCTTCTCGAAATATATTGCCATTTATCGCTGAGGAAGCATATGCATATCATAAGAGATTTCCAATTATCGTTGAAGAAGAATAAGCTTCTAGAAAGTGAATGCCAATTATTGTTGAAGAAGGATAAGCTTCTTTGAAGAAATTTCCACTTATCTTTGAAAATGGATAAGCTTCTCCGAAGAGATTGCCACTTATCGTTGACGAAGGATATGCTTCTATGAAGAGATTGCCACTAATCGTTGAAAATGGATAAGCTTCTCGAAAGAGGTTGCCAGTTATCACTGAAGAAGGATAAGCTTCTCGAAAGAGATTTCCGTTTATCGTTGAAGATGGATAAGCTTCTTGAAAGAGATTGCCACTTATCTTTAAATAAGGATAAGCTTCTATGAAGAGATAGCCACTTATTTTTTAAAATTGATAAGCTTGTCGAAAGAGATTTTTGCTTACCATTGGAGAAGAATAAGCTTCTCTGAAGAGATTTTCACTTATCGTTGAAGACGGATAATCTTCTCTGAAGAGATTGCCACTTACCTCTGAAGAAGGATAAGCTTCTCTTAAGAGATTACCACCTATCGTTAAAAATGGATAAGCTTCTCGAAAGTGGTGGCAACTTATTGTTGAAGAAGGGTAAGCTTCTATGAAGAGATTGCCACTTATCGTTGAAAATGGATAAGCTTCTCGAAAGAGATTGCCACTTATCGTTAAGGAAGGATACGCTTCGCTTAAGAAATTGCCACTTATCGTTGAAAATGGATAAGTTTCTCGAAATTGATTGCCACTTATCGCTGAGGAAGAATATGCATCTCGAAAGAGATTTCCAATTATCGTTGAAGAAGGATAAGCTTCTATAAAGAGAATGCCAATTATCGTTGAAGAAAGATAAGCTTCTCTGAAGAAATTTCCACTTATCTTTGAAAATGGATAAGCTTCTCCGAAGAGATTGCCACTTATCGTTGACGAAGGATATGCTTCTATGAAGAGATAGCCATTAATCATTGAAAATGTATAAGCGTCACGAAAGAGATTTCCATTTTTCGTTGAAGATGGGTAAGCTTCTTGAAATAGATTGCCACTTATCTTTAAAGAAGGATAAGCCTCTATGAAGGGATTGCCACTTATCGTTAAAGAAGGATACGCTTCGCTAAAGAAATTTCCACTTATCGTTGAAAATGGATAAGCTTCTCGAATTATATTGCCACTTATCGCTGAGGAAGCATATGCATATCCTAAGAGATTTCCAATTATCGTTGAAGAAGAATAAGCTTCTAGAAAGTGAATGCCAATTATCGTTGAAGAAGGATAAGCTTCTTTGAAGAAATTTCCACTTATCTTTGAAAATGGATAAGCTTCTCCGAAGAGATTGCCACTTATCGTTGACGATGGATATGCTTCTATGAAGAGATTTCCACTAATCGTTGAAAATGGATAAGCTTCTCGAAAGAGGTTGCCAGTTATCGCTGAAGAAGGATAAGCTTCTCGAAAGAGATTTCCGTTTATCGTTGAAGATGGATAAGCTTCTTGAAAGAGATTGCCACTTATCTTTAAATAAGGATAAGCTTCTATGAAGAGATAGCCACTTATTATTTAAAATTGATAAGCTTGTCGAAAGAGATTTTTGCTTACCATTGGAGAAGAATAAGCTTCTCTGAAGAGATTTTCACTTATCGTTGAAGACGGATAATCTTCTCTGAAGAGATTGCCATTTACCTCTGAAGAAGGATAAGCTTCTCTTAAGAGATTGCCACCTATCGTTGAAAATGGATAAGCTTCTCGAAAGTGGTTGAAACTTATTTTTGAAGAAAGGTAAGCTTCTTTGAAGAGATTGCCACTTATCGTTGAAAATGGATATGCTTCTCCAAAGAGATTGCCACTTATCGTTAAGGAAGGATACGCTTCGCTTAAGAAATTGCCACTTATCGTTGAAAACGGATAAGTTTCTCGAAATTAATTGCCACTTATCGCTGAGGAAGAATATACATCTCGAAAGAGATTTCCAATTATCGTTGAAGAAGGATAAGCTTCTAGAAAGAGAATGCCAATTATCGTTGAAGAAGGATAAGCTTCTCTGAAGAAATTTCCACTTATCTTTGAAAATGGATAAGCTTCTCCTAAGAGATTTCCACTTGTTGTTGACGAAGGATATGCTTCAATGAAGAGATAGCCATTAATTGTTGAAAATGGATAAGCGTCGCGAAAGAGATTTCCATTTATCGTTGAAGATGGGTAAGCTTC
The DNA here is from genome assembly GCA_963859935.3 of Lathyrus sativus. Lineage (NCBI taxonomy): Eukaryota > Viridiplantae > Streptophyta > Magnoliopsida > Fabales > Fabaceae > Lathyrus > Lathyrus sativus. The sequence continues at coordinate 238,606,157 of OZ012738.1, read as the reverse complement.
TTGAAATAGATTGCCACTTATCTTTAAAGAAGGATAAGCTTCTATGAAGAGATTGCCACTTATCGTTAAAGAAGGATACGCTTCGCTAAAGAAATTTCCACTTATCGTTGAAAATGGATAAGCTTCTCGAAATATATTGCCACTTATCGCTGAGGAAGCATATGCATATCATAAGAGATTTCCAATTATCGTTGAAGAAGAATAAGCTTCTAGAAAGTGAATGCCAATTATCGTTGAACAAGGATAAGCTTCTTTGAAGAAATTTCCACTTATCTTTGAAAATGGATAAGTTTCTCCGAAGAGATTGCCACTTATCGTTGACGAAGGATATGCTTCTATGAAGAGATTGCCACTAATCGTTGAAAATGGATAAGCTTCTCGAAAGAGGTTGCCAGTTATCGCTGAAGAAGGATAAGCTTCTCGAAAGAGATTTTCGTTTATCGTTGAAGATGGATAAGCTTCTTGAAAGAGATTTCCACTTATCTTTAAATAAGGATTATCTTCTATGAAGAGATAGCCACTTATTGTTTGAAATTGATAAGCTTGTCGAAAGATATTTTTGCTTACCATTGGAGAAGAATAAGCTTCTCTGAAGAGATTTTCACTTATCGTTGAAGACGGATAATCTTCTCTGAAGAGATTTCCACTTACCTCTGAAGAAGGATAAGCTTCTCTTAAGAGATTACCACCTATCGTTAAAAATGGATAAGCTTCTCGAAAGTGGTTGCAACTTATTGTTGAAGAAGGGTAAGCTTCTCTGAAGAGATTGCCACTTATCTTTGAAAATGGATAAGCTTCTCGAAAGAGATTGCCACTTATCGTTAAGGAAGGATACGCTTCGCTTAAGAAATTGCCACTTATCGTTGAAAAAGGATAAGTTTCTCGAAATTGATTGCCACTTATCGCTGAGGAAGAATATGCATCTCGAAAGAGATTTCCAATTATCGTTGAAGAAGGATAAGCTTCTAGAAAGAGAATGCCAATTATCGTTGAAGAAGGATAAGCTTCTCTGAAGAAATTTCCACTTATCTTTGAAAATGGATAAGCTTCTCCGAAGAGATTGCCACTTATCGTTGACGAAGGATATGCTTCTATGAAGAGATAGCCATTAATCGTTGAAAATGGATAAGCGTCGCGAAAGAGATTTCCATTTATCGTTGAAGATGGGTAAGCTTCTTGAAATAGATTGCCACTTATCGCTGAGGAAGCATATGCATATCATAAGAGATTTCCAATTATCGTTGAAGAAGAATAAGCCTCTAGAAAGTGAATGCCAATTATCGTTGAAGAAGGATAAGCTTCTTTGAAGAAATTTCCACTTATCTTTGAAAATGGATAAGCTTCTCCGAAGAGATTGCCACTTATCGTTGACGAAGGATATGCTTCTATGAAGAGATTGCCACTAATCGTTGAAAATGGATAAGCTTCTCGAAATAGGTTGCCAATTATTGCTGAAGAAGGATAAGCTTCTCGAAAGAGATTTCCATTTATCGTTGAATATGGATAAGCTTCTTGAAAGAGATTGCCATTTATCTTTGAAGAAGGATAAGCTTCTATGAAGATATTGCCACTTATTGTTTAAAATGGATAAACTTCTCAAAAGAGATTTCTGCTTAACATTGAAGAAGAATAAGCTTCTCTGAAGAGATTTTCACTTATCGTTGAAGACGGATAATCTTCTCTGAAGAGATTGCCACTTACCTTTAAAGAAGAATAAGCTTCTCATAGGAGATTGCCACCTATTGATAAAAATGGATAAGCTTCTCAAAAGTGATTTCCACTTATTGTTGAAGAAGGATAATCTTCTCTGAAGAGATTCCCACTTATCGTTGAAAATGGATAAGCTTCCCGAAAGAGATTGCCACATATCGTTAAAGAAGGATACGCTTTGCTAAAGAAATTGCCACTTATCGTTGAAAATGGATAAGTTTCTCGAAATAGATTGCCACTTATCGTTGAAGAAGGATAAGCTTCTCGAAAGAGAATGCCACTTATCGTTGAAGAAGGATAAACTTCTCTGAAGAAATTTCCACTTATCTTTGAAAATGGATAAGCTTCTGCGAAGAGATTGCCACTTATCGTTGACGAAGGATATGCTTCTATGAAGAGATTGCCACTAATTGTTGAAAATTGATAAGCTTTTCGAAAGAGGTTGCCAATTATCGCTGAAGAAGGATAAGCTTCTTGAAAGAGATTTCTATTTATCGTTGAAGATGGATAAGCTTCTTGAAAGAGATTGCCACTTATCTTTGAAGACGGATAAGCTTCTATGAAGAGATTGACACTTATTGTTTAAAATGGATAAGCTTGTCGAAAGAGATTTTTGCTTACCATTGGAGAAGAATAAGCTTCTATGAAGATATTTTCACTTATCGTTGAAGACGGATAATCTTCTCTGAAGAGATAGCCACTTACATTTGAAGAAGGATAAGCTTATCTGAAGAGATTGCACCTATATGTCGCTACTGCGAAAATCGGCGCCGGCTATGACAGAGGAGTCGCCACCGTGCGTTATCTATCCCATAAGAGGGAAAGGAAACGCTCAGAGTAAACCTAACGCAAAGAGGGAAAGGAATGGTCATCGCAACCAAATCCTGGATTCGGGAGTCGGTTACGCAAGGGGAAGGTATTAGCACCCCTCACGTCCGTCGTACTCGACGGGATCCACGCTTGTTTTCTATCTAAGGGTTTGTTATTCTATCTACTCTAAAGGTATGGGTTAAAAAGAAAAGAAAATGACTCGGCAAAGTATCGCACTTTATGCCTACGTATTCCCGTCTGGAACGAGAAATCAGAGTCAACGTAGTTCGCCTACCTACAAGAAAGGAGGGAAAGGTTGCTCGCTAGGATATCGCATCCTATGCCTACGTTCTTTCATACAACATGAAAGATCAGAGCAAACGTAGTTCGGGCTACGGAAGACATAAGCTTGTTTGACAGTTTTTTATCTCCTTCATAAAAGGGTTTTCCTGATTAAAGGTCCAAGCGGACAAAAATAGAGTTTGAATATTTGTTTGAGTTTTTTACGAAAGAAATGTTTTTTAGTCTATTGGTAACTTGTACTGCACTAAAGACTTGTGATCTGAGAGTGACTACGTCGCATGTCACCCTAAGGGTACCATAAGAAGCAGTCAGACTACTGAAAAGTGACCCTCCAGCAACCTTTTCTCAAATAGCTTAAGGCTCGTAGCGTACAACACTGTTATCTTTATTACTGTGTTTTTTGAAGTGTTTTGAGATGAGAAGAGAAAGACCCTAAAACTATGGTTGAAAGGGGGACTAACCTAATGTTGTCATCCATGGTTTACAAACCTAATGTCTGTCATTATTAAATGCATGAGATTAAGATGCGAGAACGGTCTTGAGTGCATTGTTGTGGTTGATTGCATATGCATCATTTAGTCAAGAGGCAATGTATGTTAGTTTCGTGGAAACTAGTGGCTTGTCCCAAACCTAGAAGAGTGGGTTTGAAGGCTTAGAGGACGGGCCTTTGTTGTTATCGGTCTAGAAGAGTGGACCCGGTTTAATGTAAAAACCGAAAAATGATAACGGGTTATCGGTCTAGAAGAGTGGACCCGGTTTAATGTAAAAACTGAAAAATGATAACGAGAGTCGGTACCGCATTGCATGAGTTGCATTGAGTTGTTGAGTCACATTGATATATGACATATGCATGAAGAGATGCTTATGTGTGAATGATAAGATTGTGGAAATGTGAGTGTATGCATGATGTGGGAATGCTTTGTGAATATTCATGTTGTCTATATATGTGTGGTAAATATATATGACTAAGAGGGTGAATTGTGGTGAGAAATATGGAGTTGAATTATATGATTACCTATATATATATAATCTTATGCTTTGATTATTATGGTTATATTTCTCACCTTTCTGCTGTTTTATAATGCTCTACGAGGCATTACAGATTAGGATGCTGGAGTCTTTCTTTTGTGAAGTATAACTTTATTTTTTCGAGTCGGATTGCTCTGATTATGTAACACCGGGTAGTTAGGCTGGTATAGTATTATTTTGTGATACATTGTGATGTATTAGCTGATGTGGCTTTGTAATTACCTGACATGATGTATTAATCTGGATATCTTATGTGTATGTGAATTAATATTTTGGAAATGATTAAATGATTTTATCTTCCGCTTAAATTTTTAATGTTGAAATGTGATTTCTAACACCATGAAAATGTTACATATTTTATGGAGCAAATGTTAAAGTGTTTCATTGGTGAAATTGTGACATTCTTCCTTTATACCTTATTCTAAAATTTTCACTCTGATAAATTTGTATATGCATTTATTTGGGGGTATAGAAGGGGGTGTTACACTATCTCTCAAAACTTGAACTAAACTCCAAATTCTGGTATTGCCAATGATCTTAGAATGCAATTTCCAATCAAAAAATGAACTTACTTGCTTGGTTTTGGCCTTGTAACACAAAATCCCATTTTCCCTCCTTTAATCATTTCAATTTTCTTCCTTTTCAAGCCATTTCAAATGAATTTTTGATATGAGCCAAAACAAACTCTCATGACCACTTAGTTGCACTCAAAACATCATTATAAGCAACTTTCATGTTGAGAAAGTTTCCATTTGAAGCTTGCAAGTTGGAGATTTTGGCCTATGCTTGAGAATGACCTATAATCTCACTTTCCCAAAATACCCATGACTTGTAAACCTCATAACTTGAGTTCTACAAATCATATGGATGACTTCTAGTACAATTTAGAAATCTAAGATCATGAGGAACAACTTTCATGTTGGCCAAAAGTTCATGTGAAACCTCTTTCTAGGTCAAAAGTTGCTTGGAAGTCAAGTGACTTTCATAGATAAATTTCACATTCATCTGGTGACCTGTAACTTGTCTAGACCATAACTTGAGTTCTAAAAATTCAATGGAGGAATTTTGATACTCAAATTAAAGGTATTGAGATTCTCTACAAGTTTCATGTTGCCCAAAGATCCATTTGAAACTTGTATCTTGACTTATGTGGCTTTGAAGTTAGGCACTAAACATGGTAATTTGCACTGAAACCCTAATTTAGCAACTTCCCACATTCTTGATTCTTCTTGATATGTTCTTGGCACAACACCACAAATGTCTTATCACATCCTTCCATGAACTCCATGACCTCAAAGTACGCTTGAATGCTTTTCAATTGCATAATTGACCTAGGGTTGATCCAGATGAAACCCTAACTGTCTGCACTTCAATTGTGGCTCTTGCACTTGAACTAATGACTTGATTGAACTCTAACATGGCCCTCTAGGCACTCTATAAGCTCTATACACATCTGATATTCACAATCCATGCTTCACATTTCATATTCATACCTCCTGATGACTTGGATGACTTCTCAAGCTTGGATAAGATTTCTTGCTAGGCTTGTCTTGATAATAATCATACTTGATCTCCTATTGGATGAATGATATGCCATGATATGCAAATGATAGAATTATGCAAATGGTAATGCAATGAAACATAAACCAGATAAAAGATGTTGAGCAAATTTTGGGGTGCAACAGTTGCCCCTATTCAAACGGCTTGGACCCGACTGGGTGAAGAGCGAACGACCTTCAACCAATCGAGGTAAAAGACGGTTGAATACCCAGAAACCCGGAAATTTGCCAACTGCAGACATGAACTGCAAAAATTGCTTGGTGAACAATATCCGTTGTACTGAACCCAATTGTTACGGCAACAATTGATCAAACTCCTAATAAAACTTTTGATTTCAGCATTAACTCCCTGTGTGACGCCACATGCATCGAATTAACTTTACAAGAAACAATTCCGTCCACAACGGGACTAAACTTCGTCAACACGAGGAAGGACTCCATCCACATGGGTACAATTCCGTCTTTAATTGGAATAACGATCTCTATCAGTCACAGGTAACAACTCCACTAGGGATACTCCATCGATTACGGATAATAACTCCGTCCACACGGGTATCAATCATTGTCAACACAGGTGCAAATCACTGTCAATCACAGGTAACAATCTCTTACAATACAGGCGCGATCTATATCCATTACAGGTAACAATCTTTTCTGACGCTTTTACTGGGGAAATAACTCTGCCAACAACAAAGGGAGTAACTTCGGCGACTTCCACTGAGGAGATAGTTTTATCACCAAATAAGGAATAACTCTGCCCCCGACACAGGGAAATAACTCCATCACTACTATGGGAAATAACTCTGCTAAACGATACAGGAAAATAACTCCGTCACCACTACGGGAAATAACTCTGCCAAATACAGGAAAATAACTCCGCCATCGCTACGGGACATACTCTCTCATCACTACAGGAAAATAACTCTGCCATCGCTACGGGACATACTCTGTCATCACTACAGGAAAATAACTCCGCCATCGCTACGGGACATACTCTGTGATCACTACAGGAAAATAACTCCGCCATCCCTACGGGACATACTTTGTCATCACTACAGGAAAATAACTCCGCCATCATCACTACAGGAAAATAACTCCGCCATCACTACGGGACATACTCTGTTATCGCTACAGGAAAATAACACCGCCATCGCTACGGGACATACTCTGTCATCACTACAGGAAAATAACTCCGCCATCATTACGGAACATACTCTCTGGATACCGCTTCTCTGCCTATCTTTGCAGTAGCTAACTCCATCAATCAAAATGGGTAACAAAATACAGGTCCAATCTTCAAACAATTAGTGCGGACATGGCAACAAATCTGAGAAGGACTCTACTGGGGATTTTCTGAATCCAAACTGCCATACACCTACTTCGACATAGGTGGCAACTTCCAAAAATTGACTCACGAAATCTTTTGATACTGTCATAACAACCATTTTGAAGAAATACTCCGCTGGAGGGGTAAGAGAAACTTAACCAAGCAACTCTGTGGGGAATAATGACAAAACGAACATTATCATTACATGTCTCACACCGAGACCTTGCTTATCTAGTAATTAATCTGAGCAAGAGCTCCCTCCACCTACAGGGAAAACGACACTTGAAAACAAAAGGTTAACCAACCCGACTTATGTTTCAAAATGCATATGTTTGACAATGGCGTAATGCTCCATTCGACATGGAAATGCTACGCGTTTGGGTAGATGCAAATATGATGATATATGCAAATGCTAATGTAGGCTCAAACTGCTGAGAAACACTCTGGTATGAAATGGCTAAGAGCAAAACCAACTCCGCTGGGGATGCACAGGTATCACAAAGTATTCCGGCCAAATAAATGCCGGAAGCAACAACCAACTCTGCTGGGGAGAGATGCAGCATTTAGGAAGAAAACACAAACCCTGCTGGGGAAAGAGGCGACCCTTCTAAGGAAAGAACTACATTGTCGGGACAATGTCTACAAATTCAGAGCTATAAACTCTGCCGAGGACAAATCATCCTGACGAAAGAATGACGACCTGCGGGGAAGGGGAATAACCATCCTCTGGGGAGGCGTCCTCTGCAGGGGATATTGATTTTGACCTGCTGGGAATATCCTATGGCCAACTTCCATGAGGATACTCTTCAGGCGACATTCCTGGTGATACTCTCTCGGGGAGGACAATTCCACATCTGGTAAGAATAAGCGCCGTCTCCACTTTCTAGGGATAAAATAAGACTTGCTAAAGATCGACATCAACTGAAGTCAGGTCCTACGTTAAGAGACTTGGGCTGGGGAATACCATTCCTGACCGTTTGCTTCAAAGGTAAGGACCCTGCAACACACAAACGAGACAAAACAAATTTGCACAACAAAATCTATCCGAGCATTCAGCCAATTCGAATTTTTAGCAATTATTGGCAAGGGCCAGCAAGTTTATGCAAGTGCAAGTTCATCGAAAACATCAGCGTTTTTCACAAACAAAACAGTAAAGAACAAGCATCAAGTACTGAATAACATGCTTTATTGAATGGGCCTGTAAATAGGCAAGGCTTTGTACACTGGATGTAACTCCTGAAAAGAGGAAGTTACGCACAAGCAAAATACAATATATGCACAAGAAGCACAAAAAAAAGATACAAAACAAATTTGATATACATGTCGGCAACGCGGTACAGACAAACACCATGAGCTGATTCTCCTATGACTCGCCCGACTCTGACACTTTCCCGATACTCGATCTTCGGAAGAGATTGTTTTGGATATACGACCCTCAGGTACTCCCAAACCACTTAAGTAATGCAGTATCAAACTTGGACCGTAATCATTTGCTTTTTCAAATCCCTAACTTTTGCGTGAACCGCCCTTTGCGGGTTTTCAGTTCACCGGGATACCCTTTTTTGCCGAAGTTTCCCTTTTCAGGTTTTCAACTTCGCGGGTGTACATTTTTTCAATTTTATCCCTAATTTTTGCCCGAACCTTTTATTCCTTTTTTACGGTTCGTCGGGATGCCCCATTTTTGCCTGGACTCTCTTTTTTCTGTCCAGCGGGTCTATTTTAAGCAAAGTATTTTTTAACTGCATCCGAATTCACAGGAGACGTAAAGTCCTCACCATCCATGGTGCATAACAACAAGGCTCCTCCATAGAAAACCTTTCTGACGACATATGGACCCTCGTAGTTGGGAGTCCATTTGCCCCTGTGATCCAATTGTGGTGGGAGAATCTTTTTCAACACAAGATCGCCCGTCTGAAAGCTTCGAGGACATACCTTCTTATCGTAAGCTTTCTTCATCCGACTCTGATACAACCGACCATATGCGAGAGAAGCCAGTCTCTTCTCATCCATTAAACTGAGCTGGTTCAGTCTATCTTTTACCCATTCTTCCTCATCAAGTTGAACATCGCGTAAAACCCTCAAAGAAGGAATCTCAACCTCCAATGGTAACACTGCCTCCATGCCATACACCAATGAGAAAGGGGTTGCCCCGGTTGATATGCGTACCGTCGTACAATAACTGTGCAAAGCAAAAGGCAACATCTCATGCCAGTCCTTATAGGTCACAACCATCTTCTGAACAATATTCTTTATGTTTTTATTGGCCGCTTTAGCAGCGCCATTCATCTTGGGCCGATAAGGAGAAGAGTTGTGATGCTCGATCTTGAAATTCTGACACAGCTCTTTCATCATCTTGTTATTCAAGTTTGAGCCATTGTCGGTGATAATCCGTTCCGGGATTCCATATCTGCAGATAATATCTCTTTTGATAAATCTGGCTACCACTTGTTTGGTGACATTAGCATACGATGTCGCTTCAACCCATTTAGTGAAGTAATCAATAGCTACCAAAATGAACCGGTGTCCGTTTAATGCCGTGGGCTCAATCTTGCCAATCATATCAATTCCCCACATCGAGAAAGGCCACGGTGATGACATAACGTTCAAAGGGCTCGGAGGCACATGAATTTTGTCCGCATAAATTTGACATTTATGGCACCGCTTCGCAAACTTGAAACAATCTGTTTCCATCGTTAGCCAATAGTAACCTGCCCGCAACAGTTTTCTCGTCATTGCATGTCCACCAGCATGCGTACCAAATGTACCTTCATGGATCTCTTCCATGAGCAGCTTAGCCTCTTTCTCGTCCACACATTACAACAACACCAAGTCGTGGTTTCTCTTGTACAGGACGCCATCCGGATTCAAATAAAAATTGCCAGCCAATCTCCTAAGAGTCTTCTGATCTCGACTGGATGCCCCAGCCGGATACTCTTTGGTCTTCAGGAAATGCTGGATATCAAAATACCACGGTTTGCCATCGGATGCTTCCTCAATGGCGAATATGAAGGCGGTCCTATCAAGGCGAGAGATAACAATCCTGGGAGCCTCATTCCAAAAGTTAACTTTATACATTGAAGACAACGTCGCAAGAGCGTCGGCCATCTGATTTTCTGCTCGTGGTACATGATGCGATTCTACTTTGTCAAAGAAAGGCAACAATCTCCTTGCATAATTCATATATGGTATCAGATTGGGCTGACGCGTCTCCCATTCTCCTTCAATTTGGTTGACCACTAGAGCAGAGTCCCCGTATACATCAAGATATTTGATTCTTAAATCAATAGCCTCTTCCAGACCCATGATGCACGCCTCATATTCAGCCTCATTATTGGTAATTGGAAAGGTCAATCTGGCAGTAAAGGGAATATGCGTCCCTTGAGGAGTAGTGATAATTGCCCCTATTCCACTACCGTAGGAGTTAACAGCGTCATTAAATATCAACTGCCATTTGGAACCCACCTCTGGACCTTCATCCGGCAACGGCTCATCACAATCTTTCATTTTCAAGTACATGATATCCTCGTTAGGAAAATCAAACCTCATTGGTTGGTAATCTTCAATCGGCTGCTCCGCTAGGTACTCTGACAAAACACTACCTTTGATAGTCTTTTGAGAAACATATTGAATATCGTATTCTGTCAGCACCATCTGCCATCGAGCAATCCTCCCAGAGAGTGCTTGCTTTTCGAATACGTATTTGATCGGATCCATCTTTGAAATTAGCATGGTTGTATGGTTTAACATGTACTATCTCAAACGTTTGGCAGCCCAGGCTAACGCACAACACGTCTTTTCGAGCATTGAGTAACGGGACTCACAGTCTGTGAACTTTTTACTCAAGAGTAAATCGCATGCTCTTTACGTCCGGTCTCGTCATGTTGACCGAGAACACAACCCATACTTTCCTCAAGAACCGTCAAATACATAATCAATGGTCTCCCGGCTACTGGGGGTATCAATATTGGAGGTTCCTGCAAGTATTCTTTTATTTTTTCAAACGCCCTTTGACAATCTTCATTCCAGGTGACAGCCTGATTTTTTTTCAACAATTTGAATAATGGCTCGCATGTCGCGGTTAGGTGAGATATGAACCGAGCAATGTAGTTCAACCTCCCTAAAAACCCACGCACTTCTTTTTCTGTTTTAGGCGTTGGCATTTCTTGTATTGCTTTTATCTTAGCAGGATCAACCTCAATTCCTTTTTCGCTCACAATAAACCCCAATAGTTTACCGGATCTCACCCCGAAGGTGCACTTGTTAGGATTCAGCCTCAGCCTGAATTTCCTAAGCCTCTTGAACAATTTAAGCAGATTAACCAAATGCTCTTCCTCCGTCTGGGATTTGGCAATCATATCATCAACATAAACCTCGATCTCTTTATGCATCATGTCAGGAAAGAGCGTCGTCATAGCATGTTGATATGTTGCCCCAACGTTCTTCAAACCAAAGGGCATCACTTTGTAGCAGAACGTTCCCCACGGGGTAATAAAAGTTGTTTTTTTTATGTCTTCTGGCGCCATTTTTATCTGATTGTAACCCGAGAAACCATCCATGAAGGAGAACACGGAGAATTGAGCAGTGTTATTGACCAGCACATCGATATGAGGAAGCGGAAAGTCGTCCTTTGGGCTCGCCTTATTCAAATCACGATAATCTACGCACATTCGCACCTTACCGTCTTTCTTTGGTACCGGTACTATATTGGCGACCCATGATGGATATGTTGTAACAGCAAGGAACCCAACATCCCACTGTTTTTAAACTTCCTCCTTAATCTTCACAGACATATCTGGTCTGGTTCTTCTAAGTTTCTGCTTAACATGCGGACATTCTTCTCGCAATGGCAGACGATGAACAACCATATCAGTATCCAATCCTGGCATATCCTCATACGACCAAGCCAAGATATCACTGTACTCTCGCAACATCTCAATCAGACCTTGCTTGATGTTGCTTTGCATCGCAGCCCCTATCCGGATGTTCCTGACAACTCCCTCGGACCCCACGTTGATAATCTCAATCTCTTCCTGATGAGGCAGAATGATTCTTTCTTCCTGTTTCAACAGTCGAGTCAGCTCTTCTGGCACGTCGCTATCCTCAACAATCTCTTCCTCAGCTTGAAATACCGGGTGCTCGGAGTCAAAGCGAGTCATAGGAAGTTCGTGTTCGGTGTCATCTGAAATATGAATCCTGTAAAGGAAATGGTTAAATGCTTCAAATGAGTGCAAACAAAGCTCATAACCACATTGCCATTTATTGTTAAAATAAAAACAGGAAACACAGGGAACACAAAATTTGTATGAGAAAAACACCTTTATTCAATGATTAAACAATGCATACATATAAGCAGGTGGCCCTAAAACAAAAACACTATGCCCCGGGTAGGACACAGGATTATACAATAATCAAGAAAACAAATCATTACTGTTTTGTAGTCACTGGGACAATTTCCCGGATGGACCAGTTGCAGAGACTTTGTCCTGGCACGCTAGGCTTGATCCACGCGTCTATGTCGCAATCACTATCTCCGTCTTCAGAGTCAGACACAACATTAATCGTCTCAAAGCGGACTCCCTTTGAAGTAATCACCACCGGTCCTTTGAACTTGGGCGCGCCTGATGCGGAAGGTGCTGCTGTTGGGCGATACCCTAGTCCAAACTTGTCCATCTTGACAGGAATTTCCAGCACTTGACCCCAACCCTTGGTCTCACCAGTCTGAACCAATGCTTGAGCGTCTTTGTATGAAGCTAGAGCAACCTCTGGCACTTTGCTGGGAACACTGGACTTGTCTTTGATTTGCAACCCTTCGAAAGCTTGGCAAGGCGTTTCGTGGATTTCTCCATCCACTTCAACGTACTTGAATGATGAGAAATGACTGACCAAGATGTCCTCTTCCCCACAAATAGTAACGATGGCACCACCGGCTTCAAACTTAAGCTTCTGATGCAACGTGGACGTCACAGCCCCTGCAGAGTGTATCCATGGACGCCCCAGTAAACAGCTGTAAGCTGGATGAATATCCATGATATAAAATTCAGTGTCAAATATGTCTGGCCCGACCTGCAACGACAACGGTATCGATCCAAACACCGACCATCTCGTTCCGTCAAACGCCCTCACAACCAAGTCACTTGGCGTGCAAATAATTCCCCAGATATCCAACTTCATCATAGCCTTCTTAGGCAATACATTCAGAGACGATCCATTATCCACAAGAACATGCGACATTACGGTGCCCCGGAATTCCACCGATATGTGCAAAGCCATATTATGCTCTCGGCCTCTGGGTGTTAGATCAAAATCAGTGAAACCCAAACTATGTCCTGCATTGACATGCGCCAGTACCCCCTCTAACTGGTTGACAGAAACCTCCTAAGGTACAAATGACGCGTCCAATATCTTCAACAAAGCGTTTCGGTGAGCCTCAGAACACAGCAGCAAAGATAGGATTGAAATTTTTGAGGGTGTCTGTTGTAAGTGCTCAACAATCTTATAATCGCTCTTGCGGATTAGCCTCATGAACTCTTCTACGTCCTTGAGCGACGTGTCTTTCTCTTTCAACTGGGATGGTCCACTTTCATTCACCTTGGCCTTGCCTTTAGCAATCCTCTCTAATTCAACTTCAGGTGCGGTGAATATTCTTCCACTACGGGTCATGCCTCCCATTCCAACAATATTGCCAACTGCCCCTGCCGGATGGCTATTCACCTCAATCTTCTCTCCATTATAATACGCTTCTAACCCATACGTCCATGGAACAGCTTTTGTACTCTCAAAAGGAACAGGTCCTGCTTTTTTTATTGTGATAGTTGGCCGATTGGCGGGCGCCGATATCGTAAAAGGCTTCCTTGGGATCGTAACAGTTGTAATCTCATCCTGCTTTTCAATTAATGCCTTAACAGATTTCTCAATAGCGATCCGATCAAATTGCAAAATCCCGTCATCTATCATGGCTTGGATACCTCTTTTCAAATCAGCGTAACCCTCTGGTTGGGTCTAGCAATCCAGACAATATTCGTCACATCCGGGGAATACGCCCCCTTTCAACAGTCTACTTTTAACACAACTCAACGGTGTCTTTAATTCATTCACATCCATAACCAAGTTCAAATTTTCTTCCGTTATGATAGCATTCACTCCATGATTCGGCATGGGTTGTTGTACAATATTGGGACCCTCCTGACCAAAGTTAATGGCGTTACTATCAAGCAAATCTAGAACCTTATGTTTGAAAGCATGGCAACCTTTAATATCATGTTCGGGCGCCCCGGAATGAAAATCAAAATGTTTACCAGCGTCATAACCAAATGGAGGAGTGCCCGTCAACGGGTCCATCGTTCTCTTTTCAACCAAATTCAAACCCAACAGTGTTTAAAGCAGTTCAGCATAAGTTGAAGGAGGTGCTTCAAATACTCTCTTTAGCCGACCCTCTTGAATTCTACGCTAAGCAGGGTGCATTCTCTATTGCTGCGGCTGTTGATGTCGTTGTTGTTGTTGCTGTTGCTGTTGTTGTTGTTTTTGCTGAGGTATCGGGATAGTGACACTAGCAACCTGCTGTGGCTGATACTGATTCCTACCTCTTCCACGACCTCGACCACCATATACCGCACTGGCGTCGCCTTGTCTCCTTCCACCAAAGACTTTCCTTGCACCTCCAACTGAGGTGGATTCACCTGCCTGAATCTTCCCAATCTTAATTCCGTTTTCAATTCGTTCTCCCATGAGAATCATGTCGAAGAAACTGCCCATCGAGACATTAAGCAATTTGTCGTAATACATTCCAGAGAACGTTCCAATAAACATATCAATCAACTCTCTTTCAACCAAAGGGGGATGAACCCTAGCCGCAATATCACGCCAGCGCTGCGCATACTCCTTGAAGCTCTCACCATTTTTCTGAGACAAACTTTGCAGTTGGACCCTGTTTGGCGCCAAGTCACTATTATACTGGTAATGTTTAAAAAAAGCATCAGCTAATTCTTTCCAACTTCTAATTTGGGTGGGCTCCAGCCCCATGTACCATTCCAGTGATGGCCCCGATAAACTGTCTTGAAAGAAATGCATAAGCATCTTCTCGTCGTCAGAGTATGCAGACATTCTTCTGTAATAAGAACGTACATGAACTCTAGGGCATGTATCCCCCTTATACTTGTGAAATGTTGGAGCTTTGAATTTCAAAGGCACCCTCAGCCCAGGCACTAGTCCCATGGTAGTCATATCTAACCCAGCAAAGTTCTGATTGGCTATCCCTTTGATCTGCTCTTCCAGCATTTTGAACCTCCTATCATTATCATTAGGCCTTTCAAATCCCACGCCTTGTCCAGAGAAAGTGTCTTCCTCGCGATCCTCGCCCCAGTTCAGATTCTCATTGCCATATTCCTCGTAACCAGTGTTACGGCCATATCCCTATTGATTGAAAATAGGACCCCATCCTCTGTTACCGGATCCTTGGTTGACCCCACCTAGTCCATAACCATTGTTGAAAGGCACCACCCCAGCACCGTTGTTATTCATGTTACCAAAGCCAGCATCACCGTTTCCATACCCTTGATTGTTGTTACCATAGCCATTGTAGCCAATCCTTGATTGTTGAAACCAAAATTACCATCACGATTACCATTGCCAAACCCTTGATTATTGTTCCCAAAACCAGTGTTGTCACCTAACCCTTGATCTGCATCTCCAGCGTTGCCGGTATTGTTAACAACATTCCCATCACCATTTCCAGCGTTTCCAGTACCAATGTTACCATTACCAGTGCCAGCACCAGTATTTCCATTGCCATTACCATCACCGGCACCAACTCTACCACTTGTGGGAATGACCACTGTAGGTATTGTTGCACCCTAAAATTTGCTCAACCTTATTCCTTGGATTTATGTTTCATCATCATTAGCATTTGCATATAGAGTCATGTACATAGACTAACCATCTGCATAGCACAAGCATAGCAAGTCAGTCAACAGGGGACCAATCATTATTCTCATCTCTAGAGGCCTAGCAAGAGGTTATTATCCCAATTCAACCTCATTCAAGTCATCAGGAAAGAATTTGAAAGCAAAGAGTTTAGCAGATCAAGCCTTGAGTCCATCTCCTAGCTGAGGGTATCTGAGGATCAACAAGAGGGTTGTGAGCTGTGAAATGAAGGTATGGAGAGCATCTAGACATCTTGAGAGACTTATAAAGTCATTTGGAGAAGAAAACAAGTCATTGATGAAGGCACAAGAGCTATAGTTGAAGACAGTCAACTAGGGTTTCATCTGGGTCAACCCTAGGTCAACCCTAGGTCAATTGACTGACTTAAGAGGGCATTCAAGTCTATTGGAGAGATGTGGGGATCAACATTTGACATATGAAGAAGGATATGGAGATATGACAAGGAGAATTCAAGAGAAATCAAGGAGAAGAGGAGTTACTAAATTAGGGTTTCTCTGTAAAATCCCCTAGTTTAGGTCAAACTTCCAAGCAAGATAAGTCAAAATATTAACTTCAAATGGCTTCTTGGCCAACATGAAACTTGTAGAGGATCTCAAGACCTTTAATTTGAGTGGTGGAAGACCTCAAGGAGATTTATAGAACTCAAGTTATGGTCCTTACAAGTTACAGGTCATCTGGGGTGTCTGAACTTTTGTCTGTGAAAGTGACTTGACTTCCAAGCTAGTTTTACCCCTCAAGGAGATTTCAAATGAATTCTTGGTCAACATAAGAATTGTTCCTCATTGTCTTAGCTTTCTAGAATGGTATGGCATGCCTTCATATGATGTGGATAACTCAACTTATGGTCTTGACAAGCAAAGGGTATTTTGGGCATTTGTGAATTACAGGTCATTTTAACCTATACCCAAAACTCATACAAGGAGGCCTCAAATGGAAAAACTTACAACATCAAACTTGCTCCAAATGGGATTTTAAGTCTAGAAAGAAGGTCACAAGTTATTGGAGAAGCCCATAGCATGGAGTTGCATGATAGGTCAAAATATGAACTAAAAAGGCTTATAAAGTGAATAATTTCAAGTTGGAAAATGGTTTGGGAGATTTACAAGTCCAAATGGAGACTTCCAATATATGATTTTGAATGGAAAAACAATTCTAAGAACAATGGTTCATACACTTTTTTGAGTTTAGAAGGAAAAAATGAAGTTATCCATGGTTGCTTATCATTTAAGAAACATGATCAAAAATGAGCCAAAGTTTGAAAACAAGGGAATGTGCAAGATGGATCTAGAATGTTCATTTGGGGTCTATATATTCATGAAAGGAGAATTTGGCAAGGGTTGGCCTCATTTGCACCAAGAATTTCACAAGATTTCTCACACTTTTTCATAAAAGTTTCATCCCAAATATCTCAAATTCTTTATCAATCTTCATCATAATCAATTCAATTTCATTCCATCATCATCATAGATCATAATTGAAGCAAGTTTCTGGTAGTTATCATCCATTTTCGAGTGCTTTTCTCAAGATCATCAAAATCACAAGTTCAAGTGGATTGCATGATTCAAGCAAGGAACCTCCAAGTTTGTGCATACAGAATCAAGTTCCTCAAGGATTGATCAAGATTCAACACTTAAAAGCCTCAGATCTTCCATCTCCATAGCTGTTTGCAAGATTTTGCACAAGGTAAGTTTTCAATCACACAGCTCGATTCAGTTAGTTAGGCATGATTTTGTTAGTGTAGAATTGATCTAGGTGGTTAGGAGATTAGTTTAGATGAATTTGGAGTGATTTGGAGTCCATTGTTAGCAGGTATCATAAACTGTTTGGATCAATATCTCTTATGTTAATGCACTAGAATGTTAGTTGGATTGATCAGGTTAATCACCATGATGTATAGAGCAGTTTAGGATAGGTTTGAGAGAGAATTATCTTGGTGCATCTCAGAGTAATCTCATGATAACCAGAGTTTGATGCGCGCGGGTTTGGTGTTGTGGTGAGTTTCAAATTGATCTAAGGCCATAGGATTATAGAGGAGGAAATTCTGAGCAGATTTCATGTTTACATCATGAGGATTCATTGCGTGTGGAGTGAGAACGGTTTGGTGTAAGGTAGCTCGTGCATGAGCTCGCATGGCAGAAACCCTAGGTTTCAGGTTGAATGAGGAAGAAGACGAAATCGTGGCCATTCGTTTGGTGTAAGACTCTTGACTTTTAGAGTGATCCAACGGCCTATATTCAATCTGAATTGGAGGGAGATTACCCTGGCCCTAAACGCACCGTTTCATTAATTGAAACGGGCGGGCCTCAGATGATTGTGTTATCCCCACCCCCGAGTTAGGCCCAAAACCATTTTCCAACGTGTTTTCGCTGCTTTTCTCACCCCCAGCTGATTCCCTTTTGTTTTTTAATTCTGATGGTTGATTGGGCCCAGTGTGAAACGCTACCAACACCCCCCTTTATGAGGCCCATCCAGAATTGAACTGCGCGTAGTTACTCTTCATACCCCCTCTTGCTCATTTTAATTCATTTTAATTTTTCTTATTTCATTCTAATTTTTGCCATTTTCATTAAATCATAATAAATTCATAAAAAATGTTTTTTAATCCATTCTTTTTACCATATTTTCATTAAAATGTCTAGAATATTATAGGAAAATAAAATTTCATTTTTAGTTTTATTTCATATTTTTTTACATATTTTCTAAATAAATAGCATAATAAATAGTTACATTTCATGCATCATAAATGATTTTTGTTCTCTCACATGCTGTAATATTTTTTGATCATTCTTTTCATATTGTTTAGATGAGATGTTAAGCTTGTAGAAATATTTTAGTTCCCATGTTTAGAGGTTAATTTTAGGTGATTAATAAATGCTTGAATATCATGAACAAAACTAGGGTTTTAGGTGACAACTTAGGAAGTTCAATTTTCTCCCTTAGGACTTAGGGTTTGAATAGGTTAGTTATGGGACTATAGGGGCTATGGGTAGCTATTAGATCCCTTAGAGAACAGTTAGGATTCCCCTACTGCTATTATTACTGTCTGTATATCTATTGTCTGGTGTGGTGTGCCCTCTGGGAATTGTTGCTTGTTTGATTGGGTATTGGGTTTGCCTGGGGCCCTGGGGAAGCTGAAGATTTGTGAAGATGAAGCTATTGGAGATTCAAAGATTGAAGATCAACTGTCAGAGTTGAGGAGGAGTTTCTTGCTAGCAGTTGCTCAGGAGATTAGGGTTTAGGAGCTAGGCAGAGCTCTAGATTAGAAATTTTGTTTCTCAAACATGGATTGCCTTGTCTGCATCCATTCTTCTCTATGATTCAGAGTCTCTCTAAGACACTCACCCCCTTCCTTTGGAAGGCTTGGTGACAGTGTCTATGAGATAGAACTCTTGAGAGAAAATGTCTCTTGTGTTAGAAGCAGTCTGTTCACCACCTTTGGTAGTCAGCTGATTGCTTAACACCCAATTCTCTCTTGTGACTGATCCCTCATCCTGGAGGTTTGAGCTTGAAGAAAAGGCATTGCAGATGGAAGACTGATGATCAAAGCCATTGTCTGAAGGCCATGAAGATGGATATTGATGCTTGTTGAAGCCTGTAGCTGATTGGAGATTGCTTGAAGCCAGTTGTTGATTCAGAGCTGCTGATGCTGTTTCTGTTGCTGTATTTCATTTGTTGATGTATTGATTGGTTTTCTGAACTGTATTGTTTGCTGTTTACCCTGTTGGGTTGAAAGTGAAGCCTGTTCACTTTCGCCTATTGTTTTCTAGGTTCGAGGTTGAGTGGGACTCCCTTGCCTCGCTTGTATTGTTGCATCCATGCATTTTACTGTTTTGCTGTGTATATCTGATATTGTTTCTGTTTCTGCCTATCCCTTAGGATCTCTGTTTCTCTCTGTGCAAGAGAGGAGCATGATAGACACTAGGTCTCAACCCATGCATGATAACATTAGGATAGCTTGTTTCCCTTCGCAACCGTAGGTTAGAGTTCTGTCTCTTTCTTTCTCAAAACAAACAGAAAAACACATAAAGATTTCAAACACAATAAAAGACACTTCTTCCGTAAAAGAATGTGAACTCATCAAAACGTCATTTTTGTCCTCTTGGACTGTTAATCAGAAAAACCTTTTTCAGAAGGAATAAAATCAACCAAGGCAGACTTGTGTCGTACGTGGCCCGAACTACGTTTGCTCTGATCTTCCATGTTGTGTGGAAGTACGTAGGCATAGGATGCGATATCCTAGCGAGCAACCTTTCCCTCCCTTCCCGTAGGTAGGCGAACTACGTTGACTCTGATTTCTCGTTCCCGGCGGGAATACGTAGGCATAAAGTGCGATACTTTGCCGAGTCATTTTTATTTTTCATTTTATTTTCTTTTCCACCCTTGACCTATAGTTTAGATAGAGCAACAATCCATACCCGAAAACAAGCGTGGATCCCGTCGAGTACGACGGACGTGAGGGGTGCTAATACCTTCCCCTTGCGTAACCGACTCCCGAATCCAGGTTTTGGTTGCGACGACCATACCTTTTCCCGTGTTGTGCGAGGTTTACTCTGAGCGTTTCCTTTCCCTCCCGTGGGATAAATAACGCACGGTGGCGACTCTTCTGTTCAGCCGGCGCCGATTTTCGCAGTAGCGACAGCTGGCGACTCTGCTGGGGATCCAACGTCCCCTGGCTGCTAAGGACTGCGATGGTTCTTACGCATTTGGGATCCAACGTCCCTTGAGAGAGTCAATCCTAACGCTTGTTTTCCCGTCGAGGATTTTGTATGGAGTTATTGTATATTTCTAACCCTGTATTTTTCAGCTTTATATCTATTGTTTATTATTGCTGTATTGGGGTGTGACGGGTGTTCTGATATTGAGAGATAAGCCGGACCTGGGCTTGAGTGCACCTAGAATTAGAGTAGAAATTAGTGGGCGCCCGCTTGCTTTGCTTGCTTTGGTGTCCCATGAAATCTACACTCAGACGAGGTTCCTCTGGTTGGCCTCCTGCCCCTTCCTTTGGTTGGCGTGGGTTGCTGGTTAGTTGGATTGTCGACTCTGGGGACCGATCATTTGGAAGTTGGCTGAGTGAGGCCTCTTCAGGAATTGATGATGCCACTCCTTCTGGGAATCGTATCATCAACCCTGAAAGTCTGTGACGCCGACGACCGCATAGGATGCCGTACCTTGTGCCAGTTATAGGGCCACCCACCTGTGAGGGGATTCAGGGTTATGCAGGTAACTAGACCTCCAGACTACCGGTTATTTCTTGATCAGAGATCCGGGTTATTTATGGAGAGTTATGAGGTCTGCCAGAGACCATGTGGAGATGTATTCTGAGGTCTGTCAGAGACCATTTGGAGATTTATTCTGAGGCCTGTCAGAGACCATTTGAGAGGTGTTTTGAGGTCTGTCAGAGACCAATTATGGATGGGATTTGAGGTCTATCAGAGACCAGTGAGTTATGGTTTGAGGTCTGTCAGAGACCAGTGTTGGAGTTCTATTCTAGGTCTATCTGAGACCAGGGTTGATGACTTCTGGATGGTCTATCTGAGACCTTTCTTGATTGGGTTTAGGCTATGCAGTTGCAGCTTTGGTCCCTGTTGAATGTTACTTGCATTGCATCCCTGCATATACATTATCATTTGCATTTCACTAACGTGTGTCTGTGCTGCAGGTGCATTTGCATTTCCCTAGTTCTAGTGCCCAGACTTCTGAGTGTTTGATCATGACTAGCCTACGGAGAACAGTTGCTTACAAATTGCCTACGCCTGATATTGTTCCTTTACTGGGATTGATCTCTCTTGCCGATGAGGGTGTTCGTAGGAGTTTCCGGATGAGTTATGGTAGATTACTGAGATTGGTGTGCAAACCTACAGAGGTAGAGTTAGATGGGCTGTATGCTTTGATGCAATTCTACGACCCTGCTTTGAGGTGTTTCACGTTCTCTGACTTTATTATGGGACCAACCCTGGAGGAATACGCTGAGTATGTTGAGCTGCCTGTGCAGAACCAGGTTCCGTTCATTCATTATGATGCCAAACCCAAGCCGGAGGAATTGGCAAAAGCCTTGCATGTTGATGCTTCTGAACTTGTGACTACTGTTTCCCGTGGAGTTCCAGGCTTCTCATTTCAGTTCTTAGTTGGTAAAGCTCAAGAGTACGCCAAGAATGGGTGCTGGGTTGCTTTCAATGCTGTGTTGGCTTTGTGCATTTATGGCATAGTTTTATTCCCCAATATACCGGATTTTGTGGACTTCGATGCTTTCTACTTGTTTGCCGCTGGTAATCCTGTACCTACCTTACTCGGAGATCTCTACCACTCCCTGCATTACAAGAATGAGAAGGGAAGAGGAAAGAATGTTCATCTGTGTGTACCCTTATTGAGTATGTGGTTTGAGAGTCATCTTCCTAAGAGAGGATCTGCTGCAGAGACTACAGTTCCAGTTGGTTGGCCGGAGCGTTTGATGAGGTTATCGTCGGAAGATATGGAGTGGTTTGATAGAGATTTGTTGGGATCGGAGCTCATCTTCAGTTGTGCTGGTTACCCTAATGTGCCATTGATAGGAAGAAAAGGGTGTATCAATTACAACCCTTCTCTATTCATTCGCCAGTTCGGATATGCGCTGAAGAATCCACCTCAGGAGGAAGAAGTACAGGAATCTCTGTACTTCACCGGTGACGTGAAGGGGGAGTTATTAGCCAAGTTGCGACATGCTTGGACGCGTATTAACCGCAAAAGGAAGCCGTTGTTGGGAAAGAATGACTGTCAGGCCTATGCACCTTATAGAGCTTGGATTCAAGAGAGGGCTAGTCAGTTGAAGATGCCATTTCCAGATGCACCAATTCTTGTTCCTATTCCGGTAGCGGAGCCGACCACTGTTTCTAGGGAAGTATATGAACAAGTTGTGAGGGAGAAAGAAGCCTTAATGAAGATTAATGAAGGGTTAGAGCAAGAGCTAGCCCAAGCACGCAGTGAGAAGAACAAGGCCGTATATGCTTTCCAACAACAGATTGAGCTGGTAAACAGGTTAGGAGCTGAGTTGACCGAGGAAAAGAAGAAGCGCGAACGTCTGGGGCAAGAGTTCAGAAGTTCCCATGACATGCTGGAAGCCAAAAAGAAGGCGCTTGACGCAGCACACCGAGAGATATCTTCTTGCAATAAGACTTGGAATGCTACTCTCACCAACAACAAGAAGAGGGAAGATAAGCTAAAGCAGCAAATTTCCGACCTCGAAGAGAAGTTGAAGTCTAGCATCAAGAAGTGTGAGGAGGAAGTGATGAACCGGTATAGTGTCCAGCATGCACTGAACAAGGCGATCAAATCTAGAGATGAAGCAGTGTCCCAGAAGCGAAAGTTAGAAGATTGCTTCGGAGAAGCAACATGGGAAGAAACTGCTGAAGACGTACGCCGTGTCCTTAAAAAGAGAAACCAGCTTGTTGAAGGGCTGCTCGATCGACCAAGCCATCCGGAGACCAAGAAGTTGATAGAGGAGTACCAGACTTTTGGGAGGATCTGATCATTCCATTATTTGTATGCTTTATTTGCATAGTGCTGACCATCACCAGGATTGTTGGTTGAGGTCATGCCATCTTTGTACTCTCATTGATATTGTACCCTGGGCTTATTGATTCTCTCTGTTATATACGAGGCTTTCTATGATTCAGCTCCGGTATTCTTATTGTCAACACTGTCACTGCACCGGCACCTTCGCACTAGAACTGGGGGAATGAACTTCCCTAATGCACAGACACATTGCATTGCATTCATATTCATCTTGCATAACAGGTAATCTTTGAATGGTGTCTTATCTCCTGCTTTGATTCAGGTACTTAACAGGATTCCAGATCAACATCCGCACCGCTATTCTACACGATCCAACTGTCGGAAAGTCATGGACCAGATTCAGAATGAGATGCAGGATGTACGCGAGAAGCTCGCCCTCTTCATGCAGACCATGGAGGCTATAGCAAAAGGGCAAGAGAATTTGCAGGCCATGGTTCAGCCTCTATTGGCTCGCAACGCTGGTCATGGTAACGAAGATCATCAGTCTGTCCGGGTTGATACTGCTCATGGAGACGGCACTCCCACGCCGGTGGCTCCGCCTGTCGTCAATGTGAATGCTGCTAACGTCAACAACGCTACCGCTGCTGTGAATGGTAACGTCGGAGTTGGAAATGAAACTGCCGTCCATAACGCTGGGCTGGGTGATGTCCATGTAGGAGATAATCTCGGAGGCAATGGCTTTGTCAACGCTGGGTTCGGGTTCAACGATCAGGGATTCGACAATACTGGCAAGTATGGCTTTAATGCCCAGGGCTTTGGGCAAGATGGTTATGGTATGGTCAATCAGGGCTACGGAGGTTTTGGAAACGGAAACGGTGCTGGTTTTATGGCTGGTGGTCCTGCTGGAGGTATTCAAGGGTATGGCAACAGAGGCCGAGTTCCGGGGATGAATCAGGTCAGAGCTGGACGTAATAATGCGTATGATGGATACGGGGCTGGAAACGGTATGTGGCAAGAGGATCAACAGGAAGACGCCTTCTCTGGAGGGGGTTTTGAAGGGCCGATGGATGATTCTCAAAAGATTAGAATGCTGGAAGAGCAAATGAAAGGAGTCCTAAACCAGAGTGCTGTGGGTCTGGACATGGCAACTATGGGCTTGGTACCTGGCTTGAGGGTGCCCATTAAATTCAAAGCGCCTGCGTTCGATAAGTACAAAGGAGATACATGTCCGAAAGTGCATGTACGAGCTTATTACAGAAAGATGTCTGCATACTCCACTGACGAAAGAATGCTCATGCATTTCTTTCAGGATAGCCTATCGGGTCCTTCCTTAGAATGGTACATGGGGTTGGAGCCCACTGATATCAAGACTTGGAAGCAATTAGCGGAGGCGTTCGTAGCCCATTACAAATATAACAGTGACCTGGCACCCAATCGGGTCCAGTTGGCCGGGCTTTCGCAGAAAAAGGGAGAGAGTTTTAAAGAATACGCGCAAAGGTGGCGCGATATGGCTGCCAGGGTTCGTCCTCCTGTGGAAGATAAAGAAATGAACGACATGTTTGTTGGCACATTCACCGGGCTGTTTCATGATATGCTATTTCATACGTCTCTGGCTAGTTTTTCAGATCTGATTTTGATGGGTGAAAAGATTGAGCGGAACATTAAGCAAGGAAAGTTCCAAGTCGATGAATCAACTGCATCTGGCAGTAATAGGAAAGCTTATGGTGGGCGCCGGCAGGGCGAAGCTAGCGCGGTATTTGGAGGCCGAGGCCGAGGCCGAGGCAGGGGAAGAAATCAATATCGTCAGCAGCAGCAAGTGTCGAGTGTCACTATCCCGTATCAACAGCAGCCAATCCAGCAACAACAACAGGTTCAGCAGCAACCAATGCCACAGCAGCAGCAGCCTCAGCAGAGGGCACAACAAGCTCAGAGAAGATTCCAGGGTGGTAAGCCGAGAAGGGTGTTCGAGAAGCCTCCCTCTAACTATGCTGATTTATTGCAGACCTTGTTGGGATTGAATCTGGTGGAGAAAAGAACCTTGGCACCAATAACGGGAACTCCCCCGTTCGGCTATGATGCAAATAGGCGCTGCGAGTTTCATTCTGGGGCCCCGGGCCATGATATAGAAGGTTGTCATGCTTTTAAGCACGTTGTGCAGGATCTCTTGGACAACAAGTCTATCAACTTCGGAACGACCGGTGCGAATATAGTCCAGAAACCCATGCCTAATCATGGGGCGAATGCCGTGCTGACTGAGGAAGGTCTGAATCTGATTATGAATGTTGAGGATTTAAAGACGCCGCTGAGCGAAATAAAAAGCCGACTGTTGCAGGGAGGTGTTTACCCGGGTTGTAATGAGTACTGCTTAGATTGTTGGGCCCTGTCTGGGGGGTGTGAGGATTTGAAGAAAGGCGTTCAGGCCTTAATTGATGAAGGTGTATTGCAGTTTGATAGAACAGCAACTGATGAGCC
Source organism: Lathyrus sativus (assembly GCA_963859935.3). NCBI lineage: Eukaryota > Viridiplantae > Streptophyta > Magnoliopsida > Fabales > Fabaceae > Lathyrus > Lathyrus sativus. The sequence goes on along the minus strand of OZ012738.1, from coordinate 238,580,519 downwards.
GGCAGGGGCAGTAGCGGATAATCGGAGTGATGTTGCTACAGTGACAATTCCTAGGAAGACGATCACCATTTCAGCACCAGTTCAGCGACCACCGATTACTATAACTAAAGCCGGGCCAATCCCGTATGAGAACACGAAGGCGGTCCCATGGTCATATGGGCTAGAGGTGTATTGTGACGGGATTAAAATCGATGTTAACAAGCAGTCAGCGGAGGTTGTGGATAATGTTGTGGGTTCAGGAGGCATGACGAGGAGCGGCAGGATCTTTATATCTCCTGAAGTAGAAGCCGAAAGGATAGCGAAAGGGAAAGGGAAAGTGGTTGAAAATGTTCCGGTACAAGCAAATGAAAAAGAAGCAGCATCTAAGGATGTCGAAGAATTCATGCGCTTAATTCGGAAAAGCGATTATAAAATTGTGGAGCATCTGCAGCAAACGCCATCCAAAATATCTATTCTGTCATTGCTGTTATGTTCGGAGGCTCACCGAAACGCTTTGCTGAAAGTCCTGGACACTTCTTTTGTACCCCAGGATGTCTCCGTGAACCAGCTAGAAGGAGTATTGGCACATGTAAATGCAGGCCACAGTCTGGGCTTTACTGATTTCGACTTGACTCCGAAAGGAAGGGATCATAATATGGCATTACATGTATCTGTTGAATGCAGAGGGTCGACAATGTCGCACGTATTGGTTGACACCGGGTCGTCTTTGAATGTGCTGCCTAAGAAGGCTATGATGAAGCTGGATGTTCGAGGGATTTTGTGCACACCAAGTGATTTGGTAGTCAGAGCGTTTGACGGCACGCGGAGAACAGTCTTCGGATCGATCACATTGCCCCTGCAAGTGGGGCCGGAAGTGTTTGCAACGGAGTTTTATATCATGGATATACAGCCTGCGTACAGCTGCTTGCTGGGAAGACCTTGGATTCACGGGGCAGGGGCAGTTACGTCAACCCTGCATCAGAAGTTAAAGTATATGGTCGGAGACAGTGTCGTCACCGTGTGCGGAGAAGAAGACATCCTGGTCAGCCATCTTTCTTCGTTTAAATATGTGGAAGTCGACGGGGAGATCCACGAGACGCCATGCCAAGCATTCGAAGGTTTGCGCATAAAGGACAAGAGTCCCGGGCCAAGCAAAGTGCCAGAGATAGCTGTTTCTTCGTATAAAGAGGCTCAAGCGCTAGTAAAGGCAGGAGAAGCCAAGGGCTGGGGCAAAGTATTGGACATTCCGGTGAAAATGGACCGGTTCGGACTGGGGTACCGACCGTCGTCATCAACTCCTTCTGTGGGGGCCCCTCATTTCAGAAAGTCAATCACCATCTCTGCCAGTGGAGTATGCCATGAATCTGTCAATGCTGCTTCAGAATCCGATGAAGGGGACAGCGACTGTGATATGGATGCCTGGATTCAGCCAAGCACGCCAGGACAAGGACTGTGCAACTGGTCTATTCAGGAGCTTGTTCCTGTGACTTTTAAACAGTAATGCTTTGCTTTATTAATTGTTGAATAATCTGATGTCTTGCCCGGGGCATCAGGATTTGCTTAGGGCTGTGTTGTTATAAACATTGCTTCGTTAACCATTAAATAAAGGGCGTTTTTTTTCATGTGTAAATACTGTAATCCCTGTCTTTCTTGTTTTGTATTTTTCAATAAAAGGGCAATGTGGTTATCCGCTGTATACGCATTTTGAAGCACTTAACCCTTTCTTTTGCAGGATAACATTTTCAGATGACATCCTTGAACCACCTATGACTCGTCCCGACTTCGAGCACCCGGTATTCCAGACCGAAGAAGAGGTTGTCGAAGATAGCGACGTTCCTGAAGAACTGTCTTGGTTGGTGAAGCAAGAGGAAAGAGCCATTTTGCCTCACGACGAGGTTATCGAGATTATCAATTTGGGGTCGGAAGGGGTTGAGAAGAATATTCGTATTGGAGCCGCATTGCAGAGTGATATCAAGCGAAAACTGGTTGAAATGCTCCGAGAGTATAATGATGTATTCGCTTGGTCGTATCAAGATATGCCAGGGCTCGATACAGATATGGTTGTGCATCGCCTGCCACTGAAAGAAGACTGCCCGCCTGTCAAACAAAAGCTTCGCAGAACTCGACCAGATATGGCAATGAAGATCAAAGAGGAGGTTCAGAAACAGTGGGACGCTGGGTTCCTGGCTGTGACGAAGTATCCCTCATGGGTTGCTAACATCGTACCGGTGCCAAAGAAAGATGGCAAGGTTCGAATGTGCGTGGATTATAGAGATTTGAATAAAGCAAGCCCAAAAGACGATTTTCCACTTCCTCATATTGACGTGTTAGTTGATAATACTGCTCAATACTCTGTATTCTCCTTCATGGATGGCTTTTCAGGCTATAATCAAATTAAAATGGCGCCAGAGGATATGGAGAAGACTACTTTCATAACGCCTTGGGGAACATTTTGCTATAAAGTGATGCCCTTTGGTTTGAAAAATGCTGGGGCAACGTATCAGCGTGCGATGACAACTCTCTTTCATGACATGATGCATAAAGAGATTGAAGTTTATGTTGACGATATGATTGCTAAATCCCAGACGGAGGAAGAGCATCTGGTGAATCTGTTAAAGTTGTTTAAAAGGCTTAGGAAGTTCAGGCTGAGGCTGAACCCTAACAAATGCACCTTCGGGGTGAGATCGGGTAAGCTCCTGGGGTTCATAGTAAGCGAAAGAGGAATAGAGGTCGATCCTGCTAAAATAAAAGCGATTCAAGAAATGCCGACGCCTAAAACAGAGAAAGAGGTGCGCGGGTTTTTGGGGAGATTGAACTACATTGCTCGGTTCATATCTCACCTAACTGCCACGTGTGAACCATTATTCAAGTTGCTAAAGAAAGATCAAGCTGTAACGTGGAACGATAATTGTCAAAAGGCGTTCGACAAAATAAAGAAGTATCTGCAGGAGCCTCCTATTTTGATACCCCCAGTGGCAGGGAGACCCTTGATAATGTATTTGACGGTTCTTGAGGGAAGCATGGGTTGCGTTCTTGGTCAACACGACGAGACGGGGAGAAAAGAGCATGCAATCTATTATTTGAGTAAGAAATTTACAGATTGTGAATCTCGATATTCAATGCTGGAGAAAACTTGTTGCGCGCTAGCCTGGGCCGCCAAGCGTCTGAGGCAGTACATGCTGAATCATACAACCATGCTCATCTCGAAGATGGATCCAATCAAATATATATTCGAAAAGCAGGCGTTGTCAGGTAGGATTGCCCGGTGGCAGATGATCTTGACTGAATACGATATTCAATACGTCTCGCAAAAGGCGATAAAGGGGAGTGTGTTGTCTGAGTATCTGGCGGAGCAGCCTATTGAAGAGTATCAATCAATGAGATTTGACTTTCCTGACGAGGATATCATGTATCTCAAGATGAAGGATTGTGAAGAGCCGTTACCAGACGAAGGACCAGAGCCGGGGTCCAAATGGCAGATGATATTTGATGGAGCTGTGAATGCTTACGGTAGCGGAATCGGGGCAATTATCACTACGCCGCACGGGTCGCACATCCCGTTTACTGCCCGATTGACCTTTGCCGTTACTAACAATGAGGCCGAATACGAAGCTTGTATAATGGGGCTTGAGGAAGCCATTGATTTGCGAATCAAACATTTAGACGTATACGGAGACTCAGCTCTGGTGGTGAATCAGATCAAAGGGGAATGGGAGACACGGCAGCCCAATTTGATACATTATATGAATTATGCCAGGAGATTGTTGCCTTTCTTCGACAAGGTTGAGTTGCATCACGTGCCGCGGGCAGAAAATCAAATGGCTGACGCCCTTGCCACCTTGTCTTCCATGTACAAGGTCAATTTCTGGAACGAAGCTCCCCAGATCACTATCTCTCGGTTGGACAGGCCAGCTTATGTATTTGCTATTGATGAAGCGTCTGATGACAAACCGTGGTATTTTGATATCCTTAATTTCCTGAAGAATAAAGAGTATCCGGCTGGGGCATCCAGTCAAGATCAGAAGACTCTCAGGAGATTAGCGGGTAATTTCTATTTGAACCCGGATGGCGTCTTGTACAGAAGAAACCACGACTTGGTGTTGTTGCGTTGTGTAGACGAGAAAGAGGCAAAGCTTCTCATGGAGGAAATTCACGAAGGTGCATTTGGCACGCATGCTGGTGGACATGCTATGACGAGAAAACTGCTGCGGGCAGGTTACTTTTGGCTGACGATGGAAACTGATTGTTTCAAATTTGCAAGAAAGTGCCACAAGTGCCAAATTTATGCTGACAAAATACATGTGCCTCCGAGTCCTCTAAATGTGATGTCATCTCCATGGCCATTCTCAATGTGGGGAATCGATATGATTGGAAAGATTGAGCCGACGGCTTCTAACGGGCATCGGTTCATCCTCGTAGCAATCGATTATTTCACCAAGTGGGTGGAAGCAGCGTCTTACGCAAATGTAACGAAGCAAGTGGTGGCTAGATTCATCAAGAGAGATATCATTTGCCGATATGGGATTCCCGAGCGGATAATCACGGATAATGGTTCTAATCTGAACAACAAAATGATGAAGGAGCTCTGTCAGAATTTCAAGATCGAACATCACAACTCCTCCCCTTACCGACCCAAGATGAATGGCGCTGTCGAAGCGGCCAATAAAAATATCAAGAAGATCGTCCAGAAAATGGTGGTGACTTATAAAGATTGGCATGAAATGCTACCTTTCGCTTTGCACGGTTATCGTACGACGGTACGCACATCAACCGGGGCAACTCCGTTCTCGTTGGTATACGGAATGGAAGCGGTATTACCATTGGAAGTTGAGATCCCTTCTCTGAGGGTATTGCGAGACGTTCAGCTGGACGAGGCAGAATGGGTAACGAACAGATTGAACCAACTGAGTTTGATGGATGAGAAGAGGCTAGCTTCTCTGGCATACGGTCGTTTGTATCAAAGACGAATGAAGAAAGCGTACGACAAGAAAATACTTCCGCGAAGCTTTCAGACGGGCGACCTTGTGCTGAAAAGGATTCTCCCGCCGCAAGCAGATCACAGGGGCAAGTGGACCCCCAATTACGAAGGGCCATACGTTGTCAAGAAGGTCTTTTCAGGAGGAGCTTTATTGTTGTCCACCATGGACGGGGAAGACTTTGCATCACCTGTGAATTCGGACGCAGTTAAAAAATACTTTGCTTAAAATAGACCCGCTGGACAGAAAAAAGAGAGTCCAGGCAAAAATGGGGCATCCTGGCGAACCAAAAACAGAATAAAAGGTTCGGGCAAAAGTTAGGGATAAAATTGAAAAAATGTACACCCGCGAAGTTGAAAACCTACACTGGGCGGCTTCGGCAAAAAGGGGTATCCCGGTGAACTGAAAACCCGTAAAGGGCGGTTCACGCAAAAGTTAGGGATGAGAAAAGCAAATGACTGCGGTCCGAATTTGAATTCACTGAGTATCAATGCGGGAGAATACATTTGAGGAGTCAGTTATCGGATACGACCTCTTCAGAAGTGGGGATACCGGGAAAGCATTAGAGTCGGACGAGTCATGGGAGGATCAGTTCGTGATGTTCATCTGCATCCAGTTGCCGACATGTGTACAAAATTTAATTTGTCAATATTTATGCTTCTTGTGAATACTTGCATACTTGTATATTTGCTTTGCGTAGCTTCCTCTTTTCAGGAGTTACATCCCGTGTACAAAAACTCCGCCCATTCAGGGGCCCAATCAATGAAAATGTGTTATTCAGTACTTGATGCCTGTTCTTTACTGTTTTGCGCACGATAAAACGCCTAAGTTTGATGAAGCTAGCATGAGTATAACATCACTGGCCCTTGCCAACAATTGTTAAAGCTTTGAATTAACTGAGTGTAGCGTCACTAACCTGAATTGATTCGATTGCATAGGCTTGTCGTGTCTTGTTTGCGTTGTTGCAGGTTTCATAACCGTACGAGGAAGGTGATCAAAAGATTGCAATAGTGAAAGGCTTGATCCCCACGCAGGTCAGGCATGTTCTTCCTGAAGAAGGGTAGAATTCCCCAGCTAGCCGTAGCTTATCCAAAGGACGTGCTCCAGAGAAGTTACTCGTCCTCAGCAGAGTTGGGTGATTCCGCGATCGTAAGGCTGTATTCAGACAGGTTCATTTTCCCCCCGCAGGGTCATGCACTCTCCCCCAGTGGAGTCAGTTAATTTTCCCCGAGAGAATCATCCCATCCCCAGAGGAGTTCTCTTTTCAGCAAGTGTTCTTTCCTTCCAGTGGAATCTGAAGATCAAGACTCTCCCCAGCAGAGTTGATGGTGGGTCCTGTCATTTATTTTGTCAGAGATACCGGTAATATCAGTTCGCGTTCCAGCAGAAAGTCCGATTGTGCTGTGCGCATTTGCTATTCCCCAGCAGGGGGTTATTTCAACAAGACGTGTGGTTTGAGTTCCCAACTTCCCAGCAGGGTCGACTTCATCCTATTAGCATTTATTTTGCTGGAATAATTTTGTAGCATCAGGCTATCCCCGGCGAGTCGGCGTTATCCTTCCAGCAGTTATTTTGCTGAAGCAGTTTCTATACTCCAGTAGTTCAGGTGGAGAGAGCTCTTGCTCAAATAAATTACCAAACAGTCAAGATCTCGGCAGGAGATATTCAATAACAATGTCAGTTTCGGCGGTATTCCCCCACAGAGTTATCGTGATAAAACTCTCTTTGTCTCCAGCAGAGTCATTTATGCAAATGTATCTGATTTTCCCCAGCCAGAGTGGCCAGGATAAGAATCTCCTTATTCCCAAGCAAAGTTCGTTTGTCATCAACGAGTCGCATGAATCAGAATTTCGAAGCAGGTGTCCGATAGTTGGTTTTCAGACATCCCCAGTAGAGTTCATCTCGAAGTCGCTGTCACGTCAGTGCTGAGCAGTTTGTGGGAAAGGATCATTGAAGAATTAAGTCCTGACGTAGACAATTTATTCCTAGAATGACGGGATTTCTTCAGAAGTGGGCGTCCTAACGTGGACAGGTTTGTTTTACCGGATTGGTAAGGTGTGTTAATCCTGACGTGGATAGATTCGGTCTTTTGAAATTTGGAGAAAGGGAGGTCATGACGTTGACAAAAGATTGGTTACTCTTCGTGTTGGTATCCTGACGTGGATCATTGGTTTTCAACGGATATTTTTATTCGTAATGGTGAAATGTGCGTCCTGACGTGGACAAGTTTGTATTTCTTTGTGATGACAAGATACAAGAATCCTGACGTGGACGAAGTTATCCTTCTTCGTGTTGTTGGCAAGGTGTAAGTCCTAACGCGGATATTTCCCCAGCAAGTCGAAGACGTGTGAGTCCTTACGTGGACAAGTCTTATTTCCTCAGTGAATCGAAGACGCCTGAGTCCTAACTGGATAAATCAAGACGAGATCAGTGTCCTGACGCGGGCAGATCAAAGAGATTATTGATTCCTAACGTGGAAAAATGAGTCCTTACGCGGACGTATCAGAAGATAGTTTCCTTACGTGGAAATGACAGTATTCCTAACGTGGAAAGATCGGAGTCCTTACGTGGACATATCAAGAGCATTCCTTACGTGGAAGAAAAATGGTTTCCTTACGTGGAAAGACGAGTTTATCCCTTACGTGGAAAGATTGAGTCCTCACGCGGACATATAATCGATTGATTCCTGACGTGGAAAGAAATGGATTATTCCTGACGTGGAAAGAGAGTTTAGTCCTGACGCGGACAGATCATATCAAGATATTCCTAACGTGGAAGAAGAAGTTATTCCTTGCGCGGAGAAATTGGGGTCCTGACGTGGACAGATTCGAGAAGTTGAGTCCTGACGTGGACAGATTTAGAACCAAAGGTGAATTCATTACGTGGAAAGATCGGAGTCCTGACGCGGACACGTCAAATGGTATTGGAGTCCTTACGTGGACAGATTGATGTAGTTCTCTTTACGTGGAAAGAAGATTGCTTCATAACGTGGAAAGATAAAAGCGTTACTCCTAACGTGGACGATGTGATTCCTAACGTGGACTGGTGTTACTCCTAACGTGGAAGAATGTTATTCCTAACCTGGACGATTCAGTTTATGGAAATGCAGACGAATTATCCCCAACGGAGTTGCCGAGATTTTCCTGGGTTGACAGTAAGTGGAGTCCTAACGTGGACAAGTTTTAGTTGAGATTTCTTCGTGTTGATGACAGACAGAGTCCTCACGAGGACAAGCAAGCAATCTGTTATGACAGAATCCTCTTCAGAACGATGAAGACAATCCCCAGCACGGTCATGCGAGATCAGTGGGTTATCGTAACAGTCAGATTCAGCTGACGAATGTCATTCCGCAAGCAGGAGCGCAGTTTATTTCTGCGGTTGGCAAATTTCTGGGTTTCACTGGTATTCAACCGTCTCGTACCGCGAATGTCTGAAGGCTCCGGGCTCTTCACCCAATCGGGTCCAAGTCGCTTGAATAGGGGCAGCTGTTGCACCCTAAAATTTGCTCAACCTTATTCCTTGGATTTATGTTTCATCATCATTAGCATTTGCATATAGAGTCATGTACATAGACTAACCATCTGCATAGCACAAGCATAGCAAGTCAGTCAACAGGGGACCAATCATTATTCTCATCTCTAGAGGCCTAGCAAGAGGTTATTATCCCAATTCAACCTCATTCAAGTCATCAGGAAAGAATTTGAAAGCAAAGAGTTTAGCAGATCAAGCCTTGAGTCCATCTCCTAGCTGAGGGTATCTGAGGATCAACAAGAGGGTTGTGAGCTGTGAAATGAAGGTATGGAGAGCATCTAGACATCTTGAGAGACTTATAAAGTCATTTGGAGAAGAAAACAAGTCATTGATGAAGGCACAAGAGCTATAGTTGAAGACAGTCAACTAGGGTTTCATCTGGGTCAACCCTAGGTCAACCCTAGGTCAATTGACTGACTTAAGAGGGCATTCAAGTCTATTGGAGAGATGTGGGGATCAACATTTGACATATGAAGAAGGATATGGAGATATGACAAGGAGAATTCAAGAGAAATCAAGGAGAAGAGGAGTTACTAAATTAGGGTTTCTCTGTAAAATCCCCTAGTTTAGGTCAAACTTCCAAGCAAGATAAGTCAAAATATTAACTTCAAATGGCTTCTTGGCCAACATGAAACTTGTAGAGGATCTCAAGACCTTTAATTTGAGTGGTGGAAGACCTCAAGGAGATTTATAGAACTCAAGTTATGGTCCTTACAAGTTACAGGTCATCTGGGGTGTCTGAACTTTTGTCTGTGAAAGTGACTTGACTTCCAAGCTAGTTTTACCCCTCAAGGAGATTTCAAATGAATTCTTGGTCAACATAAGAATTGTTCCTCATTGTCTTAGCTTTCTAGAATGGTATGGCATGCCTTCATATGATGTGGAGAACTCAACTTATGGTCTTGACAAGCAAAGGGTATTTTGGGCATTTGTGAATTACAGGTCATTTTAACCTATACCCAAAACTCATACAAGGAGGCCTCAAATGGAAAAACTTACAACATCAAACTTGCTCCAAATGGGATTTTAAGTCTAGAAAGAAGGTCACAAGTTATTGGAGAAGCCCATAGCATGGAGTTGCATGATAGGTCAAAATATGAACTAAAAAGGCTTATAAAGTGAATAATTTCAAGTTGGAAAATGGTTTGGGAGATTTACAAGTCCAAATGGAGACTTCCAATATATGATTTTGAATGGAAAAACAATTCTAAGAACAATGGTTCATACACTTTTTTGAGTTTAGAAGGAAAAAATGAAGTTATCCATGGTTGCTTATCATTTAAGAAACATGATCAAAAATGAGCCAAAGTTTGAAAACAAGGGAATGTGCAAGATGGATCTAGAATGTTCATTTGGGGTCTATATATTCATGAAAGGAGAATTTGGCAAGGGTTGGCCTCATTTGCACCAAGAATTTCACAAGATTTCTCACACTTTTTCATAAAAGTTTCATCCCAAATATCTCAAATTCTTTATCAATCTTCATCATAATCAATTCAATTTCATTCCATCATCATCATAGATCATAATTGAAGCAAGTTTCTGGTAGTTATCATCCATTTTCGAGTGCTTTTCTCAAGATCATCAAAATCACAAGTTCAAGTGGATTGCATGATTCAAGCAAGGAACCTCCAAGTTTGTGCATACAGAATCAAGTTCCTCAAGGATTGATCAAGATTCAACACTTAAAAGCCTCAGATCTTCCATCTCCATAGCTGTTTGCAAGATTTTGCACAAGGTAAGTTTTCAATCACACAGCTCGATTCAGTTAGTTAGGCATGATTTTGTTAGTGTAGAATTGATCTAGGTGGTTAGGAGATTAGTTTAGATGAATTTGGAGTGATTTGGAGTCCATTGTTAGCAGGTATCATAAACTGTTTGGATCAATATCTCTTATGTTAATGCACTAGAATGTTAGTTGGATTGATCAGGTTAATCACCATGATGTATAGAGCAGTTTAGGATAGGTTTGAGAGAGAATTATCTTGGTGCATCTCAGAGTAATCTCATGATAACCAGAGTTTGATGCGCGCGGGTTTGGTGTTGTGGTGAGTTTCAAATTGATCTAAGGCCATAGGATTATAGAGGAGGAAATTCTGAGCAGATTTCATGTTTACATCATGAGGATTCATTGCGTGTGGAGTGAGAACGGTTTGGTGTAAGGTAGCTCGTGCATGAGCTCGCATGGCAGAAACCCTAGGTTTCAGGTTGAATGAGGAAGAAGACGAAATCGTGGCCATTCGTTTGGTGTAAGACTCTTGACTTTTAGAGTGATCCAACGGCCTATATTCAATCTGAATTGGAGGGAGATTACCCTGGCCCTAAACGCACCGTTTCATTAATTGAAACGGGCGGGCCTCAGATGATTGTGTTATCCCCACCCCCGAGTTAGGCCCAAAACCATTTTCCAACGTGTTTTCGCTGCTTTTCTCACCCCCAGCTGATTCCCTTTTGTTTTTTAATTCTGATGGTTGATTGGGCCCAGTGTGAAACGCTACCAACACCCCCCTTTATGAGGCCCATCCAGAATTGAACTGCGCGTAGTTACTCTTCATACCCCCTCTTGCTCATTTTAATTCATTTTAATTTTTCTTATTTCATTCTAATTTTTGCCATTTTCATTAAATCATAATAAATTCATAAAAAATGTTTTTTAATCCATTCTTTTTACCATATTTTCATTAAAATGTCTAGAATATTATAGGAAAATAAAATTTCATTTTTAGTTTTATTTCATATTTTTTTACATATTTTCTAAATAAATAGCATAATAAATAGTTACATTTCATGCATCATAAATGATTTTTGTTCTCTCACATGCTGTAATATTTTTTGATCATTCTTTTCATATTGTTTAGATGAGATGTTAAGCTTGTAGAAATATTTTAGTTCCCATGTTTAGAGGTTAATTTTAGGTGATTAATAAATGCTTGAATATCATGAACAAAACTAGGGTTTTAGGTGACAACTTAGGAAGTTCAATTTTCTCCCTTAGGACTTAGGGTTTGAATAGGTTAGTTATGGGACTATAGGGGCTATGGGTAGCTATTAGATCCCTTAGAGAACAGTTAGGATTCCCCTACTGCTATTATTACTGTCTGTATATCTATTGTCTGGTGTGGTGTGCCCTCTGGGAATTGTTGCTTGTTTGATTGGGTATTGGGTTTGCCTGGGGCCCTGGGGAAGCTGAAGATTTGTGAAGATGAAGCTATTGGAGATTCAAAGATTGAAGATCAACTGTCAGAGTTGAGGAGGAGTTTCTTGCTAGCAGTTGCTCAGGAGATTAGGGTTTAGGAGCTAGGCAGAGCTCTAGATTAGAAATTTTGTTTCTCAAACATGGATTGCCTTGTCTGCATCCATTCTTCTCTATGATTCAGAGTCTCTCTAAGACACTCACCCCCTTCCTTTGGAAGGCTTGGTGACAGTGTCTATGAGATAGAACTCTTGAGAGAAAATGTCTCTTGTGTTAGAAGCAGTCTGTTCACCACCTTTGGTAGTCAGCTGATTGCTTAACACCCAATTCTCTCTTGTGACTGATCCCTCATCCTGGAGGTTTGAGCTTGAAGAAAAGGCATTGCAGATGGAAGACTGATGATCAAAGCCATTGTCTGAAGGCCATGAAGATGGATATTGATGCTTGTTGAAGCCTGTAGCTGATTGGAGATTGCTTGAAGCCAGTTGTTGATTCAGAGCTGCTGATGCTGTTTCTGTTGCTGTATTTCATTTGTTGATGTATTGATTGGTTTTCTGAACTGTATTGTTTGCTGTTTACCCTGTTGGGTTGAAAGTGAAGCCTGTTCACTTTCGCCTATTGTTTTCTAGGTTCGAGGTTGAGTGGGACTCCCTTGCCTCGCTTGTATTGTTGCATCCATGCATTTTACTGTTTTGCTGTGTATATCTGATATTGTTTCTGTTTCTGCCTATCCCTTAGGATCTCTGTTTCTCTCTGTGCAAGAGAGGAGCATGATAGACACTAGGTCTCAACCCATGCATGATAACATTAGGATAGCTTGTTTCCCTTCGCAACCGTAGGTTAGAGTTCTGTCTCTTTCTTTCTCAAAACAAACAGAAAAACACATAAAGATTTCAAACACAATAAAAGACACTTCTTCCGTAAAAGAATGTGAACTCATCAAAACGTCATTTTTGTCCTCTTGGACTGTTAATCAGAAAAACCTTTTTCAGAAGGAATAAAATCAACCAAGGCAGACTTGTGTCGTACGTGGCCCGAACTACGTTTGCTCTGATCTTCCATGTTGTGTGGAAGTACGTAGGCATAGGATGCGATATCCTAGCGAGCAACCTTTCCCTCCCTTCCCGTAGGTAGGCGAACTACGTTGACTCTGATTTCTCGTTCCCGGCGGGAATACGTAGGCATAAAGTGCGATACTTTGCCGAGTCATTTTTATTTTTCATTTTATTTTCTTTTCCACCCTTGACCTATAGTTTAGATAGAGCAACAATCCATACCCGAAAACAAGCGTGGATCCCGTCGAGTACGACGGACGTGAGGGGTGCTAATACCTTCCCCTTGCGTAACCGACTCCCGAATCCAGGTTTTGGTTGCGACGACCATACCTTTTCCCGTGTTGTGCGAGGTTTACTCTGAGCGTTTCCTTTCCCTCCCGTGGGATAAATAACGCACGGTGGCGACTCTTCTGTTCAGCCGGCGCCGATTTTCGCAGTAGCGACAGGTATCCCGTCTTCTCTGTGAGGAGTTCCAACAGAGTGATAATCAGTATTCCCATTCGCCCGCACCAGCAGCGGTTGCACCAGAGTCTAGAGATTCTCCTGACCCTTGACCACAGTTTCCATTGCTTGCATGAAAAGTGCCAACTTCTCACGAATTTCCTGCATCTCGACTTGAACTTGATCCATGATTCTCTTGCAGTTGTTCTTGGTAGAATAACGGTGCGTTCTCGGGTTGTCAATCCTGAAACCTGTGAGATGCAGGAAATAAGATATAGATTCAAAAAATACCGGTCATGTAATATGAGTATGCAGATGCAAATGTATAAATATGCTACAGGTTATCTTCCCCCCCGATTCTAGTTTCAGAGAGAAGGCCATCACGACAATGGAGTCCCAATCAAGCAAGCAAGGAATCAGAAAATCCTCATACATAAACAAATGCCAAGAGGCAAAGTACAAGAACACAACTGAAAAGACCTCGGCCAACAAGCCTGGCGATGGTCAAAATACAAGTACAGATAACAAAAGCAAAGCAAAGATACATCAGGCCAAATGGCGCGCTCTGACATCTTCCAATATCCTCAATGTCTCCGAATGACCTAGTCTGGAGATTAGCTTCTGTATCAATAATGCATGTCGCTCAGCAGTGGATCTCAGCTTTTTTGCATCGTCCTTGCAAGTTACTTCGCCAAAACACTCGTCGAGTCTGCATCTCTTGGAGCCGACCTTCGATTCACAACCTCGCAGCTCCTTGCCAAGGTCACTTACTCTAAGCTCAACAGCGCTCCTAAGTGATGTCTCTTCAGCAATCTTCGCATCCTGGGCTTTAATCCGCGCCTCTAGCGTGGCAATTTGTATCTTCAACTCATCTTCACGCTCCTTCCGCTTGGTAAGCATGGTATTCCACAATGTTTCCCACTCGCCGAGTCGAGAATAAGCTTTGTTTAAGAGTTCCTTCTTGGAAGCAAGCACCTTGCTAACACCGTCCAAGGCTACTCCCACCTTTTCCCTCTCGTTGGTCTCTTCAGTCAACTCTGAGCCCAACCTATTAATCAACTCCGTCTGTTCCTTCACAGTAAAGGTAGCTTCATTCTTCTCGTGACGCAACTGGAAGATCTCTTTCTCTAACTCGTCATTGGCTTTCTTCAATTTTTCGTTTTCAGCCAACAATTTGTTATACTTCTCAATCTCTACCGACGTAGGTACCTCAATCACTGGAAGATACAAAGGTTCCACAGCATGATATGGCATCAAGGAAATCCTAGCTCTCTCGTGGATCCAAGCCAAATAAGGATCATAAGCTTTGCTGTTGCTCTTACCTAGCAAAGCTTTCCCTCTCCTATGGATGTTAGCCCATGCATGTCTCAACCTGATCAAAACAGCCTCGTCTAATAAGCCCGTGAGATACAGAGATTCCTGTATCTCAACCTCAATAGGAGCATCTCTCAAGGCATAACCAAACTGTCTCACCAGCAAAGAAGGGTTATAGTTGATACAGCCTTTCCGTCCAATCAAAGGGACATTCGGAAAGCCACTGCAACTATATATAATATCAGTGCCAAGCATACCACGATCAAACCAAATGATGTTCTCAGCAGACAGCCCCATCAACCGGGAAGACCAATCCAAAGTATCAACAGCATCCACAAAAGGTCATGTCTTCGGAAGATGTCCCTGGAACCACCTGTACAAAAGAGGAAGACAGCAGGAAACATTCTTGCCATGACGTTTCTCATTCTTATAATGAATAAAATGATAAACATCGCCCAAGAGAGTAGGAACTGGATTCTTCGAAGCAAGAATCAAGAAGGCATCTGAGTCAACAAAGTCTGGCACATTGGGAAACAAGACAATCCCATAGATGCAGACAGCTAGAATGGCACTGAAGGCAACCCAACATCCACTCTTTGCGCACTGTGTAGCCTTCCCAACCAGGACAGACAGGTGAAAACCATAAGCTCCGTTCAGCTTGACCAAACCTCCAGGGAACTCAGAAGCGTCTAAACTGACAATCTCAGCAAGTGTAGCCAACTCAGGCTCAGTATCATCATGTATAAAGGGCATATGGTCTAACACAGGAACTCCCAACATAGCAGAATACTCCTCCAAAGTGGGCGCCAGAATATAGTCGGGGATCAGGAAACATCTCAGCTAAGGCTCATAAAACTGCATCAAAGTATACACCCCAGTCGTCTCAAATGCTGAAGGCCTGTACAACAAACTAAGCAATCTCCCATAAGATACTATGAACTCAGCCCCCACTCTCTCATCTGCTAGAGCAACTAATCCCAGCAAGGAACTGATATTTGGCGAATGCAACCGGTAAGCAACAGTCCTCTTCATGGACTCCATGTCTGGCTAGAAGATACACTAGAATCAGAAGGGAATGATCACACCTGCAACATAAATACACATTAATGAAATGCAAACATGAAAATGCACATGCATATGCAAACAGGAGATCAAGTGCAATGCTGATGAACTGTGTTGCTTTGTACTGAAGCCTGAGAACCATCAAATCTTCGCCTCAAACCAAACCAACCACTCAAAAGAACCCTGTAACCACATCTCACTGACAGAGATAAACCAGATACTCTGAGGTCAAAGGTTTCCTACAAACAGACCTACCTACCCCTCATAGGTATGTACTTAACTCGCAGACGAGGTATGACATCCTATGCGGGTTCAACGTCACATACTTTCAAGAACGATGATACGATACCCAGAAGGTGTGGCATCATCATCCCTTGAAGCGGCCTCACTTAGTTGAATACCAAATGATAGGTCCCCAGAGTCGACAATCCTCAGGTCAGACAACTTGTCGAGCCCTAAGGGCCAGGCAAGAAGCATCAAAGAGAATCTCGTCCGAGCGCAGATTTCGCGGCTAGCTGGTGCGAGCTAAGCAAGCAGGCTAACCACTACTCTCTACTTCTAAGCCTATGTGCAAACTCAAGCCCAGGTCTAGCTTATCTCTCAATCTAACCCTCTTCCCAGCACAACAACAAAAATATAATACTGAAAGTAAAGGCAGAAAGGTAAATACATACAACACCCCAGACGGGAAAACAAGTGCTAGGATTGACTGCATAGGGTACCGATGTCCCCAGCAGAGTCGCCAGCTGGCGCTACTGCAAAAATTGGCGCCGGCTATGACAAAAGAGTCGCCACCGTGCGTTATTTATCCCATAAGAGGGAAAGGAAATGCTCAGAGTAAACCTAACGCAAAGAGGGAAAGGAATGGTCATCGCAACCAAATCCTGGATTCGGGAGTCGGTTACGCAAGGGGAAGGTATTAGCACCCCTCACGTCCATCGTACTCGACGGGATCCACGCTTGTTTTCTATCTAAGGGTTTGTTATTCTATCTACTCTAAAGGTCTGGGTTAAAAAGAAAATAAAATGACTCGGCAAAGTATCGCACTTTATGCCTACGTATTCCCGTCTGGAACGAGAAATCAGAGTCAACGTAGTTCGCCTACCTACGGGAAAGGAGGGAAAGGTTTCTCGCTAGGATATCGCATCCTATGCCTACGTACTTTCATACAGCATGAAAGATCAGAGCAAACGTAGTTCGGGCTATGGAAGACATAAGCCTGTCTGACAGTTTTTTATCTCCTTGTGAAAAGGGTTTTCCTGATTAAAGGTCCAAGCGGACAAAAATAGAGTTTGAATATTTGTTTGAGTTTTTTACGAAAGAAATGTTTTTTTAGTCTGTTTGTAACTTGTACTGCACTAAAGACTTGTGATCTGAGAGTGACTACGTCGCATGTCACCCTAAGGGTACCATACGAAGCAGTCATACTACTGAAAAGTGACCCTCCAACAACCTTTTCTCAAATAGCTTAAGGCTCGTAGCGTACAACACTGTTATCTTTATTACTGTGTTTTTTGAAGTGTTTTGAGATGAGAAGAGAAAGACCCTAAAACTATGATTGAAAGGGGGACTAACCTAATTTTGTCATGCATGGTTTACAAACCTAATGTCTGTCATAATTTCCTCTTGCGCAGAGGAAATCAGAGATCCTAGGGGATAAACAGCAAAAGAAAACAAGCAGTAAACAGTAAACAGTATGCATGCTATGCAACAGTACCATTGAGGCAAGAGAGAAAACAATAGGCAAGAGGAGACTAGCTCCACCTCAAACCTAGAGGTCAACAACACAATTAAACAGACAAAACAGAGAAAAAACAAAAGACTCAGGGGAGGCAGCTCAGGCAGCAGTACCAGACTCCTACAACAAACAACAACAGCAACTCTAGACAGCAAAGTTGAATGGACAGCAAAGTTTACAGCAAGGCCTCATCTTCAATCAAGCTTCTATCTTCAAGCTTCATCAAGCACACTCCAAGAGGAGGATTAAACATCAAGATCAAGTTATAATGTTAATAAACTTAATGACAACCAAAGGAAATCACTAAGAAATCAACATTGCAAATGAAAGGTATCCTCAAAGTTCTACTCACTTGGGCATACCACTCATCCCTCCTAAGGATAGATGGAGCTTCCCAAGAAGGACTTTGTGTCATTGGATAGAATGGAGGCAAACAATGCACTCCATGTTTGAAGAAAGAATCAAGACTAGGTCTAAGGCACTTCCTAAAACCCTAATTCTCTGAGCTCCTAAACAAAAACTTCAGAAGAGGAAAAGCATTCAACTCCAAGCTCCAATCCTTCATCCCAAACATCTTCAATGAATCCAGAAGCTCCAACAAAAAAGAACTCAAGCTCAAACCAACTCCAAGGCAGCCAACCAAGCCAAACAAACCAAAGCACTCAAGAGAGGAAATCATAAACACAAGCCATTGGCAAAATACAACTAAAATAGAAAATCAAGTTGCAAAAATCTAATAAATTCCTAGGGGAACATGAATGTTTGAACAACCTAGAGTAAAAAGATTTAAGCCTAAATCAACTTCTATGTTATCTAAACAATTCCTACATTGAGATAGGTCAAGGAAATGCACAAGTTTGGGAGGGTCCTAATCTCAATACCTAAAACAGATCCTAATATTGTTCTAAAAATCCGAGAAATAATCTAAGGGAACATACATGTCTACCCTAGCACATATTAAAAAATCAAAGCCAAACTATAAACCAAATGAGAGAACTAAATTCAACAAAACAGATAGCCAAATATGCAAAAATAAAGAATAAAAAAAATGAGAAAAATCACATTAAATTGAAAAATGCATGAAATTGCATTTTGTTAATCTCAGAAAATCACAAATTCCATAAGGATCATGAGGATATTTTTAAAATAATTTTGTGATCAAAATTGGAATTTATATGATTTTTGGAATAACAATGCAATTAAAATAAAGAAAAATGAAATAAAAATGAATTAAAACCAAGAAAATAACACAGCCTTTGGATCAGCAAGCCAGTCAACGAGTCAATGCACATCCAGCGCTCCTCATGATGCCACGCAATTTAATGAAACGACAATGTTTTGGATTAAAACTCTCCACTCTCAGATTAAAACACAGGCGTTGGATCTGATCTGAAGTCAAAGGTCAAGGCCATATCCTGTGGTCCAAACATCATCTTCTCCAAGTCTCAGGCAGGCCAGGTGGAGATTCAGGCTGGTGGTTGGTGGTGGCCGGAGAAGACGACCAAAAATGACAAACAAAATACCAAATCCACTTAGTTTTTCACGTACATTCCAAATCCATCATCAAAATCATCCAATTCTCAACACACAATCAAACACGAAGCAAACTTCAGAAATAGCATCTCATTAATGATATAGGTCTCTTCATCTCATTGCATACATCAATCTGATCTAAACATTTAACATTGAAACCTTATG
This sequence comes from Lathyrus sativus, assembly GCA_963859935.3. Classification (NCBI taxonomy): domain Eukaryota; kingdom Viridiplantae; phylum Streptophyta; class Magnoliopsida; order Fabales; family Fabaceae; genus Lathyrus; species Lathyrus sativus. Next base: position 238,561,532 of record OZ012738.1, on the reverse strand, counting down.
AATCAAGAGATTCAAGTCCAAACAGATCATCTATGTCATCTTCAATCATCACCAATTGAGTTCAAATCAAGCCTAAAACGATCTATGTCATGTATACATCCTAACCACGAGTTCAAATCTAACTGAATCATGCTAAATCATGCTGAATTTTAAGAAATGCAAACCTGGTATAGATCTTGCAACAGAGGTATCTAGAGCTCGTGGCTTGCTTCCAAATGCTCCAGATAACTTCAATGATCCACAAGGAAGAGATTGCACACCTCAATTTGGCTTGAATTGGCTCCAAACTCAGAATCCGATTTCAAGTTGCAGTTGAAAAAATTTTCTTGCTCTTTCTTGCTCTGGCGCAAAATGAAGCTCCAAATTGATCTGAACTCACTCTAATGAATATATAGAAGAGTTTCATGGGCCTATGGATCCAAGTTGAAGCCCAAAATAGTGATTTGCATTTTTCTGATTTTCCTTCAAAATTCAATATGATAGTCGTGCCTTGCAAGCTTGGCAGTGGTTCTAGAATATTCTCACACCTTGCACATGTCATTTAGAATGAGTTTGGATGGAGAAATTGGCCTGAATTGCCTTGTACATTGATTTTGCATATGTAACTTACAAGTGAAGTAACCATATGCTATCTCTCAAAACTTGAACTAAACTCCAAATTCTGGTATTGCCAATGATCTTAATATGCAATTTCCAATCAAAAAATACACTTACTTGCTTGGTTTTGGCCTTGTAACACAAAATCCCATTTTCCCTCCTTTAATCATTTGAATTTTCTTCCTTTTCAAGCCATTTCAAATGACTTTCTGATATGAACCAAAACAAACTCTCATGACCACTTGGTTGCACTAAAAACATCATTCCAAGCAACTTTCATGTTGAGAAATTTTCCATTTGAATCTTGCAAGTTGGAGATTTTGGCCTATGCTTGAGAATGACCTATAATCTCACTTTCCCAAAATACCCCTGACTTGTAAACCTCATAACTTGAGTTCTACAAATCATATGGATGACTTCTAGTACAATTTTGAAATCTAATATCATGAGGAACAACTTTCATGTTGTCCAAAAGTTCATGTGAAACCTATTTCTAGGTCAAAGGTTGCTTGGAAGTCAAGTGACTTTCACAGATAAATTTCACATTCATCTGGTGACTTGTAACTTGTCTGGACCATAACTTGAGTTCTACAAATCCAATGGAGGACTTCTAATACTCAAATTAAAGGTATTGAGATGCTCTACAAGTTTCATGTTGCCCAAAGATCCATTTGAAACTTGTATCTTGACTTATGTGGCTTTGAAGTTAGGCACTAAACAGGGTAATTTGCACTGAAACCCTAATTTAGCAACATCCCACATTCTTGATTCTTCTTGATTTGATCTTGGCACAAAACCACAAATGTATTATCACATCCTTCCATGATCTCCATGACCTCAAAGTAGGCTTGAATGCTTTTCAATTGCATAATTGACCTAGGGTTGATCCAGATGAAACCCTAATTGTCTGCACTTCAACTGTGGCTCTTGCACTTGAACTAATGACTTGATTGAACTCCAACATGGCCCTCTAGGAACTCTATGAGCTCTATATACATCTCATATTCACAATCCATGCTTCACATTTCATACTCATACCTCAATGTTAGTCTTCAACTGATCAAGACCTCCCACCACCTCCTGATGACTTGGATGACTTCTCAAGCTTGGATAAGATTTCATGCTAGGCTTCTCTTGATAATAATCATACTTGATCTCCTATTGGATGAATGATATGCCATGATATGCAAATGATAGAATTATGCAAATGGTAATGCAATGAAACATAAACCAGATAAAAGATGTTGAGCAAATTTTGGGGTGCAACAGCTGCCCCTATTCAAACGGCTTGGACCCGACTGGGTGAAGAGCGAATGACCTTCAACCAATCAAGGTAAAAGACGGTTGAATACCTAGAAACCCAGAAATTTGCCAACTGCATACATGAACTGCAAAAATTGCTTGGTGAACAATATCCGTTGTACTGAACCCAGTTGTTACAGCAATAATTGATCAAACTCCTAATAAAACTTTTGATTTCAGCATTAACTCCCTGTGTGACGCCACAGGCATCGAATTAACTTTACAAGAAACAATTCCGTCCATAACGGGACTAAATTTCGTCAACACGAGGAAGGACTCCATCCACATGGGTACAATTCCGTCTTTAATTGGAATAACGATCTCTATCAGTCACAGGTAACAACTCCACTGGGGATACTCCATCGATTACGGATAATAACTTCGTCCACACGGGTATCAATGATTGTCAACACAGGTGCAAATCATTGTCAATCACAAGTAACAATCTCTGTCAATACAGGCGCGATCTCTATCCATTACAGGTAACAATCTTTTCTGACGCTTTTACTGGGGAAATAACTCTCCCAACAACACAGGGAGTAACTTCGGCGACTTCCACTGAGGAGATAGTTTTATCACCAAATAAGGAATAACTCTGCCCCCGACACAGGGAAATAACTTCGTCACTACTACGGGAAATAACTCTGCCAAACGATACAGGAAAATAACTCTGTCACCACTACGGGAAATAACTCTGCCAAATACAGGAAAATAACTCTGCCATCACTACGGGACATACTCTGTCATCACTACAGGAAAATAACTCCGCCATCGCTACGGGACATACTCTGTCATCACTACAGGAAAAGAACTCAGCCATCGCTACGGGACATACTCTGTCATCACTACAGGAAAATAACTCCGCCATCACTACGGGACATACTCTATCATCACTACAGGAAAATAACTCCGCCATCGCTACGGGACATACTCTGTCATCACTACAGGAAAATAACTCCGCCATCGCTACGGGACATACTCTGTCATCACTACAGGAAATCTTCAAACTTTTAGCGCAGACATGGCAAACACCTACTTCGACATAGGTGGCAACTTCCAAAAATTGACTCACGAAATCTTTTGATACTGTCATAACAACCATTTTGAAGAAATACTCCGCTGGAGGGGTAAGAGAAACTTAACCAAGCAACTCTGTGGGGAATAATGACAAAACGAACATTATCATTACATGTCTCACGCTGAGACCTTGCTTATCTAGTAATTAATCTGAGCAAGAGCTCCTTCCACCTGCAGGGAAAACGACACTTGAAAACAAAAGGTTAACCAACCCGACTTATGTTTCAAAATGCATATGTTTGATAATGGCGTAATGCTCCATTCGACATGCAAATGCTACGCGTTTGGGTAGATGCAAATATGATAATATATGCAAATGCTAATGCAGGCTCAAACTGCTGAGAAACACTCTGGTATGAAATGGCTAAGAGCAAAACCAACTATGTTGGGGATGCACGAGTATCACAAAGTATTCCTGCCAAATAAATGCCGGAAGCAACAACCAACTCTGCTGGGGAGAGATGCGACATTTAGGAAGAAAACACAAACCCTGCTGGGGAAAGAGGCGACCCTTCTAGGGAAAGAACTACACTGTCGAGACACGGTCTACAAATTCAGAGCTACAAACTCTGCTGAGGACAAATCATCCTGACAAAAGAATGACGACCTGCGGGGAAGGGGAATAACCATCCTCTGGGGAGATTTTGACTTATCGTTGAAGACGGATAATCTTCTCTGAAGAGATTGCCACTTACCTTTAAGGAAGGATAAGCTTCTCTTAAGAGATTGCCACCTATCGTTGAAAGTGGATAAGCTTCTCGAAAGAGGTTGCCACTTATTGTTGATGAAGGATAAGCTTCTCTGAAGAGATTGCCACTTATCGTCGAAAATGGATAAGCTTCTCGAAAGAGATTGCCACTTATAGTTAAAGAAGGACAGGCTTCTCGAAAATAATTTCCACTTATCGTTAAAAATGGATAAGCTTCTCGAAATATATTGCCACTTATCGCTGAGGAAGCATATGCATCTCGAAAGAGATTTACAATTATCATTGAAGAAGGATAAGCTTCTAGAAAGAGAATGCAACTTATCGTTTAAGAAGGAGAAGCTTCTTTGAAGAAATTTCCACTTATCTTTGAAAATGGAATAACTTCTCCGAAGAGATTGCCACTTATCCTTGACGAAGGATATGCTTCTATGAAGAGATTGCCACTAATCGTTGAAAATGTATAAGCTTCTCGAAAGAGGTTGCCAATTATCGCTGAAGAAGGATAAGCTTCTCGAAAGATATTTCCATTTATCGTTGAAGATGGATAAGCTTCTTGAAAGAGATTGCCACTTATCTTTGAAGAAGGATAAGCTTCTATGAAGAGATTGCCACATATTGTTTAAAATGGATAAGCTTCTCGAAAGAGATTTCTGCTTACCATTGAAAAAGAATAAGCTTCTTTGAAGAGATTTTCACTTATCATTGAAGACGGATAATCTTCTCTGAAGAGATTGCCACTTACCTTTGAAGAAGGATAAACTTCTCTTAAGATATTGCCACCTATCGTTGAAAATGTATAAGCTTCTCGAAAGTGGTTGCCACTTATTGTTGAAGAAGGATAAGCTTCTCTGAAGAGATTGCCACCTATCGTTGAACATGGATAAGATTCTCGAAAGTGATAGCCACTTATTGTTAAAGAAGGATAAGCTTCTCTGAAGAGATTTCCATTTATCGTTGAAAATGGATAAGCTTCTCTAAAGATATTGCCGCTTATCGTTAAAGACGGATACCCTTCGCTAAAGAAATTGCCACTTATCGTTGAAAACGGATAAGCTTTTCGAAATAGATTGCCACTTATCACTAAGGAAGGATATGCATATCGAATGAGATTTCCAATTATCATTGAAGAAGTATACGCTTCTCGAAAGAGAATGCCACTTATCGTTGAAGAAGGATAAGCTTCTCTGAAGAAATTGCCAATTATCTTTGAAAATGGATAAGCTTCTCCGAAGAGATTGCCACTTATCGTTGACGAAGGATATGCTTCTATGAAGAGATTGCCACTAATCGTTGAAAATGGATAAGCTTCTCGAAAGAGGTTGCCAATTATCGCTGAAGAAGTATAAGCTTCTCGAAAGAGATTTCTGTTTATCGTTGAAGATGGATAAGCTTCTTGAAAGAGATTGTCACTTATCTTTAAAGAAGGATAAGCTTCTATGAAAAGATTTCCACTTATTGTTTAAAATGGATAAGCTTGTCGAAAGATATTTTTGCTTACCATTGGAGAAGAATAAGCTTCTCTGAAGAGATTTTCACTTATCGTTGAAGACGGATAATCTTCTCTGAAGAGATTGCCACTTACCTTTGAAGAAGGATAAGCTTCTCTTAAGAGATTACCACCTATCGTTGAAAATGGATAAGCTTCTCGAAAGTGGTTGCAAGTTATTGTTGAAGAAGGGTAAGCTTCTCTGAAGAGATTTCCACTTATCGTTGAAAATGGATAAGCTTCTCGAAAGAGATTGCCACTTATACTTAAAGAAGGATAGGCTTCTCGAAAGAAATTGCCACTTATCTTTGAAAATGGATAAGCTTCTCGAAATAGATTGCCACTTATCGCTGAAGAAGGATATGCATCTCGAAAGAGATTTCCAATTACCGTTGAAGAAGGATAAGCTTCTAGAATGTGAATTCCACTTATCGTTGAAGAAGGATAAGCTTCTCTGAAGAAATTTCCACCTATCTTTGAAAATGGATAAGCTTCTCCGAAGAGATTTCCACTAATCGTTGAAAATGAATAAGCTTCTCCGAAGAGGTTCCCAATTATCACTGAAGAAGGATAACCTTCTCGAAAGAGATTTCCATTTATCGTTGAATATGGATAAGCTTCTTGAAAGAGATTGCCAATTATCTTTGAAGAAGGATAAGCTTCTATGAAGAGATTGCCACTTATTGTTTCAAACAGATAAGCTTCTCAAAAGAGATTTCTGCTTAACATTGAAGAAGAATAAGCTTCTCTGAAGAGATTTTCAATTATCGTTGAAGACGAATAACCTTCTCATAGGAGATTGCCACCTATTGATAAAAATGGATAAGCTTCTCAAAAGTGATTTCCGCTTATTGTTGAAGAAGGATAATCTTCTTTGAAGAGATTGCCACTTATCGTTGAAAATGGATAAGCTTCTCGAAAGAGATTGCCACATATCGTTAAAGAAGGATACACTTTGCTAAAGAAATTGCCACTTATCGTTGAAAATGGATAAGTTTCTCAAAATAGATTTCCACTTATCGTTGAAGAAGGATAAGCTTCTCGAAAGAGAATACCACTTATCGTTGAAGAAGGATAAACTTCTCTGAAGAAATTTCAACTTATCTTTGAAAATGGATAAGATTCTGCGAAGAGATTGCCACTTATCGTTGACGAAGGATATGCTTCTATGAAGAGATTGCCACTAATCGTTGAAAATTGATAAGCTTTTCGAAAGAGGTTGCCAATTATCGGTGAAGAAGGATAAGCTTCTCGAAAGAGATTTCTATTTATCGTTGAAGATGGATAAGCTTCTTGAAAGAGATTGCCACTTATCTTTGAAGACGGATAAACTTCTATGAAGAGATTGACACTTATTGTTTAAAATGGATAAGCTTGTCGAAAGATATTTTTGCATACCATTGGAGAAGAATAAGCTTCTATCAAGAGATTTTCACTTATCGTTGAAGACGGAAAATCTTCTCTGAAGAGATAGCCACTTACATTTGAAGAAGGATAACCTTATCTGAATAGATTGCCACCTATCGTTGAAAATGGATAAGCTTCTCGAAAGTGGTTGCCACTTATTCATGAAGAAGGATAAGCTTCTCTGAAGAGATCGCCACTTATAATTGAAAATGGATAAGCTTCTCGAAAGAGATTTCCACTTATTGTTAAAGAAGGATACGCTTTGCTAAAGAAATTGCCACTTATCGTTGAAAATGGATAAGTTTCTCGAAATAGATTGTCGCTTATCGCTGAGGAAGGTTATGCATCCCGAAAGAGATTTCAAATTATCGGTGAAGAAGGATAAGCTTCTCGATAGAGAATTCCACTTATCGTTGAAGAAGGATAAACTTCTTTGAAGAAATTTCCACTTATCTTTGAAAATAGATAAGCTTCTCCGAAGAGATTGCCACTTATCGTTGACAAAGGATCTGCTTCTATGAAGAGATTGCCACTAATCGTTGAAAATGGATAAGCTTCTCCGAAGAGGATGCCGATTATCACTGAAGAAGGATAAGCTTCTCGAAAGAGATTGCCACTTATTGTTAAATATGGATAAGCTCCTTGAAAGAGATTGCCACTTATCTTTGAAGAAGGATAAGCTTCTCAAAAGAGATTGCCACTTATCGTTAAAGAAGGATACGCTTTGTTAAAGAAATTGCCACTTACCGTTGAAAATGGATAAGTTTATCGAAATAGATTGCCACTTATCGCTGAGGAAGGTTATGCATCTCAATAGAGATTTCAAATTATCGTTGAAGAAGGATACGCTTCTCGAAAAAGAATGCCACTTATCGTTGAAGAAGGATAAACTTCTCTGAAGAAATTTACACTTATCTTTGAAAATGGATAAGCTTCTCCGAAGTGATTGCCACTTATCATTAACGAAGGATATGCTATTATGAAGAGATTGCCACTAATCGTTGAAAATGGATAAGCTTCTAGAAAGAGATTTCCATTTATCGTTGAAGATGGGTAAGCTTCTCGAAAGATATTTCCATTTATCGTTGAAGACGGATAAGCTTCTTTGAAGATATTTTCACTTATCGTTGAAGACGGATAATCTTCTCTGAAGAGATTGCCACTTACCTTTAAAGAAGGATAAACTTCTCTTAAGAGATTGCCACCTATCGTTGAAAATGAATATGATTCTCGAAAGTGGTTTCCACTTATTGTTGATGAAGGATAAGCTTCTGTGAAGAAATTGCCACTTATCGTCGAAAATGGATAAGCTTCTCGAAAGAGATTGCCACTTATAGTTAAAGAAGGACAGGCTTCTCGAAAATAATTTCCACATATCATTGAAAATGGATAAGCTTCTCGAAATAGATTGCCACTTATCACTGAGGAAGCATATGCATCTCGAAAGAGATTTCCAATTATCGTTGAAGAAGGATAAGCTTCTCGAAAGTGGTTGCAACTTATTGTTGAAGAAGGGTAAGCTTATCTGAAGAGATTGCCACTTATCGTTGAAAATGGATAAGAGTCTCGAAAGAGATTGCCACTTATCGTTAAGGAAGGATACGCTTCGCTTAAGAAATTGCCACTTAGCGTTGAAAATGGATAAGCTTCTCGAAATATATTGCCACTTATCATTGAGGAAGGATATGCATCTCGAATGAGATTTCCAATTATTGTTAAAGAAATATACGCTTCTAGAAAGATAATGCCACTTATCGTTGAAGACGGATAAGCTTCTCTGAAGAAATGGACACTTATCTTTGAAAATGGATAAGCTTCTCCGAAGAGATTGCCACTTATCGTTGACGAAGGATATGCTTCTATGAAGTGATTGCCACTAATCGTTGAAAATGGATAAGCTTTTCTCGAAAGAGGTTGCCAATTATCGCTGAAGAAGGATAAGCTTCTCGAAAGATATTTCCATTTATCGTTGAAGATGGATAAGCTTCTTGAAAGAGATTGCCACTTATCTTTGAAGACGGATATGCTTCTATGAAGAGATCGCCACTTATAGTTTAAAAAGGATAAGCTTCTATAAAGAGATTTCTGCCTACATTTGAAGAAGAATAAGCACCTCTGAAGAGATTTTCACTTATCGGTGAAGACGGATAATCTTCTCTAAAGAGATTGCCACTTACTTTTGAAGAAGGATAAGCTTCTCTGAAGATATTGCCACCTATCGTTGAAAATAGATAAGCTTCTAGAAAGTGGCTGCCACTTATTGGTGAAGATGGATAAGCTTCTCTGAAGAGATTGCCACTTATCGTTGAAAATGGATAAGCTTCTCGAAAGAGATTGCCACTTATTGTTAAATAAGGATACATTTCGCTAAAGAAATTTCCACTTATCATTGAAAATGGATAAACTTCTCGAAATAGATTGCCACTTATCTCTGAGGAAGGTTATACATCTCGAAAGAGATTTCCAATTATTGTTGAAGAAGGATAATCTTCTAGAAAGAGAATGCCACTTATCGTTGAAGAAGGATAAGCTTCTCTGAAGAAATTTCCACTTATCTTTGATAATGGATAAGCTTCTCCGAAGAGATTGCCACTTATCGTTGATGAAGGATATGCTTCTATGAAGAGATTGCCAGTAATCGTTGAAAATGGATAAGCTTCTCGAAAGAGGTTGTCAATTATCACTGAAGAAGGATAAGCTTCTCGAAAGAGATTTCCATGTATCGTTAAAGATGGATAAGATTCTTGAAAGAGATTGCCACTTATCTTTGAAGAAGGATAAGCTTCTATGAAGAGATTGACACTTATTGTTTAAAATTGGATAAGCTTCTCGAACGAGATTTTTGCTTAACATTGAAGAAGAATAAGCTTCTCTGAAGAGATTTTCACTTATCGTTGAAGACGGATAATCTTCTCTGAAGAGATTGCCACTTACCTTTGAGGAAGGATAAGCTTCTCTTAAGAGATTGCCACCTATCGTTGAAAATGGATAAGCTTCTCGAAAGTGGTTGCAACTTATTGTTGAAGAAGGGTAAGCTTCTCTGAAGAGATTGCCACTTATCGTTGAAAATGGATAAGCTTCTCGAAAGAGATTGCCAGTTATCGTTAAGGAAGGATACGCTTCGCTTAAGAAATTGCCACTTATCGTTGAAAATGGATAAGCTTCTCGAAATATATTGCCACTTATCATTGAGGAAGGATATGCATCTCGAATGAGATTTCCAATTATCGTTAAAGAAGGATACGCTTCTCGAAAGATAATGCCACTTATCGTTGAAGAAGGATATGCTTCTCCGAAGAGATTGCCACTTATCGTTGACGAACGATATGCTTCTATGAAGTGATTGCCACTAATCGTTGAAAATGGATAAGCTTCTCGAAAGACGTTGCCAATTATCGCTGAAGAAGGATAAGCTTCTCGAAAGATATTTCCATTTATCGTTGAAGATGGATAAGCTTCTTGAAAGAGATTGCCACTTATCTTTGAAGACGGATAAGCTTTTATAAAGAGATTGCCACTTATTGTTTAAAATGGATAAGCTTCTTAAAAGAAATTTCTGCTTACCATTGAAGAAGTGTAAACTTCTCTGAAGAGATTTTCACTTATCGTTGAAGAATGATAATCTTCTCTGAAGAGATATCCACTTACCTTAGAAGAAGGATAAGCTTCTCTGAAGAGATTGCCACCTATCGTTGAAAATGGATAAGCTTCTCGAAAGTGGTTGCCACTTATTGTTGAAGAAGGATAAGCTTCTCTAAAGAGATTGCCACTTATCGTTGAAAATGGATAAGCTTCTCGAAAGAAATTGCCACTTATAGTTAAAGAAGGATAGGCTTCTCGAAAGAAATTGTCACTTATTGTTGAAAATGGATAAGCTTCTCGAAATAGATTGCCACTTATCGCTGAGGAAGGATATGCATCTCGAAAGATATTTCCAATTATCGTTGAAGAAAGACAAGCTTCTAGAGAGAGAATGCCACTTATCGTTGAAGAAGGATAAGCTTCTCTGAAGGAATTTCCACTTATCTTTGACAATAGATAAGCTTCTCCAAAGAGATTGCCACTGATCGTTGACGAAGGATATGCTTCTATGAAGAGATTGCCACTAATCATTGAAAATGGATAAGCTTCTTGAAAGAGGTTGTCAATTATCACTAAAGAAGGATAAGCTTCTCGAAACAGATTTCCATGTATCGTTAAAGATGGATAAGCTTCTTGAAAGATATTGCCACTTATCTTTGAAGAAGGATAAGCTTCTATGAAGAGATTGCCACTTATTGTTTAAAATTGGATAACCCTCTCGAACGAGATTTTTGCTTAACATTGAAGAAGAATAAGCATCTCTGAAGAGATTGCCACTTATCGTTGCAGACGGATAATCTTCTCTGAAGAGATTGCCACTTTCTTTTGAAGAAGGGTAAGCTTCTTTAAAGAGATTGCCACCTATAGTTGAAAATGGATAAGCTTCTAGAAAGTGGTTGCCACTTATTGTTGAAGAAGGATAAGCTTCTCTGAAGAAATTGCCACTTATCATTGAAAATGGATAAGCTTCTCGAAATAGATTGCCACTTATTATTAAAGAAGGATACACTTCTCTAAAGAAATTGCCACTTATTGTTGAAAATGGATAAGCTTCTCGAAATAGATTGCCACTTATCGCTGAGGAAGGTTATGCATCTTGAAAGAGATTTCCAATTATCGTTGAAGAAGGATAAGCTGCTAGAAAGAGAATGCCACTTATCGTTGAAGAAGGATAAGCTTCTATGAATAGATTTCCACTAATCGTTGACGAAGGATATGCTTCTATGAATAGATTTCCACTAATCGTTGAAAATGGATAAGCTTCTCGAAAGAGGTTGTCAATTATCGTTGAAGAAGGATAAGTTTCTCGAAAGAGATTTCCATTTATCGTTGAAGATGGATAAGCTTCTTGAAAGAGATTTCCACTTATCTTTGAAGACGGATAAGCTTCTATGAAGAGATTGCCACTTTTTGTTTAAAATGGATAAGCTTCTCGAAAGAGATTTCTGCTTACCATTGAAGAAGAATAAGCTTCTCTGAAGAGATTTTCACTTATCGTTGAAGACGAATAATCTTCTCTGAAGAGATTGCCACTTATCGTTGCAGACGGATAATCTTCTCTGAAGAGATTGCCACTTTCTTTTGAAGAAGGGTAAGCTTCTTTAAAGAGATTGCCACCTATAGTTGAAAATGGATAAGCTTCTAGAAAGTGGTTGCCACTTATTGTTGAAGAAGGATAAGCTTCTCTGAAGAAATTGCCACTTATCATTGAAAATGGATAAGCTTCTCGAAATAGATTGCCACTTATTATTAAAGAAGGATACACTTCTCTAAAGAAATTGCCACTTATTGTTGAAAATGGATAAGCTTCTCGAAATAGATTGCCACTTATCGCTGAGGAAGGTTATGCATCTTGAAAGAGATTTCCAATTATCGTTGAAGAAGGATAAGCTGCTAGAAAGAGAATGCCACTTATCGTTGAAGAAGGATAAGCTTCTATGAATAGATTTCCACTAATCGTTGACGAAGGATATGCTTCTATGAATAGATTTCCACTAATCGTTGAAAATGGATAAGCTTCTCGAAAGAGGTTGTCAATTATCGTTGAAGAAGGATAAGTTTCTCGAAAGAGATTTCCATTTATCGTTGAAGATGGATAAGCTTCTTGAAAGAGATTTCCACTTATCTTTGAAGACGGATAAGCTTCTATGAAGAGATTGCCACTTTTTGTTTAAAATGGATAAGCTTCTCGAAAGAGATTTCTGCTTACCATTGAAGAAGAATAAGCTTCTCTGAAGAGATTGTCACTTATCGTTGAAGACGAATAATCTTCTCTGAAGAGATTGCCACTTACTTTTGAAGAAGGATAAGCTTCTCTGAAGAGATTGCCACCGATCGTTGAAAATGGATAAGCTTCTAGAAAGTGGTTGCCACTTATTGTTGAAGAAGGATAAGCTTCTCTAAAGAGATTGCCACTTATCGTTGAAAATGGATAAGTTTATCGAAAGAGATTGCCACTTATTGTTAAAGAAGGATACACTTCGCTAAAGAAATTGCCACTTATCGTAGAAAATGGATAAGCTTCTCGAAATAGATTGCCACTTATCGCTGAGGAAGGTTAAGCTTCTAGAAAGAGAATGGCACTTATCGTTGAAGAAGGATAAGCTTCTCTGAAGAAATTTCCACTTATCTTTGAAAAGGGATAAGCTTCTCCGAGGAGATTGTCACTTATCGTTGACAAAGGATATGCTTCTATGAAGAGATTGCCACTAGTCGTTTAAAATGGATAAGCTTCTCGAAAGAGGTTGTCAATTATCACTGAAGGAGGATAAGCTTATCGAAAGAGATTTCTATTTATCGTTGAAGATGGATAAGCTTCTTGAAAGATATTTCCACTTATCTTTGAAGAAGGATAAACTTCTATGAAGAGATTTCCACTTATTGTTTAAAATTGATAAGTTTCTCGAAAGAGATTTTTGCTTAACATTGAAGAAGAATAAGCATCTCTGAAGATATTTTCACTTATCTTAGAAGACGGATAATCTTCTCTAAAGAGATTGCCACTTAATTTTGAAGAAGGATAAGCTTTTCTAAAGAGATTGCCAGCTATCATTGAAAATGGATAAGTTTCTAGAAAGCGGTTGCCACTTATTGTTGCAGAAGGATAAGCTTCTCTGAATTGATTGCCACTTATCTTTAAAAATGGATAAGCTTCTCGAAAGAGATTGCCACTTATTGTTAAAGAAGGATACATTTCGTTAAAGAAATTGCCACTTATCGTTGAAAATGGATAAGCTTCTCGAAATAGATTGCCACTTATCGTTGAGGAAGGTTATGCATCTCGAAAGAGATTTCCAATTATCGTTGAAGAAGGTTAAGCTTCTAGAAAGAGAATGCCACTTATCGTTGAAGAAGGATAAGCTTCTATGAAGAAATTTCCACTTATCTTTGAAAAGGGATAAGCTTCTTCGAGGGGATTGTCACTTATCGATGACAAAGGATATGCTTCTATGAAGAGATTGCCACTAATCGTTGAAAATGGATAAGCTTCGCGAAAGAGGTTGTCAATTCTCACTGAAGGAGGATAAGCTTCACGAAAGAGATTTCTATTTATCGTTGAAGATGGATAAGCTTCTTAAAATAGATTTGCACTTATCTTTGAAGACCTAGAAGCTTCTATGAAGAGATTGCCACTTATTGTTTAAAATGGATAAGCTTCTTAAAAGAAATTTCTGCTTACCATTGAAGAAGTGTAAGCTTCTCTGAAGAGATTTTCACTTATCGTTGAAGAATGATAATCTTCTCTGAAGAGATATCCACTTACCTTAGAAGAAGGATAAGCTTCTCTGAAGAGATTTCAACCTATCGTTGAAAATGGATAAGCTTCTCGAAAGTGGTTGCCACTTATTGTTGAAGAAGGATAAGCTTCTCTGAAGAGATTGCCACTCATCGTTGAAAATGGATAAGCTTCTCGAAAGAAATTGCCACTTATAGTTAAAGAAGGATAGGCTTCTCGAAAGAAATTGCCACTTATTGTTGAAAATGGATAAGCTTCTCGAAATAGATTGCCACTTATTGCTGAGGAAGGATATGTATCTCGAAAGATATTTCCAATTATCGTTGAAGAAGGACAAGCTTCTAGAGAGAGAATTCCACTTATCGTTGAAGAAGGATAAGCTTCTCTGAAGGAATTTCCACTTATCTTTGACAATAGATAAGCTTCTCCGAAGAGATTGCCACTGATCGTTGACGAAGGATACGCTTCTATGAAGAGATTGCCACTAATCGTTGAAAATGGATAAGCTTCTCGAAAGAGGTTGTCAATTATCACTGAAGAAGGATAAGCTTCTCGAAACAGATTTCCATGTATCGTTAAAGATGGATAAGCTTCTTGAAAGATATTGCCACTTATCTTTGAAGAAGGATAAGCTTCTATGAAGAGATTGCCACTTATTGCTTAAAATTGATAAGCTTCTCGATAGAGATTTTTGCTTAACATTGAAGAAGAATAAGCATCTCTGAAGAGATTTTCACTTATCGTTGAAGACGGATAATCTTCTCTGAAGAGATTGCCACTTACTTTTGAATAAGGATAAGCTTCTTGTCGTACCTCGAAAAATACGATCCTCGCGATGGACGCGGAAAAATACGTTCGAACAGAGTCGCCACCGAACTTTATTCATTCCTTGGAAGGAATAGGAAAATATCGATAAAACCTTTAAAAGAGATAAGAACATGGTCATCGCAACCAATATTCTACGTTCGGGAGTCGATTACATGAGGGGAAGGTATTAGCACCCCTCATGTCCGTTGTACTCAACGGGAACCTCTTGATTCGATTCGAGAGAAAAGTTAACTACACTTGTTTGTTTTCTTCTAAAGATTCTCCTATAGGGGGGAATGGGTGGTTTTTGGATAGGGTGATCGCCAAGGATTGGGGCCCTTGTGCCTACGTATGCTCATTCGAACGAGAATGAGAAATCAGAGCAACGTAGTTCGACTACGGGAAATGATGGGGGAAAAGGAAGATGGAGGGGATTGTGGAAATGTGCTGGCCAAGATCATCGCAATCTTGTGCCTATGTATCTTACATTCGAAAGAGAATGAAGAATTAGAGCAGCCGTAGTTCGGCCAACTACGGTAAAAGGGTTTGGAAATGAACGAGTGTTTAGGTCGCATCCTAACTGCTAAACGTTGGCTTGTCTGCTCGCTAGGGGAGGCTGAAGCACGAGTTTGTATGCGCGGAAGAAGGGACTAAACAACGTTCTTGGTAAATGGTGTATTGAGTCGAATGAGGGTTTAGGTCGCATTCTAACTGCTAAACGTTGACTTGTCTGCTCGCTAGGGGAGGCTGAAGCTCGAGTTTGTTATGCGCGGAAGAAGGGACTAAACAATGTTCTTGGTCAAAGGTGTATATGAGTTGGGAATCGCACGAGGGCGAAGAATTTAGTGTTTGAAATGTTTCAATCGCACGGGGGAGAGAAAGAGGAGTTGAAATGGTTGAATATTTTAAGGGAGAACGACAACTACTCGATAAACGAGACATCAGTCTCGCAATCAATTAATCAGGATATCATTGGAATGCTAGATCCCAACGATACCTTTTTCATTCTAAATATGTTTGATGGACGGTTTAGACGCGAAAGAGTTTGAATTGAAGGAGATTTAGATTCAATCACACGAGGGTGAGAAACGAGGTTAGACGGGTTTTTTATTTAGGAGGAATGACGATTATTCGATAAGCGAGACGTCGGCCTCGTAACCGATTAGTCGGGGTATCGTTGGAATGCTAGATCCCAACGACATCTTTTTCATCCCATTAATTATGAAATATATTTGTTGGACAGTGAAAGTACTTGTCCAAATAATTAGGAGAAGTGATTTAGGAACGAAAGTTCGAATGACATGCTAATCAAGGCGTACGCCTCAATAGTTGTCACTCATGAATTCAAGGAGTACAAGACACCAAGAACTCAATTCTTTCGCAATTTGATTAGAAAAATGATTTGAATGAGTTAGCGTGTTCGGATTAGGCGCGCTAGGTATTTTAAAAATATAAGATTGAAAGTAAGGAAAGTTACCGAACGGAGTGGTTCCGTTGACCCTTGAAATTGCGTGCAAGTTTTAGTTCCAAGCTCCTCCTCTTTGATGTTTTGAAATATGGCTCCAAAGGAGTCAAGGTTTGAATTCGAGTTTTAAACGTGTGCACTAGCAAAGTGGGCTAGTCTTCTAAGTGACCAACTAGAAATAATTGATCAAATAGGTGTCACTGTAAGGAAGCCCAGGATTAAGCTTTAAAATATTGTGTATGGTGATCAAAGGTTAATGACTTGACTAAATCTAGAAATTTATTTTTAAAAATTGTTTTGAAAGTAACCACAACTTAAGGCGTGCACCTCAAGAGTGATCCCTCGAGAATCCAAGGAAGGCGAGATCCAAGAATTCAATTGTTTTGAAAATTGTTTTAAGATAATTTAATTTGGTTAGGAAAAATAGTTTTAATTTTCATATATAAAATAAATTAATCAATTGTAAAAAGTTTTGAGAAAAGTTAATCATAACTAATTGTTTTGAAAAGAAGTTTAATATCTTAAAAAAATAAGTTTTAAATAAAGTATAATTGTCGAAAAGTTTAATATCTTAAATATTTATTTGATAATGATTTTGAAATATATTTTTTAAAGAAAGAATAATTAGAATTTATTATAAAAATATCTAATTATTAAAAATTGTTTTTAAAAAAAAAACTAATTGAGAAAAATAATTTGGAAACCGAAAGACGGAACAATCACAACTCAAAGGCGTGCGCCTCGAGAACGGTTGTCCAAGAATTCAAGGGATGCTAGACCCCAAGAAACCACTACTTTCAATATTAAATAAATAAAAAAAATTAATAGTACTTAGTGTTGAACTAAGATAATTGTTTATTTAACATTTGAAAGTTGTTGATAAAATGGTATTGAAAATCTTAGTAACATTTGAAAGTTGTTAAAAAAAAACTTATATATATGATAGAGAAAAAATAAATAAAAAATAAATAGATGAATAAATAGATCTATTACATTTTTATGCTAAACACAAAATTAAACGTTAGCCACTGTTTTAGTAAAAAAAAAACTAGTTGGTCGAAACTAACACCTAATATTCATATATGTCTAACTTATTCAGTATATAATAATGGGACAAGTAAAATAAAAGTGCATTATACTTGCTTTGTGATTGTAATAATCTCATGCACTTATATTCTACCAAGTCAGCAGTACCAGAATTACAACTTATAGCAGGAGAATGTTTTGCAATCCTAATCCAACTCATGAATTAACAAGTATTCACACAATGTTGATTAGAAGAAACAAAGGTCACACAATTCAGTTCTTAACAGCGCCCTATGATTCATCAATAAGCAATGAACTTAAACATAAAAAACAAATATCACCATGAAGTAAACAATAAGCAACAACTATGCATTGACAGTGCCAGAATTTGACATAAACATAACTTAGTCAAACCACAAACCATACACATAATTGAAGAAGTTAGTGACACAATTATACTTTGCATTATCGAAACATTCCTACTATAATCGAAGCATTCTTGGTATCCGCAGCGGCCATGATCAACAGAACAATAGCAGCATATTAAAATTTTATATCAAAACCAAGACACTCTATATCAAAACAACAACAACAACATGTTATTCAGCATCTAGTATCGAATAAAACACACCGGCTACGAGCCCACAATTTTTAACCATGAAGATAACATAGCTAAAATGACTAACAGCACGACCGTATGATCAAAATAGCTCCAACATAATCAAAACAGGCCCTACTAACGATATGCAATAACAAACGACTCTAATCAAACAGAAATTTCAACCAAGTTTGAATAGCAACATTTCTTATCCCCTGCATCAGTCCAGTATTTAAGAAACAATACAAAGTTATAATAACAAGCAAATCAACGAGTATACTGTGCATTAATAATTTCAAAACAAAACGTTTACTACAATTCCATGTTAGTAGCCTATAGACCGTATTTGAACACGAGGCTGCATCAGCAAAACATAGAATGGTGATTTATCAGCTCAAAAGGATAACATGAAATCAGTAGCAAACAATGCAAGAAACACTGTATTCAAACTATAATGGGAGTGGAAATCTCACGTTGCGAAATCGACTTAGACTCTACCCACGCAACATGAACCGAATCAAAATTCAAGTCATAACATTATTGCTATATCAGTTTCAGACGATTGCAGAACTCATGTCAAAGTGTAGTGACATCAAAATAAACTCGCAAAAAAAACAAGATAAAATTCAAAACTGCAATGTTGTCTGGTGTTGAAACATGACCGCAATGCATTAAAAATCACAATAGTATCCACAGAATTCCATTACTCAAAGCTTAATAAAAATGTAGGCAGAGCAACAAACATGGATGGAATTAAGCTACTAGCTGAGCAAAGTAAACCTGTCACAGTTATAAATCAACATGGAACAAACATCTTACTAACAAAACATTTCAGAAAGCAAAAAAAAAACTCAATAACACGGGATCAATATCAACATTAGAAAATCGTAAACATATTATACAACCCTGAGATCTGAGTCAAAACTAAATGCCACAATCAAATTAGAATTTTAACAGCACCTCACATACACTGCTCAGAATAAGAAAGTTACCGAGATGACATCGTAAATGCTAACACTGAGTTGGTTGTGACTTCGTGAGGAAAATGACATCATTGTTGCAGCAGAGTTGTGTGATGGTACTTTGAAGTATCAATGCTCATTCCGTTGCCGTCGTGGTGATGTTGTTGGCTTTCTTGAAAACCTACTCAAACCTCACACATGATCAATTCCCACCTCGCATTTGGCTCGAAACCTGCACATGAAATTAACAACAAACAGCTAACACAATCTTTGCGAGAACAGAACTAATCACGAGCTTTGTTTGTTCAGATCCCGTGTTACCTTCTTCTATGGTTAAAGGATAACAATGGTTGTAGAAGTAGATCTTGGTATCGTGTGTGGTGGTAGTTGTTTATAATTGGAGCCTTGTTGGTGATGGGATTTCTTGGTGGAAGAAAGAAATCGAAAGGGGTGGATGAAAACAGCTACACAGCGGTGATGGAAAGAGTGTTTGGAGGTGAGGTTTTCGTGGTGACGATGAAAGAGGGATTCTGAGTCTGGTGATGGCGTGAGGTTTGTCGAATTGAGAAAAGGTGGATGAATATGATAATGGTGGGAAACGGCTGCTCCATTTTTGCGAGATGATGAACAATAGTAGGTTTTCCTCTGGTTTTTGTTTCATCTCTCCCTTTTATAACTCCAGTCTTCTCTCTTCTTTCAACGGGCCAGAACATGGGCCTTCCCTAATCCAAACCTCTCAAAATTCTGACTCTTTTCTCAATTTCATTTTTCAATATTTCTTTTCATTTTTTTAATTAATTACTAAAACAAGTATTAATAATATAATCTAATAATTCCAATATTAAAATTAACAACTAATAAATATTATACAAAAACAAAGTAGAATTTATAAAGATGAAAGATAAATACTAAAAAACTATTGTTAGTAACATTTAAAAGAAAAAAAATTAAGAAAATAATATTCATCAAAAAAAGTTCTTAGACCACGTGTCTCACTTTAATCGGCCAAAACAATATAATTATGCAAAATCAACCAATTGTGAGCGGACACGTGTCTAAATAATAAGAAAATAAGAGGGCAATGTAGAACATAAAAGAATAATAAAATAAAACGACAATATTTAAAAATGGGTAGGACAAATTTGGGGTATGACACTTCTCTGAAGAGATTTCCACCTATCGTTGAAAATGGATAAGCTTCTCGAAAGAGGTTGCCACTTATTGTTGAAGAAGGATAAGCTTCTCTGAAGAGATTTCCACTTATCGTTGAAAATGGATAAGCTTCTTGAAAGAGATTTCCACTTATTGTTAAAGAAGGATACACTTCGCTAAATAAATTGCCACTTATCATTGAAAATGGATAAGCTTCTCGAAATAGATTGCCACTTATCGCTGAGGAAGGTTATGCATCTCGAAAGAGATTTCCAATTATCGTTGAAGAAGGATAAGCTTCTAGAAAGAGAATGCCACTTATCGTTGAAGAAGGATAAGCTTCTCTGAAGAAATTTCCACTTATCTTTGAAAAGGCATAAGCTTCTCCGAGGAGATTGTCACTTATCGTTATCAAAGGATATGCTTCTATGAAGAGATTGCCACTAATCGTTTAAAATGGATAAGCTTCTCGAAAGAGGTTGTCAATTATCACAGAAGGAGGATAAGCTTCTCGAAAGAGATTTCTATTTATCGTTAAAGATGGATAAGCTTCTTGAAAGAGATTGCCACTTATCTTTGAAGAAGGATAAGCTTCTATGAAGAGATTGCCACTTATTGTTTACAATTGATAAGCTTCTCGAAAGAGATTTTTGCTCAATGTTGAAGAAGAATAAGCATCTCTGAAGAGATTTTCACTTATTGTTGAAGACGGATAATCTTCTCTGAAGAGATTGCCACTTACTTTTGAAGAAGGATAAGCTTCTCTAAAGAGATTTCCACCTATCGTTGAAAATGGATAAGCTTCTAGAAAGTGGTTGCCACTTATTGTTTAAGAACGATAACCTTAGCAGAAGAGATTGACACTTATCGTTGAAAATGGATAAGCTTCTCGAAAGAGATTGCCACTTATTGTTAAAGAAGGATACATTTCGCTAAAGAAATTGCCACTTATCGTTGAAAATGGATAAGCTTCTCAAAATAGATTACCACTTATCGCTGAGGAAGGTTATGCATCTCGAAAGAGATTTCCAATTATCGTTGAAGAAGGATAAGCTTCTAGAAAGAGAATTCCACTTATCGTTGAAGAAGGATAGGCTTCTCTGAAGAATATTCCACGTATCTTTGAAAAGGGATAAGCTTCTCCGAAGAGATTGCCACTTATCGTTGACGAAGGATATGCTTCTATGAAGAGATTCCCACTAATCGTTGAAAATGGATAAGCTTGTCGAAAGAGGTTGTCAATTATCACTGAAGAAGGATAAGCATCTCGAAAGATATTTCCATGTATCGTTAAAGATGGATAAGCTTCTTGAAAGAGATTGCCACTTATCTTTGAAGAAGGATAAGCTTCTATGAAGAGATTTCCACTTATTGTTTTAAATGGATAAGCTTCTCGAAAGGATTTTTGCTTAACAATGAAGAAGAATAAGCATCTCTGAAGAGATTTTCACTTATCGTTGAAGACGGATAATCTTCCCTAAAGAGATTGCCACTTACTTTTGAAGAAGGATAAGCTTCTCTGAAGAGATTGCCACCTATCTTTGAAAATGGATTAGCTTCTAGAAAGTGGTTGCCACTTATTGTAGAAGAAGGATAAGCTTCTCTGAAGAGATTGTCACTTATCGTTGAAAATGGATAAGCTTCTCGAAAGATATTGCCACTTATTTATAAAGAAGGACACATTTCGCTAAAGAAATTGCCACTTTTCGTTGAAAATGGATAAGCTTCTCGAAATAGATTTCCACTTATCGCTGAGGAAGCTTATGCATCTCGAAAGAGATTTCCAATTATCGTTGATCAAGGATAAGCTTCTAAAAAGAGAATGCCACTTATTGTTGAAGAAGGATAAGCTTCTCTGAAGAAATTTCCACTTATCTTTGACAATGGATAAGCTTCTCCGAAGAGATTGCCACTTATCATTGACGAAGGATATGCTTCTATGAAGAGATTGCCACTAATCGTTGAAAATGGATAAGCTTCTCGAAAGAGGTTGTCAATTATCACTGAAGAAGGATAAGCTTCTCGAAAGATATTTCCATGTATCGTTAAAGATGGATAAGCTTCTTGAAAGAGATTGCGACTTATCTTTGAAGAAGGATAAGCTTCTATGAAGAGATTTCCACTTATTGTTTAAAATGGATAAGCTTCTCGAAAGGGTTTTTTGCTTAACATTGAAGAAGAATAAGCATCTATAAAGAGATTTTCACTTATCGTTGAAGATGGATAATCTTCTCTGAAGAGATTGCCACTTACTTTTGAAGAAGGATAAGCTTCTCTGAAGAGATTTCCACCTATCGTTGAAAATGGATAAGCTTCTAGAAAGTGGTTGTCACTTATTGTAGAAGAAGGATAAGCTTCTCTGAAGAGATTGCCTCTTAACGTTGAAAATGGATAAGCTTCTCGAAAGAGATTGCCACTTATTATTAAAGAAGGATACATTTCGCTAAAGAAATTGCCACTTATAGTTGAAAATGGATAAGCTTCTAGAAATAGATTTCCACTTATCGCTGAGGAAGCTTATGCATCTCGAAAGAGATATCCAATTATCGTTGAAGAAGGATAAGCTTCTAGAAAGAGAATGCCACTTATCGTTGAAGAAGGATAAGCTTCTCTGAAGATATTTCCACTTATCCTTGAAAAGGGATAAGCTTCTCCGAGGAGATTGTCACTTATCGTTGACAAAGGATATGCTTCTATGAAGAGATTGCCACTAATCGTTGAAAATGGATAAGTTTCTCGAAAGAGGTTGTCAATTATCACTGAAGAAGGATAAGCTTCTCGAAAGAGATTTCCATGTATCATTAAAGATGGATAAGCTTCTTGAAAGAGATTGCCACTTATCTTTGAAGAAGGATAAGCTTCTATGAAGAGATTGCCACTTATTGTTTAAAATGGATAAGCTTCTCGAAAGATATTGTTGCTTAACATTGAAGAAGAATAAGCATCTCTGAAGAGATTTTCACTTATCGTTGAAGACGGATAATCTTCTCTGAAGAGATTGCCACTTACTTTTGAAGAAGGATAAGATTCTCTGAAGAGATTGCCACCTATCGTTGAAAATGGATAAGCTTCTAGAAAATGGTTGCCACTTATTGTTGAAGAAGCATAAGCTTCTCTGAAGAGATTGCCACTTATCGTTGAAAATGGATAAGCTTCTCGAAAGAGATTGCCACTTATTGTTAAAGAAGGATACACTTTGCTAAAGAAATTACCACTTATTGTTGAAAATGTATAAGCTTCTCGAAATAGATTGCCACTTATCACTGAGGAAGGTTATGCATCTCGAAAGAGATTTCCAATTATCATTGAAGGTAGATAAGCTTCTAGAAAGAGAATGCCACTTATCGTTGAAGAAGGATAACCTTCTCTGAAGAAATTTCCACTTATCTTTGAAAAGGGATAAGCTTCTCCGAGGAGATTGTCACTTATCGTTGACAAAGGATATGCTTCTATGAAGAGATTGCAACTAATCGTTTAAAATGGATAAGCATCTCGAAAGAGGTTGTCAATTATCACTGAAGGAGGATATGCTTCTCGAAAGAGATTTGTATTTATCGTTGAAGATGGATAAGCTTCTTGAAAGAGATTTCCACTTATCTTTGAAGAAGGATAAGCTTCTATGAAGAGATTGCCACTTATTGTTTAAAATTGATAAGCTTCTCGAAAGATATTTTTGCTTAACATTGAATAAGAATAAGCATCTCTGAAGATATTTTCACTTATCGTTGGAGACGGATAATCTTCTCTGAAGAGATTGCCACTTACTTTTGAAGAAGGATAAGATTCTCTGAAGAGATTGCCACCTATCGTTGGAAATGGATAAGCTTCTAGAAAGTGGTTGCCACTTATTGTTGAAGAAGCATAAGCTTCTCTGAAGAGATTGCCACTTATCGTTGAAAATGGATAAGCTTCTCGAAAGAGATTGCCACTTATTGTTAAAGAAGGATACACTTTGCTAAAGAAATTACCACTTATTGTTGAAAATGTATAAGCTCTTCGAAATAGATTGCCACTTATCGCTGAGGAAGGTTATGCATCTCGAAAGAGATTTCCAATTATCGTTGAAGGTGGATAAGCTTCTAGAAAGAGAATGCCACTTATCGTTGAAGAAGGATAACCTTCTCTGAAGAAATTTCCACTTATCGTTGAAAACGGGTAAGCTTCTCGAAAGAGATTGCCACTTATCGTTGTAAATGGATAAGCTTCTATGAAGAGATTGCCACTTATTGTTTAAGATGGATAAGCTTCTCGAAAGAGATTTCTGCTTAACATTGAAGAAGAATAAGCTTATCTGAAGAGATTTTCTCTTATCGTTGAAGACGGATAACCTTCTCTGAAGAGATTTCCACTTACCTTTGAAGAAGGATAAGCTTCTCTGAAGAGATTGCCACCTATCGCTGAAAATGGATAAGCTTCTCCAAAGTGGTTGCCACTTATTGTTGAAGAAGGATAAGCTTCTCTGAAGAGATTGCCACTTATCGTTGAAAATGGATAAGCTTCTCGAAAGAAATTGCCATTTATAGTTAAACAAGGACAGTCTTCTCGAAAGAAATTGCAACTTTTTGTTGAAAATGGATAAGCTTCTCGAAATAGATTGCCACCTATCGCTGAGGAAGGATATGCATCTCGAAAGAGATTTCCAATTATCGTTGAAGAAGGATAAGCTTCTAGAAAGAGAATGCCACTTATGGTTGAAGAAGGATAAGCTTCTCTGAAGAAATTTCCACTTATCTTTGAAATTGGATAAGCTTCTCCAAAGAGATTGCCACTTATCGTTGACGAAGGGTATGCTTCTATGAAGAGATTGCCACTAATCGTTGAAAATGGATAAGATTCTCGAAAGAGGTTGTCAATTATCACTGAAGAAGGATAAGCTTCTCGAAAGAGATTTCCATGTATCGTTGAAGATGGATAAGCTTCTTGAAAGAGATTGCCACTTATCTTTGAAGAAGGATAAGCTTCTATGAAGAGATTGCCACTTATTGTTTAAAATGGATAAGCTTCTCGAAAGAGATTTCTGCTTAACATTGAAGAATAATAAGATTATCTGAAGAGATTTCCTCTTATCGTTGAAGACGAATAATCTTCTCTGAAGAGATTTCCACTTACCTTTGAAGAAGGATAAGCTTCTCTTAAGAGATTTCCACCTATCGATGAAAATGGATAAGCTTCTCGAAAGAGATTTTTGCTTAACATTGAAGAAGAATAAGCATCTCTGAAGAGATTTTCAGTTATCGTTGAAGACGGATAATCTTCTCCGAAGAGATTGCCACTTACTTTTGAAGAAGGATAAGCTTCTCAGAAGAGATTTCCAGCTATCGTTTAAAATGGATAAGCTAATAGAATTTGGTTTGCACTTATTGTTGAAGAAGGATAAGCTTCGATGAAGAGATTGCCACTTATCGTTGAAAATGGATAAGCTTCTCGAAAGAGATTGCCACTTATTGTTAAAGAAGGATACACTTCGCTAAAGAAATTGCCACTTATCGTTGAAAATGGATAAGCTTCTCGAAATAGATTTCCACTTATCGCTGAGGAACGTTATGCATCTCGAAAGAGATTTCCAATTATCATTGAAGACGGATAAGCTTCTAGAAAGAGAATGCCACTTAACGTTGAAGAAGGATAAGCTTCTCGGAAGAAATTTCCACTTATCTTTGGAAAGGGATAAGCTTCTCCGAGGAGATTGTCAATTATCGTTGACAAAGGATATGTTTCTATAAAGAGATAGCCACTAATCGTTGAAAATGGATAAGCTTCTCGAAATAGGTTGTCAATTATCACTGAAGGAGGATAAGCTTCTCGAAAGAGATTTCTATTTATCGTTGAAGATGGATAAGCTTCTTGAAAGAGATTGCCACTAATCTTTGAAGAAGGATAATCTTCTATGAAGAGATAGCCACTTATTATTTAAAATGGATAAGCTTCTCGAAAGAGATTTTTGCTTAAAATTGAAGAAGAATAAGCATCTCTGAAGATATTTTCACTTATCGTTGAAGACGGATAATCTTCTCCGAAGAGATTGCCACTTACTTTTGAAGAAGGATAAGCTTCTCTGAAGAGATTTCCACCTATCGTTGAAAATGGATAAGCTTCTAGAATTTGGTTTGCACTTATTGTTGAAGAAGGATAAGCTTCTCTGAAGAGATTGCCACTTATCGTTGAAAATGGATAACCTTCTCGAGAGAGATTGCCACTTATTATTAAAGAAGGATACACTTCGCTAAAGAAATTGGCACTTATTGTTGAAAATGGATAAGCTTCTCAAAATAGATTTCCACTTATCGCTGAGGAACATTATGCATCTCGAAAGAGATTTCCAATTAATGTTGAAGACGGATAAGCTTCTAGAAAGAGAATGCTACTTATCGTTGAAGAAGGATAAGCTTCTCTAAAGATATTTCCACTTATCATTGAAAAGGGATAAGCTTCTCCGAGGAGATTGTCACTTATCGTTGACAAAGGATATGTTTCTATGAAGAGATTGCCACTAATCGTTGAAAATGGATAAGCTTCTCGAAAGAGGTTGTCAATTATCACTGAAGGAGGATAAGCTTCTCGAAAGGGATTTCTATTTATCGTTGAAGATGGATAAGCTTCTTGAAAGAGATTGCCCCTAATCTTTGAAGAAGGATAAGCTTCTATGAAGAGATTACCACTTATTGTTTAAAATGGATAAGCTTCTCGAAAGAGATTTTTGCTTAAAATTGAAGAAGAATAAGCATCTCTGAAGATATTTTCACTTATCGTTGAAGACGGATAATCTTCTCTGAAAAGATTGCCACTTAATTTTGAAGAAGGATAAGCTTCTCAGAAGAGATTGCCACCTATCGTTGAAAATGGATATGCTTCAAGAAAGTGTTTGCCACTTATTGTTGAAGAAGGATAAGCTTCTCTGAAGAGATTGCCACTTATCGTTGAAAATGGATAAGCTTCTCGAAAGAGATTGCCACTTATTGTTAAAGAAGGATACACTTTGCTAAAGAAATTGCCACTTATCGTTGAAAATGGATAAGCTTCTCGAAATAGATTGCCACTTATCGCTGAGGAAGCTTATGCATCTCCAAAGAGATTTCCAATTATCGTTGAAGAAGGATAAGCTTCTCTGAAGAAATTTCCACTTATCTTTGAAAAGGGATAAGCTTCTTCGAGGGGATTGTCAATTATCGTAGATAAAGGATATGCTTCTATGAAGAGATTGCCACTAATCGTTGAAAATGGATAAGCTTCTCGAAAGAGGTTGTCAATTATCACTGAAGGAGGATAAGCTTCTCGAAAGAGAATTCTATTTATCGTTGAAGATGGATAAGCTTCTTGACGAGATTGCCAGTTATTGTTTAAAATGGATAAGCTTCTCGAAATAATTTTCTGCTTACCATTGAAGAAGAATAAGCTTCTCTGAAGAGATTTTCACTTATCATTAAAGACGGATAATCTTCTCTGAAGAGATATCCACTTACCTTTGAAGAAGGATAAGCTTCTCTGAAGAGATTACCACCTATCGTTGAAAATGGATAAGCTTCTCGAAAGTGGTTGCCACTTATTGTTGAAGAAGGATTAGCTTCTCTGAAGAGATTGCCACTTATCGTTGAAAATGGATATGCTTCTCGAAAGAGATTGCCACTTATAGTTAAAGAAGGATAGGCTTCTCGAAAGAAATTGCCACTTATTGTTGAAAATGGATAAGCTTCTCGAAATAGATTGCCACTTATCGCTGAGGAAGGATATGCATCTCGAAAGAGATTTCCAATTATCGTTGAAGAAGGATAAGCTTCTAGAAAGAGAATGCCACTTATCGTTGATGAAGGATAAGCTTCTCTGAAGAAATTTCCACTTATCTTTGAAAAGGGATAAGCGTCTCCGAAGAGATTGCCACTTATCAATGACGAAGGATATGCTTCTATGAAGAGATTGCCACTAATCGTTGAAAATGGATAAGCTTCTCGAAAGAGGTTGTCAGTTATCACTGAAAAAGGATAAGCTTCTCGAAAGAGATTTCCATTTATCGTTGAAGATGGATAAGCTTCTTGAAAGAGATTGCCACTTATCTTTGAAGAAGGATAAGCTTGTATGAAGAGATTGCCACTTATTGTTGAAGAAGGATAAGCTTTTCTGAAGCGATTGCCACTTATCGTTGAAAATGGATAAGCTTCTCGAAAGAGATTGCCACTTATAGTTAAAGAAGGATAGGCTTCTCGAAAGTAATTGCCACTTATTGTTGAAAATGGATAAGCTTCTCGAAATAGATTGCCGCTTATCGCTGAGGAAGGATATGCATCTCAAAAGAGATTTCCAATTATCGTTGAAGAAGGATAAGCTTCTAGAAAGAGAATGCCACTTATCGCTGAAGAAGGATAAGCTTCTCTGAAGCATTTTCCACTTATCTTTGAAAAGGGATAAGCTTCTCCGAAGAGATTGCCACTTATCGTTGACGAAGGATATGCTTATATGAAGAGATTGCCACTAATCGTTGAAAATGGATAAGCTTCACGAAAGAGGTTGTCAGTTATCACTGAAGAAGGATAAGCATCTCGAAAGAGATTTTCATTTATCGTTGAAGATGGATAAGCTTCTTGAAAGAGATTGCCACTTATCTTTGAAGAAGGATAAGCTTCTATGAAGAGATTGCCACTTATTGTTGAAGAAGGATAAGCTTCTCTGAAGAGATTGCCACTTATCATTGAAAATGGATAAGCTTCTCGAAAGAGATTTCCACTTATAGTTAAAGAAGGATAGCCTTCTCGAAAGAAATTACCACTTATTGTTGAAAATGGAAAAGCTTCTCGAAATAGATTGCCACTTATTGCTGAGGAAGGATATGCATCTCGAAAGAGATTTCCAATTATCGTTGAAGAAGGATAAGCTTCTAGAAAGAGAATGCCACTTATCGTTGAAGAAGGATAAGCTTCTCTGAAGAAATTTCCACTTATCTTTGAAAAGGGATAAGCTTCTCCGAAGAGATTGCCACTTATCGTTGACGAAGGATATGCTTCTATGAAGAGATTGCCATTAATCGTTGAAAATGGATAAGCTTCTCGAAAGAGGTTGTCAATTATCACTGAAGAAGGATAAGCTTCTCGAAAGAGATTTCCATTTATCGTTGAAGATGGATAAGCTTCTTGAAAGAGATTGCCACTTATATTTGAAGAAGGATAAGCTTCTATGAAGAGATTGCCACTTATTGTTTAAGATGGATAAGCTTCTGGAAAGAGATTTCCGCTTAACAATGAAGAAGAATAAGCTTATCTGAAGATATTTTCTCTTATCGTTGAAGACGAATAATCTTCTCTGAAGAGATTTCCACTTACCTTTGAAGAAGGATAAGCTTCTCTGAAGAGATTGCCACTTATCATTGAAAATGGATAAGCTTCTCCAAAGTGGTTGCCACTTATTGTTAAAGAAGGATAAGCTTCTCTGAAGAGATTGCCACTTATCGTTGAAAATGGATAAGCTTCTCGAAAGAGATTGTCACTTATAGTTAAAGAAGGATACGCTTCGCTAAAGAAATTGCCACTTATCGTTGAAAATGGATAAGCTTCTCGAAATAGATTGCCACTTATCGCTGAGGAAGGATATGCATCTCGAAAGAGATTTCCAATTATCGTTGAAGAAGGATAGGCTTCTCTGAAGAAATTGCCACTTATATTTTAAAATGGATAAGTTTCTCCGAAGAGATTGCCACTTATCGGTGACGAAGGATATGCTTCTATGAAGAGATTTCCACTAATCGTTTAAAATGGATAAGTTTCTCGAAAGAGGTTGCCAATTATCACTTAAGAAGGATAAGCTTCTCGAAAGAGATTTCCCTTTATTGTTGAAGATGGATAACCTTCTTGAAAGAGATTGCCACTTATCTTTGAAGATGGATAAGCTTCTATGAAGAGATTGCCACTTATTGTTTAAAATGGATAAGCTTCTCGAAAGAGATTTCTGCTTACCATTGAAGAAGAATAAGCTTCTCTGAAGAGATTTTCACTTATCGTTGAAGACGGATAATCTTCTCTGAAGAGATTGCCACTTACCTTTGAAGAAGGATAAGCTTCTCCTAAGAGATTGCCAACTATAGTTGAAAATGGATAAGCTTCTCGAAAGTAATTTCCACTTATTGTTCAAGAAGGATAAGCTTCTCTGAAGAGATTGCCACTTATCATTGAAAATGGATAAGCTTCTCGAAAGAGATTGCCACTTATCGTTAAAGAAGGATACGCTTCGCTAAATAAATTGCCGCTTATCGTTGAAAATGGATAAGCTTCTCGAAATAGATTGCCACTTATCATTGAGGAAGGATATGCATCTCGAATGAGATTTCCAATTATCGTTGAAGAAGGATACGCTTCTCGAAAGATAATGCCACTTATCGTTGAAGAAGGATAAGCTTCTCTGAATAAATTGCCACTTATCTTTGAAAATGGATAAGCTTCTCCGACGAGATTGCCACTTATCGATGACGAAGGATATGCTTCTATGAAGAGATTGCCACTAATCGTTGAAAATGGATAAGCTTCTCGTAAGAGGTTGCCAATTATCGCTGAAGAAGGATAAGCTTCTCGAAAGAGATTTCCATTTATCGTTGAAGATGGATAAGCTTCTTTTAAGAGATTGCCACTTATCTTTGTAGACGGATAAGCTTCTATGAAGAGATTGCCACTTATTGTTTAAAATTTATAAGCTTCTCGAAAGAGATTTCTGCTTACCATTGAAGAAGAATAAGCTTCTTTGAAGAGATTTTCACTTATCGTTGAAGACGGATAATATTCACTGAAGAGATTGCCACTTACTTTTGAAGAAGGATAAGCTTCTCTGAAGAGATTGCCACCTATCGTTGAAAATGGATAAGCTTTTAGAAAGTGGTTGCCACTTATTGTTGAAGAAGGATAAGCTTCCCTGAAGATATTGCCACTTATTGTTGAAAATGGATAAGCTTCTCAAAAGAGATTGTCACTTATCGTTAAAGAAGGATACACTTCGCTAAAGAAATTGCCACTTAGCGTTGAAAATGGATAAGCTTCTCGAAATAGATTGTCACTTATCGCTGAGGAAGGATACGCATCTCGAAAGAGATTTCCAATTATCGTTGAAGAACGATAAGCTTCTAGAAAGAGAATGCCACTTATCGTTGAAGAAGGATAAGCTTCTATGAAGAGATTGCCACTTATTGTTTAAGATGGATAAGCTTCTCGAAAGAGATTTCTGATTAAAATTGAAGAAGAATAAGCTTATCTGAAGAGATTTTCTCTTATCGTTGAAGACGGATAATCTTCTTTGAAGAGATATCCTTTTACCTTTGAAGAAGGATAAGCTTCTCCGAAGAGATTTCCACTTATAGTTAAAGAAGGATAGCCTTCTCGAAAGAAATTACCACTTATTGTTGAAAATGGAAAAGCTTCTCGAAATAGATTGCCACTTATTGCTGAGGAAGGATATGCATCTCGAAAGAGATTTCCAATTATCGTTGAAGAAGGATAAGCTTATAGAAAGAGATTGCCACTTATTGCTGAGGAAGGATATGCATCTCGAAAGAGATTTCCAATTATCGTTGAAGAAGGATAAGCTTATAGAAAGAGAATGCCACTTATCGTTGAAGAAGGATAAGCTTCTCTGAAGAAATTTCCACTTATCTTTGAAAAGGGATTAGCTTCTCCGAAGAGATTGCCACTTATCGTTGACGAAGGATATGCTTTTATGAAGAGATTGCCATTAATCGTTGAAAATGGATAAGCTTCTCGAAAGAGGTTGTCAATTATCACTGAAGAAGGATAAGCTTCTCGAAAGGGATTTCCATTTATCGTTGAAGATGGATAAGCTTCTTGAAAGAGATTGCCACTTATCTTTGAAGAAGGATAAGCTTCTATGAAGAGATTGCCACTTATTGTTTAAAATGGATAAGCTTCCTGAAAGAGATTTTTGCTTAACATTGAAGAAGAATAAGATTATCTGAAGAGATTTTCTCTTATTGTTGAAGACGGATAATCTTCTCTGAAGAGATTTCCACTTACCTTGAAAGAAGGATAAGCTTCTTTGAAGAGATTGCCATCTATCGTTGAAAATGGATAAGCTTCTCGAAAGTGTTTGCCACTTATTGTTGGAGAAGGATAAGCTTCTCTGAAGAGATTGCCACTTATCGTTGAAAATGGATAAGCTTCTCGAAAGAGATTGCCACTTATAGTTAAAGAAGGACAGGCTTCTCGAAAGAAATTGCCACTTATTGTTGAAAATGGATAAGCTTCTCGAAATATATTGCCACTTATGACTGAGGAAGGATATGCATCTCGAAAGAGATTTCCAATTATCGTTGAAGAAGGATAAGCTTATAGAAAGAGAATTTCACTTATGGTTGAAGAAGGATAAGCTTCCCTGAAGAAATTTCCACATATCTTTGAAAATGGATAAGCTTTTCCGAAGAGATTGCCACTTATCGTTGACGAAGGATATGCTTCTATGAAGAGATTGCCACTAATCGTTGGAAATGGATAAGATTCTCAAAAGAGGTTGTCTATTATCACTGAAGAAGGATAAGCTTCTCGAAAGAGATTTCCATGTATCGTTGAAGATGGATAAGCTTCTTGAAAGAGATTGCCACTTATCTTTGAAGAAGGATAAGCTTCTATGAAGAGATTCCCACTTATTGTTTAAAATGGATAAGCTTCTCGAAAGAGATTTCTGCTTAACATTGAAGAAGAATAAGATTATCTGAAGAGATTTTCTCTTATCGTTGAAGACGGATAATCTTCTCTGAAGAGATTTCCACTTACCTTTGAAGAAGGATAAGCTTCTTTGAAGAGATTTCCATCTATCGTTGAAAATGGATAAGCTTCTCGAAAGTGGTTGCCACTTATTGTTGGAGAAGGATAAGCTTCTCTGAAGAGATTGCCACTTATCGTTGAAAATGGATAAGCTTCTCGAAAGAGATTGTCACTTATAGTTAAAGAAGGATACGCTTCGCTAAAGAAATTGCCACTTATCGTTGAAAATGGATAAGCTTCTCGAAATAGATTGCCACTTATCGCTGAGGAAGGATATGCATCTCGAAAGAGATTTCCAATTATCGTTGAAGAAGGATAGGCTTCTCTGAAGAAATTGCCACTTATATTTTAAAATGGATAAGTTTCTCCGAAGAGATTGCCACTTATCGGTGACGAAGGATATGCTTCTATGAAGAGATTGCCACTAATCGTTTAAAATGGATAAGTTTCTCGAAAGAGGTTGCCAATTATCACTTAAGAAGGATAAGCTTCTCGAAAGAGATTTCCCTTTATTGTTGAAGATGGATAACCTTCTTGAAAGAGCTTGCCACTTATCTTTGAAGATGGATAAGCTTCTATGAAGAGATTGCCACTTATTGTTTAAAATGGATAAGCTTCTCGAAAGAGATTTCTGCTTACCATTGAAGAAGAATAAGCTTCTCTGAAGAGATTTTCACTTATCGTTGAAGACGGATAATCTTCTCTGAAGAGATTGCCACTTACCTTTGAAGAAGGATAAGCTTCTCCTAAGAGATTGCCAACTATAGTTGAAAATGGATAAGCTTCTCGAAAGTAATTTCCACTTATTGTTCAAGAAGGATAAGCTTCTCTGAAGAGATTGCCACTTATCATTGAAAATGGATAAGCTTCTCGAAAGAGATTGCCACTTATCGTTAAAGAAGGATACGCTTCGCTAAATAAATTGCCACTTATCGTTGAAAATGGATAAGCTTCTCGAAATAGATTGCCACTTATCATTGAGGAAGGATATGCATCTCGAATGAGATTTCCAATTATCGTTGAAGAAGGATACGCTTCTCGAAAGATAATGCCACTTATCGTTGAAGAAGGATAAGCTTCTCTGAATAAATTGCCACTTATCTTTGAAAATGGATAAGCTTCTCCGACGAGATTGCCACTTATCGATGACGAAGGATATGCTTCTATGAAGAGATTGCCACTAATCGTTGAAAATGGATAAGCTTCTCGTAAGAGGTTGCCAATTATCGCTGAAGAAGGATAAGCTTCTCGAAAGAGATTTCCATTTATCGTTGAAGATGGATAAGCTTCTTTTAAGAGATTGCCACTTATCTTTGAAGACGGATAAGCTTCTATGAAGAGATTGCCACTTATTGTTTAAAATTGATAAGCTTCTCGAAAGAGATTTCTGCTTACCATTGAAGAAGAATAAGCTTCTTTGAAGAGATTTTCACTTATCGTTGAAGACGGATAATCTTCACTGAAGAGATTGCCACTTACTTTTGAAGAAGGATAAGCTTCTCTGAAGAGATTGCCACCTATCGTTGAAAATGGATAAGCTTTTAGAAAGTGGTTGCCACTTATTGTTGAAGAAGGATAAGCTTCTCTGAATATATTGCCACTTATTGTTGAAAATGGATAAGCTTCTCAAAAGAGATTGTCACTTATCGTTAAAGAAGGATACACTTCTCTAAAGAAATTGCCACTTAGCGTTGAAAATGGATAAGCTTCTCGAAATAGATTGTCACTTATCGCTGAGGAAGGATACGCATCTCGAAAGAGATTTCCAATTATCGTTGAAGAACGATAAGCTTCTAGAAAGAGAATGCCACTTATCGTTGAAGAAGGATAAGCTTCTATGAAGAGATTGCCACTTATTGTTTAAGATGGATAAGCTTCTCGAAAGAGATTTCTGCTTAAAATTGAAGAAGAATAAGCTTATCTGAAGAGATTTTCTCTTATCGTTGAAGACGGATAATCTTCTTTGAAGATATATCCTTTTACCTTTGAAGAAGGATAAGCTTCTCTGAAGAGATTGCCACTTATAGTTAAAGAAGGATAGCCTTCTCGAAAGAAATTACCACTTATTGTTGAAAATGGAAAAGCTTCTCGAAATAGATTGCCACTTATTGCTGAGGAAGGATATGCATCTCGAAAGAGATTTCCAATTATCGTTGAAGAAGGATAAGCTTATAGAAAGAGAATGCCACTTATCGTTGAAGAAGGATAAGCTTCTCTGAAGAAATTTCCACTTATCTTTGAAAAGGGATTAGCTTCTCCGAAGAGATTGCCACTTATCGTTGACGAAGGATATGCTTCTATGAAGAGATTGCCATTAATCGTTGAAAATGGATAAGCTTCTCGAAAGAGGTTGTCAATTATCACTGAAGAAGGATAAGCTTCTCGAAAGAGATTTCCATTTATCGTTGAAGATGGATAAGCTTCTTGAAAGAGATTGCCACTTATATTTGAAGAAGGATAAGCTTCTGTGAAGAGATTGCCACTTATTGTTTAAGATGGATAAGCTTCTGGAATGAGATTTCCGCTTAACATTGAAGAAGAATAAGCTTATCTGAAGATATTTTCTCTTATCGTTGAAGACGGATAACCTTCTCTGAAGAGATTTCCACTTACCTTTGAAGAAGGATAAGCTTCTCTGAAGAGATTGCCACTTATCGTTGAAAATGGATAAGCTTCTCGAAAGTGGTTGCCACTTATTGTTGAAGAAGGATAAGCTTCTCTGAAGAGATTGCCACTTATCGTTGAAAATGGATAAGCTTCTCGAAAGAGATTGCCACTTATAGTTAAAGAAGGACAGGCTTCTCGAAAGAAATTGCCACTTATTGTTGAAAATGGATAAGCTTCTCGAAATAGATTGCCACTTATCACTGAGGAAGGATATGCATCTCGAAAGAGATTTCCAATTATCGTTGAAGAAGGACAAGCTTCTAGAAAGAGAATTTCACTTATGGTTGAAGAAGGATAAGCTTCCCTGATGAAATTTCCACATATCTTTGAAAATGGATAAGCTTTTCCGAAGAGATTGCCACTTATCGTTGATGAAGGATATGCTTCTATGAAGAGATTGCCACTAATCGTTGAAAATGGATAAGATTCTCGAAAGAGGTTGTCAATTATCACTGAAGAAGGATAAGCTTCTCGAAAGAGATTTCCATGTATCGTTGAAGATGGATAAGCTTCTTGAAAGAGATTGCCACTTATCTTTGAAGAAGGATAAGCTTCTATGAAGAGATTGCCACTTATTGTTTAAAATGGATAAGCTTCTCGAAAGAGATTTCTGCTTAACATTGAAGAAGAATAAGATTATCTGAAGAGATTTTCTCTTATCGTTGAAGACGGATAATCTTCTCTGAAGAGATTTCCACTTACCTTTGAAGAAGGATAAGCTTCTTTGAAGAGATTTCCATCTATCGTTGAAAATGCATAAGCTTCTCGAAAGTGGTTTCCAGTTATTGTTGGAGAAGGATAAGCTTCTCTGAAGAGATTGCCACTTATCGTTGAAAATGGATAAGCTTCTCGAAAGAGATTGCCACTTATAGTTAAAGAAGGATACGCTTCACTAAAGAAATTGCCACTTATTGTTGAAAGTGGATAAGCTTCTCGAAATAGATTGCCATTTATCGCTGAGGAAGGATATGCATCTCGAAAGAGATTTCCAATTATCGTTGAAGAAGGATACGCTTCTCTGAAGAAATTCCCACTTATCTTTGAAAATGGATAAGTTTCTCCGAAGATATTGCCACTTATCGGTGACGAAGGATATGCTTCTATGAAGAGATTGCCACTAATCGTTTAAAATTGATAAGTTTCTTGAAAGAGGTTGCCAATTATCACTGAAGAAGGATAAGCTTCTCGAAAGAGATTTCCCTTTATTGTTGAAGATGGATAACCTTCTTGAAAGAGATTGCCACTTATCTTTGAAGATGGATAAGCTTCTATGAAGAGATTGCCACTTATTGTTTAAAATGGATAAGCTTCCTGAAAGAGATTTCTGCTTACCATTGAAGCAGAATAAGCTTCTCTGAAGAGATTTTCACTTATCGTTGAAGACGGATAATCTTCTCTGAAGAGATTGCCACTTACCTTTGAAGAAGGATAAGCTTCTCCTAAGAGATTGCCAACTATAGTTGAAAATGGATAAGCTTCTCGAAAGTGATTTCCACTTATTGTTCAAGAAGGATAAGCTTCTCTGAAGAGATTGCCACTTATCATTGAAAATGGATAAGCTTCTCGAAAGAGATTGCCACTTATCATTAAAGAAGGATACGCTTCGCTAAATAAATTGCCACTTATCGTTGAAAATGGATAACCTTCTCGAAATAGATTGCCACTTATCATTGAGGAAGGATATGCATCTCGAACGAGATTTCCAATTATCGTTGAAGAAGGATACGCTTCTCGAAAGATAATGCCACTTATCGTTGAAGAAGGATAAGCTTCTCTGAATAAATTGCCACTTATCTTTGAAAATGGATAAGCTTCTCCGAAGAGATTGCCACTTATCGTTGACGAAGGATATGCTTCTATGAAGAGATTGCCACTAAATCGTTGAAAATGGATAAGCTTCTCGTAAGACGTTGCCAATTATCGCTGAAGAAAGATAAGCTTCTCGAAAGAGATTTCCATTTATTGTTGAAGATGGATAAGCTTCTTTTAAGATATTGGCACTTATCTTTGAAGATGGATAAGCTTCTATGAAGAGATTGCCACTTATTGTTTAAAATGGATAAGCTTTTCGAAAGAGATTTCTGCTTACCATTGAAGAAGAATAAGCTTCTCTGAAGAGATTTTCACTTATCGTTGAAGACGGATAATCTTCACTGAAGAGATTGCCACTTACTTTTGAAGAAGGATAAGCTTCTCTAAAGAGATTGCCACCTATCGTTGAAAATGGATAAGCTTCTAGAAAGTGGTTGCCACTTATTGTTGAAGAAGGATAAGCTTCTCTGAAGATATTGCCACTTATTGTTGAAAATGGATAAGCTTCTCAAAAGAGATTGTCACTTATCGTTAAAGAAGGATACACTTCGCTAAAGAAATTGCCACTTAGCGTTGAAAATGGATAAGCTTCTCGAAATAGATTGTCACTTATCGCTGAGGAAGGATACGCATCTCGAAAGAGATTTCCAATTATCGTTGAAGAAGGATAAGCTTCTAGAAAGAGAATGCCACTTATCGTTGAAGAAGGATAAGCTTCTATGAAGAGATTGCCACTTATTGTTTAAGATGGATAAGCTTCTCGAAAGAGATTTCTGCTTAAAATTGAAGAAGAATAAGCTTATCTGAAGAGATTTTCTCTTATCGTTGAAGACGGATAATCTTCTTTGAAGAGATATCCTTTTACCTTTGAAGAAGGATAAGCTTCTCTGAAGAGATTACCACCTATCGTTGAAAATGGATAAGCTTCTCGAAAGAGATTGCCACTTATAGTTAAAGATGGACAGGCTTCTCAAAAGAAATTGCCACTTATTGTTGAAAATGGATAAGCTTCTCGAAATAGATTCCCACTTATCGCTGAGGAAGGATATGCATCTCGAAAGAGATTTCCAATTATCGTTGAAGAAGGATAAGCTTCTAGAAAGAGAATGCCACTTATTGTTGAAGAAGGATAAGCTTCTCTGACGAAATTTCCACTTATCTTAGAAAATGGATAAGCTTCTCCGAAGAGATTGCCACTTATCGTTGACGAAGGATATGCTTCTATGAAGAGATTGCCACTAATCGTTGAAAATGGATAAGTTCTCGAAATAGGTTGTCAATTATCACTGAAGAAGGATAAGCTTCTCGAAAGAGTTTTCCATTTATCGTTGAAGATGGATAAGCTTCTTGAAAGAGATTTCCACTTATCTTTGAAGAAGGATAAGCTTCTATAAAGAGATTGCCACTTATTATTTAAAATGGATAAGCTTCTCGAAAGAGATTTCTGCTTAACATTGAAGAAGAATAAGATTATCTGAAGAGATTTTCTCTTATCGTTGAAGACGGATAATCTTCTCTGAAGAGATTACCACTTACCTTTGAAGAAGGATAAGCTTCTCTGAAGAGATTGCCACCTATCGTTAAAAATGGATAAGCTTCTCGAAAGTGGTTGCCACTTATTGTTGGAGAAGGATAAGCTTCTCTGAAGAGATTGCCACTTATTGTTAAAAATGGAAAAGCTTCTCGAAAGAGATTTCCACTTATAGTTAAAGAAGGATACGCTTCGCTAAAGAAATTGCCACTTATCATTGAAAATGGATAAGCTTCTCGAAATAGATTTCCACTTATCGCTGAGGAAGGATATGCATCTCGAAAGAGATTTCTAATTATCGTTGAAGAAGGATACGCTTCTAGAAAGAGAATGCCACTTATCGTTGAAGAAGGATAAGCTTCTCTAAAGAAATTGCCACTTATCTTTGAAAACGGATAAGTTTCTCCGAAGAGATTGCCACTTATCGGTGACGAAGGATATGCTTCTATGAAGAGATTTCCACTAATCGTTGAAAATGGACAAGCTTCTCGAAAGAGGTTTCCAATTATCACTGAAGAAGGATAAGCTTCGCGAAAGAAATTTCCCTTTATTGTTGAAGATGGATAACCTTCTTGAAAGAGATTGCCACGTATCTTTGAAGATGGATAAGCTTCTATGAAGAGATTGCCACTTATTGTTTAAAATGGATAAGCTTCTCGAAACAGATTTCTGCTTACCATTGAAGAAGAATAAGCATCTCTGAAGAGATTTTCACTTATCATTGAAGACGGATAATCTTCTCTGAAGAGATTGCCACTTACCTTTGAAGAAGGATAAGCTTCTCCTAGGAGTTTTCCACCTATCGTTGAAAATAGATAAGCTTCTCGAAAGTGATTTCCACTTATTGTTGATGAAGGATAAGCTTCTCTGAAGAGATTGCCACTTATCGTTGAAAATGGATAAGCTTCTCGAAAGAGATTGCCACTTATCGTTAAAGAAGGATACGCTTCGCTAAAGAAATTGCCACTTATCGTAGAAAATGGATAAGCTTCTCGAAATAGATTGCCACTTATCATTGAGGAAGGATATGCATCTCGAATGAGATTTCCAATTATCATTGAAGAAGGATAAGCTTCTCTGAATAAATTGCCACTTATCTTTGAAAATGGATAAGCTTCTCCGAAGAGATTGCCACTTATCGTTCACGAAGGATATGCTTCTATGAAGAGATTGCCACTAATCGTTGAAAATGGATAAGCTTCTCGAAAGAAGTTGCCAATTATCGCTGAAGAAGGATAAGCTTCTCGAAAGAGATTTCCATTTATCGTTGAAGATGGATAAGCTTCTTTTAAGAGATTGCCACTTATCTTTGAAGACAGATAAGCTTTTATGAAGAAATTGCCACTTATTGTTTAAAATGGATAAGCTTCTCGAAAGAGATTTCTACTTACCATTGAAGAAGAATAAGCTTCTCTGAAGAGATTTTCTTTTATCGTTGAAGACAGATAATCTTCTCTGAAGCGACTGCCACTTACTTTTGAAAAAGGATAAGCTTCTCTAAAGAGATTGCCACCTATCGTTGAAAATGGATAAGCTTCTAGAAAGTGGTTGCCACTTATTGTTGAAGAAGGATAAGCTCATCTGAAGTTATTGCCACTTATCGTTGAAAATGGATAAGCTTTTCGAAAGAGATTTCCACTTATCGTTAAAGAAGGATACACTTCGCTAAAGAAATTGCCACTTATCGTTGAAAATGGATAAGCTTCTCAAAATAGATTGCCACTTATCGCTGAGGAATGTTATGCATCTCGAAAGATACTTCCTATTATCGTTGAAGAAGGATACGCTTCTAGAATGAGAATGCCACTTATCGTTGAAGAAGGATTAGCTTCTCTGAAGAAATTACCACTTATCTTTGAAAAGGGATAAGTTTCTCCGAGGAGATTGCCACTTATCGTTGACGAAGGATATGCTTCTATGAAGAGATTTCCACTAATCGCTGAAAATGGATAAGCTTCTCGAAAGAGGTTATCAATTATCACTGAGGAAGGATAAGCTTCTCGAAAGATATTTCCATTTATCGTTGAAGATGGATAGGCTTCTTGAAATAGATTTCCACTTATCTTTGAAGACAGATAAGCTTCTAAGAAGAGATTGCCACTTATTGTTTAAAATGGATAAGCTTCTCGAAAGAGATTTCTGCTTACCATTGAAGAAGAATAAGCTTCTCTGAAGAGATTTTCACTTTTCGTTGAAGACGGATAATCTTCTCTGAAGAGATTGCCACTTACCTTTGAAGAAGGATAAGCTTCTCCTAAGAGATTGCCACCTATTGTTGAAAATGGATAAGCTTCTCAAAGGTGATTTCCGCTTATTGTTGATGAAGAATAAGCTTCTCTGTAGAGATTGCCACTTTTCGTTGAAAATGGATAAGCTTCTCGAAAGAGATTGCCACTTATCGTTAAAGAAGGATACGCTTCGCAAATAAATTGCCACTTATTGTTGAAAATGGATAAGCTTCTCGAAATAGATTGCCACTTATCATTGAGGAAGGATATGCATCTTGAATGTGATTTCCAATTATCATTGAAGAAGGATACGCTTC
The DNA here is from genome assembly GCA_963859935.3 of Lathyrus sativus. Classification (NCBI taxonomy): domain Eukaryota; kingdom Viridiplantae; phylum Streptophyta; class Magnoliopsida; order Fabales; family Fabaceae; genus Lathyrus; species Lathyrus sativus. The sequence goes on along the minus strand of OZ012738.1, from coordinate 238,520,328 downwards.
TCGAAAGATAATGCCACTTATCGTTGATGAAGGATAAGCTTCTCTGAATAAATTGCCACTTATCTTTGAAAATGGATAAGCTTCTCCGAAGAGATTGCCACTTATCATTGACGAAGGATATGCTTCTATGAAGAGATTGCCACTAATCGTTGAAAATGGATAAGCTTCTCGAAAGAGGTTGCCAGTTATCGATGAAGAAGGATAAGCTTCTCGAAAGAGATTTCCATTTATCGTTGAAGATGGATAAGCTTCTTTTAAGAGATTGCCACTTATCTTTGAAGACGGATAAGATTTTATGAAGAGATTGCCACTTATTGTTTAAAATGCATAAGCTTCTCGAAAGACATTTCTGCTTACCATTGAAGAAGAATAAGCTTCTCTGAAGATATTTTCACTTATCGTTGAAGACGGATAATCTTCTCTGAAGCGACTGCCACTTACATTTGAAAAAGGATAAGCTTCTTTAAAGAGATTGCCTCCTATCATTGAAAATGGATATGCTTCTAGAAAGTGGTTGCCACTATTGTTGAAGAAGGATAAGCTTCTCTGAAGAGATTGCCACTTATCTATGAAAATGGATAAGCTTTTCGAAAGAGATTGCCACTTATCGTTAAAGAAGGATACACTTCGCTAAAGAAATTGCCACTTATTGTTGAAAATGGATAAGCATCTCGAAATAGATTGCCACTTATCGCTGAGGAATATTATGCGTCTCGAAAGATATTTCCAATTATCGTTGAAGAAGGATACGCTTCTAGAATGAGAATGCCACTTATCGTTGAAGAAGGATAAGCTTCTATGAAGAAATTACCACTTATCTTTGAAAAGGGATAAGCTTCTCCGAGGAGATTGCCACTTATCGTTGACGAAGGATATGCTTCTATGAAGAGATTGCCACTAATCGTTGAAAATGGATAAGCTTCTCGAAAGAGGTAGTCAATTATCACTGAAGAAGGATAAGCTTCTCGAAAGAGATTTCTTTTTATCGTTGAAGATGGATAGGCTTCTTGAAAGAGATTTTCGCTTATCTTTGAAGACGGATAAGCTTCTAAGAAGAGATTGCCACTTATTGTTTAAAATGGATAAGCTTCTCGAAAGAGATTTCTGCTTACCATTGAAGAAGAATAAGCTTCTCTGAAGAGATTTTCACTTTTCGTTGAAGACGGATAATCTTCTCAGAAGAGATATCCTTTTACCTTTGAAGAAGTATAAGCTTCTCAGAAGAGATTGCCACCTATCCTTGAAAATGGATAAGCTTCTCGAAAGAGATTGCCACTTATAGTTAAAGAAGGATAGACTTCTCGAAAGAAATTGCCACTTATTGTTGAAAATGGATAAGTTTCTTGAAATAGATTGCCACTTATCGCTGAGGAAGGATATGCATCTCGAAAGAGATGTCCAATCATCATTGAAGAAGGATAAGCTTCTAGAAAGAGAATGCCGCTTATTGTTGAAGAAGGATAAGCTTCTCTGAAGAAATTTCCACTTATCTTTGAAAATGGATAAACTTCTCTGAAGAGATTGCCACTTGTCATTGACGAAGGATATGCTTCTATGAAGTGATTGCCACTAATCGTTGAAAATGGATAAGTTCTCGAAAGAGGTTGTCAATTATCACTGAATAAGGATAAGCTTCTCGAAAGAGATTTCCATTTATAGTTGAAGATGGATAAGCTTCTTGAAAGAGATTGCCACTTATCTTTGAAGACGGATAAGCTTCTATGAAGTGATTGCCACTTATTGTTTAAAATGGATAAGCTTCTCGAAAGAGATTTCTGATTACCATTGAAGAAGATAAGCTTCTCTGAAGAGATTTTCACTTATCGTTGAAGACGGATAATCTTATCTAAAGAGATTGCCACTTACTTTTGAAGAAGGATAAGCTTCTCTGAAGAGATTGCCACCTATCGTTGAAAGTGGATAAGCTTCTAGAAAGTGGTTGCCACTTATTGTTGAAGAAGGATAAGCTTGTCTGAAAAAATTGCCACTTATTGTTGAAAATGGATAATCTTCTCAAAAGAGATTGCCACTTATAGTTAAAGAAGGATACACTTCGCTAAGTAAATTGCCACTTTTCGTTGAAAATGGATAAGCTTCTCGAAATAGAATGCCACTTATCGCTGAGGAATGCTATGCATCTCGAAAGATATTTCCAATTATCGTTGAAGAAGGATACGCTTCTAGAAAGAGAATGCCACTTATCGTTGAAGAAGGATGAGCTTCTCCGAAGATATTACCACATATCTTTGAAAAGGGATAAGCTTCTCCGAGGAGATTTCCACTTATCGTTGACGAAGGATATGCTTCTATGAAGAGATTGCCCCTAATCGTTGAAAATGGATAAGCTTCTTGAAAGAGGTTGTCAATTATCGCCGAAGAAGGATAAGCTTCTCGAAAGAGATTTCCATTTATCGTTGAAGATGGATAAGCTTCTTTTAAGAGATTGCCACTTATCTTTGAAGACGGATAAGCTTTTATGAAGAGATTGCCACTTATTGTTTAAAATGGATAAGCTTCTCGAAAGAGATTTCTGCTTACCATTGAAGAAGAATAAGCTTCTCTGAAGATATTTTCACTTATCGTTGAAGACGGATAATCTTCTCTGAAGCGACTGCCACTTACTTTTGAAAAAGGATAAGCTTCTTTAAAGAGATTGCCACCTATCGTTGAAAATGGATATGCTTCTAGAAAGTGGTTGCCACTATTGTTGAAGAAGGATAAGCTTCTATGAAGAGATTGCCACTTATCGTTGAAAATGGATAAGCTTTTCGAAAGAGATTTCCACTTATCGTTAAAGAAGGATACACTTCGCTAAAGAAATTGCCACTTATCGTTGAAAATGGATAAGCTTCTCAAAATAGATTGTCGCTTATCGCTGATGAATGTTATGCGTCTCGAAAGATATTTCTAATTATCATTGAAGAAGGATACGCTTCTAGAATGAGAATGCCACTTATCGTTGAAGAAGGATAAGCTTCTATGAAGAAATTACCACTTATCTTTGAAAAGGGATAAGCTTCTCCGAGGAGATTGCCACTTATCGTTGACGAAGGATATGCTTCTATGAAGAGATTGCCAATAATTGTTGAAAATGGATAAGCTTCTCGAAAGAGGTTGTCAATTATCACTAAAGAAGGATATGCTTCTCGAAAGAGATTTCCATTTATCGTTGAAGATGGATAAGCTTCTTGATAGAGATTGCCACTGATCTTTGAAGACGGATAAACTTCTATGAAGTGATTGCCACTTATTGTTTAAAATGGATAAGCTTCTCGAAAGAGATTTCTGATTACCATTGAAGAAGATAAGCTTCTCTGAAGAGATTTTCACTTATCGTTGAAGACGGATAATCTTCTCAAAAGAGATTGCCACTTACTTTTGAAGAAGGATAAGCTTCTCTGAAGATATTGCCACCTATCGTTGAAAGTGGATAAGCTTCTAGAAAGTGGTTGCCACTTATTGTTGAAGAAGGATAAGCTTCTATGAAAAAATTGCCACTTATTGTTGAAAATGGATAATCTTCTCAAAAGAGATTGCCACTTATCGTTAAAGAAGGATACACTTCGCTAAATAAATTGCCACTTTTCGTTGAAAATGGATAAGCTTCTCGAAATAGAATGCCACTTATCGCTGAGGAATGCTATGCATCTCGAAAGATATTTCCAATTATCGTTGAAGAAGGATACGCTTCTAGAAAGAGAATGCCACTTATCGTTGAAGAAGGATGAGCTTCTCCGAAGATATTACCACTTATCTTTGAAAAGGGATAAGCTTCTCCGAGGAGATTGCCACTTATCGTTGACGAAGGATATGCTTCTATGAAGATATTTCCCCTAATCGTTGAAAATGGATAAGCTTCTCGAAAGAGGTTGTCATTTATCGCTGAAGAACGATAAGCTTCTCGAAAGAGATTTCCATTTATCGTTGAAGATGGATAAGCTTCTTTTAAGAGATTGCCACTTATCTTTGAAGACGGATAAGCTTTTACGAAGAGATTGCCACTTATTGGTTAAAATGGATAAGCTTCTCGAAAGAGATTTCTGCTTACCATTGAAGAAGAATAAGCTTCTCTGAAGATATTTTCACTTATCGTTGAAGACGGATAATCTTCTCTGAAGCGACTGCCACTTACTTTTGAAAAAGGATAAGCTTCTTTAAAGAGATTTCCACCTATCGCTGAAAATGGATATGCTTCTAGAAAGTGGTTGCCACTATTGTTGAAGAAGGATAAGCTTCTCTGAAGAGATTGCCACATATCGTTGAAAATGGATAAGCTTTTCGAAAGAGATATCCACTTATCGTTAAAGAAGGATACACTTCGCTAAAGAAATTGCCACTTATCATTGAAAATGGATAAACTTCTCGAAATAGATTGCCACTTATCGCTGAGGAATGTTATGCGTCTCGAAAGATATTTCCAATTATCGTTGAAGAAGGATACGCTTCTAGAATGAGAATGCCACTTATCGTTGAAGAAGGATAAGCTTCTATGAATAAATTACCACTTATCTTCGAAAAGGGATAAGCTTCTCCGAGGAGATTGCCACTTATCGTTGACGAAGGATATGCTTCTATGAAGAGATTGCCACTAATCTTTGAAAATGGATAAGCTTCTCGAAAGAGGTTGTCAATTATCACTGAAGAAGGATAAGCTTCTCGAAAGAGATTTCTATTTATCGTTGAAGATGGATAGGCTTCTTGAAAGAGATTTTCGCTTATCTTTGAAGACGGATAAGCTTCTAAGAAGAGATTGCCACTTATTGTTTAAAATGGATAAGCTTCTCGAATGAGATTTCTGCTTACCATTGAAGAAGAATAAGCTTCTCTGAAGAGATTTTCACTTTTCGTTGAAGACGGATAATCTTCTCTGAAGAGATATCCTTTTACCTTTGAAGAAGGATAAGCTTCTCTGAAGAGATTGCCACCTATCGTTGAAAATGGATAAGCTTCTCGAAAGAGATTGCCACTTATAGTTAAAGAAGGATAGACTTCTCGAAAGAAATTGCCACTTATTGTTGAAAATGGATAAGCTTCTCGAAATAGATTGCCACTTATCGCTGATGAAGGATATGCATCTTGAAAGAGATGTCCAATTATCATTGAAGAAGGATAAGCTTCTAGAAAGAGAATGTCGCTTATTGTTGAAGAAGGATAAGCTTCTCTGAAGAAATTTCCACTTATCTTTGAAAATGGATAAGCTTCTCGGAAGAGATTGCCACTTATCATTGACAAAGGATATGCTTCTATGAAGAGATTGCCACTAATCGTTGAAAATGGATAAGTTCTCGAAAGAGGTTGTCAATTATCACTGAATAAGGATAAGCTTCTCGAAAGAGATTTCCATTTATAGTTGAAGATGGATAAGCTTCTTGAAAGAGATTGCCACTTATCTTTGAAGACGGATAAGCTTCTATAAAGTGATTGCCACTTATTGTTTAAAATTGATAAGCTTCTCGAAAGAGATTTCTGATTAAACTTGAAGAAGAATAAGCTTCTCTGAAGAGATTTTCAGTTATCGTTGAAGACGGATAATCTTCTCTAAAGAGATTGCCACTTACTTTTGAAGAAGGATAAGCTTCTCTGAAGAGATTGCCACCTATCGTTGAAAGTGGATAAGCTTCTAGAAAGTGTTTGCCACTTATTGTTGAAGAAGGATAAGCTTCTCTGAAAAAATTGCCACTTATTGTTGAAAATGGATAATCTTCTCAAAAGAGATTGCCACTTATCGTTAAAGAAGGATACACTTCGCTAAAGAAATTGCCACTTTTCGTTGAAAATGGATAAGCTTCTCGAAATAGAATGCCACTTATCGCTGAGGAATGCTATGCATCTCGAAAGATATTTCCAATTATCGTTGAAGAAGGATACACTTCTAGAAAGAGAATGCCACTTATCGTTGACGAAGGATATGCTTCTATGAAGAGATTGCCCCTAATCGTTGAAAATGGATAAGCTTCTCGAAAGAGGTTGTCAATTATCGCTGAAGAAGGATAAGCTTCTCGAAAGAGATTTCCATTTATCGTTGAAGATGGATAAGCTTCTTTTAAGAGATTGCCACTTATCTTTGAAGACGGATAAGCTTTTATGAAGAGATTGCCACTTATTGTTTAAAATGGATAAGCTTCTCGAAAGAGATTTCTGCTTACCATTGAAGAAGAATAAGCTTCTATGAAGATATTTTCACTTATCGTTGAAGACGGATAATCTTCTCTGAAGAGATATCCTTTTACCTTTGAAGAAGGATAAGCTTCTCTGAAGAGATTGCCACCTATCGTTGAAAATGGATAAGCTTCTCAAAAGTGGTTGCCGCTTATTGTTGAAGAAGGATAAGCTTCTCTGAAGAGATTGCCACTTATCGTTGAAAATGGATAAGCTTCTCGAAAGAGATTGCCACTTATAGTTAAAGAAGGATAGACTTCTCGAAAGAAATTGCCACTTATTGTTGAAAATGGATAAGCTTCTCGAAATAGATTGCCACTTATCGCTGAGGAAGGATATGCATCTCGAAAGAGATTTCCAATTTTCATTGAAGAAGGATAAGCTTCTAAAAAGAGAATGCCACTTATTGTTGAAGAAGGATAAGCTTCTATGAAGAGATTTTCACTTTTCGTTGAAGACGGATAATCTTCTCTGAAGAGATATCCTTATACCTTTGAAGAAGGATAAGCTTCTCTGAAGAGATTGCCACCTATCGTTGAAAATGGATAAGCTTCTCTAAAGTGGTTTCCACTTATTGTTGAAGAAGGATAAGCTTCTCTGAAGAGATTGCCACTTATCGTTGAAAATGGATAAGCTTCTCGAAAGAGATTGCCACTTATAGTTAAAGAAGGATAGACTTCTCGAAAGAAATTTCCACTTATTGTTGAAAATGGATAAGTTTCTCGAAATAGATTGCCACTTATCGCTGAGGAAGGATATGCATCTCGAAAGAGATTTCCAATTATCATTGAAGAAGGATAAGCTTCTAGAAAGAGAATGCCAATTATTTTTTAAGAAGGATAAGCTTCTCTGAAGAAATTTCCGCTTATCTTTGAAAATGGATAAGCTTCTCCGAAGAGATTGCCACTTATCGTTGACGAAGGATATGCTTCTATGAAGAGATTGCCACTAATCGTTGAAAATGGATAAGTTCTCGAAAGAGGTTGTCAATTATCACTGAATAAGGATAAGCTTCTCGAAAGAGATTTCCATTTATCGTTGAAGATGGATAAGCTTCTTGAAAGAGATTGCCACTTATCTTTGAAGACGGATAAGCTTCTATGAAGAGATTGCCACTTATTGTTTAAAATGGATAAGCTTCTCGAAAGAGATTTCTAATTAAACTTGAAGAAGAATAAGCTTCTCTGAAGAGATTTTCAGTTATCGTTGAAGACGGATAATCTTCTCTAAAGAGATTGCCACTTACTTTTGAAGAAGGATAAGCTTCTCTGAAGAGATTGCCACCTATCGTTGAAAGTGGATAAGCTTCTAGAAAGTGTTTGCCACTTATTGTTGAAGAAGGATAAGCTTCTCTGAAAAAATTGCCACTTATTGTTGAAAATGGATAATCTTCTCAAAAGAGATTGCCACTTATCGTTAAAGAAGGATACACTTCGCTAAAGAAATTGCCACTTTTCGTTGAAAATGGATAAGCTTCTCGAAATAGAATGCCACTTATCGCTGAGGAATGCTATGCATCTCGAAAGATATTTCCAATTATCGTTGAAGAAGGATACACTTCTAGAAAGAGAATGCCACTTATCGTTGACGAAGGATATGCTTCTATGAAGAGATTGCCCCTAATCGTTGAAAATGGATAAGCTTCTCGAAAGAGGTTGTCAATTATGCTGAAGAAGGATAAGCTTCTCGAAAGAGATTTCCATTTATCGTTGAAGATGGATAAGCTTCTTTTAAGAGATTGCCACTTATCTTTGAAGACGGATAAGCTTTTATGAAGAGATTGCCACTTATTGTTTAAAATGGATAAGCTTCTCGAAAGAGATTTCTGCTTACCATTGAAGAAGAATAAGCTTCTATGAAGATATTTTCACTTATCGTTGAAGACGGATAATCTTCTCTGAAGAGATATCCTTTTACCTTTGAAGAAGGATAAGCTTCTCTGAAGAGATTGCCACCTATCGTTGAAAATGGATAAGCTTCTCAAAAGTGGTTGCCGCTTATTGTTGAAGAAGGATAAGCTTCTCTGAAGAGATTGCCACTTATCGTTGAAAATGGATAAGCTTCTCGAAAGAGATTGCCAATTATAGTTAAAGAAGGATAGACTTCTCGAAAGAAATTGCCACTTATTGTTGAAAATGGATAAGCTTCTCGAAATAGATTGCCACTTATCGCTGAGGAAGGATATGCATCTCGAAAGAGATTTCCAATTTTCATTGAAGAAGGATAAGCTTCTAGAAAGAGAATGCCACTTATTGTTGAAGAAGGATAAGCTTCTATGAAGAGATTTTCACTTTTCGTTGAAGACGGATAATCTTCTCTGAAGAGATATCCTTATACCTTTGAAGAAGGATAAGCTTCTCTGAAGAGATTGCCACCTATCGTTGAAAATGGATAAGCTTCTCTAAAGTGGTTGCCACTTATTGTTGAAGAAGGATAAGCTTCTCTGAAGAGATTGCCACTTATCGTTGAAAATGGATAAGCTTCTCGAAAGAGATTGCCACTTATAGTTAAAGAAGGATAGACTTCTCGAAAGAAATTTCCACTTATTGTTGAAAATGGATAAGTTTCTCGAAATAGATTGCCACTTATCGCCGAGGAAGGATATGCATCTCGAAAGAGATTTCCAATTATCATTGAAGAAGGATAAGCTTCTAGAAAGAGAATGCCAATTATTTTTTAAGAAGGATAAGCTTCTCTGAAGAAATTTCCGCTTATCTTTGAAAATGGATAAGCTTCTCCGAAGAGATTGCCACTTATCGTTGACGAAGGATATGCTTCTATGAAGAGATTGCCACTAATCGTTGAAAATGGATAAGTTCTCGAAAGAGGTTGTCAATTATCACTGAATAAGGATAAGCTTCTCGAAAGAGATTTCCATTTATCGTTGAAGAAGGATAAGCTTCTTGAAAGAGATTGCCACTTACTTTTGAAGAAGGATAAGCTTCTCTGAAGAGATTTCCACCTATCGTTGAAATTGGATAAGCTTCTAGAAAGTGGTTGCCATTTATAGTTGAAGATGGATAAGCTTCTCTGAAAAAATTGCCACTTAATGTTGAAAATGGATAAACTTCTCAAAAGAGATTGCCACTTATCGTTAAAGAAGGATACACTTCGCTAAAGAAATTGCCACTTTTCGTTGAAAATGGATAAGCTTCTCGAAATAGAATGCCAATTACCGCTGAGGAATGTTATGCATCTCGAAGGATATTTCCAATTATCGTTGAAGAAGGATACGCTTCTAGAAAGAGAATGCCACTTATCGTTGAAGAAGGATAAGCTTCTCTGAAGATATTACCACTTATCTTTGAAAAGGGATAAGCTTCTCCGAGGAGATTGCCACTTATGTTGATGAAGGATATGCTTCTATGAAGAGATTGCCACTAATCGTTGAAAATTGATAAGCTTCTTGAAAGAGGTTGTCAATTATCACTGAAGAAGGATAAGCTTCTCGAAAGAGATTTCTATTTATCGTTGAAGATGGATAAGCTTCTTGAAAGAGATTCCACTTATCTTTGATGACGGATAAGCTTCTAAGAAGAGATTGCCACTTATTGTTTAAAATGGATAAGCTTCCCGAAAGAGATTTCTGCTTATCATTGAAGAAGAATAAGCTTCTCTGAAGAGATTTTCACTTTTCGTTGAAGACGGATAATCTTCTCTGAAGAGATATCCTTTTACCTTTGAAGAAGGATAAGATTCTCTAAAGAGATTGCCACCTATCGTTGAAAATGGATAAGCTTCTCAAAAGTGGTTGCCGCTTATTGTTGAAGAAGGATAAACTTCTCTGAAGAGATTGCCACTTATCGTTGAAAATGGATAAGCTTCTCGAAAGAGATTGCCACTTATAGTTAAAGAAGGATAGACTTCTCGAAAGAAATTGCCACTTATTGTTGAAAATTGATAAGCTTCTCGAAATAGATTGCCACTTATCGCTGAGGAAGGATATGCATCTCGAAAGAGATTTCCAATTAACATTGAAGAAGGATAAGCTTCTAGAAAGAGAATTCCACTTATTGTTGAAGAAGGATAAGCTTCTCTGAAGAGATTTTCACTTTTCGTTGAAGACGGATAATTTTCTCTGAAGAGATATCCTTTTACCTTTCAAGAAGGATAAGCTTCTCTAAAGAGATTGCCACCTATCGTTGAAAATGGATAAGCTTCTCAAAATTGGTTTCCACTTATTGTTGAAGAAGGATAAGCTTCTCTGAAGAGATTGCCACTTATCGTTGAAAATGGATAAGCTTCTCGAAAGAGATTGCCACTTATAGTTAAAGAAGGATAGACTTCTCGAAAGAAATTTCCACTTATTGTTGAAAATGGATAAGTTTCTCGAAATAGATTGCCACTTATCGCTGAGGAAGGATATGCATCTCGAAAGAGATTTCCAATTATCATTGAAGAAGGATAAGCTTCTAGAAAGAGAATGCCAATTATTTTTTAAGAAGGATAAGCTTCTCTGAAGAAATTTCCACTTATCTTTGAAAATGGATAAGCTTCTCCGAAGAGATTGCCACTTATCGTTGACGAAGGATATGCTTCTATGAAGAGATTGCCACTAATCGTTGAAAATGGATAAGTTCTCGAAAGAGGTTGTCAATTATCACTGAATAAGGATAAGCTTCTCTAAAGAGATTTCCATTTATCGTTGAAGATGGATAAGCTTCTTGAAAGAGATTTCCACTTATCTTTGAAGACGGATAAGCTTCTATGAAGAGATTGCCACTTATTGTTTAAAATGAAAAGCTTATCGAAAGAGATTTTTGATTACCATTGAAGAAGAATAAGCTTCTCTGAAGAGATTTTCACTTATCGTTGAAGACGGATAATCTTCTCTAAAGAGATTGCCACTTACTTTTGAAGAAGGATAAGCTTCTCTGAAGAGATTTCCACCTATCGTTGAAAATGGATAAGCTTCTAGAAAGTGGTTGCCATTTATAGTTGAAGATGGATAAGCTTCTCTGAAAAAATTGCCACTTAATGTTGAAAATGGATAAACTTCTCAAAAGAGATTGCCACTTATCATTAAAGAAGGATACACTTCGCTAAAGAAATTGCCACTTTTCGTTGAAAATGGATAAGCTTCTCAAAATAGAATGCCAATTATCGCTGAGGAATGTTATGCATCTCGAAGGATATTTCCAATTATCGTTGAAGAAGGATACGCTTCTAGAAAGAGAATGCCACTTATCATTGAAGAAGGATAAGCTTCTCTGAAGATATTACCACTTATCTTTGAAAAAGGATAAGCTTCTCCGAGGAGATTGCCACTTATCGTTGACGAAGGATATGCTTCTATGAAGAGATTGCCACTAATCGTTGAAAATTTATAAGCTTCTCGAAAGAGGTTGTCAATTATCACTGAAGAAGGATAAGCTTCTCGAAAGAGAATTCTATTTATCGTTGAAGATGGATAAGCTTCTTGAAAGAGATTCCACTTATCTTTGATGACGGATAAGCTTCTAAGAAGAGATTGCCACTTATTGTTTAAAATGGATAAGCTTCTCGAAAGAGATTTCTGCTTACCATTGAAGAAGAATAAGCTTCTCTGAAGAGATTTTCACTTTTCGTTGAAGACAGATAATCTTCTCTGAAGAGATATCCTTTTACCTTTGAAGAAGGATAAGCTTCTATGAAGAGATTGCCACTAATCGTTGAAAATGGATAAGCTTCTCAAAAGTGGTTGCCGCTTATTGTTGAAGAAGGATAAGCTTCTCTGAAGAGATTGCCACTTATCGTTGAAAATGGATAAGCTTCTCGAAAGAGATTGCCACTTATAGTTAAAGAAGGATAGACTTCTCGAAAGAAATTGCCACTTATTGTTGAAAATGGATAAGCTTCTCGAAATAGATTGCCACTTATCGCTGAGGAAGGATATGCATCTCGAAAGAGATTTCCAATTTTCATTGAAGAAGGATAAGCTTCTAGAAAGAGAATGCCACTTATTGTTGAAGAAGGATAAGCTTCTCTGAAGAGATTTTCACTTTTCGTTGAAGACGGATAATCTTCTCTGAAGAGATATCCTTATACCTTTGAAGAAGGATAAGCTTCTCTGAAGAGATTGCCACCTATCGTTGAAAATGGATAAGCTTCTCTAAAGTGGTTGCCACTTATTGTTGAAGAAGGATAAGCTTCTCTGAAGAGATTGCCACTTATCGTTGAAAATGGATAAGCTTCTCGAAAGAGATTGCCACTTATAGTTAATGAAGGATAGACTTCTCGAAAGAAATTGCCACTTATTGTTGAAAATGGATAAGTTTCTCGAAATAGATTGCCACTTATCGCTGAGGAAGGATATGCATCTCGAAAGAGATTTCCAATTATCATTGAAGAAGGATAAGCTTCTAGAAAGAGAATGCCAATTATTTTTTAAGAAGGATAAGCTTCTCTGAAGAAATTTCCGCTTATCTTTGAAAATGGATAAGCTTCTCCGAAGAGATTGCCACTTATCGTTGACGAAGGATATGCTTCTATGAAGAGATTGCCACTAATCGTTGAAAATGGATAAGTTCTCGAAAGAGGTTGTCAATTATCACTGAATAAGGATAAGCTTCTCGAAAGAGATTTCCATTTATCGTTGAAGATGGATAAGCTTCTTGAAAGAGATTGCCACTTATCTTTGAAGACGGATAAGCTTCTATGAAGAGATTGCCACTTATTGTTTAAAATGGATAAGCTTCTCGAAAGAGATTTTTGATTACCATTGAAGAAGAATAAGCTTCTCTGAAGATATTTTCACTTATCGTTGAAGACGGATAATCTTCTCTAAAGAGATTGCCACTTACTTTTGAAGAAGGATAAGCTTCTCTGAAGAGATTTCCACCTATCGTTGAAAATGGATAAGCTTCTAGAAAGTGGTTGCCATTTATAGTTGAAGATGGATAAGCTTCTCTGAAAAAATTGCCACTTAATGTTGAAAATGGATACGTTTCTCAAAAGAGATTGCCACTTATCGTTAAAGAAGGATACACTTCGCTAAAGAAATTGCCACTTTTCGTTGAAAATGGATAAGCTTCTCGAAATAGAATGCCAATTACCGCTGAGGAATGTTATGCATCTCGAAGAATATTTCCAATTATCGTTGAAGAAGGATACGCTTCTAGAAAGAGAATGCCACTTATCGTTGCAGAAGGATAAGCTTCTCTGAAGATATTACCTCTTATCTTTGAAAAGGGATAAGCTTCTCCGAGGAGATTGCCACTTATCGTTGACGAAGGATATGCTTCTATGAAGAGATTGCCACTAATCGTTGAAAATTGATAAGCTTCTCGAAAGAGGTTGTCAATTATCACTGAAGAAGGATAAGTTTCTCGAAAGAGAATTCTATTTATCGTTGAAGATGGATAAGCTTCTTGAAAGAGATTCCACTTATCTTTGATGACGGATAAGCTTCTAAGAAGAGATTGCCATTTATTGTTTAAAATGGATAAGCTTCTCGAAAGAGATTTCTGCTTACCATTGAAGAAGAATAAGCTTCTCTGAAGAGATTTTCACTTTTCGTTGAAGACGGATAATCTTCTCTGAAGAGATATCCTTTTACCTTCGAAGAAGGATAAGATTCTCTGAAGAGATTGCCACCTATCGTTGAAAATGGATAAGCTTCTCAAAAGTGGTTAACGCTTATTGTTGAAGAAGGATAAACTTCTCTGAAGAGATTGCCACTTATCGTTGAAAATGGATAAGCTTCTCGAAAGAGATTGCCACTTATAGTTAAAGAAGGATAAACTTCTCGAAAGAAATTGCCACTTATTGTTGAAAATTGATAAGCTTCTCGAAATAGATTGCCACTTATCGCTGAGGAAGGATATGCATCTCGAAAGAGATTTCCAATTAACATTGAAGAAGGATAAGCTTCTAGAAAGAGAATGCCACTTATTGTTGAAGAAAGATAAGCTTCTCTGAAAAGATTTTCACTTTTCGTTGAAGACGGATAATCTTCTCTGAAGAGATATCCTTATACCTTTGAAGAAGGATAAGCTTCTCTGAAGAGATTGCCACCTATCGTTGAAAATGGATAAGCTTCTCTAAAGTGGTTGCCACTTATTGTTGAAGAAGGATAAGCTTCTCTGAAGAGATTGCCACTTATCGTTGAAAATGGATAAGCTTCTCGAAAGAGATTGCCACTTATAGTTAATGAAGGATAGACTTCTCGAAAGAAATTGCCACTTATTGTTGAAAATGGATAAGTTTCTCGAAATAGATTGCCACTTATCGCTGAGGAAGGATATGCATCTCGAAAGAGATTTCCAATTATCATTGAAGAAGGATAAGCTTCTAGAAAGAGAATGCCAATTATTTTTTAAGAAGGATAAGCTTCTCTGAAGAAATTTCCGCTTATCTTTGAAAATGGATAAGCTTCTCCGAAGAGATTGCCACTTATCGTTGACGAAGGATATGCTTCTATGAAGAGATTGCCACTAATCGTTGAAAATGGATAAGTTCTCGAAAGAGGTTGTCAATTATCACTGAATAAGGATAAGCTTCTCGAAAGAGATTTCCATTTATCGTTGAAGATGGATAAGCTTCTTGAAAGAGATTGCCACTTATCTTTGAAGACGGATAAGCTTCTATGAAGAGATTGCCACTTATTGTTTAAAATGGATAAGCTTCTCGAAAGAGATTTTTGATTACCATTGAAGAAGAATAAGCTTCTCTGAAGATATTTTCACTTATCGTTGAAGACGGATAATCTTCTCTAAAGAGATTGCCACTTACTTTTGAAGAAGGATAAGCTTCTCTGAAGAGATTTCCACCTATCGTTGAAAATGGATAAGCTTCTAGAAAGTGGTTGCCATTTATAGTTGAAGATGGATAAGCTTCTCTGAAAAAATTGCCACTTAATGTTGAAAATGGATACGTTTCTCAAAAGAGATTGCCACTTATCGTTAAAGAAGGATACACTTCGCTAAAGAAATTGCCACTTTTCGTTGAAAATGGATAAGCTTCTCGAAATAGAATGCCAATTACCGCTGAGGAATGTTATGCATCTCGAAGAATATTTCCAATTATCGTTGAAGAAGGATACGCTTCTAGAAAGAGAATGCCACTTATCGTTGCAGAAGGATAAGCTTCTCTGAAGATATTACCTCTTATCTTTGAAAAGGGATAAGCTTCTCCGAGGAGATTGCCACTTATCGTTGACGAAGGATATGCTTCTATGAAGAGATTGCCACTAATCGTTGAAAATTGATAAGCTTCTCGAAAGAGGTTGTCAATTATCACTGAAGAAGGATAAGCTTCTCGAAAGAGAATTCTATTTATCGTTGAAGATGGATAAGCTTCTTGAAAGAGATTCCACTTATCTTTGATGACGGATAAGCTTCTAAGAAGAGATTGCCATTTATTGTTTAAAATGGATAAGCTTCTCGAAAGAGATTTCTGCTTACCATTGAAGAAGAATAAGCTTCTCTGAAGAGATTTTCACTTTTCGTTGAAGACGGATAATCTTCTCTGAAGAGATATCCTTTTACCTTCGAAGAAGGATAAGATTCTCTGAAGAGATTGCCACCTATCGTTGAAAATGGATAAGCTTCTAGAATGTGGTTTCCACTTATTGTTGAAGAAGGATAAGCTTATCTGAAAAAACTGCCACTTATTGTTGAAGATGGATAAGCTTCTCAAAAGATATTGCCACTTATCGTTAAAGAAGGATACACTTTGCTAAAGAAATTGCCACTTATCGTTAAAAATGGATAAGCTTCTCGAAATAGATTGTCACTTATCGCTGAGGAAGGATATGCATCTCGAAAGAGATTTCCAATTATCGTTGAAGAAGGATAAGCTTCTAGAAAGAGAATGCCACTTATCGTTGAAGAAGGATAAGCTTCTCTGAAGAAATTGCTACTTATCTTTGAAAAGAGATAATCTTCTCCGAGGAGATTTCCACTTATCGTTGACGAAGGATATGCTTCTATGAAGAGATTGCCACTAATCGTTGAAAATGGATAAGCTTCTCGAAAGAGTTTGCTAATTACCGCTGAAGAAGGATAAGCTTCTCGAAAGAGATTTCCATTTATCATTGAAGATGGATAAGCTTCTTGAAAGAGATTGCCACTTACCTTTGAAGACGGATAAGCTTCTATGAAGAGATTGCCACTTATTGATTAAAATGGATAAGCTTGTCGAAAGAGATTTTTGCTTACCATTAAAGAAGAATAAGCTTTTCTGAAGAGATTTTCACTTATCGTTGAAGACGGATAATCTTCTCTGAAGAGATATCCACTTACCTTTGAACAAGGATAAGCTTCTCTGAAGAGATTGCCGCCTATCGTTGAAAATGGATAAGCTTCTCGAAATTGGTTGCCACTTATTGTTGAAGAAGGATAAGCTTCTCTGAAGAGATTGCCACTAATCGTTGAAAATGGAAAAGCTTCTCGAAAGAGATTGCCTCTTATTGTTAACGAAGGATAAGCTTCGCTAAAGAAATTTCCAATTATCGTTGAAAATGGATAAGCTTCTCAAAATAGATTGCCACTTTTCACTGAGGAAGGATATTCATCTCAAATGAGATTTCCAATTATCGTTGAAGAAGGATAAGCTTCTCGAAAGAGAATGCGACTTATCGTTGAAGAAGGATAAGCTTCTCTAAAGAAATTGCAACTTATCTTTGAAAATGGATAAGATTTTCCGAAGAGATTGCCACTTATCATTGACGAAGGATATTCTTCTATGAAGAGATTTCCACTAATTGTTGAAAATGCATAAGCTTCTCGAAAGATCATATTCAGGAGAGCACGATCTTGAAGAATGAGGAAGTTCATTTACCCTTTAGTAAAAGAAGAAACCAAATCGTATTCAGGAGAGCACGATCTTGAAGTACGGGGAGGTTTGAGCGGAATCATATTCAGGAGAGCACGATCTTGAAGTATGAGGAAGTTCAGTTTACCCTTTTCATACTCAGGAGAGCACGATCTTGAAGTATGAAGAATTTCATTCACCCTTTAGCCGAATCATATTCAGGAGAGCACGATCTTGAATTATGAGGATGTTCAGTTTACCCTTTTCATTCTCAGGAGAGCACGATCTTGAAGTATGAAGAATTTCATTTATCCTTTATGTAAAAGAAAAATCAGAACCGTATTCCAGGCGCCGACCTTAAATATGAGAAGATTTATATATCAGATAAGCAGCAGCCTCTTTATTTGAGTGCTTATCCATTTTTGCGCATAAGTCCCTTCCAACGATAAGTGACAGTTCTCCCTCGAGAAGCTTATCAGGGCATTTCCCATCAAAGCCATTTATTTTTGCATACAGCCGGTTTTTTTTACCCTGTATATCTGATATGGATTTCTGAAAAGTCCATTCGATCCCATCACGAAGGATAGTTTATAGAAGCTTGGATGTTATTCTTTGCTCAATGCTCCAACATTCTGTAATCGATCTTGCAATCGTGTAGATCCAATTTTACTTTTAGATTCCCCAGTGGAGGTCGTCTCATAGGTGCCATCTCCATTTGAGAATCTCGTACCCGCTCTAAAAATGACAATTGGTCGTGTTTGCACCAGTTGACCATCATTTTTAGAAGTCCCCAGTGTTGTACTGTGTCTCAGCGCGTCGTTTTCCCCAGTGTGTTCTTCTCGTAGCGTCTGTCCCCGTGTCGTCGTATTCGTCAGCATTTTCGCATGCAATCCATCATTCCATCATACGCATCATGTTATCTGCATTAAGATGTTCTCGCTTTGTCCATAGCATTGCATATCGTCGCATATAAGGGCAAAATTTTCGGTTATCTATATTTAAATCTCTCCACCGCGATTCCTCGGGTCTCTGTCACTCAAATCGTCCGGTGTAGCTATTTAAATAGGGGCAACTGTAATACCCCAAATTTTACCCTTATATTTAGTCAGTCATTTCGCATATCATCTCATCTGTGCATTTGCTAACCACTAACAAGTTATGGAGGTGTTTGTTTTGCAGATTTGGTTCCAGGGGTATTTTGGTCATTTTACGCAAATTCTGCTAATTCCTTGAAGACGGGCTGTTATTAAGTTCTGAGGTATTTGATACACTATTTTTGAGGCATTTACCTATCACCAGGTCTGATTATATCAAGGTGCCAATTCGACGTGGTCGGTATTAAAGTTTGTCGAGCACAACTAGATTTAAGATCCATTTCATCGCTCATGGTTCATTTCCAAAGCGCTTCCGTTTCTGTTAATAAGGCGAAATTTAATTGGGTATTATCGGATTGTTGCTCAAGGTATTTGGTCAGTGGAATTCAATTACGACCAAAGTTGTCATCGTTGAGTCTGTTGTGATTACGGCGCACATCTGTGTTTCGTTATAAAGTTGTTGGCTAGAATCTGAGTTGGAATGTAGTCAGGTGATGAAATTGAGAATACAAATGGGACAAATACATGGACAAGAACATCGCTCACGAATGTTTATAGTTTATGACTATGTTAATGAGTTTAAACGTTTGTGGATTTGTTCACAAATATTTATGATTTATAACTAGAAATAAAAATAAGTAAATTCAAAGCTGAGCAGGTCATGAATATATAAAGGAAGGTCTGACATTTTATTTCATAAAAGAGCTCATCATACAAAAGGGAGTAAATTGTTTCACATTCTTGATTGTGATAAAATTACAATTACGGATATTACATTTACTCTAAAAAGGTCCTAAATCCTAAAGACTGCTAAGTGTCCTTGAGCTTCTCCGCAAAATCTCCGATTAACCTGCACATCAAAAAGAAACAAACAGAATAGAAGGGGTTAGAAATTATTTTTGACACTCTCAGAACATCGTCATCATCGAGTGCCGGGAGTGGCACAACCGAAGCTGCGTCCTACCCCCGTTACCGATCCGTGCCGTTGGCGTCAGATCAGGTAACACCTGTTCTTATCATTACGGGACGTCCGAGAGATAGAAGTGATAAAAGAAGCGGGACTGATTCGTTTTGCCGCGATTGGATTTCCAAACTGATACGAGAGTAAGGCAACATAGTCAATCTGGATTCAGACCCGGATGCCGGCAGGTCAGAGTCATTTTGTTTTCGAAGTTTCCAATACCTGAAAATCCACCACAGCATCAGTACAAGTTGATAACAGAAACTCAAAAGCAAGACAACTCATAAACTGCACCAAAGCTGAACAAACATCAAACTCAGAAAGGAAAAGAGGGACCAATAAGTCATGAGTGGCAAGTTCATGCGCAAGAGCACATCCTACAAATTTGCCACAAAAGTTCAGAATGAAAACCAAGTCTAAACAGAACAGAAAAATACAAACCGAACTGCATTGAATGGCCTTAACAAAGTATCAGAAAAACGAAGTGCAAATCAAAACAGCATCATACACTGTATCAAAGTTCAGAATGCATCAATTAAAGGAGTCACAAAAATGTGAATAACCTCACCGAAGTAGCATCAGACAATAACGCAAATCACAGCATAATGTCACAACGCAAACTATACCAGAGAAAGAGCAAAGATAAGCTCAAGTAATCACAGTGATATACCAGTTCAGGTTAGGTCCCAAATGTGCAAAGCACATCAAAAACAAAGCACCAGGCATAGAGGGCTCAGATGAACATCATCGCCCCAAACTCGCAGCCACTATCAGGTAAATGTCTCAAGGCAACATTAAGCAACATTCGAACTCATAGTTGGACACGATTGCCCAAAATACCAGCCCTGAAACGCAAGAAGCAAATAGCATCAGCAAAAGTTCATCACAGGCTAATGGTTAAAACAACTCAAATGGAACAAATGATAAACCACAAGCGAAGAACCCCGCATAGATCATCAGAGGCAACAACAGTGTCATCAGGCTCAGAATATTATCATCATCGCCGTATACCTTTCCCGGCAATTCTGACTCGACCAAAGCCGTGGTATCAGCCCTCTCTGAAAGAAGAAGAGGAAAAACTAACTGCATCAGGAAAAGAATTCATGTCAGGAAAACAAACCAATATCCAGATCGTATCAGGAAAAGAGATCAAAGAATCCATATCAGCTGGAAATCAAAACACTCAGCATCTGGAATCAATGTCAGATATCACAAATCATAATCAATCCAACCTGAAGGTGTAAGGCAAACTGTATCAGAAAAATAACAGAAAATGATTTTGACATCGATATCAATTCCAAATCAGGGAGGATTAAATCGTATCAAGTGAATCAAAACGAGCCCAGAATCATATCAACAGAAATCCCAATCAAATCTTAAAAAGGGAAATAAGATTCAATCAATATCTGAAAAGCACACCAAAATCAAATCAAATAAGATCAAAGTAAAAGCGAATCACAAATTAGATATGGTATCCAAGGCCCAAAAGAGAGCCAGGTCAGAGACTATAAAAGGGGAAAGGTATCACCTCGTACAAACCCTAACGAACGAAATCGCGAAAGCCCCAGAGGAACGGAAAAAGTCACATGCAAAACCCTAACGGCCGCGAACTCAGACGAAGGACCCCTCGTCATCATCGTTCAAACGCACCACCCAACATACACCGTGTATCATCCATTATCGGTCACGAAGGATTCGAAACGGAGCGACCATCAGCACCGTCGACGGAGAACAACGGACAATCACCCTTCGGCCTCAGTTCATGCATCACTGGCCTTAGCAAAATGAACGTTCAACAACAATCATCGGCCGTTATCACAACGGATTGAGGCAAACCGCTCCAAACCCTAGTGAAGGGTGAGCAATTTCATTATCGTGTTTTCGTTGTGTTTAGTTTCAGGAAAAGGAGAAGTGAAGCGATTAGTCATGACGAAGAAAATCGAAGGGAGCTCGAAGGAGATGATGAGAAAAGCATGCGCCGCAAGAGGAGGATTAGGGTTTCACGCCCTAACCAAATCTACCCCTCTCTTTAGTGACTGCTGAGCCGGGTTGGGTCCGGGTGTGATGACCGGCCCAACCCTCTTTTTTTTTATTTTTGTTTTCTTGTTTTTTAAAAATCTGTTTTTTAACTTTTAATTTGTTTTTAGTTTATTTTTAAAAAAAACCCATTTTATTTTATGAAAAAAAACCTTTTTATAAATAAATCAATTAAAAAAACCTCTTTTTTAAAATAAAAATAAAAAAACTTTTTTTTAATATGAAACTAAAACTTTTTTTAAAAAAATAACAATAAGAAAAACTTTTCTTAAAAATATTAAAAAAATAAAACCTTTTTTAAAAGAGTAAAACATTTTTAAATTAAATCTTTTTTTGCAAGCTAATATTAAATTTTTAAATATTTTTTAAATAAAGCAATAATAAAAATCTCAAATTTGCATCTTTTTCTTCATTGTCTCGTAATTCATTTGATTGCCGCCTAACTCTGCCCACTAATGTCGTTTGTTCATTTTGCAGCTCATTACGTTTACCATTACTTATTTCATCTTATTTCTCACTCAAAGTTCATTATCATATTGTATATGTTTCTCGGTTGTAACCTCGCGAACCAATAATCGCGCTTTAATTCCTGCTCTTTAAATTTCTGCTTGCATAGTTAAATTAGGTCATTATTTTCTGTTTGCATAATTCAATTTCTCCCATATTCATCAGTTATCCTGCCACACTACACACATCCGAAGGTTAGGTCTAGCTTTTGGTCGCCGCGCTAATAGTCCTCACCTTCAACCCTTACACCTTTTCAACCCTAAATTTTCACAAATGCCTCGCCGCAGGCAAAATTACCATGTTACCCCTAGCATTAGGTCAAAGAGCAGCCGCGCTCATTTTAGGGTTTCCCGCCGCGGAATCCCTAACCTAACCTAACCCTAATTCACTTAACAATTTACAACGTAGATATTGGAGTTTCTACACTCCACGTAAGCGTGTCCTTAAGACATGTTTATTTCCCCTTGAGACCTTGACCACAGTCAAGAAGTCTCTAACCTCCCTTTTGAGGGGAACTACGATTACTCTGATTCCACTCCCGTGTCTTGCCGAGTAAACTTAGAATTAACCCCTTAGGTTTATTTTCTCACTTTTAATCCCTTTGTACATATACCTTAAGCAAATAAATAAAGCAAATAGTAAACATATGAACAAAAGGTTCCTGTAGAGTACTACAGAAGTTTAGGGTGCTAATACCTTCCCTAAATCTTAACCAACCCCCGAACCCTAGATCTTTCCCCGCATTGTGTTTACGATGCAAAAATAGGTTTTCCCTCTTTTGACCTTTTCCTTCGGATAAATCAAAGAGCGGTTGTGAACTGAATTGCGATTCGAACTCATCAATAGTTTGTGATCCTATTTCCACCGCAACAGAAAATGGCGACTTCACTGGGGATGTCTTAACTTTTGAGGGTTATCCCTAATTTGTTCATATTTATTACCACTTGTTTTACTATTCATTTGCATGTATATATTGTGCTTTGATTTGGGACTGTTCCTTGTGTTGTGAGATAAGTCCTACGCCCGGACTAGTGACATTATTATAGGATGGGGATATATTCGATGAGGCTTATAGGGAGTGAATCCCGACCAAGATGATTCGAGAATCACTGCTCAGTTGAGACCTTTTCGAAAATGGTTCGGTTGAACGAGTAGTCGTGAAAACTTTTTCCATGGTCGATTAGAGTCTGTGATATTGAGGACCGTAGTACATTAACACCACCTTGGCCTTATTTAGGACGTAGTGCGGGAACTATGTGGGAGTAGTCCTACAATGGTTGCTACGCGATACTACACTCAAAAGAGGTTCTCTTGAGAATATTATTAACCCCCAAGTCAATCGGAAGGTTGATAATATCCGAAAGATGGGCTGATGACTTTGGGCACTTTTTAGAACCTTGTTCTGCAGGTACAACTAACCTATAGTACACTCCTTTCTGGATGGGTAGACCTTGACTCCGCTCACATACCTTTAACCTAGGACTTTGTGTGTTTTCATGCATTGCATTCATAAAACATCGCATTAAGCTTCTCTGAAAAAACTGCCACTTATTGTTGAAAATGGATAAGCTTCTCAAAAGATATTGCCACTTACCGTTAAAGAAGGATACACTTCGCTAAAGAAATTGCCACTTATCGTTAAAAATGGATAAGCTTCTCGAAATAGATTGTCACTTATCGCTGAGGAAGGATATGCATCTCGAAAGAGATTTCCAATTATCGTTGAAGAAGGATAAGCTTCTAGAAAGAGAATGCCACTTATCGTTGAAGAAGGATAAGCTTCTCTGAAGAAATTGCTACTTATCTTTGAAAAGAGATAAGCTTCTCCAAGGAGATTTCCACTTATCGTTGACGAAGGATATGCTTCTATGAAGAGATTGCCACTAATCGTTGAAAATGGATAAGCTTCTCGAAAGAGTTTGCTAATTACCGCTGAAGAAGGATAAGCTTCTCGAAAGAGATTTCTATTTATCGTTGAAGATAGATAAGCTTCTTGAAAGAGATTTCCACTTATCTTTGATGACGGATAAGCTTCTAAGAAGAGATTGCCACTTATTGTTTAAAATGGATAAGCTTCTCGAAAGAGATTTTTGCTTACCATTAAAGATGAATAAGCTTCTCTGAAGAGATTTTCACTTATCATTGAAGACAGATAATCTTCTCTGAAGAAATATGCTTTTACCTTTGAAGAAGGATAAGCTTCTCTGAAGAGATTGCCGCCTGTCGTTGAAAATGGATAAGCTTATCGAAATTGGTTGCCACTTATTATTGAAGAAGGATAAGCTTCTCTGAAGAGATTGCCACTAATCGTTGAAAATGGATATGCTTCTCGAAAGAGATTGCCTCTTATTGTTAAAGAAGGATAAGCTTCGCTAAAGAAATTTCCACTTATCGTTGAAAATGGATAAGCTTCTCAAAATAGATTGCCACTTTTCACTGAGGAAGGATATTCATCTCGAATAAGATTTCCAATTATCGTTGAAGAAGGATAAGCTTCTCGAAAGAGAATTCCACTTATCGTTGAAGTAGGATAAGCTACTCTAAAGAAATTGCAACTTATCTTTGAAAATGGATAAGATATTCCGAAGAGATTGCCACTTATCATTGACGAAGGATATTCTTCTATGATGAGATTACCACTAATCGTTAAAAATGCATATGCTTCTCGAAAGAGGTTGCCAATTATCTCTGAAGAAGGATAAGCTTCTCGAAAGAGATTTCCATTTATCGTTGAAGATGGATAAGCTTCTTGAAAGAGATTGGCACTTATCTTTGAAGACGGATAAGTTTCTATGAAGAAATTGCCACTTATTGTTTAAAATGGATAAGCTTCTCGAAAGAGATTTCTGATTACCATTGAAGAAGAATAAGTTTCTTTGAAGAGATTTTCACTTATCGTTGAAGACGGATAATCTTCCCTAAAGAGATTGCCACTTACTTTTGTAGAAGGATAAGCTTCTCTGAAGAGATTGCCACCTATCGTTGAAAATGGATAAGCTTCTAGAAAGTGGTTGCCACTTATTGTTGAAGAAGGATAAGCTTCTCTGAAAAAATTGCCACTTATTGTTGAAAATGGATAAGCTTCTCAAAAGAGATTTCCACTTATCGTTAAAGAAGGATACAGTTCGCTAAAGAAATTGCCACTTTTCGTTGAAAATGGATAAGCTCCTCGAAATAGAATGCGACTTATCCTTGAGGAATGTTATGCATCTCGAAAGATATTTTCAATTATCGTTGAAGAAGGATATACTTCTAGAAAGAGAATGCCACTTATCGTTGAAGAAGGATAAGCTTCTCTGAAGATATTACCACTTATCTTTGAAAAGGGATAAGCTTCAACGAGGAGAAAGCCACTTATCGTTGACGAAGGATATGCTTCTATGAAGAGATTGTCATTAATCGTTGAAAATGGATAAGCTTCTCGAAAGACGTTGTCAATTATCACTGAAGAAGGATAAGCTTCTCGAAAGAGATTTCTATTTATCCTTGAAGATGGATAAGCTTCTTGAAAGAGATTTCCACTTATCATTGATGACGGATAAGCTTCTAAGAAGAGATTGCCACTTATTGTTTAAAATGGATAAGCTTCTCGAAAGAGATTTCTGCGTACTATTGAAGAAGACTAAGCTTCTCTAAAGAGATTTTCACTTTTTGTTGAAGACGGATAATCTTCTCTGAATAGATAACCTTTTACCTTTGAAGAAGGATAAGCTTCTCTGAAGAGATTGCCACCTATGGTTGAAAATGGATAAGCTTCTCAAAAGTGGTTGCCACTTATTGTTGAAGAAGGATAAGCTTCTCTGAAGAGATTTCCACTTATCGTTGAAAATGGATAAGCTTCTCGAATGAGATTGCCACTTATAGTTAAAGAAGGACAAGCTTCTCTGAAGAGATTGCCACTTATCGTTGAAAATGGATAAGCTTCTCGAAAGAGATTGCCACGTATAGTTAAAGAAGTATAGGCTTCTCGAAAGAATTTGTCACTTATCGTTGAAAATGGATAAGCTTTTCGAAATAGATTGCCACTTATCGCTGAGGAAGGATATGCATCTCGAAAGAGATTTCCAATTATCGTTGAAGAAGGATAAGCTTCTAGAAAGAGAATGCCAATTATCGTTGAAGAAGGATAAGCTTCTCTGAAGAAATTTCCACTTATCTTTGAAAAGAGATAAGCTTCTCCGAGGAGATTTCCACTTATCGTTGACGAAGGATATGCTTCTATGAAGAGATTGCCACTAATCGTTGAAAATGGATAAGCTTCTCGAAAGAGTTTGCTAATTACCGCTGAAGAAGGATAAGCTTCTCGAAAGAGATTTCCATTTATCGTTGAAGATGGATAAGCTTCTTGAAAGAGATTTCCACTTATCTTTGAAGACGGATAAGCTTCTATGAAGAGATTTCCACTTATTGTTTAAAATGGATAAGCTTGTCGAAAGAGATTTTTACTTACCATTAAAGAAGAATAAGCTTATCTGAAGATATTTTCACTTATCGTTGAAGACGGATAATATTCTCTGAAGAGATAGCCACTTACCTTTGAAGAAGGATAAGTTTCTCTGAAGAGATTGCCGCCTATCGTTGAAAATGGATAAGCTTCTCGAAATTGGTTGCCACTTATTGTTGAAGAAGGATAAGCTTCTCTGAAGAGATTGCCACTAATCGTTGAAAATGGATAAGCTTCTCAAAAGAGATTGCCTCTTATTGTTAAAGAAGGATAAGCTTCGCTAAAGAAATTTCCACTTATCATTGAAAATGGATAAGCTTCTCAAAATAGATTGCCACTTTTCACTGGGGAAGGATATTCATCTCGAATGAGATTTCCAATTATCGTTGAAGAAGGATAAGCTTCTCGAAAGAGAATGCCACTTATCGTTGAAGAAGGATAAGCTTCTCTAAAGAAATTGCAACATATCTTTGAAAATGGATAAGATTTTCCGAAGAGATTTCCACTTATCATTGACGAAGGATATACTTCTATGAAGAGATTGCCACTAATCGTTTAAAATGGATAAGCTTCTCGAAAGAGGTTGCCAATTATCTCTGAAGAAGGATAAGCTTCTCGAAAGAGATTTCCATTTATCGTTGAAGATGGATAAGCTTCTTGAAAGAGATTGCCACTTATCTTTGAAGACGGATAAGCTTCTATGAAGAGATTGTCACTTATTGTTTAAAATGGATAAGCTTGTCGAAAGAGATTTTTGCTTACCATTGAAGAAGAATAAGCTTCTCTGAAGAGATTTTCACTTATCGTTGAAGACGGATAATCTTCTCTGAAGAGATTGCCACATACTTTTGAAGAAGGATAAGCCTCTCTTAAGAGATTGCCACCTATCGTTGAAAATGGATAAGCTTCTAGAATGTGGTTTCCACTTATTGTTGAAGAAGGATAAGCTTATCTGAAGAGATTGCCACTTATCGTTGAAAATGGATAAGCTTCTTAAAATAGATTTCCACTTATTGCTAAGGAAGGATATGCATCTCGAAAGAGATTTCCAATTATCGTTGAAGAAGGATAAGCTTCTCGAAAGAGAATGCAACTTATCGTTGAAGAAGGATAAGCTTCTTCGAAGAAATTGCCGCTTATCTTTGAAAAGAGATAAGCGTCTCCGAGGAGATTGCCACTTATCGTTGAAGAAGGATATGCTTCCATGAAGAGATTGCCACTAATCGTTGAAAATGGATAAGCTTCTCGAAAGAGGTTGCCAATTATCGCTAAAGAAGGATACGCTTCTCGAAAGAGATTTCCATTTACCGTTGAAGATGGATAAGCTTCTTGAAAGAGATTTCCACCTATCTTTGAAGAAGGTTAAGCTTTTATGAAGAGATTGCCACTTATTGTTTAAAATGGAAAAGCTTGTCGAAAGAGATTTTTGCTCACCATTGGAGAAGAATAAGCTTCTCTGAAAATGGATAAGCTTCTCGAAATTGGTTGCCACTTATTTTTGATAAAGGATAAGCTTCTCTGAAGAGATTGCCACTTATCATTGAAAATGGATAAGCTTCTCTAAAGAGATTGCCACTTAAAGTTAAAGAAGGATAGGCTTCTCGAAATAAATTGCCACTTATCGTTGAAAATGGATAAGCTTTTCGAAATAGATTTCCACTTATCGTTGAAGAAGGATATGCATCTCGAAAGAGGTTTCAATTTATCGTTGAAGATGGATGAGATTCTAGAAATAGAATGCCACTTATCGTTGAAGAAGGATAAGCTTCTCTGAAGAAATTTCCACTTATCTTTGAAAATGGATAAGCTTCTCCGAAGAGATTGCCACTTATCGTTGACGAAGGATATGCTTCTATGAAGAGATTGCCACTAATCGTTGAATATGGATAAGCTTCTCGAAAGAGGTTGTCAATTATCACTGAAGAAGGATAAGCTTCTCGAAAGAGATTTCCGTTTATCGTTGAAGATGGATAAGCTTCTTTAAAGAGATTGCCACTTATCTTAAAAGAAGGATAAGCTTCTATGAAGAGATTTCCACTTATTGTTTAAAATGGATAAGCTTGTCGAAAGAGATTTTTCCTTACCATTGGAGAAGAATAAGCTTCTCTGAAGAGATTTTCACTTATCGTTGAAGACGGATAATCTTCTCTGAAGAGATAGCCACTTACCTTTGAAGAAGGATAAGCTTCTCTGAAGAGATTTCCGCCTATCGTTGAAAATGGATAAGCTTCTCGAAATTGGTTGCCACTTATATTTGAAGAAGGATAAGCTTCTCTGAAGAGATTGCCACTTATCATTGAAAATGGATAAGCTTCTCGAAAGAGATTGCCACTTATAGTTAAAGAAGGATAGGCTTCTCGAAAAAAATTGCCACTTATCGTTGAAAATGGATAAGCTTCTCGAAATAGATTGCCACTTATCGCTGAGGAAGGATATGCATCTCGAAAGAGATTTCCATTTATCGTTGGAGAAGGATAAGCTTCTAGAAAGAGAATGCCAGTTATCGTTGAAGAAGGGGAAGCTTCTCTAAAGAAATTGCCACTTATCTTTGAAAATGGAATAGCTTCTCCGAAGAGATTGCCACTTATCCTTGACGAAAGATATGCTTCTATGAAGAGATTGCCACTTATCGTTGAATATGGATAAGCTTCTCTAAAGAGGTTGTCAATTATCACTGAAGAAGGATAAGCTTCTCAAAAGAGATTTCCATTTATCGTTGAAGATGGATAAGCTTCTTGAAATAGATTGCCACTTATCTTTGAAGACGGATAAGCTTTTATGAAGAGATTGCCACTTATTGTTTAAAATAGATAAGCTTCTCGAAAGAGATTTCTGCTTACCATTGAAGAAGAATAAGCTTCTCTGAAGAGATTTTCACTTATCGTTGAAGACGGATAATCTTCTCTGAAGAGATTGCCACTTACTTTTGTAGAAGGATAAGCTTCTCTGAAGATATTGCCACCTATCGTTGAAAATGGATAAGCTTCTAGAAAGTGGTTGCCACTTATTGTTGAAGAAGGATAAGCTTCTCTGAATAGATTGCCACTTATCGTTGAAAATGAATAAGCTTCTTGAAATAGATTTCCACTTATCGCTAAGGAAGGATATGCATCTCGAAAGAGATTTCCAATTATCGTTGAAGTAGGATAAGCTTCTCGAAAGATAATTCCACTTATCGTTGAAGAAGGATAAGCTTCTCTGAAGAAATTGGCGCTTATCTTTGAAAACAGATAAGCGTCTCCGAGGAGATTGCCACTTATGGTTGACGAAGGTCGTGCTTCTCTGAAGAAATTTCCACTTATCGTTGAAAATGGATAAGTTTCTCCGAAGAGATTGCCACTTATCATTGACGAAGGATATGCTTCTATGAAGAGATTGCCACTGATCGTTGAAAATGGATAAGCTTCTCCAAAGAGGTTGCCAATTATCACTGAAGAAGGATATGCTTCTCGAAAGAGATTTCCATTTATCGTTGAAGATGGATAAGCTTCTTGAAAGAGATTGCCACTTATCTTTGAAGAAGGATAAGCTTCTATGAAGAGATTGACACTTATTGTTTAAAATGGATAAGCTTGTTGAAAGAGATTTTTGCTTACCATTGGAGAAGAATAAGCTTCTCTGAGGAGATTTTCACTTATCGTTGAAGACGGTTAATCTTCTCTGAAGAGATAGCCACTTACATTTGAAGAAGCATAAGCTTCTCTGAAGAGATTTCCACGTATCGTTTAAAATGGATAAGCTTCTCGAAAGTGGTTGCCACTTACTGTTGAAGAAGGATAAGCTTCTCTGAAGAGATTTCCACTTATCGTTGAAAATGGATAAGCTTCTCAAAAGAGATTGCCACTTATAGTTAAAGAAGGATAGGCTTCTCGAAAGAAATTGCCACTAATCGTTGAAAATGGATAAGCTTCTCGAAATAGATTGCCACTTATCACTGAAGAAGGATATGCATCTCGAAAGAGATTTCCAATTATCATTGAAGAAGGATAAGCTTCTAGAAAGAGAATGCCAATTATCGTTGAAGAAGGATAAGCTTCTCTGAAGAAATTTCCACTTATCTTTGAAAATGGATAAGCTTCTCCGAAGAGATTGCCACTTATCGTTGACGAAGGATATGCTTCTATGAAGAGATTGCCACTAATCATCGAAAAGGGATAAGCTTCTCCAAAGAGGTTTCCAATTATCACTAAAGAAGGATAAGCTTCTCGAAAGAGATTTCCATTTATCGTTGAAGATGGATAAGCTTCTTGAAAGAGATTTCGACTTATCTTTGAAGACGGATATGCTTCTATGAAGAGATTTCCACTTATTGTTTAAAATGGATAAGCTTGTCGAAAGAGATTTTTGCTTACCATTGGAGAAGAATAAGCTTCTCTGAAGATATTTTCACTTATCGTTGAAGAAGGATAATCTTCTCTGAAGTGATTGCCACTTACCTTTAAAGAAGGATAAGCTTCTCTTAAGAGATTGCCACCTATCATTGAAAATGGATAAGCTTCTCGAAAGTGGTTGCCACTTATTGTTGTAGAAGGATAAGCTTCTCTGAAGAGATTTCCACTTATCGTCGAAAATGGATAAGCTTCTCGAAAGAGATTGCCAGTTATAGTTAAAGAAGGATAGGCTTCTCGAAAGAAATTGCCACTTATCGTTGAAAATGGATAAGCTTCTCGAAATAGATTGCCACTTATCGCTGCAGAAGGATATGCATCTCGAAAGAGATTTCCAATTATCGTTGAAGAAGGATAAGCTTCTAGAAAGAGAATTCCAGTTATCATTGAAGAAGGATAAGCTTCTTTGAAGAAATTTCCACTTATCTTTGAAAATGGATAAGCTTCTCCGAAGAGATTGCCACTTATCGTTGACGAAAGATATGCTTCTATGAAGAGATTGCCACTGATAATTGAAAATGGATAAGCTTCTCCAAAGAGGTTGCCAATTATCACTGAAGAAGGATAAGCTTCTCGAAAGAGATTTCCATTTATCGTTGAAGATGGATAAGCTTCTTGAAAGAGATTGCCACTTAACTTTGAAGAAGGATAACTTCTATGAAGAGATTGACACTTATTGTTTAAAATGGATAAGCTTGTTGAAAGAGATTTTTGCTTACCATTGGAGAAGAATAAGCTTCTCTGAATAGATTTTCACTTATTGTTGAAGATGGATAATCTTCTCTGAAGAGATAACCACTTACATTTGAAGAAGGATAAACTTCTCTGAAGAGATTGTCACCTATCGTTGAAAATGGATAAGCTTCTCGAAAGTGGTTCCACTTATTTTTGAAGAAGGATAAGCTTCTCTGAAGAGATTTCCACTTATCGTTGAAAATGGATATGCTTCTCGAAAGAGATTTCCACTTATAGTTAAAGAAGGATAGGCTTCTCGAAAGAAATTGCCACTTAGCGTTGAAAATAGATAAGCTTCTCGAAATAGATTGCTAGTTAACACTGATGAAGGATATGCATCTCGTAAGAGATTTCCAATTATCGTTGAAGAAGGATAAGCTTCTAGAAAGAGAATGCCACTTATCGTTGAAGAAGGATAAGCTTCTCTGAAGAAATTTCCACTTATCTTTGAAAATGGATAAGCATCTCCGAAGAGATTACCACTTATCGTTGACGAAGGATATGCTTCTATGAAGAGATTGCCACTGATCATTAAAAATGGATAAGCTTCTCTAAAGAGGTTTCCAATTATCACGGAAGAAGGATAAGCTTCTCGAAAGAGATTTCCATTTATCGTTGAAGATGGATATGCTTCTTGAAAGAGATTGCCACTTAACTTTGAAGAAGGATAAGCTTCTATGAAGAGATTGACACTTATTGTTTAAAATGGATAAGCTTGTTGAAAGAGATTTTTGCTTACCATTGGAGAAGAATAAGCTTCTCTGAATAGATTTTCACTTATTGTTGAAGATGGATAATCTTCTCTGAAGAGATAGCCACTTACATTTGAAGAAGCATAAGCTTCTCTGAAGAGATTGTCACCTATCGTTGAAAATGGATAAGCTTCTCGAAAGTGGTTCCACTTATTGTTGAAGAAGGATAAGCTTCTCTGAAGAGATTTCCACTTATCGTTGAAAATGGATATGCTTCTCGAAAGAGATTTCCACTTATAGTTAAAGAAGGATAGGCTTCTCGAAAGAAATTGCCACTTATCGTTGAAAATAGATAAGCTTCTCGAAATAGATTGCCAGTTAACGATGAAGAAGGATATGCATCTCGAAAGATATTTCCAATTATCGTTGAAGAAGGATAAGCTTCTAGAAAGAGAATTCCAGTTATCGTTGAAGAAGGATAAGCTTCTCTGAAGAAATTTCCACTTATCTTTGAAAATGGATAAGCTTCTCCGAAGAGATTGCCACTTATCGTTGACGAAAGATATGCTTCTATGAAGAGTTTGCCACTGATAATTGAAAATGGATAAGCTTCTCCAAAGAGGTTGCCAATTATCACTGAAGAAGGATAAGCTTCTCGAAAGAGATTTCCATTTATCGTTGAAGATGGATAAGCTTCTTGAAAGAGATTGCCACTTAACTTTGAAGAAGGATAAGCTTCTATGAAGAGATTGACACTTATTATTTAAAATGGATAAGCTTGTTGAAAGAGATTTTTGCTTACCATTGGAGAAGAATAAGCTTCTCTGAATAGATTTTCACTTATTGTTGAAGATGGATAATCTTCTCTGAAGAGATAGCCACTTACATCTGAAGAAGGATAAGCTTCTCTGAAGAGATTGTCACCTATCGTTGAAAATGGATAAGCTTCTCGAAAGTGGTTCCACTTATTGTTGAAGAAGGATAAGCTTCTCTGAAGAGATTTCCACTTATCGTTGAAAATGGATATGCTTCTCGAAAGAGATTTCCACTTATAGTTAAAGAAGGATAGGCTTCTCGAAAGAAATTGCCACTTATCGTTGAAAATAGATAAGCTTCTCGAAATAGATTGCCAGTTAACGCTGAAGAAGGATATGCATCTCGAAAGAGATTTCCAATTATCGTTGAAGAAGGATAAGCTTCTAGAAAGAGAATGCCACTTATCGTTGAAGAAGGATAAGCTTCTCTGAAGAAATTTCCACTTACCTTTGAAAATGGATAAGCTTCTCCGAAGAGATTGCCACTTATCGTTGATGAAGGATATGCTTCTATGAAGAGATTGCCATTGATCATTGAAAATGGATAAGCTTCTCCAAAGAGGTTGCCAATTATCACTGAAGAAGGATAAGCTTCTCGAAAGAGATTTCTGTTTATCGTTGAAGATGGATAAGCTTCTTGAAAGAGATTGCCACTTATCTTTGAAGACGGATAAGCTTCTATGAAGAGATTCACACTTATTGTTTAAAATGGATAAGCTTGTTGAAATAGATTTTTGCTTACCATTGGAGAAGAATAAGCTTCTCTGAAGAGATTTTCACTTATCGTTGAAGACGGATAATCTTCTCTGAAGAGATATCCACTTCAATTTGAAGAAGGATAAGCTTCTCTGAAGAGATTGCCACCTATCATTGAAAATGGATAAGCTTCTCGAAAGTGGTTTCCACTTATTGTTGAAGAAGGATAAGCTTCTCTGAAGAGATTTCCACTTATCGTTGAAAATGGATAAGCTTCTCGAAAGAGATTGCCACTTATAGTTAAAGAAGGATAGGCTTCTCGAAAGAAATTGCCACTTATCGTTGAAAATGGATAAGCTTCTCGAAATAGATTGCCACTTATCGCTGAGGAAGGTTATGCATCTCGAAAGACATTTCCAATTATTGTTGAAGAAGTATAAGCTTCTAGAAAGAGAATGCCACTTATTGTTGATGAAGGAAAAGCTTCTCTGAAGAAATTTCCACTTATCTTTGAAAATGGATAAGCTTCTCCGAAGAGACTGCCACTTATCATTGACGAAGGATATGCTTCTATGATGAGATAGCCACTAATCGTTGAAAATGGATAAGCTTCTCGAAAGAGATTTCCATTTATCGTTGAAGATGGGTAAGCTTCTTGAAACAGATTGCCACTTATCTTTAACGAAGGATACGCTTTTATGAAGAGATAGCCACTTATTGTTCAAAATGGATAAGCTTATCGAAAGATATTCTCGATTACCATTAGAAGAAGAATAAGCTTCTCTGAAGAGATTATCACTTATCGTTGAAAACAGATAATCTTCTCTGAAGAGATTACCACTTAACTTAGAAGAAGGATAAGCTTCTCTGAAGAGATTGCTACCTATCGTTGAGAATGGATAAGCTTTTCGAAAGTGATAGCCACTTATTGTTGAAGATGGATAAGCTTCTCTGAAGAGATTGCCACTAATCGTTGAAAAAGGATAAGCTTCTCGAAAGAGATTGCCGCTTGTCGTTAAAGAAGGATACGCTTCGCTAAAGAAATTGCCACTTATCATTGAAAATGGATAAGCTACTCGAAATAGATTGCCACTTATCATTGAGGAAGGATATGCATCTCGAATGAGATTTCTAATTATCGTTAAAGAAGGATACGCTTCTCGAAAGAGAATTCCACTTATTGTTGAAGAAGGATAAGCTTCTCTAAAGAAATTTCCACTTATCTTTTAAAATGAATAAGATTCTTTGAAGAGATTGCCACTTATCGTTGACGAAAGATATGCTTCTATCAAGAGATTGCCACTAATCGTTGAAAATGGATAAGCTTCTCGAAAGAGGTTGCCAATTATCGCTGAAGAAGGATAAGTTTCTCGAAAGAGATTTCCTTTTATCGTTGAAGATGGATAAGCTTCTTGAAAGAGATTGCCATTTATATTTGAAGACGGATAAGCTTCTTTGAAGAGATTGCCACTTTTTGTTTAAAATAAATAAGCTTCTCGAAAGAGATTTCTGCTTACCATTGAAGAAGAATTAGCTTCTCTGAAGAGATTTTCACTTATCGTTGAAGAAGGATAATCTTCTCTGAAGAGATTTCCACTTACCTTTGAAGAAGGAAAAGCTTCTCTGAAGAGATTTCCACCTATCGTTGAAAATGGATAAGCTTCTCGAAAGTGGTTGCCACTTATTGTTGAAGAAGGATAAGCTTCTCTGAAGAGATTGCCACTTATCGTCGAAAATGCATAAGCTTCTCGAAAGAGATTGCCACTTATCGTTGAAAATGGATAAGCTTCTCGAAATAGATTGCAACTTATCGCTAAGGAAGCATATGCATCTCGAAAGAGATTTCTAATTATCGTTGAAGAAGGATAAGCTTCTAGAAAGAGGTTGCCAATTATCGCTGAAGAAGGATAAGTTTCTCGAAAGAGATTTCCTTTTATCGTTGAAGATGGATAAGCTTCTTGAAAGAGATTGCCATTTATATTTGAAGACGGATAAGCTTCTTTGAAGAGATTGCCACTTTTTGTTTAAAATAAATAAGCTTCTCGAAAGAGATTTCTGCTTACCATTGAAGAAGAATTAGCTTCTCTGAAGAGATTTTCACTTATCGTTGAAGAAGGATAATCTTCTCTGAAGAGATTTCCACTTACCTTTGAAGAAGGAAAAGCTTCTCTGAAGAGATTTCCACCTATCGTTGAAAATGGATAAGCTTCTCGAAAGTGGTTGCCACTTATTGTTGAAGAAGGATAAGCTTCTCTGAAGAGATTGCCACTTATCGTCGAAAATGCATAAGCTTCTCGAAAGAGATTGCCACTTATCGTTGAAAATGGATAAGCTTCTCGAAATAGATTGCAACTTATCGCTAAGGAAGCATATGCATCTCGAAAGAGATTTCTAATTATCGTTGAAGAAGGATAAGCTTCTCTGAAGAAATTTCCACTTATCTTTGAAAATGGATAAACTTCTCCGAAGAGATTGCCACTTATCGTTGACGAAAGATATGCTTCTATGAAGAGATTGCCACTAATTGTTGAAAATGGATAAGCTTCTCGAAAAAGGTTGTCAATTATCGCTGAAGAAGGATAAACTTCTCGAAAGAGATTTCCATTTATCGTTGAAGATGGATAAGCTTCTTTAAAGAGATTACCACTTATCTTTGAAGACGGATAAGCTTCTATGAAGAGATTGCCACTTATTGTTTAAAATGAATAAGCTTCTCGAAAGAGATTTCTGCTTACCATTGAAGAAGAATAAGCTTCTCTGAAGAGATTTTCAATTATCGTTGAAGACGGATAATCTTCTCTGAAGAGATTGCCACATACTTTTGAAGAAGGATAAACTTCTCTAAAGAGATTGCCACCTATCTTTGAAAATGGATAAGCTTCTAGAATATGGTTTCCACTTATTGTTGAAGAAGGATAAGCTTCTCTGAAGATATTGCCACTTATCGTTGAAAATGGATAAGCTTCTTGAAATAGATTGCCACTTATAGTTAAAGAAGGATAGGCTTCTCGAAAGAAATTGCCACTTATCGTTGAAAATGGATAAGCTTTTCGAAATAGATTGCCATTTATCGTTGAAGAAGGATATGCATCTCGAAAGAGATTTCCTTTTATCGTTGAAGATGGATAAGATTTTAGAAAGAGAATGCCACTTATCGTTGAAGAAAGATAAGCTTATCTGAAGAAATTTCCACTTATCTTTGAAAATGGATAAGCTTCTCCGAAGAGATTGCCACTTATCGTTGACGAAGGATATGCTTCTATGAAGAGATTGCCACTAATCATTGAATATGGATAAGCTTCTCGAAAGAGGTTGTCAGTTATCACTGAAGAAGGATAAGCTTCTCGAAAGAGATTTCCATTTATCGTTGAAGATGGATAAGCTTCTTTAAAGAGATTGCCACTTATCTTTGAAGACGGATAAGCTTCTATGAAGAGATTGCCACTTATTGTTTAAAATGGATAAGCTTCTCGAAAGATATTTTTGCTTACCATTGAAGAAGAATAAGCTTCTCTGAAGAGATTTTCACTTATCGTTGAAGACGGGTAATCTTCTCTGAAGAGATTGCCACATACTTTTGAAGAAGGATAAGCTTCTCTAAAGAGATTGCCACCAATCGTTGAAAATGGATAAGCTTCTAGAATGTGGTTTCCACTTATTGTTGAAGAAGGATAAGCTTCTCTGAAGAGATTGCCACTTATCGTTGAAAATGGATAAGCTTCTTGAAATAGATTTCCACTTATCGCTAAGGAAGGATATGCATCTCGAAAGAGATTTCCAATTATCGTTGAAGAAGAATAAGCTTCTCGAAAGAGAATGCAACTTATCGTTGAAGAAGGATAAGGTTCTTCGAAGAAATTGCCGCTTATCTTTGAAAAGAGATAAGCGTCTCCGAGGAGATTGCCACTTATCGTTGACGAAGGATATGCTTCTATGAAGAGATTGCCACTAATCGTTGAAAATGGATAAGCTTCTCGAAAGAGGTTGCCAATTATCGCTGAAGAAGGATACGCTTCTCGAAAGATATTTCCATTTATCGTTGAACATGGATAAGCTTCTTGAAAGAGATTTCCACCTATCTTTGAAGAATGTTAAGATTCTATGAAGATATTGCCACTTATTGTTTAAAATGGAAAAGCTTGTCGAAAGAGATTTTTGCTTACCATTGGAGAAGAATAAGCTTCTCTGAAAATGGATAAGCTTCTCGAAATTGGTTGCCACTTATTTTTGAAGAAGGATAAGCTTCTCTGAAGAGATTGCCACTTATCGTTGAAAATGGATAAGCTTCTCGAAAGAGATTGCCACTTATAGTTAAAGAAGGATAGGCTTCTCGAAAGAAATTGCCACTTATCGTTGAAAATGGATAAGCTTTTCGAAATAGATTTCCACTTATCGTTGAAGAAGGATATGCATCTTGAAAGAGATTTAAATTTATCGTTGAAGATGGATAAGATTCTAGAAACAGAATGCCAGTTATCGTTGAAGAAGGATAAGCTTCTCTGAAGAAATTTCCACTTATCTTTGAAAATGGATAAGCTTCTCCGAAGAGATTGCCACTTATCGTTGACGAAGGATATGCTTCTATGAAGAGATTGCAACTAATTGTTGAATATGGATAAGCTTCTCGAAAGAGGTTGTCAATTATCACTGAAGAAGGATAAGCTTCTCGAAAGAGATTTCCGTTTATCGTTGAAGATGGATAAGCTTCTTTAAAGAGATTGCCACTTATCTTTGAAGACGGATAAGCTTCTATGAAAAGATTGCCACTTATTGTTTAAAATGGATAGGCTTGTTGAAAGAGATTTTTCCTTACCATTGGAGAAGAATAAGCTTCTCTGAAGAGATTTTCACTTATCGTTGAAGACGGATAATCTTCTCTGAAGAGATAGCCACTTACCTTTGAAGAAGGATAAGCTTCTCTGAAGAGATTGCCGCCTATCGTTGAAAATGGATAAGCTTCTCGAAATTGGTTGCCACTTATTTTTGAAGAAGGATAAGCTTCTCTGAAGAGATTGCCACTTATCGTTGAAAATGGATAAGCTTCTCGAAAGAGATTGCCACTTATAGTTAAAGAAGGATAGGCTTCTCGAAAGAAATTGCCACTTATCGTTGAAAATGGATAAGCTTCTCGAAATAGATTGCCACTTATCGTTGAAGAAGGATATGCATCTCGAAAGAGATTTCCATTTATCGTTGAAAAAGGATAAGCTTCTCTGAAGAAATTTCCACTTATCTTTGAAAATGGATAAGCTTCTCCGAAGAGATTGCCACTTATCGTTGACGAAGGATACGCTTCTATGAAGATATTTCCACTTATCATTGAATATGGATAAGCTTCTCGAAAGAGGTTGTCAATTATCACTGAAGAAGGATAAGCTTCTCAAAAGAGATTTCCATTTATCGTTGAAGATGGATAAGCTTCTTGAAATAGATTGCTACTTATCTTTGAAGACGGATAAGATTTTATGAAGAGATTGCCACTTATTGTTTAAAATAGATAAGCTTCTCGAAAGAGATTTCTGCTTACCATTGAAGAAGAATAAGCTTCTCTGAAGAGATTTTCACTTATCGTTGAAGACGGATAATCTTCTCTGACGAGATTGCCACTTACTTTTGAAGAAGGATAAGCTTCTCTGAAGATATTTCCACCTATCGTTGAAAATGGATAAGCTTCTAGAAAGTGGTTGCCACTTATTGTTGAAGAAGGATAAGCTTCTCTGAAGAGATTGCCACTTATCGTTGAAAATGAATAAGCTTCTTGAAATAGATTTCCACTTATCGCAAAGGAAGGATATGCATCTCGAAAGAGATTTCCAATTATCTTTGAAGAAGGATAAGCTTCTCGAAAGAGAATGCCACTTATCGTTGAAGAAATTGGCGCTTATCTTTGAAAACAGATAAGCGTCTCCGAGGAGATTGCCACTTATGGTTGACGAAGGATATGCTTCTCTGAAGAAATTTCCACTTATCGTTGAAAATCGATAAGCTTCTCCGAAGAGATTGCCACATATCATTGACGAAGGATATGCTTCTATGAAGAGATTTCCACTAATTGTTGAAAATGGATAAGCTTCTCGAAAGAGGTTGTCAATTATCGCTGAAGAAGGATAAACTTCTCGAAAGAGATTTCCATTTATCGTTGAAGATGGATAAGCTTCTTGAAAGAGATTGCCACTTATCTTTGAAGACTGATAAGCTTCTATGAAGAGATTGCCACTTATTGTTTAAAATGGATAAGCTTTTCGAAAGAGATTTCTGCTTACCATTGAAGAAGAATAAGCTTCTCTGAAGAGATTTTCACTTATCGTTGAAGACGGATCATCTTCTCTGAAGAGATTGCCACATACTTTTGAAGAAAGATAAGCTTCTTTGAAGAGATTGCCACCTATCGGTGAAAATGGATAAGCTTCTAAAAAGTGGTTGCCACTTATTGTTGAAGAATGGTAAGCTTCTCTGAAGAGATTGTCACGTATCGTTGAAAATGGATAAGCTTCTCGAAAGAGATTGCCACTTATCGTTAAAGAAGGATTCACTTCGCTAAAGAAATTGCCACTTATCGTTGAAAATGGATAAGATTCTTGAAATAGATTGCCACTTATCGCTGAGGAAGGTTATGTATCTCGAAAGAGATTTCCAATTATCATTGGAGAAGGATACGCTTCTCGAAAGATAATCCCAGTTATCGCTGAAGAAGGATAAGCTTATCGAAAGAGATTTCTATTTATCGTTGAAGATGAATAAGCTTCTTGAAATAGATTGCCACTTATCTTTGAAGACAGATAAGCTTCTATGATGAGATTGACACTTATTGTTTAAAATGGATAAGCTTCTCGAAAGAGATTTCTGCTTACCATTGAAAAAGAATAAGCTTCTCTGAAGAGATTTTCACTTATCGTTTAAGACGGATAATCTTCTCTGAAGAGATTGCGACTTACCTTTGAAGAAGGATAAGCTTCTCTTAAGAGATTACCACCTATCCTTGAAAATGGATAAGCTTCTCGAAAGTGATTGCCACTTATTGTTGAAGAAGGATAAGCTTCTCTGAAGAGATTGCCACTTATCGTTAAAAAAGGATAAGCTTCTCGAAAGACATTGCCACTTATCGTTAAAGAAGGCTACGCTTCGCTAAAGAAATTATCACTTATCGTTGAAAATGGATAAGCTTCTCGAGATAGATTGCCACTTACCATTGAGGAAGGATATGCATCTCAAATGAGATTACCAATTATCATTGGAGAAGGATACGCTTCTCGAAAGATAATCCCAGTTATCGTTGAAGAAGGATAAGCTTCTCTAAAGAAATTGCCACTTATCTTTGAAAATGGATAAGCATCTCCGAAGAGATTGCCACTTATCATTAACGAAGGATATGCTTCTATGAAGAGATTGCCGCTAATCATTGAAAATGGATAAGCTTCTCGAAAGAGGTTCCCAACTATCACTAAAGAAGGATAAGCTTCTCGAAAGAGATTTCGATTTATCGTTGAAGATGGATAAGCTTCTTGAAAGAGATTGCCACTTATCTTTGAAGACGGATAAGCTTCTATGAAGAGATTACCACTTATCGTTTAAAATGGATAAGCTTCTCGAAAGAGATTTCTGCTTACCATTGAAGAAGCATAAGCTTCTCTGAAGAGATTTTCACTTATCGTTGAAGACGGATAATCTTCTCTGAAGAGATTGCCACTTACCTTTGAACAAGGATAAGCTTCTCTGAAGAGATTGCCACCTATCGTTGAAAATGGATAAGCTTCTCGAAAGTGATTGCCACTTATTGTTGAAGAATAATAAGCTTCTCTGAAGAGATTGCCACTTATGGTCGAAAATGGATAAGCTTCTCGAAATAGATTGCAACTTATCGCTGAGGAAGCATATGCATCATGAAAGGGATTTCTAATTATCGTTGAAGAAGGATAAGCTTCTAGAAAGAGAATGCCACTTATCGCTGAAGAAGGATAAGCTTCTCGAAAGAGATTTCCATGTATCGTTGAAGATGGATAAGCTTGTTGAAAGAGATTGCCACTTATCTTTGAAGAAGGATAAGCTTCTTTGAAGAGATTGCCACTTTTGTTTAAAATGGATAAGCTTCTCGAAAGAGATTTCTACTTACCATTGAAAAAGAATAAGCTTCTCTGAAGTTATTTTCACTTATCGTTGAAGATGGATAATCTTCTCAGAAGAGATTGCCACTTACCTTTGAAGAAGGATAAGCTTCTCTTAAGAGATTCCCACCTATCGTTGAAAATGGATAAGCTTCTCGAAAGTGGTTGCCACTTTTTATTGAAGAAGGATAAGCTTCTCTGAAGAGATTG
This sequence comes from Lathyrus sativus, assembly GCA_963859935.3. Classification (NCBI taxonomy): domain Eukaryota; kingdom Viridiplantae; phylum Streptophyta; class Magnoliopsida; order Fabales; family Fabaceae; genus Lathyrus; species Lathyrus sativus. Next base: position 238,478,754 of record OZ012738.1, on the reverse strand, counting down.
CCACTTATCGTTGAAAATGGATAAGCTTCTCGAAAGAGATTGCCACTTATCGTTAAAGAAGGATACGCTTCGCTAAAGAAATTCCCACCTATCGTTGAAAATGGATAAGCTTCTCGAAATAGATTGCCACTTACCATTGAAGAAGGATATGCATCTCGAATGAGATTTCCAATCATCGTTGAAGAAGGATACGCTTCTCGAAAGAGAATGCCACTTATCGCTGAAGAAGGATAAGCTTCTCTGAAGAAATTGCCACTTATCTTTGAAAATGGATAAGCTTCTCCGAAGAAATTTCCACTTATCGTTGACGAAGGATATGCTTCTATGAAGAGATTGCCACTAATTGTTGAAAATGGATAAGCTTCTCGAAAGAGGTTGTCAATTATCGTTAAAGAAGGATAAGCTTCACGAAAGAGATTTCCATTTATCGTTGAAGATGGATAAGCTTCTTGAAATAGATTTTCACTTATCTTTGAAGAAGGATAAGATTCTATGAAGAGATTGCCACTTATTGTTTAAAATGGATAAGATTCTCGAAAGAGATTTCTGCTTACCATTGAAGAAGAATAAGCTTCTCTGAAGAGATTTTCACTAATTTTTGAAGACGGATAATCTTCTCTGAAGAGATTGCCACTTACCTTTGAAGAAGGATAAGCTTCTCTTAAGAGATTTCCACCTATCCTTGAAAATGGGTAAGCTTCTCGAAAGTGATTGCCACTTATTGTTGAAGAAGGATAAGCTTCTCTGAAGAGATTGCCACTTATCGTTAAAAAAGGATAAGCTTCTCGAAAGACATTGCCACTTATCGTTAAAGAAGGCTACGCTTCGCTAAAGAAATTGCCACTGATCGTTGAAAATGGATAAGCTTCTCGAAATAGATTGCCACTTATCATTGAGGAAGGTTATGCATGTCGAATGAGATTACCAACTATCATTGAAGAAGGATACGCTTCTCGAAAGATAATTCCAGTTATCGTTGAAGAAGGATAAGCTTCTCTGAAGAAATTGCCACTTATCTTTGAAAATGGATAAGCTTCTCCGAAGAGATTGCCACTTTTCGTTGACGAAGGATATGCTTCTATGAAGAGATTGCCACTAATCGTTGAAAATGGATAAGCTTCTCGAAAGAGGTTTCCAATTATCGCTAAAGAAGGATAAGCTTTTCGAAAGAGATTTCCATTTATCGTTGAAGATGGATAAGCTTCTTGAAAGAGATTGTCACTTATCTTTGAAGACGGATAAGCTTCTATGAAGAGATTGCCACTTATTGTTTAAAATGGATAAGCTTCTCCAAAGAGATTTCTGCTTTGCATTGAAGAAGAATAAGCTTCTCTGAAATGATTTTAACTTATCGTTGAAGACGGATAATCTTCTCTGAAGAGATTGCCACTTACTTTTGAAGAAGGATAAGCTTCTCTGAAGAGATTGCCACCTATCGTTGAAAATGGATAAGCTTCTAGAAAGTGGTTGCCACTTATTGTTGAAGAAGGATAAGCTTCTCTGAAGAGATTGCCGCTTATCGTCGAAAATGGATAAGCTTCTCGAAAGAGATTTCCACTTATAGTTAAAGAAGGATAGGCTTCTCGAAATAAATTTCCACTTATCGTTGAAAATGGATAAGTTTCTCGAAATAGATTGCAACTTATCGCTGAGGAAGCATATGCATAACGAAAGAGATTTCCAATTATCGTTGAAGAAGGATAAGCTTCTAGAAAGAGAATGCCACTTATTGTTGAAGAAGGATAAGCTTCTCTGAAGAAATTGCCACTTATCTTTGAAAATGGAATAGCTTCTCCAAAGAGATTGCCACTTATCGTTGACGAAGGATATGCTTCTATGAAGAGATTGCCACTAACCGTTGAAAATGTATAAGCTTCTAGAAAGAGGTTGCCAATTATTGCTGAAGAAGGATAAGCTTCTCGAAATATATTTCCATTTATCGTTGAAGATGGATAAGCTTGTTGAAAGAGATTTCCACGTATCTTTGAAGAAGGATAAGCTTCTATGAAGAGATTTCCACTTATTGTTTAAAATGGATAAGCTTCTCGAAAGAGATTTCTACTTACCATTGAAAATGAATAAGCTTCTCTGAAGTTATTTTCACTTATCGTTTAAGATGGATAATCTTCTCAGAAGAGATTGCCACTTACCTTTGAAGAAGGATAAGCTTCTCTTAAGAGATTCCCACCTATCGTTGAAAATGGATAAGCTTCTCGAAAGTGGTTGCCACTTATCATTGAAGAAGGATATGCATCTCGAATGAGATTTCCAATCATCGTTGAAGAAGGATACGCTTCTCGAAAGAGAATGCCACTTATCGCTGAAGAAGGATAAGCTTCTCTGAAGAAATTGCCACTTATATTTGAAAATGGATAAGCTTCTCCGAAGAGATTGCCACTTATCGTTGACGAAGGATATGCTTCTATGAAGAGATTGCCAATAATTGTTGAAAATGGATAAGCTTCTCGAAAGAGGTTGTCAATTATCGCTAAAGAAGGATAAGCTTCTCGAAAGAGATTTCCATTTATCGTTGAAGATGGATAAGCTTCTTGAAAGAGATTGTCACTTATCTTTGAAGACGGATAAGCTTCTATGAAGAGATTGCCACTTATTGTTTAAAATGGATAAGCTTCTCGAAAGAGATTTCTTCTTGGCATTGAAGAAGAATAAGCTTCTCTGAAGAGATTTTAACTTATCGTTGAAGACGGATAATCTTCTCTGAAGAGATTGCCACTTACTTTTGAAGAAGGATAAGCTTCTCTGAAGAGATTGCCACCTATCGTTGAAAATGGATAAGCTTCTAGAAAGTGGTTGCGACTTATTGTTGAAGAAGGATAAGCTTCTCTGAAGAGATTGCCACTTATCGTCGAAAATGGATAAGCTTCTCGAAAGAGATTTCCCCTTATAGTTAAAGAAGGATAGGCTACTCGAAAGAAATTTCCACTTATCGTTGAAAATGGATAAGTTTCTCGAAATAGATTGCAACTTATCGCTGAGGAAGCATATGCTTCACGAAAGAGATTTCCAATTATCGTTGAAGAAGGATAAGCTTCTAGAAAGAGAATGCCACTAATTGTTGAAGAAGGATAAGCTTCTCTGAAGAAATTGCCACTTATCTTTGAAAATGGAATAGCTTCTCCAAAGATATTGCCACTTATCGTTGTCGAAGGATATGCTTCTATGAAGAGATTGCCACTAATCGTTGAAAATGTATAAGCTTCTAGAAAGAGGTTGCCAATTATTGATGAAGAAGGATAAGCTTCTCGAAAGATATTTCCATTTATCGTTGAAGATGGATAAGCTTGTTGAAAGAGATTTCCACTTATCTTTGAAGAAGGATAAGCTTCTATGAAGAGATTTCCAATTATTGTTTAAAATGGATAAGCTTCTCGAAAGAGATTTCTACTTACCATTGAAAATGAATAAGCTTCTCTGAAGTTATTTTCACTTATCGTTGAAGATGGATAATCTTCTCAGAAGAGATTGCCACTTACCTTTGAAGAAGGATAAGCTTCTCTTAAGAGATTCCCACCTATCGTTGAAAATGGATAAGCTTCTCGAAAGTGGTTGCCACTTTTTATTGAAGAAGGATAAGCTTCTCTGAAGAGATTGCCACTTATCGTTGAAAATGGATAAGCTTCTCGAAAGAGATTGCCACTTATCTTTAAAGAAGGATACGTTTCGCTAAAGAAATTTCCACTTATCGTTGAAAATCGATAAGCCTCTCGAAATAGATTGCCACTTATCATTGAGGAAGGATATGCATCTCGAATGAGATTTCCAATCATCGTTGAAGAAGGATACGCTTCTCGAAAGAGAATGCCACTTATCGCTGAAGAAGGATAAGCTTCTATGAAGAAATTGCCACTTATATTTGAAAATGGATAAGCTTCTCCGAAGAGATTGCCACTTATCGTTGACGAAGGATATGCTCTATGAAGAGATTGCCACTAATTTTTGAAAATGGATAAGCTTCTCGAAAGAGGTTGTCAATTATCGCTAAAGAAGGATAAGCTTCTCGAAAGAGATTTCCATTTATCGTTGAAGATGGAGAAGCTTCTTGAAATAGATTTCCACTTATCTTTGAAGAAGGATAAGCTTCTATGAAGAGATTGCCACTTATTGTTTAAAATGGATAAGATTCTCGAAAGAGATTTCTGCTTACCATTGAAGAAGAATAAGCTTATCTGAAGAGATTGTCACTGATTTTTGAAGACGGATAATCTTCTCTGAAGAGATTGCCACTTATCGTTAAAGAAGGATAAGCTTCTCGAAAGACATTGCCACTTATCGTTAAAGAAGGCTACGCTTCGCTAAAGAAATTCCCACTTATCGTTGAAAATGGATAAGCTTCTCGAAATAGATTGCCACTTATCATTGAGGAAGGTTACGCATGTCGAATGAGATTACCAATTATCATTGAAGAAGGATACGCTTCTCGAAAGATAATTCCAGTTATCGTTGAAGAAGGATATGCTTCTCTGAAGAAATTGCCATTTAACTTTGAAAATGGATAAGCTTCTCCGAAGAGATTGCCACTTTTCGTTGACGAAGGATATGCTTCTATGAAGAGATTGCCACTAATCGTTGAAAATGGATAAGCTTCTCGAAAGAGGTTGCCAATTATCGCTAAAAAAGGATAAGCTTCTCGAAAGAGATTTCCATTTATCGTTGAAGATGGATAAGCTTCTTGAAAGAGATTGTCACTTATCTTTGAAGACAGATAAGCTTCTATGAAGAGATTGCCACTTATTGTTTAAAATGGATAAGCTTCTCGAAAGAGATTTCTGCTTGGCATTGAAGAAGAATAAGCTTCTCTGAAGAGATTTTAACTTATCGTTGAAGACGGATAATCTTCTCTGAAGAGATTGCCACTTACTTTTGAAGAAGGATAAGCTTCTCTGAAGAGATTGCCACCTATCGTTGAAAATGGATAAGCTTCTAGAAAGTGGTTGCCACTTATTGTTGAAGAAGGATAAGCTTCTCTGAAGAGATTGCCACTTATCGTCGAAAATGGATAAGCTTCTCGAAAGAGATTTCCACTTATAGTTAAAGAAGGATAGGCTTCTCGAAAGAAATTTCCACTTATCGTTGAAAATGGATAAGCTTCTCGAAATAGATTGCCACTTATCGCTGAGGAAGCATATGCATGTCGAATGAGATTACCAATTATCATTGAAGAAGGATACGCTTCTCGAAAGATAATTCCAGTTATCGTTGAAGAAGGATAAGCTTCTCTGAAGAAATTGCCACTTATCTTTGAAAATGGATAAGCTTCTCCGAAGAGATTGCCACTTTTCGTTGACGAAGGATATGCTTCTATGAAGAGACTGCCACTAATCGTTGAAAATGGATAAGCTTCTCGAAAGAGGTTGCCAATTATCGCTAAAGAAGGATAAGCTTCTCGAAAGAGATTTCCATTTATTGTTGAAGATGGATAAGCTTCTTGAAAGAGATTGTCACTTATCTTTGAAGACGGATAAGCTTCTATGAAGAGATTGTCACTTATTGTTTAAAATGGATAAGCTTCTCGAAAGAGATTTCTGCTTGGCATTGAAGAAGAATAAGCTTCTCCGAAGAGATTTTAACTTATCGTTGAAGACGGATAATCTTCTCTGAAGAGCTTTCCACTTACTTTTGAATAAGGATAAGCTTCTCTGAAGAGATTGCCACCTATCGTTGAAAATGGATAAGCTTCTAGAAAGTGGTTGCCACTTATTGTTGAAGAAGGATAAGCTTCTCTGAAGAGATTGCCACTTATCGTCGAAAATGGATAAGCTTCTCGAAAGAGATTTCCACTTATAGTTAAAGAAGGATAGGCTTCTCGAAAGAAATTTCCACTTATCGTTGAAAACGGATAAGTTTCTCGAAATAGATTGCAACTTATCGCTGAGGAAGCATATGCATCACGAAAGAGATTTCCAATTATCGTTGAAGAAGGATAAGCTTCTAGAAAGAGAATGCCACTTATTGTTGAAGAAGGATAAGCTTCTCTGAAGAAATTTCCACTTATCTTTGAAAATGGAATAGCTTCTCCAAAGATATTGCCACTTATCGTTGACGAAGGATATGCTTCTATGAAGAGATTGCCACTAATCGTTGAAAATGTATAAGCTTCTAGAAAGAGGTTGCCAATTATTGCTGAAGAAGGATAAGCTTCTCGAAAGATATTTCCATTTATCGTTGAAGATGGATAAGCTTGTTGAAAGAGATTTCCACTTATCTTTGAAGAAGGATAATCTTCTATGAAGAGATTTCCACTTATTGTTTAAAATGGATAAGCTTCTCGAAAGAGATTTCTACTTACCATTGAAAATGAATAAGCTTCTCTGAAGTTATTTTCACTTATCGTTGAAGATGGATAATCTTCTCAGAAGAGATTGCCACTTACCTTTGAAGAAGGATAAGCTTCCCTTAAGAGATTCCCACCTATCGTTGAAAATGGATAAGCTTCTCGAAAGTGGTTGCCACTTTTTATTGAAGAAGGATAAGCTTCTCTGAAGAGATTGCCACTTATCGTTGAAAATGGATAAGCTTCTCGAAAGAGATTGCCACTTATCTTTAAAGAAGGATACGCTTCGCTAAAGAAATGTCCACTTATCGTTGAAAATGGATAAGCTTCTCGAAATGGATTGCCACTTATCATTGAGGAAGGATATGCATCTCGAATGAGATTTCCAATCATCGTTGAAGAAGGATACGCTTCTCGAAAGAGAATGCCACTTATTGCTGAAGAAGGATAAGCTTCTCTGAAGAAATTGCCACTTATATTTGAAAATGGATAAGCTTCTCCGAAGAGATTGCCACTTATCGTTGACGAAGGATATGCTTCTATGAAGAGATTGCCAATAATTGTTGAAAATGGATAAGCTTCGCGAAAGAGGTTGTCAATTATCGCTAAAGAAGGATAAGCTTCTCGAAACAGATTTCCATTTATCGTTGAAGATGGATAGGCTTCTTGAAATAGATTTCTACTTATCTTTGAAGAAGGATAAGCTTCTATGAAGAGATTGCCACTTATTGTTTAAAATGGATAAGATTCTCGAAAGAGATTTCTGCTTACCATTGAAGAAGAAAAAGCTTCTCTGAAGAGATTTTCACTGATTTTTGAAGACGGATAATCTTCTCTGAAGAGATTGCCACTTACCTTTGAAGAAGGATAAGCTTCTCTTAAGGGATCGCCACCTATCCTTGAAAATGGGTAAGATTCTCGAAAGTGATTGCCACTTATTGTTGAAGAAGGATAAGCTTCTCTGGAGAGATTGCCACTTATCGTTAAAAAAGTATAAGCTTCTCGAAAGACATTGCCACTTATCGTTAAAGAAGGCTACGCTTCGCTAAAGAAATTGCCACTTATCGTTGAAAATGGATAAGCTTCTCGAAATAGATTGCCACTTATCATTGAGGAAGGTTATGCATGTCGAATGAGATTACCAATTATCATTGAAGAAGGATACGCTTCTCGAAAGATAATTCCAGTTATCGTTGAAGAAGGATAAGCTTCTCTGAAGAAATTGCCACTTATCTTTGAAAATGAATAAGCTTCTCCAAAGAGATTGCCACTTTTCGTTGACGAAGGATATGCTTCTATGAAGAGATTGACACTAATCGTTGAAAATGGATAAGCTTCTCGAAAGAGGTTGCCAATTATCGCTAAAGAAGGATAAGCTTCTCGAAAGAGATTTCCATTTATTGTTGAAGATGGATAAGCTTCTTGAAAGAGATTGTCACTTATCTTTGAAGACGGATAAGCTTCTATGAAGAGATTGCCACTTATTGTTTAAAATGGATAAGCTTCTCCAAAGAGATTTCTGCTTGGCATTGAAGAAGAATAAGCTTCTCTGAAATGATTTTAACTTATCGTTGACGACGGATAATCTTCTCTGAAGAGATTGCCACTTACTTTTGAAGAAGGATAATCTTCTCTGAAGAGATTGCCACCTATCGTTGAAAATGGATAAGCTTCTAGAAAGTGGTTGCCACTTATTGTTGAAGAAGGATAAGCTTCTCTGAAGAGATTGCCGCTTATCGTCGAAAATGGATAAGCTTCTCGAAAGAGATTTCCACTTATAGTTAAAGAAGGATAGGCTTCTCGAAAGAAATTTCCACTTATCGTTGAAAATGGATAAGTTTCTCGAAATAGATTGCAACTTATCGCTGAGGAAGCATATGCATCACGAAAGAGATTTCCAATTATCGTTGAAGAAGGATAAGCTTCTAGAAAGAGAATGCCACTTATTGTTGAAGAAGGATAAGCTTCTCTGAAGAAATTGCCACTTATCTTTGAAAATGGAATAGCTTCTCCAAAGATATTGCCACTTATCGTTGACGAAGGATATGCTTCTATGAAGAGATTGCCACTAATCGTTAAAAATGTATAAGCTTCTAGAAAGAGGTTGCCAATTATTGCTGAAGAAGGATAAGCTTCTCGAAAGATATTTCCATTTATCGTTGAAGATGGATAAGCTTGTTGAAAGAGATTTCCACTTATCTTTGAAGAAGGATAAGCTTCTATGAAGAGATTTCCACTTATTGTTTAAAATGGATAAGCTTCTCGAAAGAGATTTCTACTTACCATTGAAAATGAATAAGCTTCTTTGAAGTTATTTTCACTTATCGTTGAAGATGGATAATCTTCTCAGAAGAGATTGCCACTTACCTTTGAAGAAGGATAAGCTTCTCTTAAGAGATTCCCACCTATCGTTGAAAATGGATAAGCTTCTCGAAAGTGGTTGCCACTTTTTATTGAAGAAGGATAAGCTTCTCTGAAGAGATTGCCACTTATCGTTGAAAATGGATAAGCTTCTCGAAAGAGATTGCCACTTATCTTTAAAGAAGGATACGCTTTGCTAAAGAAATTTCCACTTATCGTTGAAAATGGATAAGCTTCTCGAAATGGACTGCCACTTATCATTGAGGAAGGATATGCATCTCGAATGAGATTTCCAATCATCGTTGAAGAAGGATACGCTTCTCGAAAGAGAATGCCACTTATTGCTGAAGAAGGATAAGCTTCTCTGAAGAAATTGCCACTTATATTTGAAAATGGATAAGCTTCTCCGAAGAGATTGCCACTTATCGTTGACGAAGGATATGCTTCTATGAAGAGATTGCCAATAATTGTTGAAAATGGATAAGCTTCGCGAAAGAGGTTGTCAATTATCGCTAAAGAAGGATAAGCTTCTCGAAACAGATTTCCATTTATCGTTGAAGATGGATAGGCTTCTTGAAATAGCTTTCCACTTATCTTTGAAGAAGGATAAGCTTCTATGAAGAGATTGCCACTTATTGTTTAAAATGGATAAGATTCTCGAAAGAGATTTCTGCTTACCATTGAAGAAGAATAAGCTTCTCTGAAGAGATTTTCACTGATTTTTGAAGACGGATAATCTTCTCTGAAGAGATTGCCACTTACCTTTGAAGAAGGATAAGCTTCTCTTAAGGGATCGCCACCTATCCTTGAAAATGGGTAAGATTCTCGAAAGTGATTGCCACTTATTGTTGAAGAAGGATAAGCTTCTCTGAAGAGATTGCCACTTATCGTTAAAAAAGGATAAGCTTCTCGAAAGACATTGCCACTTATCGTTAAAGAAGGCTACGCTTCGCTAAAGAAATTGCCACTTATCGTTGAAAATGGATAAGCTTCTCGAAATAGATTGCCACTTATCATTGAGGAAGGTTATGCATGTCGAATGAGATTACCAATTATCATTGAAGAAGGATACGCTTCTCGAAAGATAATTCCAGTTATCGTTGAAGAAGGATAAGCTTCTCTGAAGAAATTGCCACTTATCTTTGAAAATGAATAAGCTTCTCCGAAGAGATTGCCACTTTTCATTGACGAAGGATATGCTTCTATGAAGAGATTGCCACTAATCGTTGAAAATGGATAAGCTTCTCGAAAGAGGTTGCCAATTATCGCTAAAGAAGGATAAGCTTCTCGAAAGAGATTTCCATTTATTGTTGAAGATGGATAAGCTTCTTGAAAGAGATTGTCACTTATCTTTGAAGACGGATAAGCTTCTATGAAGAGATTGCCACTTATTGTTTAAAATGGATAAGCTTCTCCAAAGAGATTTCTGCTTGGCATTGAAGAAGAATAAGCTTCTCCGAAGAGATTTTAACTTATCGTTGAAGACGGATAATCTTCTCTGAAGAGCTTTCCACTTACTTTTGAATAAGGATAAGCTTCTCTGAAGAGATTGCCACCTATCGTTGAAAATGGATAAGCTTCTAGAAAGTGGTTGCCACTTATTGTTGAAGAAGGATAAGCTTCTCTGAAGAGATTGCCACTTACCGTCGAAAATGGATAAGCTTCTCGAAAGAGATTTCCACTTATAGTTAAAGAAGGATAGGCTTCTCGAAAGAAATTTCCACTTATCGTTGAAAATGGATAAGTTTCTCGAAATAGATTGCAACTTATCGCTGAGGAAGCATATGCATCACGAAAGAGATTCCCAATTATCGTTGAAGAAGGATTTGCTTCTAGAAAGAGAATGCCACTTATTGTTGAAGAAGGATAAGCTTCTCTGAAGAAATTGCCACTTATCTTTGAAAATGGAATAGCTTCTCCAAAGATATTGCCACTTATCGTTGATGAAGGATATGCTTCTATGAAGAGATTGCCACTAATCGTTGAAAATGTATAAGCTTCTAGAAAGAGGTTGCCAATTATTGCTGAAGAGAATAAGCTTCTCGAAAGATATTTCCATTTATCGTTGAAGATGGATAAGCTTGTTGAAAGAGATTTCCACTTATCTTTGAAGAAGGATAAGCTTCTATGAAGAGATTTCCACTTATTGTTTAAAATGGATAAGCTTCTCGAAAGAGATTTCTACTTACCATTGAAAATGAATAAGCTTCTCTGAAGTTATTTTCACTTATCGATGAAGATGGATAATCTTCTCAGAAGAGATTGCTACTTACCTTTGAAGAAGGATAAGCTTCTCTTAAGAGATTCCCACCTAGCGTTGAAAATGGATAAGCTTCTCGAAAGTGGTTGCCACTTTTTATTGAAGAAGGATAAGCTTCTCTGAAGAGATTGCCACTTATCGTTGAAAATGGATAAGCTTCTCGAAAGAGATTGCCACTTATCTTTAAAGAAGGATACGTTTCGCTAAAGAAATTTCCACTTATTGTTGAAAATGGATAAGCTTCTCGAAATAGATTGCCACTTATCATTGAGGAAGGATATGCATCTCGAATGAGATTTCCAATCATCATTGAAGAAGGTTACTCTTCTCGAAAAAGAATGCCACTTATCGCTGAAGAAGGATAAGCTTCTCTGAAGAAATTGCCACTTATCTTTGAAAATGGATAAGCTTCTCCGAAGAGATTGCCACTTATCGTTGACGAAGGATATGCTTCTATGAAGAGATTGCCACTAATCGTTGAAAATGGATAAGCTTCTCGAAAGAGGTTGTCAATTATCGCTAAAGAAGGATAAGCTTCTCGAAAGAGATTTCCATTTATCGTTGAAGATGGAGAAGCTTCTTGAAATAGATTTCCACTTATCTTTGAAGAAGGATAAGCTTTTATGAAGAGATTGCCACTTATTGTTTAAAACGGATAAGATTCTCGAAAGAGATTTCTGCTTACCATTGAAGAAGAATAAGCTTCTTTGAAGAGATTTTCACTGATTGTTGAAGACGGATAATCTTCTCTGAAGAGATTGCCACTTACCTTTGAAGAAGGATAAGCTTCTCTTAAGAGATTGCCACCTATCCTTGAAAATGGGTAAGCTTCTCGAAAGTGATTGCCACTTATTGTTGAAGAAGGATAAGCTTCTCTGAAGAGATTGCCACTTATCGTTAAAAAAGGATAAGCTTCTCGAAAGACATTGCCTTTTATCGTTAAAGAAGGCTACACTTCGCTAAAGAAATTGCCACTTATCGTTGAAAATGGATAAGCTTCTCGAAATAGATTGCCACTTATCATTAAGGAAGGTTATGCATGTCGAATGAGATTACCAATTATCATTGAAGAAGGATACGCTTCTCGAAAGATAATGCCAGTTATCGTTGAAGAAGGATAAGCTTCTCTGAAGAAATTGCCACTTATCTTTGAAAATGGATAAGCTTCTCCGAAGAGATTGCCACTTTTCTTTGACGAAGGATATGCTTCTATCAAGAGATTGCCACTAATCGTTGAAAATGGATAAGTTTCTCGAAAGAGGTTGCCAATTATCGCTAAAGAAGGATAAGCTTCTTGAAAGAGATTTGCATTTATCGTTGAAGATGGATAAGCTTCTTGAAAGAGATTGCCACTTATCTTTGAAGACAGATAAGCGTCTATGAAGAGATTGCCACTTATTGTTTAAAATGGATAAGCTTCTCAAAAGAGATTTATGCTTGCCATTGAAGAAGAATAAGCTTCTCTGAAGAGATTTTAACTTATCGTTGAAGACGGATAATCTTCTCTGAAGAGATTGCCACTTACTTTTGAAGAAGGATAAGCTTCTCTGAAGAGATTTTCGCTTCCGCGAAAATAAGGTGCCGGCAAAACAAGGTATAAGACAAGGTCGTCGCAACCATTGTCTGGGTTCGGGAGTCGGTTACGCAAGGGGAAGGTATTAGCACCCCTCACGTCCATCGTACTCGATGGGATCCACGCTTGTTGTGTTTATATGACGGGTTGGTTTTATCTATCTACCTATCAAGGCTGGTCTGAAAAGAAAAGAAAATGACTCGGCAAAGCGTCGCACTTTATGCCTACGTATTCCCATCAGAGAATGAGAAATCAGAGTCAACGTAGTTCGACTAACTACGGGTTACGGGGAAGGTGGCTCGCCAATACATCAGTATTGTGCCTACGCACTCTCAACAGGTATGAGAGATCAGAGCTTACGTAGTTCGGGGCTAACTACGGGTAAACAAAGGTGTTCTCGGTCACACGGGGGTGAGAGAAAAGGTTGACGATACTAGCGTACGCATTCTAGCAGTTAGGTGTATGTTGCTCGACCATTGGAGACTTAGGCGTACCTGTTTGCGGCAGAACGAACGTAGTATGTCGGATTTTTAAAGGCATGGGAACCTACAGGAACTAAAACTACGGTCTGATCTCAAATGCGCTCGGGCCAGAGAAAGGGAAACGTCAGTCGTCAGCGGGAAAGCCTCGATCGCACGGCAGCGAGAAAACAGAGAGGTTAGTTGTTAGTGTGCTCGCTAGGATATCGCATCCTATGCCTACATATTCTCATTCGGTATAAGAAATCAGAGCAGCTGTAGTTCAGCTAACTACAGCTAAACGAGGAAACGGTAAAAAGGGAAAAGGGAGCTCGCTAGGATATCGCATCCTATGCCTACGTACTCTCCTCTGTTACAAGAGATCAGAGCAAACGTAGTTCGACGGGAAAACGAATCTCTATTGCACGGGGACAAGAGAAGGGGTCTCGATCTCCTGAACGCGAGAGAAAAAGGGTTTCGATCGCACGGGGGCGACAACAAAGAGGAAGCAGGCTTACGCCTAAACGGGAAGGAACTCGGGACACACACGCAAGAACCTAAGACATAGGAGCGAATGCGTCGCATGTCACCCAAAGGGTACCATACTAGACATCCTAGACGATTGAGAAGAAACTCCTCAACTGTCATTTCCTACGTATCTAACGATACAACTCACAACACTCGACGGTTGCCTGAAGACTTGAAGAAGAAAGACGATGTTGAACGAAGCAGCTCCTGGGCTCCTGACGTGCGCGCAAGCTCCATTCCAATCTTCTCCTCTCTGGATCCTTGATGATGACGCTTGAATCAAGAACAATGTAACGCTTAGGCCGTCAAGGTTCGACTTATACGAGAAATCAAACTCTAAGAGGTAGCGTATTGATATCCGTGTCAAAGACAATATAGACAAATGATATCGAAAATCATTCTCCAATTGAATCGTGTCACACGGCCATCCAGAAATAAAATTGACGATAAAATTGGATAGAAAAGAAATAGGAGAGAAAATAGGAGACAAATCCACTATAACGAATGAAAATAAATTTCTACTCCTAAAAATTAACGATTAATTTCTAATGGAAAATATCCTAAAAAGAATTACATCCATAAATCTTCTTAACCAGGAATTAATTCTTAAACTACATTCTAAGAATATTCTAATTAATCTCTACAAGAAAAATATATCCTAAAACCATAATATGCTAAAATGTCCTAAGTAAACATATTCTCTAATATATTCTAGGAATTGTTAAGCTAAAGAAATCACCATTAAATTGTAATAAAAAAAAATGACAAAATCATGCAGGGGGTATGGTTATACAGGGGGATGCTGCTAGCAAAAACATAGGAGTTGGGCCCAGCCCAACATCTAACAGCCAAAACAGGGAGGGGGTGCGTACAGAAAATGGGAGCTATGTCCAGAAAAAAAACAAGGAAGCTGGGCCAGAGGCCCACACATCGAAACGGGAGAGGGGAGAAAAAAGAAAGAAAAAAAACGGAGGGGATGCTGCCAAAACGTTGGGCTTGAGTTACAGTAACACGTTAGGTTCGAGGCCCAACGTCCAAACCCAAACCTCCACCTCTCTTATCCCTTCAGAAACCCTAAGTCTCTCAACTTCCCCAAACACTGTTCATGCTTCCACCGCCGTTTCCTTCTCCGAACTTCCCTTTCGTTCAAACCCTCTGTCTCCATCTCACTCTCCAAAACAAAATTCCGTTCAAACACCCTCCGTCTCTCTCAACATTTCTATCATCCTCAATCTCAACTTTGTTTCAACCTACAACAAAAACGAATGAAGATCTGGACGAAGTTACATGTTGATGATTGAAGATCTTGAATCTGGATGAAATTCTTTGATGAAGTTGCTATGAATGAGCGATGAATTTCTTTGACGATGTTGAATAGATCTAGAAATATTCTATGAAGATCTTGATGATGAAGGATTTCGTATGAACTCTTGGAGCGTTTATGGATTGTATAGCGTTTTCTGGAAACAGATCCATAGGAAGAAAAATAGTCTTACCGGAAAAAGTCCCTGGAGATTCTTGAAGGTGATGATCGTGAAGGAGTCTTGATGATCTTCGTGAGGGATCTTGATCGGAGATTGATGAAGACGATGTACATTGAAAGCTTGTTCATACATTTTCTGGAAAATCATCAAGATCGTTGAAGATTCTGGGCGAAAGTTCTTGGGAGATTGATGAATGTATGAGCGAAACTGGAAATAATCATGACGAACTTGGTGAATCTTGGTGAAAGATGAAGATCTAATGATCTTGTTGAGTTTCGTTTTTGAAGGTTCTTGAAGATCTATGAACCTGACGAAGAACTGATGACGATTTTGGAGATCTCATGAAGATCTTGTTGAAGGTTCACAAATGAGATCTGGAAGACCTTGAAGAACACTTGATCCAGATCTGAAGAACGGTTATGGATATGAGGAATTTCAGATGAAGATATGAACAGATCATGAAAATTATTGATGATGAACGATGAAGGTCTTGGATGATTCTGGCAAATCTGGAAAATCTATTGATGATCATATGAGTTTTCCAGTGTTATCAGGAAGTTTCCGGCGAGGTTTTCGCGGTTACCGGTGACGGTTGGATGAACATGACGGATGAAGAAGTTGAACATTCATCAGTGACTTTCAGGTTTCCGGCGAAAAACGGTTACCGGTAACTTTTCGGCGGCGGTTGCATGGCCGGCCGGTGAAGGGGACGGTGAGACAGATGAGAGACACGTGGGGCTCTGCATGGAAGGGGAGAGGGAGATAGTGGGACGCATGGGGGATTGGGGAGTGTGAGGTTGCCACACGTGGCCCTCATGCAGAAGGGTGAAGTGGCAGCTTCTGAGAGTGAGAGAGAGAGTGAGGTGGAAGCCCCTGAGTGTGAAACGTGGAAATGAAGTGGCGTGGAGAGAGAATGCATGGAATACGTGTGGCCCTTCTTATAGCGTGACAAGTGGCAGAGGATGGACTGGGCCTCCAGAATGACACATGACCCACGAATTTGGACTTAATTAACAGCTAATAAACCTATGATTAAACCCTAATTAAATCCAATCAAAACTAAACCAAACTTAAAACTGCAATTAAAGCCTAAATGACAATTAAGACTATTCTGAACCTAATTAATATCTAATAAATCCAATTAAAATGAACTAAGACCCTAATTAACATCTAAAAAAAGTGATTAAGATCTAATTAATCTCCATTTAATCCTAAAAGAATTTAAAATCCAATAACTTCTAAAATCTATTAAATCTAAAAGAGATTAAACCTATTAAACTCTATTAATTTCTAAACAAATAAAAAATAGAAAAAAAATCTATTAATCCTATTTAAAAAATCCTAGTAAAAGAATTATCCTATTAAAAATCATTTTAAAAAAAATCTACTTAGTATCTAGAAACAATTACCTTATTAACCATTATATCTAAAAATGAGTTATTCTAAAGAGAAAATTGATATTAAAACTCTATTAAATTCTATAATCGAAAATAAACCCCTAAAATTCTAGAAATTAAGAGAAAAATCTAAAAAAAAATGAGGAAGCTGATTAAATTGATTAGAACACGAATACGCGAATACAACAAAATCAACGGTAAAAACCGGACACCGAGATGTCTTCAAAAACAACAGCGAGAGCTGAAAACACAGGGAACGAGCACCACTTCTCAAAATAACTCCTCGTATTGGCCTGAAAGGCCTGAAGCGTGATCAGAGGGCTGTAATCCCGATAAAGTCAATCTGACTGGGAAAAATGCAATGTACGCGGTATGCAAATGCAAAATAAAATGAGTCGAAACATGAGCCAAATTGCGATAAGTAGTTGGTCAAATTTTGGGGTGCAACAGCTGCCCCTATTCAAACGGCTTGTACCTGAAGGGTTGAAGAGCGAAAATTTGCCAACTGCAGAAGTACACGGTACTCTGATGGGAACAAATCTTTCGGAAACTGAAACAATAGCTGCACGGCAACTAGCTGGAGAAATACTGATCTGAATCTCCGTCAGGATGATTCGCTGATTTATCTAATATCGTTGCGTCCTCAAATCATCGAGGGATCACCGGTTACACGGTAACGGGTGATTTGCCAACCACGCTCAGGTAAATGATACTCTGATTGTTAGGAACATCTTCAAAAACTGAGCAAGACAGTTGCACGGCAACTTGCTTGGGAATTGGTCACACGGTAACCGGTGAAAAGTCTGATTTTAAGTCTCCGTCAGGATGATCATCTGATTATGCTGCAGCTTCGTCCTCAAGTCATCAAGGGGTCACCTGTTACACGGTAACTGGTAATGAATGGTTGATTATACCGTCAGGCGCTCTGTGTCATAGCAGAAGAATTCCTCGGAGTTCGTCAGGTCATTAGGAACTTTTTAACAATCAAGCTATTTATGCCGTTGGGCATTCCAAGAAATTTTCGGGCGTCAGCCGGACTTCGTCAGTAAGTTGGGAATAGAATTCTTGGTCAATCATGAACCAAACAAGGATATACAATCTTTTACCGTCAGGCACTCCGCATCAGCTGAGAGAACTACTTCGTCGATACAGTTGGACTTCATCAGCAAGTCTGGGGTTTCGACACCGCTGCCAAACTTCAATCATCAAGTCTTCCAAGGAAAGTTCAACTTCTATGTTTAAAACCTGTTGGGGATGACACATCTCCACTGGGGATTCTGGAGAACTATCAAGTAACTCTGCTTCGGGGGTCCAGAAATCATTCTGACTGAATCATCTCTGCTGAGGAAATCAAGAATCATCTTGAACAAATAACTCCGTCGGGGACTTCAAGAATCATCCTGAACCAATAACTCTGCTAGAGATTTCAGGAACCATCCTGAGCAAACACTTTGTCGGGGACTCTAAGCATCAACTTGAGCAACCACCTCCGGCGACTTCACTGGGGATCTTAAGGATCATCTTAAACAAACCACTTCGCTGAGGAGTTCAAGAATCATTTTGGGCAAACGACTTTGCTGGGGGTATTCAAGAATCATCCTGAGCCACTCCACTCTTCTGAGATTTCTAAGCATCAATTCGAGCAACCAATTCTGGCGACTTCACAGGGGATTTTAAGAATCATCTTAAGCAACCAACTTCATTGAGGAGTTTAAGAATCATCTTGGGCAAACCATTCTGCGTAGGAACACCTGCAAAACAAGAACGGTAACGACCTAGCTCATGTTTCGTATGCATATGCTTTGACAATGGCGCAATGCTCCACACGGTGGAAATGCTACGCGTTTTTTGGGTAAATGCTATGCAATCATGCAAAATGCTACGACCCCATCAGCAAACTAAATGTTGAAGGGAAAATCCTCCTGTCAAGGAGAAAGGACCACTCTGGTGGAGAGGAGGAATCATCTTGCCGAGGAGAAGAAGTCACACCAATCTCATTTGGACTCCGCCTGGGGAAACGAACTTCAGTCGACTGCGGTAGGGGAATAAAGCTCTACGAGACCTTAGACCTGCTCAGCTAGGTATTCAAACCACAAATTGTCGAGGAAACGATATCAATCGCGGAAATAAACTGCACGACATTCGCAACAAAACTTCCCTGGAGATAACGACTCCGGTGGGGAAATACAGCATCAGCTATTCAACACTCTACTGGAGAGAACCAATCATAGCCTGAGCGGCTTCCAAGGACTCGACTCTATTGGGGAACTGCGAACTCGGCTGGGGAGGGTAACTAGACGCTGGAATAAATCCTACCTGCCGAGGAAAATACAACTCGGTGGGGACTTTCAATTCCGCTGGAGACTTCAGTCTGCGCTATCGAAGGCTGAACACTTGGGAATAGTCTCCTACGAGAAACTGCACCCTGACCCAGTGCTGGAGAAATAAACCCAGATTCGCTTGTCAGGGAGAACTTCGATCCTAAACCGTTGGGAATGCACAATCAATCTGCCGGGCATGGCTACACTCTGGTGGGGATATCAATCCTGGTCTGCTGAGGATAATCTTGCATACGCCTTACGGAGACTGACCCTTTTGGGTAACACCTGCTGGACTATTAAGTCTGATGAGGAATACCTGTGTATCAACACTGCTGGGGATATCAATCCTTAGCTACTCATTGTACAACTCTGTTGGAGATGTAGCGATCCTATCAAGGACACACCTCTGGCGACTGCGGAAGATAACAATCGATCACTGAAATTGAATCTCACTTCATTGAGGAAAACAACCTTGAACGGTCCTTTTAGGACACCCTAAGTCTTTATAGGGTACGAAGCAATATGCTGAGAAATAACTCTTCTCTGTCTGACATCAAAATCTACTCGTCTGGAGATTACTCAGTGAGGGAATCAACATCGACCCCTGCTGGAGGAATGAGTCAATGACCTGGACTCGGAGGGGAAAGGAGTCAAACTTGGACTCTGTGGGGATACAACATTGCATCAGTCCCACTACTGGGGAAATAAACCCAAATCTGTCGGTCAGGGAAAGCTTCAGTCTCAACCCACTTGGGAAAATAGCACATCAGGCTAATCACCGTTCAATGCTTGGGATGGCCATACTCTGCCGGGAATATTAATCAAACCTGCCAAGGATAATCTTGATCCTACTCTGATAAGGGATAAATGCCATCTCAACCTGCTGCAATCTCAAACTGCTCAGGGGAAACAATCTCAAACTGTACATCTCTGCTGAGAAAATAATCCTGATTCAACAACATCAACACAGGGAATACAGAATACCAATCATGGAGCTGGGATCACTCGAGCCTTGTGTCGGGGAATGTGACAACCTAGGAGTCACTAGGAATCATCGTGTCGGATATACTTAGGCTTTTTCTGGTTTAGGGATGAGAATAGGTTATCAACAAAATGGATTTATAAGGGAAATACTAGACGAGAACTAGCATTCAAAGATGGACTATCATACGAGAACTGGTGGAAAAAAATGTTAGATTGTCAGACGCGAACTGATTTACGGTTTGCCAGACGAGAACTGGACTTTAAAGTTGTGTTAGCCAGACGGGAACTGGTTGAACAATAGGTTAAAGAAAAAGTGACCAGACAGGGCTGGTTTCTGGTTTGGATTTCAGACGAGAACTGATCTCCGGTTTTCCAGACGAGAACTGGACTTTAAAACGATTTGGTTACAAGGTTCTGCCAAGCAACAGGTTAGGCTGTAGGATAACAATCAAATGACAGCAAGGCTTCTTCAGAAGGTTCAGGTTTTGGCAGGGTAATGACACGATTCCCCGACACTCAACTCTTGCTAGGGTGAGCCAACTTGCTTGAGCAACTTGCCCCAGTGCAATTCAACTTGCCCCAATCCGACTCTTGGGAAAATTCACTCTGAACAGAAAGTAGCTTGCCACGAGGTGCCCTCGAGATGGCTTGCCCCGGTATCTGTGCAACGGAAGGATTCATCCTCAGCTAACCAACTCTTAGCATGGTTGGTTTCAATATACTTCTGAAGTAGCTTGCCCCTGAACGAGCGTTGAGCGACTTAACCTGCTCTGATTGAACACTGGAGGGATCCGCCCTCAAATCACAGGAGTTCTGGATAACTGCCCCTGATTGGGTCTCGAGAAGATTCACTTCTGATCAACTGCTTCTTGAACAAATTGTCCCGTAATCAACCGATCCTTCGGGACTTGTCCTCAGACTGACTGATTCCACGCTCCCTGGAACTCAATGCCCCAGATTCACAAGGTTTCACAGTATACCATTCTGATCCAGACTGCTAACGATTCAGTCCTGATTGACTATTCCCTGTTGGAATTCCTTCATATCAAATACTGACCTGCAATTAAAATTGTCTATTCACGAATGGTAATTTTAATGCAGTGTTCATGCAGATTTCGAAAAAATGTTGTCACCCATTTACGTGTCATGATAGTGAGTGACGAATGAACCAACAGTTCAAACGTAGTGCTGATTTAATCAGTGAAAAACACAACAAGGATGTGATTAGAAAATTATGTAGGAGTCAGGTTACTCAACCTTATCGTAATGTGCTTTCAGAATAAACCCTGCCTCAATTAGGTCTTTTAAGGGTTGTATCGTGGTCGGGTTCACGGTTCGTGAAACAAGGGATATTAGGCTCAAGTCATGATTCGTACCGACCTCTTCTACGTGATGATCTCCGATCCTAATGTTCAGTTAACCTGGCACAAGCACTCGCCTCTTCGAGAGGTATGTTGAATATTGGGAACAACTGGTTAAAGAATTCACAAGGTGTTCGGAGCGACAGTTACTCCTTTTCGTTTTCGGTGTCTGTATCCACACGACTTCATCCTTGTTCGAGGATTTTTCTTTTTATATCCTTTTTCTTTCCCTAATTTTTGCCTGGACTGACTCTTCAGAGTTCTTTTCGATTTTTGAAGTCCAGCGGGATGCCCTGATTTTTGCCTAAGTATTAACTTTCCAGCTTTTTTCTTTTTCTTTTACTTAGCGGGCTTTCTTATTCCTTTTTTTCTTTTTCTTGGAACAATTCGTGCGACACTGGTTGTCTTGCTTGCTCCGAAAGGATTGCAACAGTCTCACTCCTGATTGGTGAGGTTTAACCATTGTGGTGGACGAGGTACGACCTCTGGGAAAAAAATGTGATGTGATTGGTCCTCGAAAGGCAACACTCCTCTATAAGACTTGAACGCTCGATCAAGCTAACTGACAACTACCCTGCCCCGGGTTAAGATGAGAGGGTTTAAAAAGTCTGAAAGAAACCCCTACTTCTTGGCTCGAAGTGGTTAACAAGGGACTAACTCCTTATATCTCCGGTGTTTGGGGATTTGAAACAATGCCTTGTACGTCATCGGCAAGGTTTTATCTGAAAGCATACGATCATCGGTTATGAGTATTCAGTTTCGTCATCCTCCCTCCAATCTTTACTAATCATAGTGATAAAGTGGAGTAAATAAAATGCAAGTGTCAATGCAATGCAGTAAATGAGTGACAGCGACATGATTAATTCAGAAAAATGCATAGTCACTTTATCAATATTACCATTCGAAACAAACAATGTTTAACAGCAAGTAGTAACTAATAGAAAGGAAACTACAAATGCGAATGATAAAAAGTCTGAGGACTGCCAATGCTGAGGACGTCTGCCTGTCGGACCACTAGATTCTTGCAAATAACCCTCTGAATCTACGAGCTCAGACAGCTGAGAGGTTGTAATGCACAACCAAAACTTCTTCTGGAAAGGAAATGCACCCTTTGTCGATCAACTGTTGCACTTTTGCCTGAAAAGCTTTGCAATCTTCAGTTGAATGCCCCAGGGATCCACCATGGTATCCATACTGAGCATGGGGATTGTATCCAGGAGGGTAAGGCTCTGGCACGGGCTTAAGAGCTTTGGGTTCCACCAAAGAATTCTGAATCAACTGTGGCAGAATCTGGCTATACGGCACAGGCACTGGATGAGAAGGAGCATTCCTTCGCTCCAAGTTGTTACGAGGTCGGTTCTGATTCTGACGCTGATTCTGATAACCTCGGCCACGGGCTCGTGGATTTGTAAGAGGAGCGACATAAGGTTCCCAATGTGGTGCCCTAGGCACAATTGTCTGTCCAGAATAACGAGACACGGAAGATACAGACCGCTGAGGAGACGAAGAACCAACAGATTTCACCGATTCGTCTTGAGAATACCCAACATTTGTCATGACTGCATTGATCACAATTCCTTCTTCAGTCTGAAAGCTATAGAGAGGTTCAGTTTCACTAGCCTGACCGCCCGAAACATTCTGGATTCTTCCAGTCTTTACACCATACTCGATGCACTCTCCTGCCCTTACCAATTCAGAGAAATTTGGTGCAACTCCAAGCATTCTTTCAAAGTACGGGCTCTACAAGGAGTTTACGAACATGCCTTTTAACTCTCGGTCTAGAAGCGGTGGTTGCACTCTAGTAGCAAATTCTCTCCATCTCTGAACATACTTCCTGAAATGTTCATTGTTCTCTTGAGATAATTCTTGTGGCTGCATGCGACTAGTGGCTACATTAAGATTGTAGTCATACTGCTTCAGAAAAGCATTGGCTAAATCCACCCACGATTGGATCTGACTACTCTCTAACTGCATATACCAACTCAGAGATGCCCCAGTCAGACTATCTTGAAAGCAGTGAATCATCAACTTGTCGTTGTGCACAAACAAAGTCATTCTTCGGCAGAACATCACCAAATGTTGCTTCGGGCAACTATCTCCTTTGTACTTTTCAAACCTCGGCGCTCTAAACTTCGGAGGTAACATAAGGCCAGAAACCAGACACATGTCTACAGCATTGGGGTTAACAGCGTCTTTACCTTTCAAGGCTTTGAATCTTTCATCCAATGCACGAAACCTTTTAGCATACACGAGAGCTAATGGGTCTTTAGTCTTTGCTATCGGGACCTCTCTTCGGGAATTTGGCACCGGGAAAACAACACCCTGATAGTCTGAGGTATCAACAGAAGGAGAACGTTCACTTCGGACAACAAACTGCTCATGTAGATCTCGGTCTTCAACAGAACGATGTACAAGTCGAGTTGTAGTAAGGTTGTTCACTTGCGGAAAGTCTTCATCAGGCATAGAACCATACAAGGGATTGGACGTCACAGTGAAACCTGACAAGGTATCAACAAACTGGAAGCTGCTATCTGACATAGCTACCAACAACTTTAAACTGACCTCCCTGCTTGATTCTGATCAATTCTGCTTCAACCCCTTGGTCGTCTTCTAACAATCACCTCTTGCTCAGACCAAACACCGGAGAATCACCCTCTGGCAAAACAAAGGCTGGATAAGAGCTCTGACTAGCTGGAGAATGACATGCAATATGATGCAGGAGTGTTTATGCAAATGCAATGCAAGATGCACCAAACACGGGATCACATCCCCCATAAAAGCTCTGATTACTGCTGCGCTGCTGACGGGATAAGGTTGCTCTGACGAGAGAAAACCAAAATATCGGGTAGGCTGGAAGTCAAGATTCCTGCAAAAACCCTCCCACTCACGGGTATGGACCTAAACTGACACAAGTTCGGCATCCTATGCGGTCATCAGCATCACAGACATTCAAGAGGGGTGATACGATACCCAGAAGGTGTGGCATCACCAGCTCCTGAAGCAGCCTCACTCGGATGAATCCCAAATGATCGGTCCCTAGAGTCGACAATCCTCCAAACCAGCAACCCCCTCAACCCAAAGGGTTGAAAAAGAAGTCAACCGGGAGAACCTCGTCTGAGCGTGGATTTCATGAGACACTAGTGCCTGCAAAGCAAGCACGCGCCCACTGATTTCCACAACTAATGCTAAGTACACTCAAGCCTGGGTCTGGCTTCTCACTCATCAGAATGCCCCTCCCACAACAACACAGATAATCATATCATACTGAAAATAAAATGCGGGAAGTAAAATTCGATAAATAAAGACAACCCAACAAGTAATCATACAAGCGCTAGGATTGACTCTCTCAGGGGACGTTGGATCCCCAAACTGACTCACATACGGGACGTTGGATCCCAGGAAACTATGAATTCCCCAGCAGAGTCGCCAGCTGTCGCTTCCGCGAAAATAAGGTGCCGGCAAAACAGAAGAGTCGCCACCTTTCGTTATTTATCCCTCAGAACGGGAAAGGAAACGATCGGAAAAACCTGACGAAAAAGGTATAAGACAAGGTCGTCGCAACCATTGTCTGGGTTCGGGAGTCGGTTACGCAAGGGGAAGGTATTAGCACCCCTCACGTCCATCGTACTCGATGGGATCCACGCTTGTTGTGTTTATATGACGGGTTGGCTTTACCTATCTACCTATCAAGGCTGGTCTAAAAAGAAAAGAAAATGACTCGGCAAAGCGTCGCATTTTATGCCTACGTATTCCCATCAGAGAATGAGAAATCAGAGTCAACGTAGTTCGACTAACTACGGGTTACGGGGAAGGTGGCTCGCCAATACATAAGTATTGTGCCTACGTACTCTCAACAGGTATGAGAGATCAGAGCTTACGTAGTTCGGGGCTAACTACGGGTAAACCAAGGTGTTCTCGGTCACACGGGGGTGAGAGAAAAGGTTGACGATACTAGCGTACGCATTCTAGCAGTTAGGTGTATGCTGCTCGACCATTGGAGACTTAGGCGTACCTGTTTGCGGTAGAACGGACGTAGTATGTCGGGTTTTAAAGGCATGGGAACCTACAGGAACTAAAACTACGGTCTGGTCTCAAATGCGCTCGGGCCAGAGAAAGGGAAACTTCAGTCGTCAGCGGGAAAGTCTCGATCGCACGGCAGCGAGAGAACAGAGAGGTTAGTTGTTAGTGTGCTCGCTAGGATATCGCATCCTATGCCTGCATATTCTCATTCGGTATGAGAAATCAGAGCAGCTGTAGTTCAGCTAACTACAGCTAAACGAGGAAACGGGAAAAATGGAAAAGGGAGCTCGCTAGGATATCGCATCCTATGCCTACGTACTCTCGTCTGGTACGAGAGATCAGAGCAAACGTAGTTCGACGGGAAAACGAATCTCGATTGCACGGGGGCAAGAGAAGGGGTCTCGATCGCCTGAACGCGAGAGAAAAAGGGTTTCGATCGCACGGGGGCGAGAACAAAGAGGAAGCAGGCTTACGCCTAAACGGGAAGGAACTCGGGACACACACGCAAGAACCTAAGACATAGGAGCGAATGCGTCGCATGTCACCCAAAGGGTACCATACTAGACATCCTAGACGATTGAGAAGAAACTCCTCAACTGTCATTTCCTACGTATCTAATGATACAGCTCACAACACTCGACGGTTGCCTGAAGACTTGAAGAAGAAAGACAATGTTGAACGAAGCAGCTCCTGGGCTCCTGACGTGCGCGCAAGCTCCATTCCAATCTTCTCCTCTCTGGATCCTTGATGATGACGCTTGAATCAAGAACAATGTAACGCTTAGACCGTCATGGTTCGACTCATACGAGAAATCGAACTCTAAGAGGTAGCGTATTGATATCCGTGTCAAAGACAAGATAGAGAAATGATATCGAAAATCATCTCCAATTGAATCGTGTCACACGGCCAGCCAGAAATAAAATTGACGATAAAATCGGATAGAAAAGAAATAGGAGAGAAAATAGGAGACAAATCCACTATAACGAACGAAAATAAAGTTCTACTCCTAAAAATTAACGATTAATTTCTAATGGAAAATATCCTAAAAAGAATTACATCCATAAATCTTCTTGACCAGGAATTAATTCCTAAACTATATTCTAGGAATATTCTAATTAATCTCTACAAGAAAAATATATCCTAAAACCATAATATGCTAAAATATCCTAACTAAACATATTCTCTAATATATTCTAGGAATTGTTAAGCTAAAGAAATCACCATTAAATTGTAATAAAAAAAAATGACAAAATCATGCAGGGGGTATGGTTATACAGGGGGATGCTGCTAGCAAAAACATAGGAGTTGGGCCCAGCCCAACATCTAACAGCCAAAACGGGGAGGGGGTGCGTACAGAAAATGGGAGCTATGTCCAGAAAAAAACAAGGAAGCTGGGCCAGAGGCCCACACATCGAAACGGGAGAGGGGAGAAAAAAGAAAGAAAAAAAACGGAGGGGATGCTGCCAAAACGTTGGGCTTGAGTTACAGTAACACGTTGGGTTCGAGGCCCAACGTCTAAACCCAAACCTCCACCTCTCTTATCCCTTCAGAAACCCTAAGTCTCTCAACTTCCCCAAACACTGTCCATGCTTCCACCGCCGTTTCCTTCTCCGAACTTCCCTCTCGTTCAAACCCTCTGTCTCCATCTCACTCTCCAAAACAAAATTCCGTTCAAACACCCTCCGTCTCTCTCAACATTTCTATCATCCTCAATCTCAAATTTGTTTCAACCTACAACAAAAACGAATGAAGATCTGGACGAAGTTGCATGTTGATGATTGAAGATCTTGAATCTGGATGAAATTCTTTGATGAAGTTGCTATGAATGAGCGATGAATTTCTTTGACGATGTTGAATAGATCTGGAAATCTTCTATGAAGATCTTGATGATGAAGGATTTTGTATGAACTCTTAGAGCGTTTATGGATTGTATAGCGTTTTCTGGAAACAGATCCATAGGAAGAAAAATAGTCTTACCGGAAAAAGTCCCTGGAGATTCTTGAAGGTGATGATCGCGAAGGAGTCTTGATGATCTTCGTGAAGGATCTTGATCGGAGATTAATGAAGACGATGCACATTGAAAGCTTGTTCATACATTTTATGGAAAATCATCAAGATCGTTGAAGATTCTGGGCGAAAGTTCTTGGGAGATTGAAGAATGTATGAGCGAAACTGGAAAAAATCATGACGAACTTGGTGAATCTTGGTGAAAGAGGAAGATCTGATGATCTTGTTGAGTTTCGTTTTTGAAGGTTCTTGAAGATCTATGAACCTGACGAAGAACTGATGACAATTCTGGAGATCTCATGAAGATCTTGTTGAAGGTTCACAAATGAGATTTGGAAGACCTTGAAGAACACTTGATCCAGATCTGAAGAACGATTATGGATATGAGGAATTTCAGATGAAGATATGAACAGATCATGAAAATTATTGATGATGAACGATGAAGGTCTTGGATGATTCTGGCAAATCTGGAAAATCTATTGATGATCAGATGATTTTTCCGGTGTTATCAGGCAGTTTCCGGCGAAAAACGGTTACCGGTGACTTTCCGGCGGCGGTTGCATGGCCGGTCGGTGAAGGGGACAGTGAGACAGATGAGAGACACGTGGGGCTCTGCATGGAAGGGGAGAGAGAGATAGTGGGACGCGTGGGGGATTGGGGAGTGTGATGTTGCCACACGTGGCCCTCATGCAGAAGGGTGAAGTGGCAGCTTCTGAGAGTGAGAGAGAGAGTGAGGTGGAAGCCCCTGAGTGTGAAACGTGGAAATGAAGTGGCGTGGAGAGAGAATGCATGGAATACGTGTGACCCTTCTTATAGCGTGACAAGTGATATCTAATAAATTCAATTAAAATGAACTAAGACCCTAATTAACATCTAAAAAAAGTGATTAAGATCTAATTAATCTCCATTTAATCCTAAAAGAATTTAAAATCCTATAACTTCTAAAATCTATTAAATCTAAAAGAGATTAAACCTATTAAACTCTATTAATTTCTAAACAAATAAAAAATAGGAAAAAAAATCTATTAATCCTATTTAAAAAATCCTAGTAAAAGAATTATCCTATTAAAAATCATTTTATAAAAAATCTACTTAGTATCTAGAAACAATTACCTTATTAACCATTTTATCTAAAAATGAGTTATTCTAAAGAGAAAATTGATATTAAAACTCTATTAAATTCTATAATCGAAAATAAACCCCTAAAATTCTAGAAATTAAGAGAAAAATCTAAAAAAAACGAGGAAGCTGATTAATTTGATTAGAACACGAATACGCGAATACAGCGAAATAAACGGTAAAAACCAGACACCGAGATGTCCTCAAAAACAACAGCGAGAGCTGAAAACACAGGGAACGTGCACCACTTCTCAAAATAACTCCTCGTATTGGCCTGAAAGGCCTGAAGCGTGATCAGAGGGCTGTAATCCCGATAAAGTGAATCTGACTGGGAAAAATGCAATGTACGCGGTATGCAAATGCAAAATGAAATGAGTCGAAACATGAGCCAAATTGCGATAAGTAGTTGGTCAAATTTTGGGGTGCAACAGAGATTGCCACCTATCGTTGAAAATGGATAAGCTTCTAGAAAGTGGTTGCCACTTATTGTTGAAGAAGGATCAGCTTCTCTGAAGAGATTGCCACTTATCGTTGAAAATAGATAAGCTTCTCGAAAGAGATTTTCACTTATTGTTAAAGAAGGATACACTTTGCTAAAGAAATTGCCACTTATCGTTGAAAATGGATAAGCTTCTCGAAATAGATTTCCACTTATTGCTGAGGAAGGTTATGCATCTTGAAAGAGATTTCCAATTATCGTTGAAGAAGGATAAGCTTCTAGAAAGAGAATGGCACTTATCGTTGAAGAAGGATTAGCTTCTTTGAAGAAATTTCCACTTATCTTTGAAAATGGATAAGCTTCTCCGAGGAGATTGCCACTTATCGTTGACGAAGTATATGCTTCTATGAAGAGATTGCCACTAATCGTTGAAAATGGATAAGCTTCTCGAAAGAGGTTTCCAATTATCGCTGAAGAAGGATAAGCTTCTCGAAAGAGATTTTCATGTATCGTTGAAGATGGATAAGCTTCTTGAAAGAGATTGCCACTTATCTTTGAAGAAGGATAAGCTTCTATGAAGAGATTGCCACTTATTGTTTAAAATGGATAAGCTTCTCGAAAGAGATTTCTGCTTAACATCAAAGAAGAATAATCTTATCTGAAGATATTTTCTCTTATCGTTGAAGACGGATAATCTTCTCTGAAGAGATTTCCACTTACCTTTGAAGAAGGATAAG
Organism: Lathyrus sativus; assembly: GCA_963859935.3. NCBI lineage: Eukaryota > Viridiplantae > Streptophyta > Magnoliopsida > Fabales > Fabaceae > Lathyrus > Lathyrus sativus. Next base: position 238,449,413 of record OZ012738.1, on the reverse strand, counting down.
CTTCTCTGAAGAGATTTCCACCTATCGTTGAAAATGGATAAGCTTCTCGAAAGTGGTTGCCACTTATTGTTGAAGAAGGATAAGCTTCTCTGAAGAGATTGCCACTTATCGTTGAAAATGGATAAGCTTCCCGAAAAAGATTGCCACTTATAGTTAAAGAAGGATAGGCTTCTCGAAAGAAATTGCCACTTATTGTTGAAAATGGATAAGCTTCTCATAATAGATTGCCACTTATCACTGAGGAAGGATATGCATCTCGAAAGAGATTTCCAATTATAGTTGAAGAACGATAAGCTTCTAGAAAGAGAATTTCACTTATCATTGAAGAAGGATAAACTTCTCTAAAGAAATTTCCACTTATCTTTGAAAATGGATAAGCTTCTCCGAAGATATTGCCACTTATCGTTGATGAATGATATTTTTCTATGAAGAGATTGCCACTAATCGTTGAAAATGGATAAACTTCTCGAAAGAGGTTGTCAATTATCACTGACGAAGGAAAAGCTTCTCGAAATATATTTCCATGTATCGTTGAAGATGGATAAGCTTCTTGAAAGAGATTGCCACTTATATTTTAAGAAGGATAAGCTTCTATGAAGAGATTGCCACTTATTGTTTAAAATGGATAAGCTTCTCGAATGAGATTTCTGCTTAACATTGAAGAAGAATAAGCTTATCTGAAGAGATTTTCTCTTATCGTTGAAGACGGATAATCTTCTTTGAAGAGATTACCACATACCTTCGAAGAAGGATAAGCATCTCTTAACAGATTTCCACCTATCGATGAAAATGGATAAGCTTCTCGAAAGTGATTGCCACTTATTGTTGAAGAAGGATACTCTCTCGGAAGAGATTGCCACTTATCGTTGAAAATGGACAAGCTTCCCGAAAGAGATTGCCACTTATCGTTAAAGAAGGATATGCTTCGCTAAACAAATTGCCACTTATCTTTGAAAATGGATAAGCTTCCCGATATAGATTGCCACTTATCGCTGAGGAAGGTTATGCATCTCAAAAGAGATTTCCAATTATTGTTGAAGAAGGATAAGCTTCTCGAAAGAGAATGCCACTTATCATTGAAGAAGGATAAGCTTCTCTGAAGAAATTTCCACTTATCTTTGAAAATGGATAAGCTTCTCCAAAGAGATTGCCACTTATCGTTTACGAAGGATATGCTTCTATGAAGAGATTGCCACTAATCGTTGAAAATGTATAAGCCTCTCGAAAGAGGTTTCCAAGTATCGCTGAAGAAGGATAAGCTTCTCGAAAGAGATTTCCATTTAACGTTGAAGATGTATAAGCTTCTTGAAATAGATTTCCACTTATCTTTGAAGAAGGATAAGCTTCTATGAAGAGATTCCCACTTATTGTTTAAAATGGATAAGATTCTCGATAGAGATTTCTGCTTACCATTGAAGAAGAATAAGCTTCTCTGAAGAGATTTTCACTTATCGTTGAAGACGGATAATCTTCTCTGAAGAGATTGCCACTTACCTTTGAAGAAGGATAAGCTTCCTTTAAGAGATTTCCACCTATCGTTGAAAATGGATAAGCTTCTAGAAAGTGGTTGCCACTTATTGTTGAAGAAGGATAAGCTTCTCTGAAGAGATTGCCACTTATCGTCGAAAATGGATAAGCTTCTCGAAAGAGATTGCCACTTATAGTTAAAGAAGGATAGGCTTCTCGAAAGAAATTTCCACTTATCGTTGAAAATGGATAAGCTTCTCGAAATAGATTGCCACTTATCATTGAGGAAGGATATGCATGTCGAATGAGATTACCAATTATCATTGAAGAAGGATACGATTCTCACAAGATAATGCCACTTATCGTTGAAGAAGGATAAGCTTCTCTGAAGAAATTACCACTTATCTTTGAAAATGGATAAGCTTCTCCGAAGAGATTGCCACTTATCGTTGACGAAGGATATGCTTCTATGAAGAGATTGCCACTAATCGTTGAAAATGGATAAGCTTCTCGAAAGAGGTTGCCAATTATCGCTGAAGAAGGATAAGCTTCTCGAAAGAGATTTCCATTTATCGTTGAAGATGGACAAGCTTCTTGAAAGAGATTGCCACTTATCTTTGAAAACGGATAACCTTCTATGAAGAGATTGCCACTTATTGTTTAAAATGGATAAGCTTCTCGAAAGAGATTTCTGCTTACCATTGAAGAAAAATAAGCTTCTCTGAAGAGATTTTCACTTATCATTGAAGACGGATAATCTTCTCTGAAGAGAATGCCACTTACTTTTGAAAAAGGATAAGCTTCTCTAAAGAGATTGCCACCTATCGTTGAAAATGGGTAAGCTTCTAGAAAGTGGTTGCTAATGATTGTTGAAGAAGGATAAGCTTCTCAAAAGAGATTGCCACTTATCGTTAAAGAAGGGTACACTTCGCTAAAGAAATTGCCACTTATCGTTGAAACTGGATAAGCTTCTCGAAATAGATTTCCACTTATTGCTGAGGAAGGTTATGCATCTTGAAAGAGATTTCCAATTATCGTTGAAGAACGATAAGCTTCTAGAAAGAGAATGGCACTTATCGTTGAAGAAGGATTAGCTTCTTTGAAGAAATTTCCACTTATCTTTGAAAAGGGATAAGCTTCTCCGAGGAGATTGCCACTTATCATTGTCGAAGTATATGCTTCTATGAAGAGATTGCCACTAGTCATTGAAAATGGATAAGCTTCTCTAAAGAGGTTGTCAATTATCACTGAAAAAGGATAAGCTTCTCGAAATAGATTTCTATTTATCGTTGAAGATGGATAAGCTTCTTGAAAGAGATTGCCACTTATCTTTGAAGATGGATAAGCTTCTATGAAGAGATTGCCACTTATTGTTTAAAATGGATAAGCTTCTCGAAAGATATTTCTGCTTACCATTGAAGAAGAATAAGCTTCTCTGAAGAGATTTTCACTTATCGTTGAAGACGGATAATCTTTTCTTAAGAGATATCCTTTTACCTTTGAAGAAGGATAAGCTTCTCTGAAGAGATTTCCACCTATCGTTGAAAATGGATAACCTTCTTGAAAGTGGTTGCCACTTATTGTTGAAGAAGGATAAGCTTCTCTGAAAAGATTGCCAATTATCGTTGAAAATGGATAAGCTTCTCGAAAGAGATTGCAACTTATAGTTAAAGAAGGATAGGCTTCTCGAAAGAAATTGCCACTTATTGTTGAAAATGGATAAGCTTCTCAAAATAGATTACCACTTATCATTGAAGAAGGATATGCATCTCTAATGAGATTTCCAATTATTGTTGAAGAAGGATACACTTCTCGAAAGATAATGCCACTTATCGTTGAAGAAGGATAAGCTTCTCTTAAGAAATTGCCACTTATCTTTGAAAATGGATAAGTTTCTCCGAAGAGGTTGCCACTTATCGTTGACGAAGGATATGCTTCTATGAAGAGATTGCCACTAATCGTTGAAAATGGATAAGCTTCTCGAAAGAGGTTGCCAATTATCGTTGAAGAAGGATAAGCTTCTCGAAAGAGATTTCCATTTATCGTTGAAGATAGACAAGCTTCTTGAAAGAGATTGCCACTTATCTTTGAAGACGGATAAGCTTTTATGAAGAGATTGCCACTTATTGTTTAAAATAGATAAGCTTCTTGTAAGAGATTTCTGCTTACCATTGAAGAAGAATAAGCTTCTCTGAAGACATTTTCACTTATCGTTGAAGACGAATAATCTTCTCTGAAGATATTGCCACTTACTTTTGAAAAAGGATAGGCTTCTCTGAAGAAATTTCCACCTATCGTTGAAAATGTATAAGCTTCTAGAAAGTGGTTGCCACGTATTGTTGAAGAAGGATAAGCTTCTCTGAAGAGATTTTCACTTATCGTTGAAGACGGATAATCTTCTGTTAAGAGATATCCTTTTACCTTTGAAGAAGGATAAGCTTCTCTGAAGAGATTTCCACCTATCGTTGAAAATGGATAAGCTTCTTGAAAGTGGTTGCCACTTATTGTTGAAGAAGGATAAGCTTCTCTAAAAAGATTGCCACTTATCGTTGAAAATGGATAAGCTTCTCGAAAGAGATTGCCACTTATAGTTAAAGAAGGATAGGCTTCTCGAAAGAAATTTCCCCTTATTGTTGAAAATGGATAAGCTTCTCGAAATAGATTGCCACTTATCATTGAAGAAGGATATGCATCTCGAATGAGATTTCCAATTATTGTTGAAGAAGGATACACTTCTCGAAAGATAATGCCACTTATCGTTGGAGAAGGATAAGCTTCTCATAAGAAATTACCACTTATCTTTGAAAATGGATAAGCTTCTCCGAAGAGGTTGCCACTTATCATTGACGAAGGATATGCTTCTATGAAGAGATTGCCACTAATCGTTGAAAATGGATAAGCTTCTCGAAAGAGGTTGCCAATTATCGCTGAAGAAGGATAAGCTTCTCGAAAGAGATTTCCATTTATCGTTGAAGATAGACAAGTTTCTTGGAAGAGATTGCCACTTATCTTTGAAGACGGATAAGCTTCTATGAAGAGATTTCCACTTATTGTTTAAAATGGATAAGCTTCTCGAAAGAAATTTCTGCTTACCATTGAAGAAAAATAAGCTTCTCTGAAGACATTTTCACTTATCGTTGAAGACGGATAATCTTCTCTGAAGAGATTGCCACTTACTTTTGAAAAAGGATAGGCTTCTCTGAAGAGATTTCCACCTATCGTTGAAAATGTATAAGCTTCTAGAAAGTCGTTCGCTTCTCACCCAGTCAGGTCCAAGCCGTTTGAATAGGGGCAGCTGTTGCACCCCAAAATTTGCCCAACATTTCTTTACTTAGCTTATGTTTCATTTCATTCACATTAGCATTATCATTTACATTTCATTGACATGTATGCAGGAGATCAAGAGGTATGATTATCAATAAAGAGCTATACAAGACTATGAAGCCAGCTGGGAGGCTTATTCAGGTGTTCAAGGGTTGATATCCTTGTCAGAGAAGTTAAAAGATCCTTAGAGAGGGTGGTTGAAACCAAGAGTGTGTGTCTCCTAACTTGAAAGTTGGGGAGAGCCATCAGATGATTCTGAAGCCATGAAGAGGGACCTGAGGTCTTGAGAGAGCTCATGATAAGTGTTGAAATTCACTTTGAGGCCTAGACAGGTCATTGTGCAAGAGTAAGAAACCTCAGCCATGATTGGTGCAGCTAGGGTTTGACTGGGTCAACCCTAAGTCAACTGAGGATTTGAAGGAAGTTGAGACTTGATCCAAGAGCCATGTGATCATGGATTGATACATTGAGATGTTATAAGGATTATTCCAAGGTTAACTCATCATGATTGAAGAGTTTGAGAAGTTTCAGGCTAGGGTTTCTAAGGTTTGACAGTGTAAAATCCCCTAGTTTGATCCCCATCTTCAAGGCAATGTAGCTCAAGATATGGTTGTTATATCATCTTTCCCCCAACATGATTGTTGTAGATCATGATCTTATCTTTAATTTGAGTGCTAGAAGTCTTTGATAGGATTTGTAGAACTCAAGTTATGACTTTGGCAAGTTACAAGTCATCTGAGGTATGTGAATTTGGAGCCTGAAAGTTACCCAACTTGCATGACACTTTTGCCCTAGAAGGATGATTCCTATGAACTTTTGGTCAACATTAATGTTGTTCCTTATTCTCTTAGATTTCTATAGAGTACTAGAAGTCCTTGATAGTATTTGTAGAACCTAACTTATGGCTTGGACATGTCAAGGGTATTTTGGACATTTGGTGATTATAGGTCATTTGTGATCATAGGCTATTTTCACCAACTTAGAGGTCTCAAATGAAATTTTGTTCAACTAGAAAGTTTCTCAAAATGGGGTTTTAACTTTTACCATGCATCAAGGAGGCATTGAAATGGCTCAAGGAGAGATTTGGTTCAAGAAATTTTGAAAAAGGAAGAATTAAAAGGATTAAATGACCAAAAATTCAAGTAATTCATTTTGTGACCAAATGGAGCAAAGTTATAGGTCAAATTGATTGGAAAAATGATTTTAGAAACAATGGCAATGCTAGAATTTTGATTTGAGGTCAAATTCATGCACTTCCATTTCATTTCTTCATGATGAAGTAACATATCCAACTCACACCATTGGATGCAAACAAGGAAACAATCACCACCATCCAATTCCTTAGCTCATGAGGAGTGCAAAGCAAGCCTGCTGAGGCAAAAACAGAGGAGATATCGCATATGCCATGAATGATTTTTGGAGGAGAAATTGAAAATCCAAAATCTCATTTGGATGATTCCAGAAAGTTCTAGACCTTGCCATTCACTTCTATATAAGTCATTGAGTGAGTTCAGTGCATTTTTGGAAGAGATTGGTGCTGGAAGCAGAGAGTGAGATTGAAGTTTCACCATTGCAAGTTGAAATCGGTTTTTGAGTTCAAGGAAGAATCAAGCCAAGTCAAGGTGTGCAAAGGCTTCAGGAGTAAATTTGGAGTGTGCCTGCATTGTTTTGGAGGTTGAAGTGATCAAGAACACTTTCTGCTACGCGTCTGAAACCAGGTTGGTACACATTGAATTTGTGCTTAAACTATAGGGAGATGCTTAGAAATTGGCATGTGGTTAGGTTCCATTCATGATCTAGACGGATTTAGGATGGTTAATTACACGATTAGAGACAAAATAGGTGTGTGATCAATTTCTGTTGAGCCTTGAATTAGGTGATTCTTGGACTGTTAATCAAGATTAGATTGTGTAGAATGATCACCATGTGATGAGGATTACACTAGTGTCATTAATTTTAAGAATGGTGAGATTTAAGATCTTGACAAGTTTTTGAAAGTGCTATCGGGTTTGGAGATGTAGAAGGAATTAGAAAATTCTGAGGCCAGATTCATGATCAGCGTGAGATTCTGAGTAAGATGAGGTATGGTTTTGTAACTTTGGATGACTTGTGGAAGATGACTCACCGGAGAAGACGGTGGCACCACTGTTCCGGCCACCGTTTGAAATTCCCTCCATCCGAGATTTAAAATGAGGAAGATGAAGTCATGACCGTCCATGCGTGTGGAAAGATTGACCTGGTCCCTTCATCCAAGCGCTCTCATTGAGCCACGTACCCCTCCCCTTGTGCGCACCGTTTTGATTAATGAGGAATTTCAGACTTAGAATCTTCGTTGGGTGGACTAAATGAGCGTGGGTTTGAAACTTGATGTGCATTCTTTTCTTTTTTTTCAGTTTGACAATTGGAGATGAATGTAAGCGCCTGGGCCTAGTGACAAATTGATGTCAACACCCCCTTTCTGGCCCAATTCCTGGATTGAACTGATTATATTTGCTATTTGCCACGCCAATTTGATTAATTTCTTTTTATGTTCTTTATTTTGTGCATTTCATGTGGTTTAGAAATTAATTCACAAAAAATAGGAAATTAACTCAATTAATTCCAAACTTTTTTCCCCTGATTCATGATTGAATCTAGAATTTTATAGATTAAAAATATTAGGAATTCATGCATTTGTGATTTTATTTGCATTTTTGAATATTAATTGATATTAAAATGGCCATGGTTGATACCTTGTTTTGTTGAATTTTGTTTGATCATTTGGTGATGATTCTTGACTTGTTTGTTTGGGTGTAGCTAGCATAGATATGCATGTCCCCCTAGCAATTTTCTCACATTTTTGTGATGGAATTAGGTGGTAATTTTAAGCTTAGTACCTTGTGATTTAGGTTTTATTTCTAGGACTTTGTGGATGATTCAACCACTGGATTTTGTATGGTAGATTCATGAGTGAATTAGGTTCCCATAGTTATTTTTGTAGGATTTTACAATTGGTTTTAGTATTTTAGTTAGGATTAACTTTAGTACTAAGTTTTAGGTGATCCTAACTTGCTAACACAACTAGAATGACTTCTTTAGTTCCCTTAGATTAGGGTTTTGCCTCTCTTGCTCTTGGCTAGTGTTGAAGACAAGCTTGGGCTACTGTGGAATGCATGGTGGAGCTTGGACTTGAAGATTGCTCTCCCTTTGGTGTAGTTTGTTTAGGGTTAAGGATTAGGGTTTTTAGGGAGATCTCTTAGAATAGATTTTCTTCCTTCATGAAACATGGAAGGTGTTGATCACTTCCATTCCTCCCTATGATGTAAAGTCCCATTGTGAAGGCCTCATACCTCCTTTGGTAGGATGTGTGGCTCTTCACAAGTTGGTACAACCTTTGAGGGTTCCTTTCTTTGATGGTGGAGTGCTTAGTGGTGACCTTTGGTCTTCACCTTGCTTCTCCCTATCCCACCTTGCTCTTGTTAGATGAATCTTTCTCCCTTGCTAGGGATGGAGTTCCTTGCTGGAAGACTGAAGATGCTAGAGGTTGGAATTCCCCTGTGTTTGAAGACTGCCATTGGAGTTGAAGCTTGAAGACCAAGAAGAACAAGTTGACACTTGTGAGGAAAATCCAGTTGAGATCAAATGAAGAGCTGAAGCTTGAAGAAGCAAGTTGACATTTGCTATTGGAGGGAATGGCTTTGAAGAGCAGTTGCAGACTGAAGACTGAGCTGTTGTTAGAGGATTGTTGTGCTGTGGAGCTAGGGAAGCTGTTGATTTGCTTTCTTACTGTCTGTTTGCTTTCTGTGCAACTGTATTGGTGTGACTTGTTTGATTTGCTTGATGCATTAGAATAAGTTCATGTTTAGATTAATTTAAGCTAGGAGCATGATTGCACTAGAGGTTCAGTTGCTCCCTCTACTTGTATTTTTACTGTATGGCTTTGCTTGCGGGTATTCGGTAGAGCCCAGCTCCCTTGCCTATGTGGTTTGTATTTTCTTGATGGCATTTTACTTCTTCTGTGTGATTACAGTTATTCATATCTGGCTTGAGGTCAAGATGAGCTTGTGGAGGCCGATTCCCCACACACATTTCCTCTCTCACTTGCATTGCATGCATTTTACTGTATATCTGTTTACTGTTTACTGTTTAAGCTGATGCTTTATCTGTTTCTGTTTATCATTGACATGATCCCCTATGAATCTCACTTCCTTTGATAAGGAAGTGATGATTAGAACTTTAGGTTGAAACCTATGCATGATAACTTCTAGGAGTTCCCTGTTTCAAACCTCGACCATAGGATGAATCCTTGGCATGACAACATTAGGACTTGATAGTCTCCCCTTAGTTGAACCTGTTTGTTCTCTCTTCTCGTCTCAAAACAAATTAAAGTACAGTAATAAAGGTTAACTGATGTCGTACGTTACGAGCCTTAAGCTATCTGAGAATGTGTTGTCGGAGAGTTTCTTTCCGACAGCTTGGATGTTTAGTATGGCACCCTTTGGGTGACATGCGACGCATTCACTCTCAGGTCATAGTCTCTAGTGCGATATTGGTTGCAAACAACCATAAAAAACAGTTCTTCCGTAAAAGACAGAAAACAAACTTCAAACCTTTTTGCCCCGTGGGCCCGTAATTCAAAGGAAGCTTTTCTGAAGAAAAGAGTGTCGTTAACTCCCAGTTCTACCACAAACGGTAACGCCTAAGTCTCCAAGGGTCGAGCTGCGTACATCCAACTGCTGGAACTGTTTGTTAACCCTACTTGATAAAAAAGATGAATCTGGACCTCCGTAATCCGTATTATCCCGAACTATGTAAGCTCTGATCTCTCATACCTGTTGAGAGTACGTAGGCACAATACTGATGTATTGGCGAGCCACCTTCTCCGTAACCCGTAGTTAGCCGAACTACGTTCACTCTGATTTCTCATTCTATGATGAGAATACGTAGGCATAAAGTGCGACGCTTTGCCGAGTCATTTTCTTTTCTTTTCAAACCATCCTTGATAGGTAGATAGATAAAACCAACCCGTCAGATAAACACAACAAGCGTGGATACCATCGAGTACGATGGACGTCAGGGGTGCTAATACCTTCCCCTTGCGTAACCGACTCCCAAACCTAGACAATGGTTGCAATGACATTGTCTTATACCCTTTCGTCAGGTTTTTCTGATCGTTTCCTTTCCCGTTCTGAGGGATAAATAATGAAAGGTGGTGACTCTTCTGTTTTGCCGGTACCTTATTTTCGCGGTAGCGACACTTATCTGAATAGATTTCCACATATCGTTGAAAATGGATAAGCTTCTCGAAAGAGATTGCCACTTATCGTTAAAGAAGGATACCCTTCGCTAAAGAAATTTCCACTTATCCTTGAAAATGGATAAGCTTCTCGAAATAGATTGCCACTTATCGCTGAGGAAGGTTCTGCATCTCAAAAGAGATTTCCAATTATCTTTGAAGAAGGATAAGCTTCTAGAAAGAGAATGCCACTTATTGTTGAAGCAGGATAAGCTTCTTTGAAGAAATTTCCACTTATCTTTGAAAAGGGATAAGCTTCTCGGAGGAGATTGCCACGTATCGTTGATGAAGGATATGCGTCTGTGAAGAGATTGCCACTAATCGTTGAAAATGGATAAGCTTCTCGAAGGAGGTTGTCAATTATCACTGAAGAAGGATAAGCTTCTCAAAAGAGATTTCTATTTATCGTTGAAGATGGATAAGCTTCTTGAAAGAGATTGCCACTTATCTTTGAAGACGGATAAGCTTCTATGAAGAGATTGCCACTTATTGTTTAAAATGGATAAGCTTCTCGAAAGAGATTTCTGGTTACCATTGAAGAAGAATAAGGTTCTCTGAAGAGATTTTCATTTATCGTTGAAGACGGATAATCTGCTCGGAAGAGATATCCTTTTACCTTTGAAGAAGGATAAGCTTCTCTGAAGAGATTGCCAGCTATCGTTGAAAATGGATAAGCTTCTCGAAAGTGGTTGCCACTTATTGTTGAAGAAGGATAAGCTTCTCTGAAGAGATTGCCACTTTAACATTGAAAATGGATAAGCTTCTCGAAAGAGATTACCACTTATAGTTAAAGAAGGATAGGCTTCTCGAAAGAAATTGCCACTTATTGTTGAAAATGGAAAGGCTTCTCGAAATAGATTGCCACTTATCGCTGAGGAAGGATATGTATCTCGAAAGGAATTTCCAATTATCGTTGAAGAAGGATAAGCTTCTAGAAAGAGAATGCCACTTATCGTTGAAGAAGGATAAGCTTATCCCAAGAAATTTCCACTTAGCTTTGAAAATGGGTAAGCTTCTCCGAAGAGATTGCCACTTATCGTTGACGAAGGATATGCTTCTATGAAGATATTGCCACTAAATGTTGAAAATGGATAAGGTTCAGGAAAGATGTTGCCAATTATCGCTGAAGAAGGATAAGCTTCTCGAAAGAGATTTCCATTTATCGTTGAAGATGGATAAGCTTCTTGAAAGAGATTGCCACTTATCTTTGAAGACGGATAAGCTTCTATGAAAAGATTGCCACTTATTGTTTAAAATGGATAAGCTTCTCGAAAGAGATTTCTGCATACCATTGAAGAAGAATAAGCTTCTCTGAAGAGATTTTCACTTATCATTGAAGACGGATAATCTTCTCTGAAGAGATTGCCACTTACTTTTGAAAAAGGATAAGCTTCTCTGAAGAGATTTCCACCTATCGTTGAAAATGGATAAGCTTTTCGAAAGTGGTTGCCACTTATTGTTGAAGAAGAATAAGCTTCTTTTAAGAGATTTCCACTTATCGTTGAAAATGGATAAGCTTCTCGAAAGAGATTGCCACTTATCATTAAAGAAGGATACAACTCGGTAAAGAAATTGCCAATTATCGTTGAAAATGGAAAAGCTTCTCGAAATAGATTGCCACTTATCGCTGAGGAAGGTTATGCATCTCGAAAGAGATTTCCAATTATCGTTAAAGAAGGATAAGCTTCTAGAAAGAGAATTCCACTTATTGTTGAAGAAGGATAAGCTTCTCTGAAGAAATTTCCACTTATCTTTTAAAAGGGATAAGCTTCTCAGAGGAGATTGCCACTTATCTTTGACGAAGGATATGCTTCTATGAAGAGATTGCCACTAATCGTTGAAAATAGATAAGCTTCTCGAAAGAGGTTGTCAATTATCACTGAAGAAGGATAAGCTTCTCGAAAGAGATTTCTATTTATCATTGAAGATGGATAAGCTTCTTGAAAGAGATTGCCACTTATCTTTGAAGACGGATAAGCTTCTATGAAGAGATTGCCACTTATTATTTAAAATGGATAAGCTTCTCGAAAGAGATTTCTGCATACCATTGAAGAAGAATAAGCTTCTCTGAAGAGATTTTCACTTATCGTTGAAGAAAGATAATCTTCTCTGAAGAGATTGCCACTTACTTTTGAAAAAGGATAAGCTTCTCTGAATAGATTTCCACCTATCGTTGAAAATGGATAAGCTTTTAGAAAGTGGTTGCCACTTATTGTTGAAGAAGGATAAGCTTCTCTGAAGAGATTGCCACTTATCGTTGAAAATGGATAAGCTTCTCGAAAGAGATTTCCACTTATCGTTAAAGAAGGATACAATTTGCTAAAGAAATTGCCACTTATCGTTGAAAATGGATAAGCTTCTCGAAATAGATTGCCACTTATCGCTGAGGAAGATTATGCATCTCGAAAGAGATTTCCAATTATCGTTAAAGAAGGATAAGCTTCTAGAAAGAGCATGCCACTTATCGTTGAAAAAGGATAAGCTTCTCCAAAGAAATTTCCACTTAGCTTTTAAAATGGATAAGCTTCTCCGAAGAGATTGCCACTTATCGTTGACGAAGGATATGCTTCTATGAAGAGATTTCCACTAATCGTTGAAAATAGATAAGCTTCTCGAAAGAGGTTGTCAATTATCACTGAAGAAGGATAAGCTTCTCGAAAGAGATTTCTATTTATCATTGAATATGGATAAGCTTCTTGAAAGAGATTGCCACTTATCTTTGAAGACGGATAAGCTTCTATGAAGAGATTGCCACTTATTATTTAAAATGGATAAGCTTCTAGAAAGAGATTTCTGCATACCATTGAAGAAGAATAAGCTTCTCTGAAGAGATTTTCACTTATCGTTGAAGACAGATAATCTTCTCTGAAGAGATTGCCACTTACTTTTGAAAAAGGATAAGCTTCTCTGAAGAGATTTCCACCTATCGTTGAAAATGGATAAGCTTTTCGAAAGTGGTTGCCACTTATTGTTGAAGAAGGATAAGCTTCTTTGAAGAGATTTCCACTTATCGTTGAAAATGGATAAGCTTCTCGAAAGAGATTTCCACTTATCGTTAAAGAAGGATACAATTCGGTAAAGAAATTGCCAATTATCGTTGAAAATGGAAAAGCTTCTCGAAATAGATTGCCACTTATCGCTGAGGAAGGTTATGCATCTCGAAAGAGATTTCCAATTATCGTTAAAGAAGGATAAGCTTCTAGAAAGAGAATTCCACTTATTGTTGAAGAAGGATAAGCTTCTCTGAAGAAATTTCCACTTATCTTTTAAAACAGATAAGCTTCTCAGAGGAGATTGCCACTTATCTTTGACGAAGGATATGCTTCTATGAAGAGATTGCCACTAATCGTTGAAAATAGATAAGCTTCTCGAAAGAGGTTGTCAATTATCACTGAAGAAGGATAAGCTTCTCGAAAGAGATTTCTATTTATCATTGAAGATGGATAAGCTTCTTGAAAGAGATTGCCACTTATCTTTGAAGACGAATAAGCTTCTATGAAGAGATTGCCACTTATTATTTAAAATGGATAAGCTTCTAGAAAGAGATTTCTGCATACCATTGAAGAAGAATAAGCTTCTCTGAAGAGATTTTCACTTATCGTTGAAGACAGATAATCTTCTCTGAAGAGATTGCCACTTACTTTTGAAAAAGGATAAGCTTCTCTGAAGAGATTTCCACCTATCGTTGAAAATGGATAAGCTTTTAGAAAGTGGTTGCCACTTATTGTTGAAGAAGGATAAGCTTCTCTGAAGAGATTGCCACTTATCGTTGAAAATGGATAAGCTTCTCGAAAGAGATTGCCACTTATCGTTAAAGAAGGATACAATTTGCTAAAGAAATTGCCACTTATCGTTGAAAATGGATAAGCTTCTCGAAATAGATTGCCACTTATCGCTGAGGAAGATTATGCATCTCGAAAGAGATTTCCAATTATCGTTAAAGAAGGATAAGCTTCTAGAAAGAGCATGCCAGTTATCGTTGAAAAAGGATAAGCTTCTCCAAAGAAATTTCCACTTAGCTTTTAAAATGGATAAGCTTCTCCGAAGAGATTGCCACTTATCGTTGACGAAGGATATGCTTCTATGAAGAGATTGCCACTAATCGTTGAAAATAGATAAGCTTCTCGAAAGAGGTTGTCAATTATCACTGAAGAAGGATAAGCTTCTCGAAAGAGATTTCCATTTATCGTTGAAGATGGATAAGCTTCTTGAAAGAGATTGCCACTTATCTTTGAAGACGGATAAGCTTCTATGAAAAGATTGCCACTTATTATTTAAAATGGATAAGCTTCTCGAAAGAGATTTCTGCATACCATTGAATAAGAATAAGCTTCTCTGAAGAGATTTTCACTTATCATTGAAGACGGATAATCTTCTCTGAAGAGATTGCCAATTAATTTTGAAAAAGGATAAGCTTCTCTGAAGAGATTTCCACCTATCGTTGAAAATGGATAAGCTTTTCGAAAGTGGTTGCCACTTATTGTTGAAGAAGGATAAGCTTCTTTGAAGAGATTTCCACTTATCGTTGAAAATGGATAAGCTTCTCGAAAGAGATTGCCACTTATCGTTAAAGAAGGATACAATTCGGTAAAGAAATTGCCAATTATCGTTGAAAATGGAAAAGCTTCTCGAAATAGATTGCCACTTATCGCTGAGGAAGGTTATGCATCTCGAAAGAGATTTCCAATTATCGTTAAAGAAGGATAAGCTTCTAGAAAGAGAATTCCACTTATTGTTGAAGAAGGATAAGCTTCTCTGAAGAAATTTCCACTTATCTTTTAAAAGGGATAAGCTTCTCAGAGGAGATTGCCACTTATCTTTGACGAAGGATATGCTTCTATGAAGAGATTGCCACTAATCGTTGAAAATAGATAAGCTTCTCGAAAGAGGTTGTCAATTATCACTGAAGAAGAATAAGCTTCTCGAAAGAGATTTCTATTTATCATTGAAGATGGATAAGCTTCTTGAAAGAGATTGCCACTTATCTTTGAAGACGGATAAGCTTCTATGAAGAGATTGCCACTTATTATTTAAAATGGATAAGCTTCTCGAAAGAGATTTCTGCATACCATTGAAGAAGAATAAGCTTCTCTGAAGAGATATTCACTTATCGTTGAAGACAGATAATCTTCTCTGAAGAGATTGCCACTTACTTTTGAAAAAGGATAAGCTTCTCTGAAGAGATTTCCACCTATCGTTGAAAATGGATAAGCTTTTAGAAAGTGGTTGCCACTTATTGTTGAAGAAGGATAAGCTTCTCTGAAGAGATTGCCACTTATCGTTGAAAATGGATAAGCTTCTCGAAAGAGATTGCCACTTATCGTTAAAGAAGGATACAATTTGCTAAAGAAATTGCCACTTATCGTTGAAAATGGATAAGCTTCTCGAAATAGATTGCCACTTATCGCTGAGGAAGATTATGCATCTCGAAAGAGATTTCCAATTATCGTTAAAGAAGGATAAGCTTCTAGAAAGAGCATGCCACTTATCGTTGAAAAAGGATAAGCTTCTCCAAAGAAATTTCCACTTAGCTTTTAAAATGGATAAGCTTCTCCGAAGAGATTGCCACTTATCGTTGACGAAGGATATGCTTCTATGAAGAGATTTCCACTAATCGTTGAAAATAGATAAGCTTCTCGAAAGAGGTTGTCAATTATCACTGAAGAAGGATAAGCTTCTCGAAAGAGATTTCTATTTATCATTGAAGATGGATAAGCTTCTTGAAAGAGATTGCCACTTATCTTTGAAGACGGATAAGCTTCTATGAAGAGATTGCCACTTATTATTTAAAATGGATAAGCTTCTAGAAAGAGATTTCTGCATACCATTGAAGAAGAATAAGCTTCTCTGAAGAGATTTTCACTTATCGTTGAAGACAGATAATCTTCTCTGAAGAGATTGCCACTTACTTTTGAAAAAGGATAAGCTTCTCTGAAGAGATTTCCACCTATCGTTGAAAATGGATAAGCTTTTAGAAAGTGGTTGCCACTTATTGTTGAAGAAGGATAAGCTTCTCTGAAGAGATTGCCACTTATCGTTGAAAATGGATAAGCTTCTCGAAAGAGATTGCCACTTATCGTTAAAGAAGGATACAATTTGCTAAAGAAATTGCCACTTATCGTTGAAAATGGATAAGCTTCTCGAAATAGATTGCCACTTATCGCTGAGGAAGATTATGCATCTCGAAAGAGATTTCCAATTATCGTTAAAGAAGGATAAGCTTCTAGAAAGAGCATGCCAGTTATCGTTGAAAAAGGATAAGCTTCTCCAAAGAAATTTCCACTTAGCTTTTAAAATGGATAAGCTTCTCCGAAGAGATTGCCACTTATCGTTGACGAAGGATATGCTTCTATGAAGAGATTGCCACTAATCGTTGAAAATAGATAAGCTTCTCGAAAGAGGTTGTCAATTATCACTGAAGAAGGATAAGCTTCTCGAAAGAGATTTCCATTTATCGTTGAAGATGGATAAGCTTCTTGAAAGAGATTGCCACTTATCTTTGAAGACGGATAAGCTTCTATGAAAAGATTGCCACTTATTATTTAAAATGGATAAGCTTCTCGAAAGAGATTTCTGCATACCATTGAATAAGAATAAGCTTCTCTGAAGAGATTTTCACTTATCATTGAAGACGGATAATCTTCTCTGAAGAGATTGCCAATTAATTTTGAAAAAGGATAAGCTTCTCTGAAGAGATTTCCACCTATCGTTGAAAATGGATAAGCTTTTCGAAAGTGGTTGCCACTTATTGTTGAAGAAGGATAAGCTTCTTTGAAGAGATTTCCACTTATCGTTGAAAATGGATAAGCTTCTCGAAAGAGATTGCCACTTATCGTTAAAGAAGGATACAATTCGGTAAAGAAATTGCCAATTATCGTTGAAAATGGAAAAGCTTCTCGAAATAGATTGCCACTTATCGCTGAGGAAGGTTATGCATCTCGAAAGAGATTTCCAATTATCGTTAAAGAAGGATAAGCTTCTAGAAAGAGAATTCCACTTATTGTTGAAGAAGGATAAGCTTCTCTGAAGAAATTTCCACTTATCTTTTAAAAGGGATAAGCTTCTCAGAGGAGATTGCCACTTATCTTTGACGAAGGATATGCTTCTATGAAGAGATTGCCACTAATCGTTGAAAATAGATAAGCTTCTCGAAAGAGGTTGTCAATTATCACTGAAGAAGAATAAGCTTCTCGAAAGAGATTTCTATTTATCATTGAAGATGGATAAGCTTCTTGAAAGAGATTGCCACTTATCTTTGAAGACGGATAAGCTTCTATGAAGAGATTGCCACTTATTATTTAAAATGGATAAGCTTCTCGAAAGAGATTTCTGCATACCATTGAAGAAGAATAAGCTTCTCTGAAGAGATATTCACTTATCGTTGAAGACAGATAATCTTCTCTGAAGAGATTGCCACTTACTTTTGAAAAAGGATAAGCTTCTCTGAAGAGATTTCCACCTATCGTTGAAAATGGATAAGCTTTTAGAAAGTGGTTGCCACTTATTGTTGAAGAAGGATAAGCTTCTCTGAAGAGATTGCCACTTATCGTTGAAAATGGATAAGCTTCTCGAAAGAGATTGCCACTTATCGTTAAAGAAGGATACAATTTGCTAAAGAAATTGCCACTTATCGTTGAAAATGGATAAGCTTCTCGAAATAGATTGCCACTTATCGCTGAGGAAGATTATGCATCTCGAAAGAGATTTCCAATTATCGTTAAAGAAGGATAAGCTTCTAGAAAGAGCATGCCACTTATCGTTGAAAAAGGATAAGCTTCTCCAAAGAAATTTCCACTTAGCTTTTAAAATGGATAAGCTTCTCCGAAGAGATTGCCACTTATCGTTGACGAAGGATATGCTTCTATGAAGAGATTTCCACTAATCGTTGAAAATAGATAAGCTTCTCGAAAGAGGTTGTCAATTATCACTGAAGAAGGATAAGCTTCTCGAAAGAGATTTCTATTTATCATTGAAGATGGATAAGCTTCTTGAAAGAGATTGCCACTTATCTTTGAAGACGGATAAGCTTCTATGAAGAGATTGCCACTTATTATTTAAAATGGATAAGCTTCTAGAAAGAGATTTCTGCATACCATTGAAGAAGAATAAGCTTCTCTGAAGAGATTTTCACTTATCGTTGAAGACAGATAATCTTCTCTGAAGAGATTGCCACTTACTTTTGAAAAAGGATAAGCTTCTCTGAAGAGATTTCCACCTATCGTTGAAAATGGATAAGCTTTTCGAAAGTGGTTGCCACTTATTGTTGAAGAAGGATAAGCTTCTTTGAAGAGATTTCCACTTATCGTTGAAAATGGATAAGCTTCTCGAAAGAGATTGCCACTTATCGTTAAAGAAGGATACAATTCGGTAAAGAAATTGCCAATTATCGTTGAAAATGGAAAAGCTTCTCGAAATAGATTGCCACTTATCGCTGAGGAAGGTTATGCATCTCGAAAGAGATTTCCAATTATCGTTAAAGAAGGATAAGCTTCTAGAAAGAGAATTCCACTTATTGTTGAAGAAGGATAAGCTTCTCTGAAGAAATTTCCACTTATCTTTTAAAACAGATAAGCTTCTCAGAGGAGATTGCCACTTATCTTTGACGAAGGATATGCTTCTATGAAGAGATTGCCACTAATCGTTGAAAATAGATAAGCTTCTCGAAAGAGGTTGTCAATTATCACTGAAGAAGGATAAGCTTCTCGAAAGAGATTTCTATTTATCATTGAAGATGGATAAGCTTCTTGAGAGAGATAGCCACTTATCTTTGAAGACGAATAAGCTTCTATGAAGAGATTGCCACTTATTATTTAAAATGGATAAGCTTCTAGAAAGAGATTTCTGCATACCATTGAAGAAGAATAAGCTTCTCTGAAGAGATTTTCACTTATCGTTGAAGACAGATAATCTTCTCTGAAGAGATTGCCACTTACTTTTGAAAAAGGATAAGCTTCTCTGAAGAGATTTCCACCTATCGTTGAAAATGGATAAGCTTTTAGAAAGTGGTTGCCACTTATTGTTGAAGAAGGATAAGCTTCTCTGAAGAGATTGCCACTTATCGTTGAAAATGGATAAGCTTCTCGAAAGAGATTGCCACTTATCGTTAAAGAAGGATACAATTTGCTAAAGAAATTGCCACTTATCGTTGAAAATGGATAAGCTTCTCGAAATAGATTGCCACTTATCGCTGAGGAAGATTATGCATCTCGAAAGAGATTTCCAATTATCGTTAAAGAAGGATAAGCTTCTAGAAAGAGCATGCCAGTTATCGTTGAAAAAGGATAAGCTTCTCCAAAGAAATTTCCACTTAGTTTTTAAAATGGATAAGCTTCTCCGAAGAGATTGCCACTTATCGTTGACGAAGGATATGCTTCTATGAAGAGATTGCCACTAATCGTTGAAAATAGATAAGCTTCTCGAAAGAGGTTGTCAATTATCACTGAAGAAGGATAAGCTTCTCGAAAGAGATTTCCATTTATCGTTGAAGATGGATAAGCTTCTTGAAAGAGATTGCCACTTATCTTTGAAGACGGATAAGCTTCTATGAAAAGATTTCCACTTATTATTTAAAATGGATAAGCTTCTCGAAAGAGATTTCTGCATACCATTGAAGAAGAATAAGCTTCTCTGAAGAGATTTTCACTTATCATTGAAGACGGATAATCTTCTCTGAAGAGATTGCCACTTAATTTTGAAAAAGGATAAGCTTCTCTGAAGAGATTTCCACCTATAGTTGAAAATGGATAAGCTTTTCGAAAGTGGTTGCCACTTATTGTTGAAGAAGGATAAGCTTCTTTGAAGAGATTTCCACTTATCGTTGAAAATGGATAAGCTTCTCGAAAGAGATTGCCACTTATCGTTAATGAAGGATACAATTCGGTAAAGAAATTGCCAATTATCGTTGAAAATGGAAAAGCTTCTCGAAATAGATTGCCACTTATCGCTGAGGAAGGTTATGCATCTCGAAAGAGATTTCCAATTATCGTTAAAGAAGGATAAGCTTCTAGAAAGAGAATTCCACTTATTGTTGAAGAAGGATAAGCTTCTCTGAAGAAATTTCCACTTATCTTTTAAAAGGGATAAGCTTCTCAGAGGAGATTGCCACTTATCTTTGACGAAGGATATGCTTCTATGAAGAGATTGCCACTAATCGTTGAAAATAGATAAGCTTCTCGAAAGAGGTTGTCAATTATCACTGAAGAAGGATAAGCTTCTCGAAAGAGATTTCTATTTATCATTGAAGATGGATAAGCTTCTTGAAAGAGATTGCCACTTATCTTTGAAGACGGATAAGCTTCTATGAAGAGATTGCCACTTATTATTTAAAATGGATAAGCTTCTCGAAAGAGATTTCTGCATACCATTGAAGAAGAATAAGCTTCTCTGAAGAGATATTCACTTATCGTTGAAGACAGATAATCTTCTCTGAAGAGATTGCCAGTTACTTTTGAAAAAGGATAAGCTTCTCTGAAGAGATTTCCACCTATCGTTGAAAATGGATAAGCTTTTAGAAAGTGGTTGCCACTTATTGTTGAAGAAGGATAAGCTTCTCTGAAGAGATTGCCACTTATCGTTGAAAATGGATAAGCTTCTCGAAAGAGATTGCCACTTATCGTTAAAGAAGGATACAATTTGCTAAAGAAATTGCCACTTATCGTTGAAAATGGATAAGCTTCTCGAAATAGATTGCCACTTATCGCTGAGGAAGATTATGCATCTCGAAAGAGATTTCCAATTATCGTTAAAGAAGGATAAGCTTCTAGAAAGAGCATGCCACTTATCGTTGAAAAAGGATAAGCTTCTCCAAAGAAATTTCCACTTAGCTTTTAAAATGGATAAGCTTCTCCGAAGAGATTGCCACTTATCGTTGACGAAGGATATGCTTCTATGAAGAGATTTCCACTAATCGTTGAAAATAGATAAGCTTCTCGAAAGAGGTTGTCAATTATCACTGAAGAAGGATAAGCTTCTCGAAAGAGATTTCTATTTATCATTGAAGATGGATAAGCTTCTTGAAAGAGATTTCCACTTATCTTTGAAGACGGATAAGCTTCTATGAAGAGATTGCCACTTATTATTTAAAATGGATAAGCTTCTAGAAAGAGATTTCTGCATACCATTGAAGAAGAATAAGCTTCTCTGAAGAGATTTTCACTTATCGTTGAAGACAGATAATCTTCTCTGAAGAGATTGCCACTTACTTTTGAAAAAGGATAAGCTTCTCTGAAGAGATTTCCACCTATCGTTGAAAATGGATAAGCTTTTCGAAAGTGGTTGCCACTTATTGTTGAAGAAGGATAAGCTTCTTTGAAGAGATTTCCACTTATCGTTGAAAATGGATAAGCTTCTCGAAAGAGATTTCCACTTATCGTTAAAGAAGGATACAATTCGGTAAAGAAATTGCCAATTATCGTTGAAAATGGAAAAGCTTCTCGAAATAGATTGCCACTTATCGCTGAGGAAGGTTATGCATCTCGAAAGAGATTTCCAATTATCGTTAAAGAAGGATAAGCTTCTAGAAAGAGAATTCCACTTATTGTTGAAGAAGGATAAGCTTCTCTGAAGAAATTTCCACTTATCTTTTAAAACAGATAAGCTTCTCAGAGGAGATTGCCACTTATCTTTGACGAAGGATATGCTTCTATGAAGAGATTGCCACTAATCGTTGAAAATAGATAAGCTTCTCGAAAGAGGTTGTCAATTATCACTGAAGAAGGATAAGCTTCTCGAAAGAGATTTCTATTTATCATTGAAGATGGATAAGCTTCTTGAAAGAGATTGCCACTTATCTTTGAAGACGAATAAGCTTCTATGAAGAGATTGCCACTTATTATTTAAAATGGATAAGCTTCTAGAAAGAGATTTCTGCATACCATTGAAGAAGAATAAGCTTCTCTGAAGAGATTTTCACTTATCGTTGAAGACAGATAATCTTCTCTGAAGAGATTGCCACTTACTTTTGAAAAAGGATAAGCTTCTCTGAAGAGATTTCCACCTATCGTTGAAAATGGATAAGCTTTTAGGAAGTGGTTGCCACTTATTGTTGAAGAAGGATAAGCTTCTCTGAAGAGATTGCCACTTATCGTTGAAAATGGATAAGCTTCTCGAAAGAGATTGCCACTTATCGTTAAAGAAGGATACAATTTGCTAAAGAAATTGCCACTTATCGTTGAAAATGGATAAGCTTCTCGAAATAGATTGCCACTTATCGCTGAGGAAGATTATGCATCTCGAAAGAGATTTCCAATTATCGTTAAAGAAGGATAAGCTTCTAGAAAGAGCATGCCACTTATCGTTGAAAAAGGATAAGCTTCTCCAAAGAAATTTCCACTTAGCTTTTAAAATGGATAAGCTTCTCCGAAGAGATTGCCACTTATCGTTGACGAAGGATATGCTTCTATGAAGAGATTGCCACTAATCGTTGAAAATAGATAAGCTTCTCGAAAGAGGTTGTCAATTATCACTGAAGAAGGATAAGCTTCTCGAAAGAGATTTCCATTTATCGTTGAAGATGGATAAGCTTCTTGAAAGAGATTGCCACTTATCTTTGTAGACGGATAAGCTTCTATGAAAAGATTGCCACTTATTATTTAAAATGGATAAGCTTCTCGAAAGAGATTTCTGCATACCATTGAAGAAGAATAAGCTTCTCTGAAGAGATTTTCACTTATCATTGAAGACGGATAATCTTCTCTGAAGAGATTGCCACTTACTTTTGAAAAAGGATAAGCTTCTCTGAAGAGATTTCCACCTATCGTTGAAAATGGATAAGCTTTTCGAAAGTGGTTGCCACTTATTGTTGAAGAAGGATAAGCTTCTTTGAAGAGATTTCCACTTATCGTTGAAAATGGATAAGCTTCTCGAAAGAGATTGCCACTTATCGTTAAAGAAGGATACAATTCGGTAAAGAAATTGCCAATTATCGTTGAAAATGGGAAAGCTTCTCGAAATAGATTGCCACTTATCGCTGAGGAAGGTTATGCATCTCGAAAGAGATTTCCAATTATCGTTAAAGAAGGATAAGCTTCTAGAAAGAGAATTCCACTTATTGTTGAAGAAGGATAAGCTTCTCTGAAGAAATTTCCACTTATCTTTTAAAAGGGATAAGCTTCTCAGAGGAGATTGCCACTTATCTTTGACGAAGGATATGCTTCTATGAAGAGATTGCCACTAATCGTTGAAAATAGATAAGCTTCTCGAAAGAGGTTGTCAATTATCACTGAAGAAGGATAAGCTTCTCGAAAGAGATTTCTATTTATCATTGAAGATGGATAAGCTTCTTGAAAGAGATTGCCACTTATCTTTGAAGACGGATAAGCTTCTATGAAGAGATTGCCACTTATTATTTAAAATGGATAAGCTTCTCGAAAGAGATTTCTGCATACCATTGAAGAAGAATAAGCTTCTCTGAAGAGATATTCACTTATCGTTGAAGACAGATAATCTTCTCTGAAGAGATTGCCACTTACTTTTGAAAAAGGATAAGCTTCTCTGAAGAGATTTCCACCTATCGTTGAAAATGGATAAGCTTTTAGAAAGTGGTTGCCACTTATTGTTGAAGAAGGATAAGCTTCTCTGAAGAGATTGCCACTTATCGTTGAAAATGGATAAGCTTCTCGAAAGAGATTGCCACTTATCGTTAAAGAAGGATACAATTTGCTAAAGAAATTGCCACTTATCGTTGAAAATGGATAAGCTTTTCGAAATAGATTGCCACTTATCTCTGAGGAAGATTATGCATCTCGAAAGAGATTTCCAATTATCGTTAAAGAAGGATAAGCTTCTAGAAAGAGCATGCCACTTATCGTTGAAAAAGGATAAGCTTCTCCAAAGAAATTTCCACTTAGCTTTTAAAATGGATAAGCTTCTCCGAAGAGATTGCCACTTATCGTTGACGAAGGATATGCTTCTATGAAGAGATTGCCACTAATCGTTGAAAATAGATAAGCTTCTCGAAAGAGGTTGTCAATTATCACTGAAGAAGGATAAGCTTCTCGAAAGAGATTTCTATTTATCATTGAAGATGGATACGCTTCTTGAAAGAGATTGCCACTTATCTTTGAAGACGGATAAGCTTCTATGAAGAGATTGCCACTTATTATTTAAAATGGATAAGCTTCTCGAAAGAGATTTCTGCATACCATTGAAGAAGAATAAGCTTCTCTGAAGAGATTTTCACTTATCGTTGAAGACAGATAATCTTCTCTGAAGAGATTGCCACTTACTTTTGAAAAAGGATAAGCTTCTCTGAAGAGATTTCCACCTATCGTTGAAAATGGATAAGCTTTTCGAAAGTGGTTGCCACTTATTGTTGAAGAAGGATAAGTTTCTTTGAAGAGATTTCCACTTATCGTTGAAAATGGATAAGCTTCTCGAAAGAGATTGCCACTTATCGTTAAAGAAGGATACAATTCGGTAAAGAAATTGCCAATTATCGTTGAAAATGGAAAAGCTTCTCGAAATAGATTGCCACTTATCGCTGAGGAAGGTTATGCATCTCGAAAGAGATTTCCAATTATCGTTAAAGAAGGATAAGCTTCTAGAAAGAGAATTCCACTTATTGTTGAAGAAGGATAATCTTCTCTGAAGAAATTTCCACTTATCTTTTAAAAGGGATAAGATTCTCAGAGGAGATTGCCACTTATCTTTGACGAAGGATATGCTTCTATGAAGAGATTGCCACTAATCGTTGAAAATAGATAAGCTTCTCGAAAGAGGTTGTCAATTATCACTGAAGAAGGATAAGCTTCTCGAAAGAGATTTCTATTTATCATTGAAGATGGATAAGCTTCTTGAAAGAGATTGCCACTTATCTTTGAAGACGAATAAGCTTCTATGAAGAGATTGCCACTTATTATTTAAAATGGATAAGCTTCTTGAAAGAGATTTCTGCATACCATTGAAGAAGAATAAGCTTCTCTGAAGAGATTTTCACTTATCGTTGAAGACAGATAATCTTCTCTGAAGAGATTGCCACTTACTTTTGAAAAAGGATAAGCTTCTCTGAAGAGATTTCCACCTATCGTTGAAAATGGATAAGCTTTTAGAAAGTGGTTGCCACTTATTGTTGAAGAAGGATAAGCTTCTCTGAAGAGATTGCCACTTATCGTTGAAAATGGATAAGCTTCTCGAAAGAGATTGCCACTTATCGTTAAAGAAGGATACAATTTGCTAAAGAAATTGCCACTTATCGTTGAAAATGGATAAGCTTCTCGAAATAGATTGCCACTTATCGCTGAGGAAGATTATGCATCTCGAAAGAGAGTTCCAATTATCGTTAAAGAAGGATAAGCTTCTAGAAAGAGCATGCCACTTATCGTTGAAAAAGGATAAGCTTCTCCAAAGAAATTTCCACTTAGCTTTTAAAATGGATAAGCTTCTCCGAAGAGATTGCCACTTATCGTTGACGAAGGATATGCTTCTATGAAGAGATTGCCACTAATCGTTGAAAATAGATAAGCTTCTCGAAAGAGGTTGTCAATTATCACTGAAGAAGGATAAGCTTCTCGAAAGAGATTTCCATTTATCGTTGAAGATGGATAAGCTTCTTGAAAGAGATTGCCACTTATCTTTGAAGACGGATAAGCTTCTATGAAAAGATTGCCACTTATTATTTAAAATGGATAAGCTTCTCGAAAGAGATTTCTGCATACCATTGAAGAAGAATAAGCTTCTCTGAAGAGATTTTCACTTATCATTGAAGACGGATAATCTTCTCTGAAGAGATTGCCACTTACTTTTGAAAAAGGATAAGCTTCTCTGAAGAGATTTCCACCTATCGTTGAAAATGGATAAGCTTTTCGAAAGTGGTTGCCACTTATTGTTGAAGAAGGATAAGCTTCTTTGAAGAGATTTCCACTTATCGTTGAAAATGGATAAGCTTCTCGAAAGAGATTGCCACTTATCGTTAAAGAAGGATACAATTCGGTAAAGAAATTGCCAATTATCGTTGAAAATGGGAAAGCTTCTCGAAATAGATTGCCACTTATCGCTGAGGAAGGTTATGCATCTCGAAAGAGATTTCCAATTATCGTTAAAGAAGGATAAGCTTCTAGAAAGAGAATTCCACTTATTGTTGAAGAAGGATAAGCTTCTCTGAAGAAATTTCCACTTATCTTTTAAAAGGGATAAGCTTCTCAGAGGAGATTGCCACTTATCTTTGACGAAGGATATGCTTCTATGAAGAGATTGCCACTAATCGTTGAAAATAGATAAGCTTCTCGAAAGAGGTTGTCAATTATCACTGAAGAAGGATAAGCTTCTCGAAAGAGATTTCTATTTATCATTGAAGATGGATAAGCTTCTTGAAAGAGATTGCCACTTATCTTTAAAGACGGATAAGCTTCTATGAAGAGATTGCCACTTATTATTTAAAATGGATAAGCTTCTCGAAAGAGATTTCTGCATACCATTGAAGAAGAATAAGCTTCTCTGAAGAGATATTCACTTATCGTTGAAGACAGATAATCTTCTCTGAAGAGATTGCCACTTACTTTTGAAAAAGGATAAGCTTCTCTGAAGAGATTTCCACCTATCGTTGAAAATGGATAAGCTTTTAGAAAGTGGTTGCCACTTATTGTTGAAGAAGGATAAGCTTCTCTGAAGAGATTGCCACTTATCGTTGAAAATGGATAAGCTTCTCGAAAGAGATTGCCACTTATCGTTAAAGAAGGATACAATTTGCTAAAGAAATTGCCACTTATCGTTGAAAATGGATAAGCTTTTCGAAATAGATTGCCACTTATCTCTGAGGAAGATTATGCATCTCGAAAGAGATTTCCAATTATCGTTAAAGAAGGATAAGCTTCTAGAAAGAGCATGCCACTTATCGTTGAAAAAGGATAAGCTTCTCCAAAGAAATTTCCACTTAGCTTTTAAAATGGATAAGCTTCTCCGAAGAGATTGCCACTTATCGTTGACGAAGGATATGCTTCTATGAAGAGATTGCCACTAATCGTTGAAAATAGATAAGCTTCTCGAAAGAGGTTGTCAATTATCACTGAAGAAGGATAAGCTTCTCGAAAGAGATTTCTATTTATCATTGAAGATGGATACGCTTCTTGAAAGAGATTGCCACTTATCTTTGAAGACGGATAAGCTTCTATGAAGAGATTGCCACTTATTATTTAAAATGGATAAGCTTCTCGAAAGAGATTTCTGCATACCATTGAAGAAGAATAAGCTTCTCTGAAGAGATTTTCACTTATCGTTGAAGACAGATAATCTTCTCTGAAGAGATTGCCACTTACTTTTGAAAAAGGATAAGCTTCTCTGAAGAGATTTCCACCTATCGTTGAAAATGGATAAGCTTTTCGAAAGTGGTTGCCACTTATTGTTGAAGAAGGATAAGCTTCTTTGAAGAGATTTCCACTTATCGTTGAAAATGGATAAGCTTCTCGAAAGAGATTGCCACTTATCGTTAAAGAAGGATACAATTCGGTAAAGAAATTGCCAATTATCGTTGAAAATGGAAAAGCTTCTCGAAATAGATTGCCACTTATCGCTGAGGAAGGTTATGCATCTCGAAAGAGACTTCCAATTATCGTTAAAGAAGGATAAGCTTCTAGAAAGAGAATTCCACTTATTGTTGAAGAAGGATAATCTTCTCTGAAGAAATTTCCACTTATCTTTTAAAAGGGATAAGATTCTCAGAGGAGATTGCCACTTATCTTTGACGAAGGATATGCTTCTATGAAGAGATTGCCACTAATCGTTGAAAATAGATAAGCTTCTCGAAAGAGGTTGTCAATTATCACTGAAGAAGGATAAGCTTCTCGAAAGAGATTTCTATTTATCATTGAAGATGGATAAGCTTCTTGAAAGAGATTGCCACTTATCTTTGAAGACGAATAAGCTTCTATGAAGAGATTGCCACTTATTATTTAAAATGGATAAGCTTCTTGAAAGAGATTTCTGCATACCATTGAAGAAGAATAAGCTTCTCTGAAGAGATTTTCACTTATCGTTGAAGACAGATAATCTTCTCTGAAGAGATTGCCACTTACTTTTGAAAAAGGATAAGCTTCTCTGAAGAGATTTCCACCTATCGTTGAAAATGGATAAGCTTTTAGAAAGTGGTTGCCACTTATTGTTGAAGAAGGATAAGCTTCTCTGAAGAGATTGCCACTTATCGTTGAAAATGGATAAGCTTCTCGAAAGAGATTGCCACTTATCGTTAAAGAAGGATACAATTTGCTAAAGAAATTTCCACTTATCGTTGAAAATGGATAAGCTTCTCGAAATAGATTGCAACTTATCGCTGAGGAAGATTATGAATCTCGAAAGAGATTTCCAATTATCGTTAAATAAGGATAAGCTTCTAGAAAGAGCATGCCACTTATCATTGAAAAAGGATAAGCTTCTCCAAAGAAATTTCCACTTAGCTTTTAAAATGGATAAGCTTCTCCGAAGAGATTGCCACTTATCGTTGACGAAGGATATGCTTCTATGAAGAGATTGCCACTAATCATTGAAAATAGATAAGCTTCTCGAAAGAGGTTGTCAATTATCACTGAAGAAGGATAAGCTTCTCGAAAGAGATTTCTATTTATCATTGAAGATGGATAAGCTTCTTGAAAGAGATTGCCACTTATCTTTAAAAACAGATAAGCTTCTATGAAGAGATTGCCACTTATTGTTTAAAATGGATAAGCTTCTCGAAAGAGATTTCTGCTTACCATTGAAGAAGAATAAGCTTCTCAGAAGAGATTTTCATTTATCGTTGAAGACGGATAATCTTCTCTGAAGAGATTTCCACTTACTTTTGAAAAAGGATAAGCTTCTCTGAAGAGATTGCCACCTATCGTTGAAAATGTTTAAGCTTCTAGAAAGTGGTTGCCACTTATTGTTGAATTAGGATAAGCTTCTCTGAAGAGATTTCCACTTATCGTTGAAAATGGATAAGCTTCTCGAAAGAGATTGCCACTTATCGTTAAAGAAGGATACCCTTCGCTAAAGAAATTTCCACTTATCGTTGAAAATGGATAAGCTTCTCGAAATAGATTGCCACTTATCGCTGAGGAAGGTTCTGTATCTCGAAAGAGATTTCCAATTATCTTTGAAGAAGGATAAGCTTCTAGAAAGAGAATGCCACTTATCGTTGAAGCAGGATAAGCTTCTTTGAAGAAATTTCCACTTATCTTTGAAAAGGGATAAGCTTCTTCGAGGAGATTGCCACTTATCGTTGACGAAGGATATGCTTTTATGAAGAGATTGCCACTAATCGTTGAAAATGGATAAGCTTCTCGAAGGAGGTTGTCAATTATCACTGAAGAAGGATAAGCTTCTCGAAAGAGATTTCTATTTATCGTTGAATATGGATAAGTGTCGCTACCGCGAAAATAAGGTGCCGGCAAAACAGAAGAGTCGCCACCTTTCGTTATTTATGCCTCATAACGGGAAAGGAAACGATCGGTAAAACCTGACGAAAAGGTATAAGACAAGGTCATCGTAACCATTGTCTGGGTTCGGGAGTTGATTACGCAAGGGGAAGGTATTAGCACCCCTCACGTCCATCGTACTCGATGGGATCCACGCTTGTTATGTTTATCTGACGGGTTGGTTTACTATCTACCTATCAAGGCTGGTCTGAAAAAGAAAAGAAAAATGACTCGGCAAAGCGTCGCACTTTATGCCTACGTATTCTCATCAGAGAATGAGAAATCAGAGTCAACGTAGTTCGACTAACTACGGGATACGGGGAAGGTGGCTCGCCAATACATCAGTATTGTGCCTACGTACTCTCAACAGATATAAGAGATCAGAGCTTACGTAGTTCGGGATGATACGGATTACAGGAATTCAGATTCATCTGTTTTTTCGAGTAGGGTTAACAAACAGTTCCAGCAGTTTGGTGTACGCAGCTCGACCCTTGGAGACTTATACATTACCGTTTGCGGTAGAACTGGGAGTTAACGACACTCTTTTCTTCAAAAAAAGCTTCCTTTGAATTATGGGCCCACGGGGCAAAACGGTTTGAAGTTCGTTTTCTGTCTTTTACGGAAGAACTGTTTTTTAGTTGTCTGTAGTTCGTATAGCACTAGAGACTATGACCTGGGAACGAATGCGTCGCATATCTTCAAAAGGACGTATACTAAACATTCTAGACGATTGAGAGGAGGCCGCTCAATTATCATTACCCAAGTATCTTAAGGCTCGTAACGCGCTTATAATAACTTGTCTTTCTTACGTTTTTTACTGTTTGTTTGAGATGAGAAGAGAGAACAGGCTCAACTAAGGGGAGACTATCAAGTCCTAATGTTGTCATGCCAAGGATTCATCCTATGGTTGAGGTTTGAAACAGGGAACTCCTAGAAGTTATCATGCATAGGTTTCAACCTAAAGTTCTAATCATCACTTCCTTATCAAAGGAAGTAAGATTCCTAGGGGATCATGGCAATGATAAACAGAAACAGATAAAGCATCAGCTTAAACAGTAAACAGCAAACGACTGTAAAATGCATGCAATGCAAGTGAGGGAGGAAATGTGTGTGGGGCATCAGCTTCCACAAGCTCATCTCAACCTCAAGCCAGATATGAATAACTGCAATCATACAGAAAAATCAAATTCCATCAAGCAAAACACAAACCACATAGGCAAGGGAGCAGGGCTCTACCGAATACCCGCAAGCAAAGCCATACAGTAAAAATACAAGCAGAGGGAGAAACTTAACCTCTAGTGCAATCATGCTCCTAGATTAACACAATCTAACATGAGCTTATCCTAATGCATCAAGCAAATCACACAAGTCACATCAATACAGTTGCACAGACAACAAACAGACATGAAAGAAAGCAAATCAACAGCTTCCACAGCTTCACGGCAAAGCAATCCTCTGACAGCAGTTCAGTCCTCAGTCTGTAACTGTTCTTCAAGGCTTTCATCTTCAATAGCAAGTATCAACCTGCTTCTTCAAGCTTTCAATACATCAAACACAAGTATCAACTTTTCCTTCTTCTTCAAGCTTCAGCTCTTTATTCAATCTCAATTTGATTTTCTTCACAAGTGTCAACTTGTTCTTATGGGTCTTCAAGCCTCAGCTCCACAGGAAGTCTTCAAACACAGGGAAGTGGAAACCTCTAGCATCTTCAATCTTATAACAAGGAACTCTATCCTCTAGCAAGGGAGAAAGATTCATCTAACAAGAGCAAGGTGTGGATAGTGGTGAGCAAAGTGAAGACCAAAGGTCACCTCTAAGCATTCCATCATCAAGGAAAGGAACCCTCAAAGGTTCTACCACTTTGTGAGGAGCCACTCATTCTACCAAATACGGGATGGGGCCTTAACAATGGGACCTTACATCATAGGGAGGAATGGAAGTGATCAACATCTTCCATGTTTCATGAAGGAAGAAAATCTATTCTA
Source organism: Lathyrus sativus (assembly GCA_963859935.3). Classification (NCBI taxonomy): domain Eukaryota; kingdom Viridiplantae; phylum Streptophyta; class Magnoliopsida; order Fabales; family Fabaceae; genus Lathyrus; species Lathyrus sativus. The sequence goes on along the minus strand of OZ012738.1, from coordinate 238,417,983 downwards.
AGAGATCTCCATAAAAACCCTAATCCTTAACCCTAAACAAACTACACCCAAGGGAGAGAAAACTTCAAGTCCAAGCTCCATCATGCATTCCACAGCAGCCCACACATGTCTTCATCATCACCCAAGAGCAAGGGAAGCCACAACCCTAGTCTAAGGGAACTAATGAAGTCATTCTAGTTGAGTTAGCAAGTTAGGATCACCTAAAACCTAGTACTAAAGTTAATCCTAACTAAAATACTAAAACCAATTGTAAAATCCTACAAAAATAACTATGGGAACCTAAGTCAATCATGACTCTACCATGTTAATTCCAGAGATCAAATCATTCAATAAGCCCTACAATTAAATCCTAAACTATGGGGTACCAAGGTTAAACCCTAAAACTAGAGCACCTAAAGTTCAATACAAAAGCCAGCCCTAAACTTCTTCACAAAAATGTGAGAAAATTACTAGAGGAGCATACATGTCTAAGCGAGCTACACACAAAAAATCAGTCCAAAAATCATCATCAAATGATCACACAAAAATTTACAAGTCAAGGTATCAACTATTATGAGTTATTATCAATTAAAAATACAAAAAATGTAATTAAAATAAAAAAGGGCGTGAATTCCTAATCTTTTAATTCAACAAAATTCTAGATTCAATCATGAATCAGGGGGGGGGGGGGGGGGGGGAACCTGGTCAAATTGGCTAATTTTTCTATTTTTTATGAATTGTTTTCAAACTATATGAAATAACAAAAAAAAATTAAGAAAATACAAGAAATTAATAAATCCTGCATGGTGAATAGCAAATATAACCAATTCATTCCAGGATTTGGGCCCAAACGGTGGGGTGGATAGCAACTGGATCCTTAAGCCCAAAACAACAATTAAATGAAACGTTGCGTTTCACTTCTCAATCTCCCTTCAGAATTTTCTTCAAATCGTGGCCATCTATTCCTAGTCTGAGTCAAAGTCAAGATGCTATCCAACGTCTCACATGCATCGTCCCCAAAATTCAAACATATGGAGGGAATTCCCCAGACGGTGGCCTGAGCTGCAGCGCCACCGTCTTCTCCGGTGAAGTGGTTTCCACAGTTCCTCAATCCATACAATCAAGCACCCTATCTTACTCAATTTTTCTCACTGAATCCAAATCCAATCTCCAAATTCTCTAATTCTCCCTCTAACTTAAAATCCGAACAAAGTTTCAGAAACCACTCAAATCTTGATCATCATGATTCTTAAAATTAATGACACTAATGGAAACTACACTCATTAGAAATTCCACTATCCAAACATGAATAATACTCCAAGAATCATGATAAATCCATCTCAACAGAAATTGCACAACACTTAGCATTGTCTCTAACCGTGTAGTTAACCATCCTAAATCCATCTAGATCATGAATAACACCTAACCACATGAAGGTTTCTACATAACACTGCCTAAATTATGCAAGAAGTTGATATGTACCAACCTGATTTCAGATGAAGAACAATCACACTCCTTACTCGATTCAGCCTCCAATATGATCCAGACTCACTCCAAATCTTCCTCTAAATCTAATGCACACCTCAATTTAGCTTGATTTTCCTTCAAACTCCAAACACGATTTTTGTTTCCACCTCTTATTTTTCACTTGCTTTTTCTGCAACCAGCCTCAATCTTCTCCAAAAAACTTGTTGAATACACTCTAATGGTTATATAGAAGCTAGAGGAATCATCCAGAACCTTCTGTAACCTTCCACATGAGATTTTCAATTTAAATTTCTCCTTCAAAATATCATGTGCAACAGTCGTGTACTTGCTCCAATCTGGTCTGATTTTGCTTGCAATCATCATCTCATGAGATATTGAATTGGTTGGTGGTGATTATTCCCTTGTTTGCAAATCCAATGATCCAAGTTTGATATGTTACTTCATCATGAAGTAACAAAATGGAAGTGCATGAATTTGACCTCAAACCAAATATGTAATATTTCCATTGTTTCTAAAATGCTTTTTCCAATCAATTTGACCTATAATTTTGCCTTGTTTGGACACAAATCAATTTATTTGCATTTTTGGTCATTAAATGCCTTTAATCCTTCCTTTTTCACAACTTCTTGAACCAAGTCCTTCCTTGAGCCATTTAAATGTCTCCTTGATACATGGTCAAGGTTAAAACCCCATTTTGAGAAACTTTCAAGTTGAACAAAAATTCATTTGAGGTGTCTAAGTTGGTGAAAATGGCCTATAACCAAAAATGACCTATAATCATAACTTTTCAAAATACCCTTGACTTGTCAAAGCCATAACTTGAGTTCTACAAATCCTTTCAAGGACTTCTAGTACTCTATGGAAAGCTAAGAGAATAAGGAACAACATTCATGTTGACCAAAAGTTCATAGGAATCATCCCTCTAGGGAAAAAGTGTCATGTAAGTTGGGTAACTTTCAAGCTCCAAATTCACATGCCTCAGATGACTTGTAACTTGTCAAAGCCATAACTTGAGTTTTATAAATCCTATCAAGGACTTCTAGCACTAAAATTAAAGATAAGACCATGCTCTACAACAATCATGTTGGGGTCAAGATGAGATGACAATCACATCTTGAGCTAAATTGTCCTGAAGACAGGGGTCAAACTAGGGGATTTTACACTGTCAAGTCTTAGAAACCCTAGCCTGAAACTTCTCAAACTCTTCAATCATGATGATTTAACCTTGGAATCATCCATATAACATATCAATGTATCAATACATGATCACATGGCTCTTGGATTAGGTCTCAACCTTCTCTAAATCATCAGTTGACTTAGGGTTGACCCAGTCAAACCCTAATTGCACCACTCATGGCTGTGCCTTCTTAATCTTGCACAATGACCTGTATAGGCCTGAATGTGATATTCAAAACTTCCCATGAGCTCTCTCAAGACCTCAAGTCCATCTTCATGGCCTCAGAATCATCTGATGGCTTTCCACAACTCTCAAGTTAGGAGACACACTCTCTTGGTTTCAACCACTATCTCTGGGGATCTTTCAACTTCTCTGACAAGGATATCAACCCTTGAACATATGAACAACCTTCTTAGCTAGCTTCAAAGTCTTGTGTAGCCCTTGATTGGTAATCATACCTCTTGATCTCTTGCGCCCATGTCAATGAAATGCAAATGATAATGCTAATGTGCATGAAATGAAAAATAAGCTAGGTAAAGGAGTGTTGGGCAAATTTTGGGGTGCAACAGCTGCCCCTATTCAAACGGCTTGGACCTGACTGGGTGAGAACTGAACGACTCTAAAACCATCAAGGTACGAGACGGTTGAATACCAACAAACCCGAAAATTTGCCAACTGCACAAGTACACGGTACTCTGATGAGGACAAATCTTCGGAAACTGAAATAATAGCTGCACGACAACTAGCTGGAGAAATACTGATCTGAATCTCCATCAGGATGATTCTATGATTTATCTGATACCATTGCATCCTCAAATCATCAAGCGATCACCAGTTACACGGTGGCTGATGATTCGTAAACTGTACTCCGATTGGTAGGAACATCTTCCAAACTGAGCAGGACAGTTGCACGACAACTCTGCTGGGGGAATTGGTCACACGATAATTGGTGAAGGGTCTAATCTCAAAACTCCGTCAGGATGATCATCTAATTTGGCTGTAGATATTCATCCTCAAGTCATCAAGGGGTCACCAGTTACACGGTAACTAGTAAAGAATGGTTGATCATGCCGTCAGGCATTCTGCGTCATAGCAGAAGAATTCCTCGGGACTCATCATGTCGCTAGGAACTCTTTAACAATCAAGTTAATTATGCCATCGGGCGTTCAAAGAAATTTTCGAGCGTCAGCCGGACTTCGTCAGCGAATCTGAAATAGAATCCTCGCCCAATCATGAACCAAATAGGGATATCCAAATTTGTACCATCAGATATTCCGCATCAGCTGAGGGAACTGCGTTGACATCACAGTTGGACTTCATCAGTGAGTCTTTAAATGGGATCTTTAATCAATCAGGAACCACTAAGGATATACAATCTTTTCCCGTCAGGCACTCCGCGTCAGTTGGGAGAACGACTTCGACATCGCAGCTGGACTTCATCAGTAAGTCTGGGGTTTTGGCACCACTGCCGGACTTCAATCATCAAGTCTTCAAGGGAAGTTTCAACTTCGCTATTCAGAAACCTGCTGGGGATGACACATCTCCGCTGGGGATTCTGGAGAACTATCAAGTAACTCTGCTTCGGGGATCTAGAAATCATTCTGGATGAATCAACTCTGCTGAGGACTACAAGAATCATCTTGGACACATAATTCCATCGGGGACTTCAAGAATCATCTTGAACCAATAGCGCTGCTGAAGATTTTAGGAATCATCCTGAGCAAACACTCTGCCGGGGAACCTAAGCATCAACTTGAGCAACCCTCTCTGGCGACTTCACCGGGGATATTAAGAATCATCTTAAGCAATCAACTTCGATGTGGAATTCAAGAGTCATCTTGAGAAAACCATTCTGCGGAGTAACACCTGCAAAACCAGAACGGTAACGACCAAGCTCATGTTTCGTATGCATGCTTTAACAATGGCGTAATGCTCCACACGGTGGAAATGCTACGCGTTTTTAGGGTAAATGCTATGCAATCATGCCAGATTCTATGACCCCATCAGCAAAATAAATGCTGAAGGGAAAAAGCCTCCTGTCAAGGAGAAAGAACCACTCTGGTGGAGGAAGGAATCATCCCGCCGAGGAGAAGAAGTCTCACCAATCTCAATTGGAATCCGCCTGGGGAAACAAACTCCAGACAACTGCTGCAGGGGAATGAAGTTCTACGAGAACCTGAACCCGCTCAACTGGGCATACGAACCACAACTGCTAAGGAAAATGATGTCAACCGCGGAAATAAACTGCGTGGCCTTCTCGGCTTAAAACTTTCCTGGAGATAACGACTCCGGTGGGGCAACACATCATCAGCTATTCAGTACTCTCTACTAGGGGGAAAACCCATCATAGCCCACACGACTTCCAGGGACTCGCCTCTCTGGGGATTTGCCAGCTCGGCTGGGGTAGAAGGAATCATCCTGCTTACTGGGGAGAGTACAACTCTGTGGGGAATTTCAATTCCGCTGGAGACTTCAGTCTGGATTATCGGAAGCTGCACGCGGGCGAACAGTCTCCTACGCGACACTGCACACTGACCCAGTGCTAGGGAATGAATGCACACTTTAGTGTATGACTCAGCTGGGGAGATGACGTTCCTTCAGGATACATCTGATTGGGGAGAGAATCTTCTTTGCTTGGGAAGACATATCAATGCTCTTGGTCCCATGTTCAGACTCCTTGGGGAGATGCTGCTGAACTTGCCGGGGTAGAAGGAATCATCCTGCTTGGGGACGCAGACGGCGTACTTCCTGGAATAGGCTGTACCTGCAACAACACAAACAAACAGACAAGATACCCTTTTCAAAGGGACCTATCAAGGTTATCATCTTGTGACAATGATCAAGTAATTCATTGTTTCAACAATCAGTGGCCTAGGCCAGTAAGTTTATGTATGCGCATTTTATCAAAAACATCGGCGTTCTTTTTCGCAAACAAAACAGATATATGCTAACAAACAAACAAAATTGCTGAATAGTATATATTTTATTGATGACGAACCCCTGAATGGGTGAAAATGTTTTACAACAGATGCAAGCTCCTGGAATGAGGAAGCTGCGCAAATATAAAAACATAAATATACATCAGTATATACACAAATGTCGGCAATGCGGCTTAGACGAACACCATGAGTTGATCCCTCTATGACCCACACGACTTCGATACTTCTCCGACGCTTCATCTTCAGAAGAGATTGATTCAGATAAATGGCCCTCAGGTCTTCCAAACCACTAAACAATGAAAGTCCACACGCGGAACGCAGTCATTTGCTTTTTCAAATCCCTAACTTTTTCCTGAATCGCCCTTCCGGGTTTTCGATTCACCGGGATACCCTTTTTTGCCAAAGTCGCCCTTCCGGGTTTTCGAATTTGCGGGTGTACATTCTTTTCTTTTATATCCCTAATTTTTTCCTGAACCCTTTTCCTTTTTTATGGTTCGCCGGGATGCCCCATTTTTGCCTAGATATTCTTTTTCTTTCCAGCGGGTCATTCTTTAAGCAAAGTATTTTTTAACTGCGTCCGTGTTCACCGGGGATGCAAAATCTTCACCATCCATCGTGGATAACAACAAGGCTCCTCCCGAGAAGACCTTGCTGACGACGTACGTACCTTCGTAATTGGGAGTCCACTTGCCCCGGTGATCGGAGTGTGGAGGAAGAATCTTCTTCAGGACGAGATCACCCATCTGAAAGCTTCTAGGACACACCTTCTTATCATAAGCTTTCTTCATTCGGCTTTGGTACAGACGACCATATGCAATCGATGCTAACCTCTTCTCGTCCATCAGGCTGAGTTGGTTTAGTCGGTTCTTGATCCATTCTGCCTCATCGAGTTTCACGTCAAACAAAACTCGTAAAGAAGGGATCTCAACTTCTAACGGTAGGACAGCTTCCATACCGTACACCAATGAGAAAGGAGTTTCCCCGGTTGACGTACGTACCATTGTACGATAACTGTACAATGCAAATGGCAACATCTCGTGCCAGTCCTTATAGGTCACAACCATCTTCTATACAATCTTCTTAATGTTCTTATTGGCCGCTTCAACGACGCCATTCATCTTTGGCTGGTAAGGAGATGAGTTGTGGTGTTCAATCTTGAAAATTTGGCACAGCTCCTTCATCATCTTGTTATTCAGATTCGAACCATTATCAGTAATGATCCGTTCGGGAATTCCGTATCGACAGATGATGTCCCTCTTTATGAATTTAGCCACCACCTGCTTAGTCACATTAGCGTATGAGGCTGCCTCCACCCACTTGGTGAAGTAGTCGATGGCTACTAGAATGAAGCGGTGACCGTTAGATGCGGTGGGCTCGATCTTGCCTATCATGTCGATGCCCCACATGGAGAACGGCCACGGGGAGGACATGACATTCAACGGGCACGGCGGTACATGAATCTTATCAGCATAAATCTGGCATTTATGACACCTCTTCACGAATTTAAAGCAATCTGATTCCATCGTCAGCCAGTAATATCCTACTCTCAGGATCTTTCATGTCATAGCATGCCCGCCGGTGTGCGTACCAAATGTGCCTTCATGGACTTCTTCCATGAGCATACTCGCTTCTTTCTCATCTACACATCTGACTAGCACGAGATCGTGGTTTCTTTTATACAAAACTCCATCAGGATTGAGATAAAAATTTCCAGACAACCTCCTCAGAGTTTTCTTATCCTGGGTTGACGCTCTCGCAGGATATTCCTTAGTCATAAGGAAGGTTTGGATGTCATGGAACCATGGCTTGCCGTCGGAGGCTTCCTCGATCGCGAAGACGAATGCAGGTCTATAAAGACGAGAAAGGACGATTCTTGGAGCTTCATTCCAAAAATTGACTTTATACATCGAAGCCAACGTGGCTAAGGCATCAGCCATCTGATTTTCGGCCCTGGGCACATGATGGAGTTCCACTCGATCAAAGAACGGAAGCAGCCTTCTGGCATAGTTCATGTACGACACCAAATTCGATTGACGAGTCTCCCACTCCCCTTTAATCTGGTTAATCACGAGTGTCGAGTCACCATATACATCTAGGTTCTTGATTCTCAAATCAATTGCCTCTTCTAGACCCGTGATGCATGCTTCGTTATTGGTGACCGGAAACGTCAGTCTAGCAATGAACGGGATGTGGGATCCATGGGCAGTCGTGATGATCGCCCCAATGCCACTTCTGTAAGAATTAACCGCCCCGTCAAATATCAATTTCCACTGGGATTCCCTATCTGGCCCCTTGTCGGGCAACGGTTCATCACAATCCTTCACCTTGAGAAACATGATATCCTCATCAGGGAATTCAAATTTCATCGGCTGATAATCTTCAATCGGCTGTTCGGCAAGGTATTCAGACAATACCCTCCCCTTGATGGCCTTCTGGAAAACGTACTGAATGTCATATTCCGTCAACACCATTTGCCATCTGGCAATCCTGCCCGAAAGCGCTTGCTTCTCGAAGACGTACTTGATCGGATCCATCTTCGAAATTAGCATGGTTGTATGGTTGAGCATGTACTGTCGTAAACGTTTGGCAGCCGAGGCTAGTGCACAACACGTCTTCTCCAGCATAAAGTAACGAGATTCACAATCTGTGAACTTTTTACTCAAATAGTAAATGGCATGCTCCTTTCTTCTCGTCTCGTCGTGCTGACCGAGAACACGCCCCATACTATTCTTAAGAAATGTTAAGTACATGATTAAGGGTCTTCCGGCCACTGGGGGTATCAAGACTGGAGGTTCCTGTAGATACTGTTTTATCTTATCAAATGCCTTCTGGCAATCCTCGTTCCAGATAATCGCCTGATCTTTCTTTAATAGTTTGAACATCGGTTCACACGTGGCTGTGAGCTGAGAAATAAACCTTGTAATGTAGTTTATTCTGCCCAGGAAACCACGAACTTCTTTTTTAGTTTTTGGCGCTGGCATTTCTTGTATCGCTTTTATCTTCGCAGGATCAACCTCGATGCCTCTTTCACTCACGATAAACCCCAGTAGTTTTCCAGACCGTACTCCGAAAGTACACTTGTTAGGATTCAGCCTCAACCTGAACCTCCTAAGCCTCTCAAAAAGCTTCAGCAAATTGACCAGATGTCCCTCCTCCGTTTGGGACTTCGCAATCATGTCATCAACATAGACTTCAATCTCATGATGAATCATGTCATGAAACAAAGTAACCATTGCTCGTTGGTAAGTGGCCCCTGTGTTCTTCAGACTGAAAGGCATTACCTTGTATCAAAACATTCCCCATGGTGTAATAAACATAGTTTTCTCCATGTCCTCCGGCGCCATCTTGATCTAATTGTAGCCGGAGAAGCCATCCATGAACGAAAATACGGAGAACTGAGCTGTATTGTCGACCAACACATCAATATGAGGGAGCGGGAAATTATCTTTAGGGCTCACCCTATTCAAATCCCGATAATTGATACACATTCGCACCTTACCGTCCTTCTTCGGTACAAGCACTATGTTGGCGACCCACGGAGGGTAAGTGGTAACCGCTAAGAAGCCAGCATCAGGCTGCTTTTGCACTTCTTCTTTGATCTTAACGGCAATATCTGGTCGTGTCCTCCTAAGCTTCTGCTTAACGGGAGGACAATCTTCTCGCAGCGGCAAGTGATGGACCACGATGTCAGTGTCAAGTCTGGGCATATCTTCGTATGACCAAGCAAAGATGTCACTATACTCTCTCAGCATCTCGACCAATCTCTGCTTGACATCACTCTGCAATGCAGCCCATATCCTGACTAGTTCTTCAGAACCCAGATTCACAATCTCAATCTCTTCCTCGTGAGGCAGAATAACTTTCTCTTCTTGTTTCAACAAGCGGACCAACTCTTTGGGAAGGTCTTCGTCTTCATCAATCTCTTCTTCAGCTTAATATATCGGGCAATCAATGTCGAAATGAGTCGTAGAAGGTCCAGAGTCGATGTCATCTGCTATGTGGATCCTGCAAAATCAAGGGTTAAGCTTAAAACAAGGATATGCAGGTTAGCACAAACCCTATCACCATTTTATTGTTTTTTAAAACAAATATAAAACAAGAATAACAGAGATCACAACATTTGAATGCAAAGAAAAACGCCTTTTGATTTATTGGTAAAATGCATGTACATAATCAAACAAGGCCCTAACAATAAAACCGCTATGCCCCGAGTAGGACATAGGGTTGTACAATAACTGGAGAAAGTAAATCATTACTCTTTGCCTGTCACTTGGATGATATCCCTGATGGACCAGTTTTCGAGGCTCTGGCCTGGTTTGCTTGGCTGGATCCAAGAGTCTAGGTCGCAATCGCTGTCTTCGCCGTCTTCAGACACTGCGTTAACACTTTCAAATATCACCCCGCCACTGGTAAACTGGATCGGCCCTTTACCTCGCGACGCACGGTGAGAAGAGGAGGCTTCAGCCGCAGGAGAGTATCTTAACCCAAACTTGTCCTGTTTGTTAGGTATTTCTAGAACTTGCCCCCAGCCTGGGGTAGATCCGGCTTGAACAACGGCCCGGGCTTCCTTGAAGGAAGAGAGAGTCATCTCTGGTTTTTCAGTCATTACTGGCGCCACGTCCTTGACCTTAACAGCTTCGAATACCTGACATAGGGTTTCGTGTATTTCCCCATCCATCTCAACATATTTGAAGAATGACAAATGGCTCACCATTATGTCTTCCTCGCCACATACAGTCACGATGCTGCCTCCGACAACATACTTGAGTTTCTGGTGCAACGTGGAGGTCACGACACCAGCAGAATGGATCCATGGCCGGCCTAAGAGACAGCTGTAGGCAGGCATGATGTCCATGATGTAAAAGACTGTGTCGAAAGTTTCCGGCCCAACTTGGATTGGCAGCGTTACCTCTCCAAAGACATGACGCTTGGTTCCATTGAAAGCCTTCACAACCAGATCACTGGGTGTGCAAATCAATCCTCTAGTATCTAACTTCATCAAGGCTTTCTTCGGAAGGACATTGAGCGATGACCCAGTGTCCACCAACACGTGAGCCATAACTGTTCCCTTACACTCTATCGAGATGTGCAGGGTGCTGTTGTGGTTTCTTCCCTTCGGCGTCAGCTCCAGGTCAGTGAACCCTAACCCGTTTCCAGCGTTCACGTGGGCTACTACCCCTTCCAACTGGTTGACCGAGATCTCCTACGGTACATACATGGCATTCAAAACCTTTAACAGCGCGTTGCGATGTGACTCCGAACACAACAACAAATTCAAGATGGAAATTTTCGAGGGTGTTTGATGAATATGGTCAATGATCTTGTAATCACTCTTCTTGATCAACCTCATGAACTCTTCAGCGTCCTTTACAAGTAAGTCCTTCTCTACCCCACGAGGGGTTTCCTCAACGACTTTACTCTTTCCCTTATCAGTTTCCTCAGCTTTGTCTGCTTTGTCCGCCACAACCTCAGGTGGAGCAAATACTCTTCTGCTGCGCATGATTCCGCCAATTCCCACTAGGTTATCCATCGACTGCCCAGATGGTTGTAGTTCCAACTTTTATCCGTTACAGTAGATGTCTGCCCCATAGTGCCATGGGACAACATTGGTGCTTTCAAAAGGTATTGGCCCAGCTTTGGTGATGGTAATTGTGGGCGGCCTGAGTGCAGAAATGGTTATCGTCTGGCGAGGGATGGTGATGGTGGCAACCTCATCATCCTGCTTCAGCATTACCTCTCCATATCTACTTTCGTCCCTTCGGCTAAACTGCAAGATTCCTTCGGCATCAGACTCTGAATCCCCACTATCAACTGTTCACATCCATCAGGACGAGTCGCACAACCCATACACAATTCTCCACAGCCTGGAAAGAAGCCTCTCTTCATCAGCTTGGCTTTAACGAAGCTAAGCGGTGTCTTCAGATCCTTGACATCAGTCAATAAATCTAAGTTCTCGTCTTCAATAATGGCATTCACCCCACCTCCCCCATGATTCGGCATAGGGTTCTTTGTGACATTCGACACATTATCTAAGAAATTGATGATCTTAGCATCCACCATATCTTGCACCTTGTGCTTGAAGGCTTTGCAGTTTTCTATCGTGTGGTCGGGTGCCCCTGAGTGAAAATCACATGTTGCTTTCGCATCATAACCTGGCGGAGGTGCCCCTGTCAAGGGAGCCAGGGTTCTTTTCTGAACTAGTTGTAACTGAAACAAAGTTTGTAATAGCTGAGCATAAGACATGGGCGACGTCTCAAGGTGACGACTTGATAGAGGTGCCCTGTTCTGATACTTTCTGTACCTTTGCTGATTTGGCTGCTGCTACGGCGGCTGCTACTGTGGCTGGGGTTGTTGGACAGCAGGGATGGTTATGCTAGCCACCTGTTGGCGTTGGCCCTTACCTTTCCTTCGAGCGTTAGACACAGCGCTCGTCTCTCCTTCACGCCTTTTGTTACCATATGGTTTCTTTCCTCCTCCAGCTGAGGATAGATCACCCCCTTGAATTTTCCCCAACTTGATCCCATTTTCAACGTGCTCGCCCGTAATGATGAGATCAGAGAAACTCCCTGACATACCGCTGACCAATTTCTTGTAATAAACCCCTGGGGGGGTGGCTGCAAACATCTCAACAAGCTCTCGTTCAACCATCTGCGGCTAAACTCTAGCTGCTAATTCACACCATCGCTGGGCGTATTCTTTGAACCCTTCGTTCTTCCTCTGTGACAAGTTCTGCAGTTGAACCCGGTTCGGAGCCAAGTCACTGTTATACTGATAATGGTGCACGAACGCCTCAGCAAGTTCCTTCCACGTGCGCACACTGGTGGGTTCCAAACTCATGTAACATTCCAAGGATGGCCCAGACAAGCTATCCTGAAAGAAGTGCATCAGCAGTTTCTCGTCTTCAGAGTGAGCGGACATCTTTCGGTAGTATGACCTTAAGTGGACACGAGGGCAAGTGGTGCCCTTGTACTTCTCAAAGTCGGGTACCTTGAATTTAGGAGGCACCTTGAAATCAGAAATCAATCCCAACTTAGTCATGTCGACCCCCATAGTGTTCAGGTTCTCGAAATTCCTCATTTTGTCCTCGAGTGCCTTAAACCTCAGATGTGCTTCAGCAGTCAGTTCTCCTTCAGCGCTCCTCTGTGAGAAAAAATCTTCTTGACGATCTTCTAGCCATGGCTGAGGCCCATACAGATTTCCAGCGCCTGTGTTACCATTGCCTAATCCAGCATTGCCATTAGCTTCAAAATTCCCATTACCGACGCCAGTCGTATTACCATTGAGCCCGATGTTAGTCATCACATTGCCGTTGCCACTTCCATTCCCCCCGGTCATGGGGATGCCGTTCTGAGGAGTTTTAACAGGTGGAGGGGTTGGAACGCTCCCACCATGAAGTACACCGTTGCTGTCAACCCTTGATATCAGAGGCTGGACCAATGTTCTGAGCTAGTCTTGGCCGTTGGCAACCACTTGCATGAGCTCCATGAAGAAGTCCATCCTCTCTCAGAGTTCCTGGACGTCAGTCTGCACTTGTTCCATTGCTCTAGCTTGATTTGCTCTGGTCGGATAGCGGTGGATCAGTCTTCGATCAATCCTGGAACAACCTGCATACACAAAGGGTTAGAGGAAAAAACGACAAGGTGCTCGTTATGCAAATGCAAACGTGTGTCTGTGCCTTGGGGAGATTCCCCCCCGATCCTAGTTTCCGAGACAAATAAAGTCTATGATCCAATCATGGAAAAGAAATCCTCATATATTCATCTGAAAAGCCTGCTCGGGTAGCGTACAACTGTAGTTACATACAACTGAAGCAATAAGGCATGACCCCAACCAACAGACCTGGCGGTGATCAGCATATCAATGCATAAAATGTACAAAAAGAGATACAAAAGATCAGGCGCAGCCACGGGCACGAAAATCTTCTATCAACTTCTTTGTAGCGGGGTGATCTGACTGAGCAAGCAAACCCCGGGCCAGCAGGTCCCTCTGCCTGATGGACTCTGGGAGGTTCTCGGTAACGCTCCTAGAAATACCTTCTTCAGAATGGTTCTCGAATCTTCTCCTTTTAGCATCAGCTCGGAGTTGAGAATCTTGCAAATCCGCCTCGGCCTCAGCCAATCTATATTGGACGTCTTGTCGCAGGGAGGCTTCAGCCTCTGTACTCTCATCTTTCACCATAATCTGAGCTTCTAGCTCGGCTACTCACTGCTTCAGCTTTTCTTCCCGCTCTTTGTACTTGGCTATGGTGCTGCTCCAAACCCTCTCGTATTGGGTTAGCTTCCGGTACACTCTGTCCAGGTCCTGTTTCTTGGTTGTCAACACGCCATGTACTGACTTCAGGTCCAGCCCCAGACGTTCCCTAGCATCAGTTTCTTTGGTCACGTTGGAGCCTAGACGGTTGATCATCTCGGTCTGCTTCTTGCAGGTATAAACGGCTTCACTTTTCTCTTTCCAAAGTTGAGCGATCTCTTTCTCCAACTCTTCGTTGGCTTTTCGTAGCTCTTCCTTCTCTTGGAGTACCTGGTTGAATTTCTGAATATCAACTGTAGTAGGCTCTTTGTGCACGGGAGCACACAATGGTTCCACAGCAGGAAACGGCATTAGAAACTTGGCGGCTCTTTCTCGAACCCAAGTCACGTACGGATCAAAGGCCTTGTTGTTGCTTTTTCCCAGCAAGACTTTCCCCTTCCGGTGAATTTTTCTCCAAGCATTCTGCACCTTGATCAAAGTGTCGCCTTCAAGCAACCATGTGAGATACAGAGATTCCTGTATTTCTTCCTCTTCAGGAGGACCTCGTAGTGCATACCCAAACTGTCGTACCAGCAGAGAGGGATTGTAGTTGATACATCCATTCCTTCCGACCAAGGAGACGTTTGGAAAGCCACAACAGCTATGTACAATATCCTTGCCCAGCAGATCTTTATCAAACCAGATGATATCGTCAGCAGTCAAACCCATCAAACGTGCAAACCAAGGCGAAGGCTCAGTAGAATCAATGAATGGCCCTGACTTAGGAAGATGGCTAGCAAACCATTTATACAGTAAAGGAGCACAACATGCCACGTTCTTCCCATTTCTGTTTTCGTTCATGTTGTGAACTGAATGGTAGACGTCTCCGAGGAGAGTGGGCACTAGATTCCCAGAGGCAAATATGTGGCAAGCATCCATGCTTATGAAGTCCGGGTGACTTGGGAATAGCACGATCCCATAGATACAGAGGGCTAAGAAGGCATTGAACACATCCCAGCGATCCTTCTCGGCAAACTTTCGGGCTTTTTCCATCAGGAAAGGCAAAGGGAAACCATGAACTCCAATCTTTCTGGATACCATCCCTTCCAATTCATACTCATCTACATGCAGAGCATCAGTCAGCTTACTCAATTTGGGTTCACCCTCAATACGGTAGTAAGGCATTTGATTCATCAACTGCACCCCTAATAGGTCAGAGTACTCTTCCAGGGTCGGGGCGAGGACATAGTCTGGAAACACAAAGCATCTGAGCTATGGGTCATAAAACTGCAGCAGGGCATAGAGGCCATTCACCTCGTACGTAGGAAGCTTATACACAATACCCAGAAGTCTCCCATAACTCTTTCTGAAACTCTCCATCACTGTCTTGTCAGCCAGAGAAATTAAAGCTCGCAATTCTCGGATGTCAGGTGTTGGTAGATTGTAAGCCACAGTCTTCTTCAGAGATGCCATATCTGCCGCGAGGATCAAGATCACTAGAACCAGGGGAGAAATATGCACCTGCAACACAGACACACGTTAATGACATGGAAATGAGGATGCAAACAAATGTAAAATGCAATCATGCAGCAGGTGATCAGGATGACTGTGCTGTTGAGGAGATGAAGGCTCTGTATCAACAACCACAACACTGCTCTGTCAAGAACAACCATATCTTTGATGAGAAGAAACCCCTGATATCGGACCATAACTCTGCTCTGTCAAGAACACACACATCTGATGAGAAGAAACCCCTGATATGAGACCATAACTCTGCTCTGTCAAGAACACACGTATCTGATGATGGAACCCTCTGATACTAACAAAACTGATTCACTGTTAAGAAAACCAGGTAGTCTGAAGGTTAAGGTTTCCTGCAACAAACCCGACCCTGCTCACAGGTATGGACCTAATCACGGAAAAGGTTCGGCATCCTAAGCGGTCATCAGCGTCACAGACTTTCAAGAACGATGATACGATACCCA
The DNA here is from genome assembly GCA_963859935.3 of Lathyrus sativus. Taxonomy (NCBI): domain Eukaryota; kingdom Viridiplantae; phylum Streptophyta; class Magnoliopsida; order Fabales; family Fabaceae; genus Lathyrus; species Lathyrus sativus. Next base: position 238,402,186 of record OZ012738.1, on the reverse strand, counting down.
GAAGGTGTGGCATCATCATCTCTTGAAGCGGCCTCACTTAGATGAATTCTAAATGATCGGTTCCCAGAGTCGACAATCCTCAGATCCGACAACCCCTCGAGTCCAAAGGACCAATAGGAAGCCATCAAAGAGAACCTCGTTTGAGTGTGGATTACGTGGGAACAGTTGCAAGCAAAGCAAGCACGTCCTCCACTAACCCACTCTAATACTATGTAGCTCTCAAGCCTGGGTCTGGCTTCTCACTCATCAGAATACCCCTCCCACAATAATGTAGATAATCATATCATGCTGAAAATAAAGTATGGGAAATAAAGTGCGATAAATAAACACAACCCAACAAGTAATCATACAAGCGCTAGGATTGACTCTCGTATGGGACGTTGGATCCCCAGACAGACTCGCATAAGGGACGTTGGATCCCTAGAAACTATCAAGAGTCCCCAGTAGAGTCGCCAGCTGTCGCTACCGCGAAAATAAGGTGCCGGCAAAACAGAATAGTCGCCACCTTTCGTTATTTATTCCTCAGAACGGGAAAGGAAACGATCGGAAAAACCTGACGAAAAGGTATAAGACAAGTTCATCGCAACCATTGTCTGGGTTCGGGAGTCGGTTACGCAAGGGGAAGGTATTAGCACCCCTCACGTCCATCGTACTCTATGGGATCCACACTTGTTGTGTTTATCTGACGGGTTGGTTTACTATCTACCTATCAAGACTGGTCTGAAAAAGAAAACAAAAATGACTCGGCAAAGCGTTGCACTTTATGCCTACGTATTCTCATCAAAGAATGAGAAATCAGAGTCAACGTAGTTCGACTAACTACGGGATACGGGGAAGGTGGCTCGCTAATACATCAGTATTGTGCCTACGTACTCTCAACAAATATGAGAGATCAGAGCTTACGTAGTTCGGGATAATACAGATTACAGGAATTCAGATTCATCTATTTTTTCGAGTAGGGTTAACAAACAGTTCCAGCAGTTTGGTGTATGCAGCTCGACCCTTGGAGACTTATACGTTACCGTTTGCGGTAGAACTGGGAGTTAATGACACTCTTTTCTTCAGAAAAAGCTTCCTTTGAATTATGGGCCCACGAGGCAAAAAGGTTTGAAGTTCGTTTTCTGTCTTTTACGGAAGAACTGTTTTTTAGTTGTCTGTAGTTCGTACAACACTAGAGACTATGACTCGGGAACGAATGTGTCGCATATCGTCCAAAGGACGTATACTAAACATTCTAGACAATTGAGAGGAGGCCGCTCAATTATCATTACCCAAGTAGCTTAAGGTTCGTAACGCGCTTATACTAACTTGCCTTTATTACGTTTTTTACTGTTTGTTTGAGATGAGAAGAGAGAACAGGCTCAACTAAGGGGAGACTATCAAGTCCTAATGTTTTCATGCCAAGGATTCATCCTATGGTTGAGGTTTGAAACAGGGAACTCCTAGAAGTTATCATGCATAAACCTAAAGTTATAATCATCACTTCCTTATCAAAGGAAGTAAGATTCCTAGGGGATCATGGCAATGATAAACAGAAACAGATAAAGCATCAGCTTAAACAGTAAACAGTAAACTACTGTAAAATGCATGCAATGCAAATGAGGGAGGAAATGTATGTGGGGAATCAGCCTCCACAAGCTCATCTCAACCTCAAGCCAGATATGAATAACTGCAATCATACAGAAAAATGAAATGCCATCAAGCAAAACACAAACTACATAGGCAAGGGAGCAGGGCTCTACCGAATACCCGCAAGCAAAGCCATACAGTAAAAATACAAGCAGAGGGAGAAACTCAACCTATAGTGCAATCATGCTCCTAGATTAACACAATCTAACATGAGCTTATCCTAATGCATCAAGCAAATCACACAAGTTACATCAATACAGTTGCACAGACAGGTGTCGCTTCCGCGAAAATAAGGTGCCGACAAAACAGAAGAGTCGCCACCTTTCGTTATTTATCCCTCGGAACGGGAAAGGAAACGATCGGAAAAACCTGACGAAAAGGTATAAGACAAGGTCGTCGCAACCGTTGTCTGGGTTCGGGAGTCGGTTACGCAAGGGGAAGGTATTAGCACCCCTCACGTCCGCCGTACTCGACGAGATCCATGCTTGTTGTGTTTACTGGACGAGTTGGTTTATCTATCTACCTATCAAGGCTGGCTTAAAAGAAAAGAAAATGACTCGGCAAAGCGTCACGCTTTATGCCTACGTATTCTCATCAGAGAATGAGAAATTAGAGTCAACGTAGTTCGACCAACTACTGGTTACGGGGAAGGTGGCTCGCCAATACATCGGTATTGTGCCTACGTACTCTCAACAGGTATGAGAGATCAGAGCTTACGTAGTTCGGGATACTACGCATTACGGGGATTCAGATTCATCTGTTTTATCGAGTAGGGTTAAACAGCAGTTCCAGCAGTTAGGGACAAAGCCTGTTTGTGTTGGCGCTGAGGTTTAACGACACTCTTTTCTTCAAAAAAGCTTTCCTTTGACTTATGGGCCCATAGGGTAAAAAGGTTTGTAGTTTGTTTTATGTCTTTTACGAAAGAAGTGTTTTTTATTGTGTTTGCAATTTCAATCGCACTAAAGACTATGACCTGAGAGTGAATGCATCGCATGTCACCCAAAGGGTGCCATACTAAACATCCAGACTGTTGGAAAGAAACTCTCCAACAATCCTTTCTCAGATAGCTTAAGGCTCGTAACGTACGAAAGAAATCATTCATGATTACTGTATCTTAAGCTGTTTTAAGATGAGAAGAGAACAGGCTCAACTACGGGGAGACTATCAAGTCCTACTGTTGTCATGCCAAGGATTCATCCTACGGTTGAAGTTTGAAATAGGGAACTCCTAGAAGTTATCATGCATAGGTTTCAACCTAAAGTTCTATCATCACTTCCTTATCAAAGGAAATGAGAGTCCTAAGGGATCATATCAATGATACACAGAAACAGATAAAGCATCAGCTTAAACAGTAAACAGTAATACAGTAAACGACTGTAAAATGCATGCAATGCAAGTGAGGGAGGAAATATGTGTGGGGCATCAGCCTCCACATGCTCATCTCAACCTCAAGCTAGAATGAATAACAGTAATCATACTGAAAAATAAAATGCTATCAAGCAAAATATGAGTGACTGAAATCATACAGAGGAAATAAAATCATGCTACCAAGCAAAATAAACCACATAGGCAAGGGAGCTGGGCTCTACCGAATACCCGCAAGCAAAGCCATACAGTAACAATACAAACAGAGGGAGCAACTCAACCTCTAGTGCAATCATGCTCCTAGCTTAAAGTCTAGATATGAACTTATTCAAATGCATCAAGCAAGTCAAACAAGGCACACCCATACAGAAAAGAAAACAGACAAGAAAGTAGATCAACTCCTCTCTCAACTCCAAGCCTCAGCTCTTCAAACAGCAACTCAGTCTTCAGACCTCCATCACTCTTGACAAATATCAATTTGCTTCTCCAGGTCTCAACCCATCAACATAAGTTTCAACTTATCTTCTTCTTCAAGCTTCAGCTCCTTAATCAATTCCACCTTCAGGCTTCACTTTCACCACAAGTATCAACTTGATTCCTTCAGGATCTCCAAGCTTCAAAGTAAGTATCAACTTATCCTTTGTTCCTCAAGCTTCAGCTCTACACTCAATCCTAATTGAATCCTCTTCATAAGTGTTAACTCACTCTTCAAGCCCTCAAGCTCTCCTACTTCACCAGTCTCAACTTGGTCTTCTCCTCCTACAAGCTTCAGCTTCTCAGAGTAGTCTTTAATCATTTGGAAGTGTCAACTTCATCCTTCAATTCTTTCTCAAGCCTCAGCTCTTCATTCAGTCTTTACTGGATCTTCATTGGGTCTTCACCTTCACTCTCAAGCCCAACATCTCTCAAGATACTCAAACTAGGAGAAATCACTTAACTGGATAAGCTAGGATATTAAACTGCTTATTGACCACCAAAGGTGACCTATAAGGGTTCAACATCAAAAGAATGGTTCCCTCAAAAGTTCTACTTCCTAGGTACAATCACTTATCCCTCCAAAGGAGAGAGGTGAATACCATGGAAGGACCTTGAATCATGGGGAAGAATGGAGGTGAAAGGTACCATCCATGTTTAAGAAAGGAATCAACTAAGTCTAAGTTCTTCCTAATCCCTAACCCTAAAACAACAACAAAACAAATAAGGCTTCAAGCTCTCAAGCTCTTTCTTCAATCCTCAAGTCTTCTACTATGCTCCTCCATGCTCCTCAAAGCAAGACCAAGCCCACCAAGCCAAGCAAAAGCCCCCACAAAGCAAGGCAAACAAAATGCAAGCCCACAATGGCAACACAAACAACAATCAACTACCAAAATCAATTAAACATAGTATACTATTATATTAAAATCTAATATAATTTCTAGGGGATCCTATATACCTACCCTCAATACCCTATATGTCCCAATATCTAACTTGACCTAGATACCCATAATTCTAGTGTTATTGTGGACCTATGTTAAGGATTGACCTAAATCTACACAACCTAAAGTCATCTAATCAAAACTAATCAAAAATTAATCACAAAGTTATGGATTAAATCCAGAGGCGAGCTAAAGTCCTAATCTAACTATCCTAAAAAGAATGGCCTAAAAATATGAAGGGAACTAGCTAAACAAAATTCTACAAATCTATGCATCAACATAAAATGAATTAAAAAGCTATTAAAAGAGAAAATACACAAAAAATATTAAAAATGCATGAAATGCAAATATTTTGATTTTATAATTTTCTAGACATTAACATGAAATAGGAGAAAAAATCCCCATGCAAAAATCATCATTTTTCTATTTAATATGATTTTTCAAAGATTAAAGAAAAATGGGGAAAAAGAAAATAAAATATGAAAACATTGGTGCAGATAGCAATGCCTTCGGCGGCTAGGAAGGTGGCTACAAAGATCTGCACAAGCTCACGTTCAACCATCGGCGGCTGAACCATGGCTGCCAACTCACGCCACCGCTGGGCGTATTCCTTAAACCCTTCATTGTTCCTCTACGACAGATTCTGTAGCTGGACTCGGTTCGGGGCTAAGTCGCTATTGTATTGGTAGTGGTGCACAAATGCTTCAGCAAGATCCTTCCATGTGCGCACACTAGTAGGCTCCAGACTCATGTACCACTCAAGGGATGGCCCGGAAAGACTGTCTTGAAAGAAGTGCATCAGCAACTTCTCGTCCTCAGAATGAGCAGACATTTTTCTGTAGTACAATCTCAGGTGGACGCGAGGGCAAGTGGTGCCCTTATATTTTTCAAAGTCAGGTACTTTGAACTTGGGAGGCACCTTGAAATTAGCAATTAATCCCAACTTGGACATATCAATGCCCAAAGTATTCTGATTCTCGATATCTCTCATCTTATCTTCAAGTGCCTTGAATCTAAGTCGTGCTTCAGCATTCAGCTCCCCTTCAGCACCTCTCTGAGAGAACACATCGTCCTGACGATCCTCTAGCCATGGCTGAGGCCTAAACAGATTCCCGACGCCTGCATTGCCGTTGCCCAGCCCGACATTGACATTAGCTCCCAGACTCCCATTACCGACGCCCGTCGTATTGAGTCCCATGTTGGCCATCACATTGCCGTTGGCACTGCTGTTTCCCCCGGTCACGGGGACGCCATTCTGCGGAGTTTCAACTGGCGGAGGAGTAGGAACAGTCCCCCCATGAAGTACGCCATTGCTATCAACCCTTGAAATCAGAGGCTGAACCAAGGTTCTGAGCTGATCCTGGCCATTGGCGACCGCTTGCATGAGCTCCATGAAGCGATCCATTCTTTCGCGGAGTTCTTGAACATCAGTTTGCACTTGCTCCATGATTCTGGTTTGATTAGCTCTAGTCGGATAACGGTGAATAGGTCTCTGATCAATCCCGGAACCACCTGAAACAACCTGGAAACACAAAAGGGTTAGGAAAAACAACAAAGTGCTCGTTATGCAAATGCTTCATGCAAATGCAAACGTGTGTCTGTGTGTTAGGGAGATCTCCCCCAATCCTAGTGCCTGAGTGCCAGTGCTGATAATAAGAAGAAGTCTGAGTCCAATCATGGAAATAACAATCTCATATATAAAGAAAGCCCATCAAAATAGTACACAACATCAGCGAGTACAAAATGAATCAACAGCGTGACCACAGCCAACAAACCTGGTGATGGTCAGCATACAACAATGATCAAAACAAAAGGAATACAAATAGTCAAGTACGGCCACGGGCGCGATACTCTTCTAACAACTCCTTCGTTTCTGGATGATCAGGCAGAGTGAGTAACCCTTCGACGAGTAGTTCCCTCTGCACAATGGTATACTGAAGACCTTCGACTAAACCTTCCCATGCTCCTTCACCGAAATAATCTTCTAGCTTCCGTTTCTTGGACTCAAACGTCAGTTTGCACTCCTTCAGGTTAGCGAGAGCCCTGTTGAGCTGGCCTTCGGCGGCGTATCTGCGAGCGGTTTCTTCATCAAACCTCTTCTCACTGTCCTTCATCTGGGCTTCCAGCTTGGAGATCTGTAGCATCAGCTTATCCTCCCGCTCTTTCCTGGTGGCCAGGGAAGCCTTCCAGTGCTGGTTGAACTTGGATATCCTCCGATACGCTTCGTCCAAGTGCTGCTTCTTCGTAGGCAGTACGTCGTTGACGACTTTGAAGTCTTGACCCATGCGTTCACGCTCAGCTATCTGCTTAGTCAGGTCTGTCCCTAGCCGGTTCACCAGCTTTGTTTGCCTTTTGAAAGAATGAACGACTTTGTTCCTCTCGCTTCTGAGTTGAACCAATTCTTTCTCCAGTTCCTCATTTGCCCTCTTCAATTCATCTCGCTCAGCTAACACCTGATTATGTTGCTCAATGGGCACGGTAGTAGGCTCTTCAATCACTGGAGGGCTTTCCGGCTTGGCATGAGGAAACGGCATCCCTATGGCATCTGCTCTGGCTCTGACCCAAGTCACATACGGAGGGTAGGCTTGATTGTTGCTTCTCCCCAGCAATGGCTTTCCCCTCTTACTGATACCATTCCATGCACGTTGAAGCTTGGATAACAGATCCCCCTCTAGAAGACCAGTGAGGTACAGAGATTCCTGCACCTCTTCATCCTTCGGCGGAGCTCTCAAAGCATACGCGAACTGTCAGACCAGCAAAGACGGATTATAGTTTATGCAGCCCTTCCTGCCTATCAGAGGCACGTTTGGAAACGCACTGCAGCTGAAGATAATCTCGGTACCCAACCTATCTCTGTCAAACCAGTCAATATCCTCCGCAGATAGACCCATCAGACGCTCAGACCACTCAGTTGTGGCTGCAGACGAAACAAAAGGACCCCTCTTGGGCAGATGACTATCAAGCCATTTATAAAGCAAGGGTACACAGCATGAGACATTCTTGCCCCTCCTGTTCTCGTTTTTGTAGTGGACGGAATAGTAGACATCTCCTATCAAGGTAGGGACTGGATTCCCTGATGCGAAGATATGAAATGCATCGAAGTCTACAAAATCGGGCATATTGGGGTACAGAATGATGCCATATATGCACAGGGCGAGAATGGCGTTGAACGCGACCCAACATCCGTCCTTGGCGCACTGCTGAGCCTTTCCCACTAAAAACTGCAAGGAGAAACTAGGAACCTTGTTCCAACTAGACAATACCAACTCGGAGGCATCCAAATGAAGTGAAGGAGCTAAACCAGCCAGATCAGGCTCAGCATCCATATGAACAAAAGGCATTTGCCTCTTGATAGGCACACCTAGAAAATCAGCATATTCCTCTAGCGTGGGCGCGAGAACAAAATCCAGGAAAGTAAAGCATCTCAACGGAGGGTCGTAGAACTGCAGCAGAGCGTGCAACCCATTCAACTCGAACGCAGAAGGTTTACGAACCAAACTGAGCAATTTGCCGTAAGATTTTCTGAACTCATCCCTTACAGAATCATCTGCTAAAGCAATCAAACCAGTCAGCCGTACCACATCAGGGGCAGGGAACTTGTAAGCCACGGTCTTCCTCAAAGAACCCATAACAATACAATAGGAGGCAAGAAATCCTGGATCGGAGAAAACGGTACCTGCAACACAGACACACGTTAATGAAATGCAAATGAGTATGTAAAATGCAATCATGCAGCAGGAGATCAAGGCAACTGTGCTGTGGAGATTCTGTATCAACAAAACCATAATCCTGCTCTATCAAGAACAACCACTATATCTAATAAGAAGAAAACCTTGGTATTGGACCACAAATCTGCTCTGTCAAGAACAACCATCTGATAGGGCCATATACATAGGACCATAATTCTGCTCTGTCAAGAACAAACATCTGGTAATAAGGACCTCTGACCAAAAAGCCTGCTCTGTCAAGAACAAACGACTGATGACCAAAACTCTGCTCTATCAAGGACAAACATTTGATAATGAGATCCTCAGACCCCAGTCATAAACCTGCTCTGTCAAGAACAAATACACATCTGATGATAAGATCCTCTGATCCCAATCAAGAACCTGCTCTGTCAAGAACAAATACACATCTGATGATAAGATCCTCTGATCCCAATCAAAAACCTGCTATGTCAAGAACAAATATACATCTGTAGATGAGAACCTCAAATCCCAACAAAACTGATCCACTATCAAGAAAACCAGGTGATCTGAAGGTCAAAGCTTCCTGCAATAAACCCAACCCTGCTCACAGGTATGGACCTAAACTGACTCGAGTTCGGCATCCTATGCGTTCATCAGCGTCACAGACATTCAAGAGGGGCGATACGATACCCATAAGGTGTGGCATCGCCAGCTCATGAAGCGGCCTCACTCGGCTGAATCACAAATGATCGGTCCCCAGAGTCGACAATCCTCCAAACCAGCAACCGTCTCAACCCAAAGGGTTGAAAGAGAAGCCAACTGGGAGAACCTCGTCTGAGCGTGGATTTCATGAGACACTAGTGCCTGCAAAGCAAGCACGCGCCCACTAATTTCCACAACTAATGCTATGTTCACTCAAGCCTGGGTCTGGCTTCTCACTCATCAGAATGCCCCTCCCACAACAACACAGATAATCATATCATACTGAAAATAAAGTGCGGGAAATAAAATGCGGTAAATAAACACAACCCAACAAGTAATCATACAAGCGCTAGGACTGACTCGCGTGGGGAACCGGAGAACCAGAGACTCTGGGTTCGGTCCCCAGCAGAGTCGCCAGCTGTCGCTTCCGCGAAAATATGGTGCCGGCAAAACAGAAGAGTCGCCACCTTTCGTTATTTATCCCTCGGAACGGGAAAGGAAACGATCGGAAAAACCTGACGAAAAGGTATAAGACAAGGTCGTCACAACCGTTGTCTGGGTTCGGGAGTCGGTTACGCAAGTGGAACATATTAGCACCCCTCACATCCATCGTACTCGACGGGATCCATGCTTGTTGTGTTTACTGGACGAGTTGGTTTATCTATCTACCTATCAAGGCTGGCTTAAAAGAAAAGAAAATGACTCGGCAAAGCGTCGCGCTTTATGCCTACGTATTCTCATCAGAGAATGAGAAATCAGAGTCAACGTAGTTCGACCAACTACTGGTTACGGGGAAGGTGGCTCGCCAATACATCGGTATTGTGCCTACGTACTCTCAACAGGTAAGAGAGATCAGAGCTTACGTAGTTCGGGATACTACGCATTACGGGGATTCAGATTCATCTGTTTTATCGAGTAGGGTTAAACAGCAGTTCCAGCAGTTAGGGACAAAGCCTGTTTGCGTTGGTGCTGAGGTTTAACGACACTCTTTTCTTCAGAAAAGCTTTCCTTTGACTTATGGGCCCACGGGGCAAAAAGGTTTGAAGTTTGTTTTTTGTCTTTTAAGAAAGAAGTGTTTTTTATTGTGTTTGCAATTTCAATCGCACTAAAGACTATGACCTGAGAGTGAATGTGTCACATGTCACCCAAAGGGTGCCATACTAAACATCCAGACTGTTGGAAAGAAACTCTCCAACAATCCTTTCTCAGATAGCTTAAGGCTCGTAACGTACGAAAGAAATCATTCATGATTACTGTATCTTAAGCTGTTTTGAGATGAGAAGAGAACAGGCTCAACTACGGGGAGACTATCAAGTCCTACTGTTGTCATGCCAAGGATTCATCCTATGGTTGATGTTTGAAACAGAGAACTCCTAGAAGTTATCATGCATAGGTTTCAACCTAAAGTTCTATCATCACTTCCTTATCAAAGGAAATGAGAGTCCTAAGGGATCATATCAATGATACACAGAAACAGATAAAGCATCAGCTTAAACAGTAAACAGTAATACAGTAAACGACTGTAAAATGCATGCAATGCAAGTGAGGGAGGAAATATGTGTGGGGCATCAGCCTCCACAAACTCATCTCAACCTCAAGCCAGAATCAATAACAGTAATCATACTGAAAAATAAAATGCTATCAAGCAAAATATGAGTGACTGCAATCATACAGAGGAAATAAAATCATGCTACCAAGCAAAATAAACCACATAGGCAAGGGAGTTGGGCTCTACCGAATACCCGCAAGCAAAGCCATACAGTAACAATACAAGCAGAGGGAGCAACTCAACCTCTAGTGCAATCATGCTCCTAGCTTAAAGTCTAGATATGAACTTATTCTAATGCATCAAGCAAGTCAAACAAGGCACACCCATACAGAAAAGAAAACAGACAAGAAAGCAGATCAACTCCTCTCTCAACTCCAAGCCTCAGCTCTTCTGACAGCAACTCAGTCTTCAGACCTCCATCACTCTTGACAAATATCAATTTGCTTCTCCAGGTCTCAACCCATCAACATAAGTTTCAACTTATCTTCTTCTTCAAGCTTCAGCTCCTTAATCAATTCCACCTTCAGGCTTCACTTTCACCACAAGTATCAACTTGATTCCTTCAGGATCTCCAAGCTTCAAAGTAAGTATCAACTTATCCTTTGTTCCTCAAGCTTCAGCTCTACACTCAATCCTAATTGAATCCTCTTCATAAGTGTTAACTCACTCTTCAAGCCCTCAAGCTCTCCTACTTCACCAGTCTCAACTTGGTATTCTCCTCCTACAAGCTTCAGCTTCTCAGAGTAGTCTTTAATCATTTGGAAGTGTCAACTTCATCATTCAATTCTTTCTCAAGCCTCAGCTCTTCATTCAGTCTTTATTGGATCTTCATTGGGTCTTCACCTTCACTCTCAAGCCCAACATCTCTCAAGATACTCAAACCAGGAGAAATCACTTAACTGGATAAGCTAGGATATTAAACTGCTTATTGACCACCAAAGGTGACCTATAAGGGTTCAACATCAAAAGAATGGTTCCCTCAAAAGTTCTACTTCCTAGGTACAATCACTTATCCCTCCAAAGGAGAGAAGTGAATACCATGGAAGGACCTTGAATCATGGGGAAGAATGGAGGTGAAAGGTACCATCCATGTTTAAGAAAGGAATCAACTAAGTCTAAGCTCTTCCTAATCCCTAACCCTAAAACAACAACAAAACAAACAAGGCTTCAAGCTCTCAAGCTCTTTCTTCAATCCTCAAGTCTTCTACTATGCTCCTCCATGCTCCTCAAAGCAAGACCAAGCCCACCAAGCCAAGCAAAAGCCCCCACAAAGCAAGGCAAACAAAATGCAAGCCCATAATGGCAACACAAACAACAATCAACTACACAAATCAATTAAAAATAGTATACTATTATATTAAAATCTAATATAATTTCTAGGGGATCCTATATACCTACCCTTAATACCCTATATGTCCAAATATCTAACTTGACCTAGATACCCAAAATTCTAGTGTTATTGTGGACCTATGTTAAGGATTGACCTAAATCTACACAACCTAAAGTCATCTAATCAAAACTAATCAAAAATTAATCACAAAGTTATGGAATAAATCCAGAGGGGAGCTAAAGTCCTAATCTAACTATCCTAAAAAGAATGGCCTAAAAATATGAAGGGAACTAGCTAAACGAAATTCTACAACTCTATGCATCAACATAAAATGAATTAAAAAACTATTAAAAGAGAAAATACACAAAAAATATTAAAAATGCATGAAATGCAAATATTTTGATTTTATAATTTTCTAGACATTAACATGAAATAGGAGAAAAAATCCCCATGCAAAAATCATCATTTTTCTATTTAATATGATTTTTCAAAGATTAAAGAAAAATGGGGAAAAAGAAAATAAAATATGAAAACATTAGTGCAGATAGCAATGCCATACAGTTCATTATCCAGATGGGCTTAAAATGGGGGTGTAAACAATAAATGCGCTAGGCCCAGTTTTTAATCAGAAAATCAATTCAAAAAATATAAAGAAAAGAAAAGAACACGGTGCATTTAGTAACGAAAAACAGTTCATTATGCAATGGGCCATGAGAGTGGGGTGGGATTATCAAGTATCAACTTAAGCCCAAACGAGAAATTAAATGAAACACAGCGCTTTGGGGTATCTTCAGAATTCCTCTTCACACGCGAAATCAAATCACAGCCCTTAGATCTAGGTCCAGTCAATGAGTCCACGCATTATCCAACGGCTAAAACGTTATCTTCTTCCTCCAGCCATGAAAGTGGAGGGAAAGCTCCATAGTTGCAGAGCTCAAATACCTAGCTCGGATTCCCTCCAAACTCAACCAAAATCCATGGTTCAAAACCCTAATCTGCTCTAAATTCATCCCTGATCACAACCATAGCCTTAGAATCAATTGAAATTCCCTCAATCTCTAAACTCGATCCAAGATCAAAACTATGCTCAAACTTCAACTTTGATGATTCTTGAAATTGATTACCTCAGAATGATCACCACCTCACACTGGTTAAATCTTGCTATTAAACTCATGTTATATCTCACTATACATCGTGTTCTTGATCAAAACAAAAATGGTGTCACCAACTCAAACTTCACCAAATGGCTTCAAACTTTCCAGAATCCATCTTCTACTTGTCTCTAACCGTTCTAACCTAACAAATCTACCTAATTATGCTTAAATTAAGGTGTAGAAGAAAAGTTACAAACCTGTCAAATCTTGAATATCAGATAGGTCAAACCTCCACTTCAACCTCTCAAACTCTTCAGAAACCTTCCTTGATTGATGTTAAAGCTTCAGTTTGCAAAAGATTTGATCCAAGAAGCTTGAATCTCCAAATCCGATTGTGACTTGCAGCTCCCAAAATCCAAAAGCTAACTCTTCAATTCTTCATGATCTTGCCCTCAATTTGGTATGCACACACTCAGTATGATCAATGGAAGGTGTTGGGATTGAAAGAAGCAATGGAAATGGTGTGGAAAGTAGAAATTGATTTCAACTTGCAATGGAAGGAATTGAAATGGCTATCTCACTCTCCTCTCTAATCTCTCACCAACCTTGCATCTGAGCAAGTTCTAATCCATATATAGGATGGTTCTAAACCAACCAGAACTTTCTGGAATCATCTAATGAGAATTTGGGATTCTCATGCCATGAGTTTTTGATTTCATCTCATCTCACATGCCATCTCATGCTATACCTCTTGCAGCAACTTGTTCTGGCTTGAAAATCTCCTTAGATGATATACATGACATGTTAGGATACTTTACTAGCTTGTACATTGAGTTTCCTTGTGTTTTGCATATGTACCTTAATATGCAAGCAATCATTTTCCAAAGCAAGTCCATGATCTAAACCTCAAATCAAAAATGTGGCTGAACCATTGTTTTTAAAATGCTTTTTAGAGTCAAAATGACCTATTACATGCCATGGTTTGGATGTGTAACTTGGAAGTTTCAATTTCCAACTTTAACTTATTTAACTTATGCCTCCATTTTAGGTCATTTTTACCATTTTGAGCTACAAGCCTTTTCAACATCTCCTGACCTCCTTACTAGCCTTAAAACATCATTTTAAGCAAGTTTTATGTTGGAGATTTTTCCATTTGAAGCTTGGAAATAGGAGTTATGGCCTTATGCTTGAAATGACCTATAATCTCCAAATGACCAAAATACCCTTGACTTGTCAAAGCCATAACTTGAGTTCTACAAATCCTATCAAGGACTTCTAGTACTCTCTAGAAATCTAAGAAGATAAGGAACAACATTCATGTTGATCAAAAGTTCATAGGAATCATCCTTCTAGGGCAAAAGTTGGATGCAAGTTGGGTGACTTTCAAGGCCCCAGATTAACATACCTCAGATGACCTGTAACTTGCCAAAGTCATAACTTGAGCTCTACAAATCCTATCAAGGACTTCTAGTACTCAAATTAAATCTAAGAGCAAGCTCTACAACATTCATGTTGGGGGTAAGATGATATGACAATCACATCTTGAGCTAAACTGCCTTGAAGATAGGGGTCAAACTAGGGGATTTTACACTATCAAACCTTAGAAACCCTAGCTTGAAACTTCTCAAACTCTTCAATCATGATGAGTTGACCTTGGAATCATCCTTATAGCATTTAAATTCATCAATCCATGATCACATGGGTCTTGGATTAGGTCTCAACCCTCTCCGAATCATCAGTTGACCTAGGGTTGACCCAGTCAAACCCTAATTATACCACTCATGGCTGAGGCTTCTTATTCTTGCACAATGACCTCTCTAGGCTTCATGATGGCTTTCAAGACATCTCATAATCTCTCTCAAGGCTTCAAGTTCATCCTCATGGCTTCAGAATCATCTGAGGAGCTCTCACAACTCTCAAGTTAGGAGGCACACAACCTTGGTTTCAACCACTCTCTCTGAGGATCTCTTAACTTCTCTGACAAAGGTATCAACCCTTGAACACTTGAATAACCTTCTTGGATAGCTTCAAACTCTTAATTGGTACTCATACCTCTTGATCTCCTGCATACATGTCAATGAAATGCAAGTGATAATGCTAATGTGAATGAGATGGAGCACAAGATAGGTAAAGAAATGTTGGTCAAATTTTGGGGTGCAACAATAGGAAAGAAAGCAAATCAACAGCTTCCACAGCTTCACAGCAAAGCAATCCTCTGACAGCAGTTCAGTCCTCAGTCTGTAACTGTTCTTCAAGGCTTTCATCTTCAATAGCAAGTATCAACCTGCTTCTTCAAGCTTTCAATACATCAAACACAAGTATCAACTTGTCCTTCTTCTTCAAGCTTCAGCTCTTTATTCAATCTCAATTTGATTTTCTTCACAAGTGTCAACTTGTTCTTCTGGGTCTTCAAGCCTCAGCTCCACAGGAAGTCTTCAAACACAGGGAAGTGGCAACCTCTAGCATTTTCAATCTTCTAACAAGGAACTCCATCCTCTAGCAAGGGAGAAAGATTCATCTAACAAGAGCAAGGTGTGGATAGTGGTGAGCAAAGTGAAGACCAAAGGTCACCTCTAAGCACTCCATCATCAAGGAAAGGAACCCTCAAAGGTTCTACCACTTTGTGAGGAGCCACTCATCCTACCAAAGGAGGGATGGGGCCTTCACAATGGGACCTTACATCACAGGGAGGAATGGAAGTGATCAACATCTTCCATGTTTCATGAAGGAAGAAAATCTATTCTAAGAGATCTCCCTAAAAACCCTAATCCTTAGCCCTAAACAAACTACACCCAAGGGAGAGAAAACTTCAAGTCCAAGCTCCATCATGCATTCCACAGCAGCCCACACATGTCTTCATCATCATCCAAGAGCAAGGGAAGCCACTGAAGGTGAGAAAATACTTAGAAGGGGGGGGGGGTTAAATAAGTATGAAGATTAAAACTAAGAAATAAAAACTCAAGTATTTTTATCCTGGTTCGTTGAACTCAACTACTGCAGTCCACCCTTCCTAGAGTGATTTTCCTTTCTCAATCAAGGACTTAATCCACTATTTAATCAACTGATTACAATAGTAAGCACTAAGAACAACTATTCAAAGTCTTCTCAGGAACTACTGATCCTAACTGGATCTTCTTAAGGTTTACAATCAAGTGTTTAAGATTGCTTCTATGAAGCTTTATCACAACTGTGATTTTTCACTTAACTATTTAGAACAAAGAAATAAATTCTTAGAAAGAATATGAATAGTATGAAAGCTTGAATGTTGATTTCTTTTTCTTTGGATAAAAACGTCAACTGAAGAAATTGGTGAAGTCTTGCTTTTATAGGCAGCTGATCCAAGGTGAGCTTCACGTTGAGAAGAGTGTCCAAAAGGTCTGAGCCTTTTTTGTCTTCACATCAAGTGACCTTTCCTAGAAGAAGAAAGCACAGATAAATCCTTTTTGTCTATGTTCTTGTGTCTAGTATAAATAAGGAAAGAGTCGTTTGGATCATTCCAACGGATATAAACTTTGAATAATTCTTCTTCAGTTTTCAGTAAGTTCATCAGAGTCTAATTAGATCAGAGCCTTCTGATGATGATTAGAGTTTTGCTGAATCAGAGTCTTCTGCAGCAGGTGTGCTTTTAGCGTGTTTAAGATTAGAGCATATTTGAGACAGATCTTCAGTATTGGCAGCTTTAGTACTTTCAGAATCTTCTGTAGTAACTATGCTTTGAAAAACTCTTCATACATAATTCTTCTTTGGGTCAGATTCTTCTGACATGCTTCAGATTCTTCTGGAGCTTCTGCTTCAGATCCTTCTGGAGCTTCTGCTTCAGAATCTTCTGGAGGCTACGCTCAGGATCTTCTGTTGGCAGCAATCAAAATCTTCTAATGGATGCATCTGGCGCTTCAGAGTCTAGCAAATTTCTTATTTTCAATTCTGATTTTGCTTCTGGAGTGTTTATTCCTTTACTATCTGCAGTAAAAACTCTCAAGCAAATTTTAGAGTATATAATTCTTAATTACAAAAGAAGAGATCTGATTGGAATCTAGCACACAAGCATACACTGAACAATATGTCAGGTCTAAAAGCAGTTAAGTAAAGAAGAGATCCTATCATACCTCTGTAGAGCTTCTGATATACTTTCTTACTTACCTCTTCCTTGCCAAGTGAGCTAGTTGGATGCATGGGAGTCTTTGCCAGCTTACTATCAGTCATGTTAAATTTCTTCAGAAGTTCTTTAACATATTTGGTCTGATGTATGTAAGTGCACTCTGGAGTTTGATTGACTTGGATTCCTAGAAAGAATCTCAGTTCTCCCATCATGCTCATTTCAAATTCTGCCTGCATACATTTAGCAAACTCCTTTCCCAGCATAGTATTGGTAGATCCAAATATTATATCATCCACATAAATTTGACAAATTAGAAGATCTTTCTTAATTGATTTACAAAAGAGTGTTGTGTCCACTTTGCCTCTGATGAAATTTTTCTCCAGAAGAAAATTGCTCAATCTCTCATACCAAGCTCTAGGAGCTTGTTTTAAACCATATAGAGATTTCTTTAGTTTGAAAACATGATCTGGAAATTTTTCACTCTCAAAACCAGGAGGTTGGTGGACATAAACTTCTTCTTCTATAATACCATTTAGAAAGGCACTTTTAACATCCATCTGATACAGAGTGATGTTATTTTGTGCAGCAAATGAAATAAAAATGCGTATAGATTCTAACCTTGCCACTGGAGCATAAGTTTCAGTGTAATCAATACCTTCTTGTTGACTGTACCCTTGAGCAACAAGCCTTGCCTTATTTCTTTCAACTTCTCCTTTCTCATTTAGCTTATTTCTGAAGACCCATTTAGTTCCAATTATATTGAATCCTTGTGGTCTTTGAACTAATCCCACACATCATTTCTGGTGAATTGATTTAAGTCTTCTTGCATGGCAATAATCCAATCATTGTCTTGCAGAGCTTCATCTACAGAAGATGGTTCAATTTTTGACACCAGTCCAAATAATGATGCTTTAGATGATCTTAGAAAGGATCTTGTTCTGATGGGATCATCCTTCTTTCCAATAATGACATGCTCTGGATGAGAAGCTTTAATTCTGGATGATGATCCTCTAACAGTTGATTCTTCAGAAATGTTTAGATTGTTCATCTGAGAAGTTAAAGGAATAGCATCTGGCGTTGCTTCTGGTTCCTTCACTTGAGCTTTGTCTGCCTCTGGGACTTCAGAGTCTGTGAAGACTACTTCTCTATATGCAGAGTTTTCAGACTGCTTTGGCTTTTTATTGCCAAGCTTATCATCAAATCTAACATGAATAGATTCTTCCACAATCTGTGTCTTAGTGTTGTATACTCTATAGCCTTTAGAGCGTTCAGAATATCCAAGCATGAAACACTTTTGTGCTTTGGAATCAAACTTGTTCAGATTTTATTTAGTATTTAACATATAGAAAATACATCCAAAAGGATGAAAATATGAAATGTTGGGATTTCTGTTCTTCCACAGTTCATATGGAGTCTTCTCCAGAAGAGGTCTTACAGACATTCTGTTCTGAATGTAACAGGCTGTGTTGATTGCTTCTGCCCAAAAGTGTTTTGCCAGATTTGTCTCATTGATCATGGTTCTGGCCATTTCTTGCAGAGTTATGTTTTTCCTCTCTACAACCCCATTTTGTTGTGGAGTTCTAGGACAGGAAAAATCATGAGCAATGCCATTTTCATTAAAATATTAATCAAAATATTTATTTTCAAATTCACCACCATGATCACTTCTGACTTTTACAATTTTGAAATCTTTTTCATTCTGGACTTGCTTGCAGAAGTCAAAGAACACAGAATGTGACTCATCCTTGTGTTTTAAGAACTTTACCCATGTCCATCTACTATATTCATCAACAATGACTAATCCATACTTCTTGCCTCTGATGGATGCAGTTTTCACTAGTCCAAACAGATCAATATGAAGTAATTCTAGTGGTCTGGAAGTAGAAACAACATTTTTTGATTTAAAAGATGATTTTGAAAACTTCCCTTTTTGGCATGCTTCACAAAGAGCATCTGAGGTGAACTTTAGATTAGGAAGTCCTCTAACAAGATTAAGTTTATTAATCTGAGATATATGTCTCATATTAATATGCCCCAATCTTCTGTGCCAGACCCATTGCTCTTCATTAACAGACAAAAGGCATTTAACATTCTGAACTTTAAGTTCTGAAAGATTTATTTTATAAATGTTGTTTTTCCTCTTACCACTAAATAGGATAGAGCCATCCTTTTGACTAATAGCTTTACAACATTTTTGATTAATGGTAATATCATAACCATTGTCACTTAATTGACTTATGGACAATAGGTTATGCTTTAACCTTTCAACAAGTAAGACATTAGTAATAGAGGGAAGTTTACCATTTCCAATGGTGCCAGATCCAATGATCTTGCCCTTCTGGTTCCCTCCAAATTTCACATCACCTCCAGATCTAAGCTCCAGGCTTTGGAACATAGACCTTTCTCCTGTCATGTGTCGTGAGCATCCAGAGTCCAGGTACCGTGATTGGCGTCCTGACCTTGCTGCTAAGAACCTCTGCAACAGGAATTATTTTACTTTTAGGTACCCAGATCTTCTTGGGTCCTTTAGGGTTAGTTGTTCTGAAGGTTTGTCTAAACTTCTGTTTTTCAACATATGGTTTATTCTGACTAGCCTTAGATTTAAACACATGAATATTCTTTTCAGAGCGGGTTTGTTCAATATCATTCAAGTGACCAAATTTAAAGTGTGAATATAAAGGAGTTTTCTTGATGATAATTTTATCAACAGGTTTTGGATTTGAATCCTTTCCAGAGGGGGATTCATATCCAATACCTTTTCTGTTATTTCTGCTAACTCCATAAATCATAGAAGCCATTTTGCTTCTGTCTATGCTTTTAGCAAGAAACTTCTGAAAGCTAAAATCATATTTTTCCAAAATATTTTTGCATTCATATTCAGTTTTAGAATCAGAGTTTTGTTGAGCTAATTCAGAATAATTTTTCAATTTTAAGTTCTTTTCATTTAGCTCAACTACTTCAGATTTGAGAATATTATTCTCAGATATAAGATTGCTTTGACGCTTCTTGTATTTGAGCTTAATATTGTTATAGCTTTTCAGAACTTCTGATAACACTTTGATAAGTTCTTCTTTAGTGAGTTTAGCCATTACCTCTTCAGCGTCAGAGTTAGATTCAGATCCTGAAGTTCCTTCCTCCTGATCTTCTATGTCTGCCATCAAAGATACATTGGCACATTCTTCTTTTGACTCAGATTCAGATTCAGATGTATCTGAATCATCCCAGGTGGACATCAGAACCTTTTTCTTTTTACCAAATTTTCTTTTAGGCTTTTCTTTCAGCACCTTTGGACATTCATTTTTGTAATGTCCAGGTTCTTTACATTCATAACAGACAACCTCCTTTTTGCCAGATCTTCTGTGTCCAGAAGATTCTTTTGTTTGGTCAGGCTTTCTAAAGTTTCTGAACTTCTTTCCTTTATGCTTCCAGAGTTTGTTTATTCTTCTAGACAGCATGGACAGTTCATCTTCATCTTCAGATGAGGATTCTTCAGAGCTTTCCTCTATTACCTGCAATGCTTTAGCAGATTTATTAGATTTTAAAGCAACAGATTTACCTTTCTTTTGAGGTTCATCTTCCTCAAGTTCAATTTCATGACTTCTTAGTGAACTGATCAGTTCCTCTAAGGAAATCTTGTTCAGATCTTTAGCCATCTTTAGCGCTGTCACCATAGGTCTCCATCTAGTAGGTAAGCTTCTGATGATCTTTTTCACATTATCAGCAATAGAGTATCCTTTATCCAGAACCTTTAGTCCAGCTGTAAGTATTTGAAATCTGGAGAATATAGCTTCAACAGATTCAGAGTCTTCCATCTTGAAGGCTTCATACTTCTGGACCAGAGCCAGAGCCTTTGTTTCCTTGACTTGAGAGTTTCCCTCATGAGTCATCTTTAAGGATTCAAACATGTCAAATGCAGTTTCCCTGTTTGTAATTTTTTCATACTCAGTGTGAGATATTGCATTCAACAATATTGTTCTGGCCTTGTGGTGATCTCTAAATTCTTTCTTCTGAGCATCTGTCATAGATTTTATGTCTATTTTCTTGCCATTCCCATCAGTGGGATGAACATATCCATCTATGACCAGATCCCATAAATCAGCATCAAATCCAAGGAAAAAACTTTCAATCCTGTCTTTCCAATAATCAAATTTCTCCCCATCAAACATAGGGGGTTTGGTGTTGATTCTGTCCCTTTCTTCATATTTGTTGTTAATGTTAGACATTGTATTATCATCCATAGTAACAACCAAATATATATCAAAGTATTTCTCTCTGGATCTTTACTGTCACTGTTAAGTGGTAGCACACACAGAACCGGAGCTCTGATGCCAACTGAAGTTGAGAAAATACTTAGAAAGGGGGTTGAATAAGTATGAAGATTAAAACTAAGAAATAAAAACTCAAGTATTTTTATCCTGGTTCGTTGAACTCAACTACTCCAGTCCACCCTTCCTAGAGTGATTTGCCTTTCTCAATCAAGAACTCAATCCTGGTTCGTTAAAGAAGGATACACTTTGCTAAAGAAATTGCCACTTATTGTTTAAAATGGATAAGCTTCTCGAAAGAGATTTCTGCTTACCATTGAAGAAGAATAAGCTTCTCTGAAGAGATTTTCACTTATCGTTGACAACGGATAATCTTCTCTAAAGAGATTGCCACTTACTTTTGAAAAAGGATAAGCTTATCTAAAGAGATTTCCACCTATCGTTGAAAATGGATAAGCTTCTCGAATGTGGTTTCCACTTATTGTTGAAGAAGGATAAGCTTCTTTGAAGAGATTTCCTCTTATCGTAGAAAATGGATAAGCTTCTCGAAATAGATTCCCACTTATAGTTAAAGCAGGATAGGCTTCTCGAAAGAAATTGCCACTTATTGTTGAAAATGGATAAGCTTCTCGAAATAGATTGCCACTTATCGCTGAGGAAGGATATGCATCTCGAAAGAGATTTCCAATTATCGTTGAAGAAAGATAATCTTCTAGAAAGAGAATGCCACTTATCGTTGAAGAAGAATAAGCTTCTCTGAAGAAATTTCCACTAATCTTTGAAAATGGATAAGCTTCTCCGAGGAGATTGCCACTTATCATTGACGAAGGATATGCTTCTATGAAGAGATTGCCACTAATCGCTGAAAATGGATAAGCTTCTCAAAAGCGGTTGTCAATTATCACTGAAGAAGGATAAGCTTCTTGAAAGAGATTTCTATTTATCGTTGAAGATGGATAAGCTTCTTGAAAGAGATTGCCACTTATCTTTGAAGACGGATAAGCTTCTATGAAGAGATTGCCACTTTATCGTTGACGAAGGATATGCTTTTATGAAGAGATTGCCACTAATCGTTGAAAACCGATAAGCTTCTCGAAAGAGGTTGTCAATTATCACTGAAGAAGGATAAGCTTCTCGAAAGAGTTTCTATTTATCGTTGAAGATGGATAAGCTTCTTGAAAGAGATTTCCACTTATCTTTGAGGACGGATAAGCTTCTATGAAGAGATTGCAACTTATTGTTTAAAATGGATAAGCTTCTCGAAAGAGATTTCTGCTTACCATTGAAGAAGAATAAGCTTCTCTAAAGAGATTTTCACTTATCGTTGAAGGCGAATAATCTTCTCTAAAGAGATTTCCACCTACTTTTGAAAAAGGATAAGCTTCTCTGAAGAGATTGCCACCTATCGTTGAAAATGGATAAGCTTCTCGAAAGTGGTTGCCACTTATTGTTGAAGATGATTAAGCTACTCTGAAGAGATTGCCACTTATCGTTGAAAATGGATAAGCTTCTTGAAAGAGATTGCCACTTATCGTTAAAGAAGGATACACTTTGTTAAATAAATTGCCACTTATTGTTTAAAATGGATAAGCTTCTCGAAAGAGATTTCTGCTTACCATTGAAGAAGAATAAGCTTCTCTGAAGAGATTTTCACTTATTGTTGAAGACGGATAATCTTCTCTAAAGAGATTGCCACTTACTTTTGAAAAAGGATAAGCTTATCTGAAGAGATAACCACCTATCGTTTAAAATGGATAAGCTTCTCGAAAGTGGTTTCCACTTATTGTTGAAGAAGGATAAGCTTCTCTGAAGAGATTTCCTCTTATCGTTGAAAATGGATAAGCTTCTCGAAAGAGATTGCCACTTATAGTAAAAGAAGGATAGGCTTCTCGAAAGAAATTGCAACTTGTTGTTGAAAATGGATAAGCTTCTCGAAATAGATTGCCACTTATCGCTGAGGAAGGATATGCATCTCGAAAGAGATTTCCAATTATTGTTGAACAAAGATAATCTTCTAGAAAGAGAATGCCACTTATCGTTGAAGAAGGATAAGCTTCTCTGAAGAAATTTCCACTAATCTTTGAAAATGGATAAGCTTCTCCGAGGAGATTTCCACTTATCATTGACGAAGGATATGCTTCTATGAAGAGATTGCCACTAATCGCTGAAAATGGATAAGCTTCTCAAAAGAGGTTGTCAATTATCACTGAAGAAGGATAAGCTTCTCGAAAGAGATTTCTATTTATCGTTGAAGATGGATAAGCTTCTTGAAAGAGATTGTCACTTATCTTCGAAGACGGATAAGCTTCTATGAAGAGATTGCCACTTATCGTTGACGAAGGATATGCTTTTATGAAGAGATTGCCACTAATCGTTGAAAATCGATAAGCTTCTCGGAAGAGGTTGTCAATTATCACTGAAGAAGGATAAGCTTCTCGAAAGAGTTTCTATTTATCGTTGAAGATGGATAAGCTTCTTGAAAGAGATTTCCACTTATCTTTGAGGATGGATAAGCTTCTATGAAGAGATTGCCACTTATTATTTAAAATGGATAAGCTTCTCGAAACAGATTTCTGCTCACCATTGAAGAAGAATAAGCTTCTCTGAAGAGATATTCACTTATCGTTGAAGACGAATAATCTTCTCTAAAGAGATTGCCACCTACTTTTGGAAAAGGATAAGCTTCTCTGAAGAGATTGCCACCTATCGTTGAAAATGGATAAGCTTCTCGAAAGTGGTTGCCACTTATTGTTGAAGAAGGATAAGCTACTCTGAAGAGATTGCCACTTATCCTTGAAAATGGATAAGCTTCTTGAAATAGATTGCCACTTATCGTTAAAGAAGGATACACTTTGCTAAAGAAATTGCCACTTATTGTTTAAAATGGATAAGCTTCTCGAAAGAAATTTCTGCTTACCATTGAAGAAGAATAAGCTTCTCTGAAGAGATTTTCACTTATCGTTGAAGACGGATAATCTTCTCTAAAGAGATTGCCACTTACTTTTGAAAAATGATAAGCTTATCTGAAGAGATTTCCACCTATCGTTGAAAATGGATAAGCTTCTCGAAAGTGGTTTCCACTTATTGTTGAAGAAGGATAAGCTTCTCTGAAGAGATTGCAACTTATCGTTGAAAATGGATAAGCTTCTCGAAAGAGATTGCCACTTATAGTTAAAGAAGGATAGGCTTCTCGAAAGAAATTGCCACTTGTTGTTGAAAATGGATAAGCTTCTCGAAATAGATTTCCACTTATCGCTGAGAAAGGATATGCATCTTGAAAGAGATTTCCAATTATCGTTGAAGAAAGATAAACTTCTAGAAAGAGAATGCCACTTATCGTTGAAGAAGGATAACCTTCTCTGAAGAAATTTCCACTAATCTTTGAAAATGGATAAGTTTCTCCGAGGAGATTGCCACTTATCGTTGACGAAGGATATGCTTCTATGAAGAGATTGCCACTAATCGCTGAAAATGGATAAGCTTCTCAAAAGAGGTTGCCAATTATCACTGAAGAAGGATAAGCTTCTCGAAAGTGATTTCTATTTATCGTTGAAGATGGATAAGCTTCTTGAAAGAGATTGCCACTTATCTTTGAAGACGGATAAGCTTCTATGAAGAGATTGCCACTTATTGTTTAAGATGGATAAGCATCTCGAAAGAGATTTTTGCTTACCATTGAAGAAGAATAAGCTTCTCTGAAGAGATTTTCACTTATCGTTGAAGACGGATAATCTTCTCTGAAGAGATATCCTTTTACCTTTAAAGAAGGATAAGCTTCTCTGAAGAGATTGCCACCTATCGTTGAAAATGGATAAGCTTCTCAAAAGTGGTTTCCACTTATTGTTGAAGAAGGATAAGCTTCTCTGAAGAGATTTCCACTTATCGTTGAAAATGGATAAGCTTATCGAAAGAGATTGCCACTTATAGTTAAAGAAGGATAGGCTTCTCTAAAGAATTGCCACTTATTGTTGAAAATGGATAAGCTTCTCGAAATAGATTGCCACTTATCGCTGAGGAAGGATATGCATCTCGATAGAGATTTCCAATTATCTTTGAAGAAGGAATAGCTTCTAGAAAGGGAATGTCATTTATCGTTGAAGAAGGATAAGCTTCTCTGAAGAAATTTCCACTTATCTTTGAAAATGGATAAGCTTCTCCGAGGAGATTACCATTTATCGTTGACGAAGGATATGCTTCTATGAAGAGATTGCCACTAATCGTTGAAAATGGATAAGCTTCTCAAAAGAAGTTGTCAATTATCACTGAAGAAGGATAAGCTTCTCGAAAGAGATTTGTATTTATCGTTGAAGATGGATAAGCTTCTTGAAAGAGATTGCCACTTATCTTTGAAGACGGATAAGCTTCTACGAAGAGATTGCCACTTATTGTTTAAAATGGATAAGCTTCTCGGAAGAGATTTCTGCTTACCATTGAAGAAGAATAAGCTTCTCTAAAGATTTTTCAGTTATCGTTGAAGATGGATAATCTTCTCTAAAGAGATTGCGACTTACTTTTGAAAAAGGATAAGCTTCTCTGAAGAGATTGCCACCTATCGTTGAAAATGGATAAGCTTCTCGAAAGTGGTTGCCACTTATTGTTGAAGAAGGATAAGCTTCTCCGAAGAGATTTCCACTTATCGTTGAAAATGGATAAGCTTCTCGAAAGAGATTGCCACTTATAGTTAAAGAAGGATAGGCTTCTCGAAAGAAATTTCCACTTATTGTTTAAAATGGATAAGCTTCTCGAAATAAATTGCCACTTATCGCTGAGGAAGGATATGCATCTGGAAAGAGATTTCCAATTATCGTTGAAGAAGGAATAACTTCTAGAAAGAGCATGCCACTTATCGTTGAAGAAGGATAAGCTTCTCTGAAGAAATTTCCACTTATCTTTGCAAATGGATAAGCTTCTCCGAGGAGATTGCCACTTATCGTTGATGAAGGATATGCTTCTATGAAGAGATTGCCACTAATCGTTGAAAATGGATAAGCTTCTCGAAAGAAGTTGTCAATTATCACTGAAGAAGGATAAGCTTCTCGAAAGAGATTTGTATTTATCGTTGAAGATGGATAAGCTTCTTGAAAGAGATTGCCACTTATCTTTTAAGACGGATAAGCTTCTACGAAGAGATTTCCACTTATTGTTTAAAATGGATAAGCTTCTCGGAAGAGATTTCTGCTTACCATTGAAGAAGAATAAGCTTCTCTGAAGATTTTTCAGTTATCGTTGAAGATGGATAATCTTCTCTAAAGAGATTGCGACTTACTTTTGAAAAAGGATAAGCTTCTCTGAAGAGATTGCCACCTATCATTGAAAATGGATAAGCTTCTCGAAAGTGGTTGCCACTTATTGTTGAAGAAGGATAAGTTCTCTGAAGAGATTTCCACTTATCGTTGAAAATGGATAAGCTTCTCGAAAGAGATTGCCACTTATAGTTAAAGAAGGATAGGCTTCTCGAAAGAAATTTCCACTTATTGTTTAAAATGGATAAGCTTCTCGAAATAAATTGCCACTTATCGCTGAGGAAGGATATGCATCTGGAAAGAGATTTCCAATTATCGTTGAAGAAGGAATAACTTCTAGAAAGAGCATGCCACTTATCGTTGAAGAAGGATAAGCTTCTCTGAATAAATTTCCACTTATCTTTGCAAATGGATAAGCTTCTCCGAGGAGATTGCCACTTATCGTTGACGAAGGATATGCTTCTATGAAGAGATTGCCACTAATCGTTGAAAATGGATAAGCTTCTCGAAAGAGGTTATCAATTATCACTGAAGAAGGATAAGCTTCTAGAAAGAGATTTGTATTTATCGTTGAAGATGGATAAGCTTCTTGAAAGAGATTGCAACTTATCTTTGAAGACGAATAAGCTTCTATGAAGAGATTGCCACTTATTGTTTAAAATGGATAAGCTTCTCGGAAGAGATTTCTACATACCATTGAAGAAGAATAAGCTTCTCTGAAGAGATTTTCACTTATCGTTGAAGACGGATAATCTTCTCTAAAGAGATTGCCACTTACTTTTGAAAAAGGATAAGCTTCTCTGAAGAGATTGCCACCTATCGTTGAAAATGGATAAGCTTATCGAAAGTGGTTTCCACTTATTGTTGAAGAAGGATAAGCTTCTCTGAAGAGGTTTCCACTTTATCGTTGAAAATGGATAAGCTTCTCGAAAGATATTGCCACTTATAGTTAAAGATGGATAGGCTTCTCGAAAGAAATTGCCACTTATTGTTGAAAATGGATAAGCTTCTGGAAATAGATTGCCACTTATCGCTGAGGAAGGATATGCATCTCGAAATAGATTTCCGATTATCGTTGAAGAAGGATAAGCTTCTAGAAAGAGAATGCCACTTATCGTTTAAGAAGGATAAGCTTCTCTGAAGAAATTTCCACTTATCTTTGAAAATGGATAAGCATCTCCGAGGAGATTGCCACTTATCGTTGACGAAGGATATGCTTTTATGAAGAGATTGCCACTAATCGTTGAAAATGGATAAGCTTCTCGAAAGAGGTTGTCAATTATCACTGAAGAAGGATAAGCTTCTCGAAAGAGATTTCTATTTATCGTTGAAGATGGATAAGCTTCTTGAAAGAGATTGCCACTTATCTTTGAGGATGGATAAGCTTCTATGAAGAGATAGCCACATATTGTTTAAAATGGATAAGCTTCTCGAAAGAAATTTCTGCTTACCATTGAAGAAGAATAAGCTTCTCTGAAGAGATTTTCACTTATCGTTGAAGACGGATAATCTTCTCTGAAGAGATTGCCACTTACTTTTGAAAAAGGATAAGCTTCTCTGAAGAGATTGCCACCTATCGTTGAAAATGGATAAGCTTCTCAAAAGTGGTTGCCACTTATTGTTGAAGAAGGATTAGCTTCTCTGAAGAGATTTCCACTTTATCGTTGAAAATGGATAAGTTTCTCGAAAGAGATTGCCACTTATAGTTAAAGATGGATAGGCTTCTCGAAAGAAATTTCCACTTATTATTGAAAATGGATAAGCTTCTCGAAATAGATTGCCACTTATCGCTGAGGAAGGATATGCATCTCGAAAGAGATTTCCGATTATCGTTGAAGAAGGATAAGCTTCTAGAAAGTGAATGCCACTTATCGTTTAAGAAGGATAAGCTTCTCTGAAGAAATTTCCACTTATCTTTGAAAATGGATAAGCTTCTCTGAGGAGATTGCCACTTATCGTTGACGAAGGATATGCTTCTATGAAGAGATTGCCACTAATCGTTGAAAATGGATAAGCTTCTCGAAAGAGGTTGTCAATTATCACTGAAGAAGGATAAGCTTCTCGAAAGAGATTTCTATTAATCGTTGAAGATGGATATGATTCTTGAAAGAGATTGCCACTTATCTTTGAGGATGGATTAGCTTCTATGTAGAGATTGCCACTTATTGTTTAAAATGGATAAGCTTCTCGAAAGAAATTTCTGCTTACCATTGAAGACGAATAACCTTCTCTGAAGAGATTTTCACTTATCGTTGAAGACGGATAATCTTTTCTAAAGAGATTGCCACTTACTTTTGAAAAAGGATAAGCTTCTCTGAAGAGATTGCCACCTATCGTTGAAAATGGATAAGCTTCTCGAAAGTGGTTGCCACTTATTGTTGAAGAAGGATAAGCTTCTCTGAAGAGATTGCCACTTATCGTTGAAAAAGGATAAGCTTATCGAAAAAGATTTCCACTTATAGTTAAAGAAGGATAGGCTTCTCGAAAGAAATTGCCACTTATTGTTGAAAATGGATAAGCTTCTCGAAATAGATTGCCACTTATCGCTGTGGAAGGATATGCATCTCGAAAGAGATTTCCAATTATCGTTGAAGAAGGATAAGCTTCTAGAAAGAGAATGCCACTTATCGTTGAAGAAGGATAAGCTTCTCTGAAGAAATTTCCACTTATCTTTGAAAATGGATAAGCTTCTCCGAAGATATTGCCAATTATCATTGACGAAGGATATGCTTCTATGAAGAGATTGCCACTAATTGTTGAAAATTGATAAGCTTCTCGAAAGAGGTTGCCAATTATCGTTGAAGAAGCATAAGCTTCTCGAAAGAGGATGGATTAGCTTCTATGTAGAGATTGCCACTTATTGTTTAAAATGGATAAGCTTCTCGAAAGAAATTTCTGCTTACCATTGAAGACGAATAACCTTCTCTGAAGAGATTTTCACTTATCGTTGAAGACAAATAATCTTTTCTAAAGCGATTGCCACTTACTTTTGAAAAAGGATAAGCTTCTCTGAAGAGATTGCCACCTATCGTTGAAAATGGATAAGCTTCTCGAAAGTGGTTGCCACTTATTGTTGAAGAAGGATAAGCTTCTCTGAAGAGATTGCCACTTATCGTTGAAAAAGGATAAGCTTATCGAAAAAGATTTCCACTTATAGTTAAAGAAGGATAGGCTTCTCGAAAGAAATTGCCACTTATTGTTGAAAATGGATAAGCTTCTCGAAATAGATTGCCACTTATCGCTGTGGAAGGATATGCATCTCGAAAGAGATTTCCAATTATCGTTGAAGAAGGATAAGCTTCTAGAAAGAGAATGCCACTTCTCGTTGAAGAAGGATAAGCTTCTCTGAAGAAATTTCCACTTATCTTTGAAAATGGATAAGCTTCTCCGACGAGATTGCCACTTATCGTTGACGAAGGATATGCTTCTATGAAGAGATTGCCACTAATCGTTGAAAATGGATAAGCTTCTCGAAAGAGGTTTTCAATTATCACTGAAGAAGGATAAGCTTCTTGAAAGAAATTTCTGCTTACCATTGAAGACGAATAACCTTCTCTGAAGAGATTTTCACTTATCGTTGAAGACGGATAATCTTTTCTAAAGCGATTGCCACTTACTTTTGAAAAAGGATAAGCTTCTCTGAAGAGATTGCCACCTATCGTTGAAAATGGATAAGCTTCTCGAAAGTGGTTGCCACTTATTGTTGAAGAAGGATAAGCTTCTCTGAAGAGATTGCCACTTATCGTTGAAAAAGGATAAGCTTATCGAAAAATATTTCCACTTATAGTTAAAGAAGGATAGGCTTCTCAAAAGAAATTGCCACTTATTGTTGAAAATGGATAAGCTTCTCGAAATAGATTGCCACTTATCACTGTGGAAGGATATGTATCTCGAAAGAGATTTCCAATTATCGTTGAAGAAGGATAAGCTTCTAGAAAGAGAATGCCACTTATCGTTGAAGAAGGATAAGCTTCTCTAAAGAAATTTCCACTTATCTTTGAAAATGGATAAGCTTCTCCGAAGATATTGCCACTTATCATTGACGAAGGATATGCTTCTATGAAGAGATTGCCACTAATTGTTGAAAATGGATAAGCTTCTCGAAAGAGGTTGTCAATTATCACTGAAGAAGGATAAGCTTCTTGAAAGAGATTTCTATTTATCGTTGAATATGGATAAGCTTCTTGAAAGAGATTGCCACTTATCTTTGAGGACGGATAAGCTTCTATGAAGAGATAGCCACTTATTGTTTAAAATGGATAAGCTTCTCGAAAGAGATTTCTGCTTACCGTTGAAGAAGAATAAGCTTCTCTGAAGAGATTTTCACTTATCGTTGAAGACGGATAATCTTTTCTAAAGAGATTTCCACCTACTTTTGAAAAAGGATAAGCTTCTCTGAAGAGATTTCCACCTATCGTTGAAAATGGATAAGCTTCTCGAAAGTGGTTGCCACTTATTGTTGAAGAAGGATAAGCTTCTCTGAAGAGATTGCCACTTATCGTTGAAAAAGGATAAGCTTCTCGAAAGAGATTGCCACTTATAGTTAAAGAAGGATAGGCTTCTCGAAAGAAATTGCCACTTATTGTTGAAAATGGATAAGCTTCTCGAAATAGATTGCCATTTATCGCTGTGGAAGGATATGCATCTCGAAAGAGATTTCCAATTATCGTTGAAGAAGGATAAGCTT
Source organism: Lathyrus sativus (assembly GCA_963859935.3). Lineage (NCBI taxonomy): Eukaryota > Viridiplantae > Streptophyta > Magnoliopsida > Fabales > Fabaceae > Lathyrus > Lathyrus sativus. The sequence continues at coordinate 238,371,119 of OZ012738.1, read as the reverse complement.
CTAGAAAGAGAATGCCACTTATCGTTGAAGAAGGATAAGCTTCTCTGAAGAAATTTTCACTTATCTTTGAAAATGGATAAGGTTCTCCGAGGAGATTGGCACTTATCGTTGACGAAGGATATGCTTCTATGAAGAGATTGCCACTAATCGTTAAAAATCGATAAGTTTCTCGAAAGAGTTTGTCAATTATCACTGAAGAAGGATAAGCTTCTCGAAAGAGTTTCTATTTATCGTTGAAAATGGATAAGCTTCTTGAAAGAGATTTCCACTTATCTTTGAGGACGGATAAGCTTCTATGAAGAGATTGCCACTTATTGTTTAAAATGGATAAGCTTCTCGAAAGAGATTTCTGCTTACCATTGAAGAAGAATAAGCTTCTCTGAAGAGATTTTCACTTATCGTTGAAGACGAATAATCTTCTCTAAAGAGATTGCCACCTACTTTTAAAAAAGGATAAGCTTCTCTGAAGAGATTTCCATCTATCGTTGAAAATGGATAAGCTTCTCGAAAGTGGTTGCCACTTATTGTTGAAGAAGGATAAGCTACTCTGAAGAGATTGCCACTTATCGTTGAAAATGGATAAGCTTCTTGAAAGAGATTGCCACTTATCGTTAAAAAGGATACACTTTGCTACAGAAATTGCCACTTATTGTTTAAAATGGATAAGCTTCTCGAAAGAGATTTCTGCTTACCATTGAAGAAGAATAAGCTTCTTTGAAGAGATTTTCACTTATCGTTGAAGATGGATAATCTTTTCTAAAAAGATTGCCACTTACTTTTGAAAAAGGATAAGCTTCTCTGAAGAGATTGCCACCTATCGTTGAAAATGGATAAGCTTCTCGAAAGTGGTTGCCACTTATTGTTGAAGAAGGATAAGCTTCTCTGAAGAGATTGCCACTTATCGTTGAAAAAGGATAAGCTTCTCGAAAGAGATTGCCACTTATAGTTAAAGAAGGATAGGCTTCTCGAAAGAAATTGCCACTTATTGTTGAAAATGGATAAGCTTCTCGAAATAGATTACCATTTATCGCTGTGGAAGGATATGCATCTCGAAAGAGATTTCCAATTATCGTTGAAGAAGGATAAGCTTCTAGAAAGAGAATGCCACCTATCGTTGAAGAAGGATAAGCTTCTCTGAAGAAATTTTCACTTATCTTTGAAAATGGATAAGCTTCTCCGAGGAGATTGCCATTTATCGTTGACGAAGGATATGCTTCTATGAAGAGATTGTCACTAATCGTTGAAAATCGATAAGCTTCTCGAAAGAGGTTGTCAATTATCACTGAAGAAGGATAAGCTTCTCGAAAGAGTTTCTATTTATCGTTGAAGATGGATAAGCTTCTTGAAAGAGATTTCCACTTATCTTTGAGGACGGATAAGCTTCTATGAAGAGATTGCCACTTATTGTTTAAAATGGATAAGCTTCTCGAAAGAGATTTATGCTTACCATTGAAGAAGAATAAGCTTCTCTGAAGAGATTTTCACTTATCGTTGAAGACGAATAATCTTCTCTAAAGAGATTGCCACCTACTTCTGAAAAAGGATAAGCTTCTCTGAAGAGATTTCCACCTATCGTTGAAAATGGATAAGCTTCTCAAAAGTGGTTGCCACTTATTGTTGAAGAAGGATAAGCTACTCTGAAGATATTGCCACATATCGTTGAAAATGGATAAGCTTCTTGAAAGAGATTGCCATTATTCGTTAAATAAGGATACACTTTGCTACAAAAATTGCCACTTATTGTTTAAAATGGATAAGCTTCTCGAAAGAGATTTCTGCTTACCATTGAAGAAGAATAAGCTTCTCTGAAGAGATTTCCACTTATAGTTAAAGAAGGATAGGCTTCTCGAAAGAAATTGCCACTTATTGTTGAAAATGGATAAGCTTCTCGAAATAGATTGCCACTTATCACTGAGGAAGGATATGCATCTCGAAAGAGATTTCCAATTATCGTTGAAGAAGGAATAGCTTTTAGAAAGAGAATGATGTTTATCGTTGAAGAAGGATAAGCTTCTCTGAAGAAATTTCCACTTATCTTTGAAAATGGATAAGCTTCTCCGAGGAGATTGCCACTTATCGTTGACGAAGGATATGCTTCTATGAAGAGATTGCCACTAATCGTTGAAAATGGATAAGCTTCTCGAAAGAGGTTGTCAATTATCACTGAAGAAGGATAAGCTTCTCGAAAGGGATTTGTATTTATCGTTGAAGATGGATAAGCTTCTTAAAAGAGATTGCCACTTATCTTTGAAGACGGATAAGCTTCTATGAAGAGATTGCCACTTATTGTTTAAAATGGATAAGCTTCTCGGAAGAGATTTCTGCTTACCATTGAAGAAGAATAAGCTTCTCTGGAGAGATTTTCACTTATCGTTGAAGACGGATAATCTTCTCTAAAGAGATTGCCACTTACTTTTGAAAAAGGAAAAGCTTCTCTGAAGAGATTGCCACCTATCGTTGAAAATGGATAAGCTTCTCGAAAGTGGTTTCCACTTATTGTTGAAGAAGGATAAGCTTCTCTGAAGAGATTGCAACTTATCGTTGAAAATGGATAAGATTATCGAAAGAGATTTCCACTTATAGTAAAGAAGGATAGGCTTCTCGAAAGAAATTGCCACTTATTGTTGAAAATAGATAAGCTTCTCGAAATAAATTGCCACTTATCGCTAAGGAAGCATATGCATCTGGAAAGAGATTTCCAATTATCATTGAAGATGGAATAGCTTCTAGAAAGAGAATGCCACTTATCGTTGAAGAAGGATAAGCTTCTCTGAAGAAATTTCCACTTATCTTTGAAAATGGATAAGCTTCTCCGAGGAGATTGCCACTTATCGTTGACGAAGGATATGCTTCTATGAAGAGATTGCCACTAATCGTTGAAAATGGATAAGCTTCTCGAAAGAGGTTGCCAATTATCACTGAAGAAGGATAGGATTCTCGAAAGAGATTTGTATTTATCGTTGAAGATGGATAAGCTTCTTGAAAGAGATTGCAACTTATCTTTGAAGACGAATGAGCTTCTATGAAGAGATTGCCACTTATTATTTAAAATGGATAAGCTTCTCGGAAGAGATTTCTGCTTACCATTGAAGAAGAATAAGCTTCTCTGAAGAGATTTTCACTTATCGTTGAAGACGGATAATCTTCTCTAAAGAGATTGCCACTTACTTTTGAAAAAGGATAAGTTTCTCTGAAGAGATTGCCACCTATCACTGAAAATGGATAAGCTTCTCGAAAGTGGTTGCCACTTATTTTTGAAGAAGGATAAGCTTCTCTGAAGAGATTTCCTCTTATCGTTGAAAATGGATAAGCTTCTCGAAAGAGATTTCCACTTATAGTTAAAGAAGGATAGGCTTCTCGAAAGAAATTTCCACTTATTGTTGAAAATGGATAAGCTTCTCGAAATAGATTGCCACTTATCGCTGAGGAAGGATATGCATCTCGAAAGAGATTTCCAATTATCGTTGAAGAAAGATAATCTTCTAGAAAGAGAATGCCACTTATCGTTGAAGAAGGATAAGCTTCTCTGAAGAAATTTCCACTAATCTTTGAAAATAGATAAGCTTCTCCGAGGAGATTTCCACTTATCATTGACGAAGGATATGCTTCTATGAAGAGATTGCCACTAATCGCTGAAAATGGATAAGCTTCTCAAAAGAGGTTGTCAATTATCACTGAAGAAGGATAAGCTTCTCGAAAGAGATTTCTATTTATCGTTGAAGATGGATAAGCTTCTTGAAAGAGATTGCCACATATCTTTGAAGACGGATAAGCTTCTATGAAGAGATTGCCACTTATCGTTGACGAAGGTTATGCTTTTATGAAGAGATTGCCACTAATCGTGGAAAATCGATAAGCTTCCCGAAAGAGGTTGTCAATTATCACTGAAGAAGGATAAGTTTCTTGAAAGAGTTTCTATTTATCGTTGAAGATGGATAAGCTTCTTGAAAGAGATTTCCACTTATCTTTGAGGACGGATAAGCTTCTATGAAGAGGTTGCCACTTATTGTTTAAAATGGATAAGCTTCTCGAAAGAGATTTCTGCTTACCATTGAAGAAGAATAAGCTTCTCTGAAGAGATTTTCAATTATTGTTGAAGACGAATAATCTTCTCTAAAGAGATTGCCACATACTTTTGAAAAAGGATAAGCTTCTCTGAAGAGATTGCCACCTATCGTTGAAAATGGATAAGCTTCTCGAAAGTGGTTGCCACTTATTGTTGAAGAAGGATGAGCTACTCTGAAGAGATTGCCACTTATCGTTGAAAATGGATAAGCTTCTTGAAAGAGATTGCCACTTATCGTTAAAGAAGGATACACTTTGCTAAAGAAATTGCCACTTATTCTTTCAAATGGATAAGCTTCTCGAAAGAGATTTCTACTTACTATTGAAGAAGAATAAGCTTCTCTGAAGAGATTTTCACTTATCGTTGAAGACGGATAATCTTCTCTAAAGAGATTGCCACTTACTTTTGAAAACGGATAAGCTTCTCTGAAGAGATTGCCACCTATCGTTGAAAATGGTTAAGCTTCTCGAAAGTGGTTGCCAGTTATTGTTGAAGAAGGATAAGCTTCTCTGAAGAGATTTCCACTTATCGTTGAAAATGGATAAGCTTCTCGAAAGAGATTTCCACTTATAGTTAAAGAAGGATAGGCTTCTCGAAAGAAATTACCACTTATTGTTGAAAATGGATAAGCTTCTCGAAATAGATTGCCACTTATCGCTGAGGAAGTATATGCATCTCGAAAGAGATTTCCAATTATCGTTGAAGAAGGATAAGCTTCTAGAAAGAGAATGCCACTTATCGTTGAAGAAGGATGAGCTTCTCTGAAGAAATTTCCACTTATGTTTGAAGATGGATAAGCTTCGCCGAGGAGATTGCCACTTATCGTTGACGAAGGATATGCTTCTATGAAGAGATTGCCAGTAATCGTTGAAAATCGATAAGCGTCTCGAAAGAGGTTGTCAATTATCACTGAAGAAGGATAAGCTTCTCGAAAGAGATTTCTATTTATCGTTGAAGATGGATAAGCTTCTTGAAAGAGATTGCCACTTATCTTTGAAGACGGATAAGGTTCTATGAAGAGATTGCCACTTATCGTTGACGAAGGATATGCTTTTATGAAGAGATTGCCACTAATTGTTGAAAATCGATAAGCTTCTCGAAAGAGGTTGTCAATTATCACTGAAGAAGGATAAGCTTCTCGGAAGAGTTTCTATTTATCGTTGAAGGTGGATAAGCTTCTTGTAAGAGATTTCCACTTATCTTTGAGGACGGATAAGCTTCTATGAAGAGATTGCCACTTATTGTTTAAATTGGATAAGCTTCTCGAAAGAGATTTCTGCTTACCATTGAAGAAGAATAAGCTTCTCTGAAGAGATTTTCGCTTATCGTTGAAGACGAATAATATTCTCTAAATAGATTGCCACCTACTTTTGAAAAAGGATAAGCTTCTCTGAAGAGATTGCCACCTATCGTTGAAAATGGATAAGCTTCTCGAAAGTGGTTACCACTTATTGTTGAAGAAGGATAAGCTACTCTGAAGAGATTGCCACTTATCGTTGAAAATGGATAAGCTTCTTGAAAGAGATTGCCACTTATCGTTAAAGAAGGATACACTTTGCTAAAGAAATTGCCACTTATTGTTTCAAATGGATAAGCTTCTCGAAAGAGATTTCTGCTTACCATTGAAGAAGAATAAGCTTCTCTGAAGAGATTTTCACTTATCGTTGAAGACGAATAATCTTCTCTAAAGAGATTGCCACTTACTTTTGAAAAAGGATAAGCTTATCTGAAGAGATTTCCACCTATCGTTGAAAATGGATAAGCTTCTCGAAAGTGGTTTCCACTTATTGTTGAAGAAGGATAAGCTTCTCTGAAGAGATTGCCACTTATCGTTGAAAATGGATAAGCTTCTCAAAAGAGATTGCCACTTATAGTTAAAGAAGGATAGGCTTCTCGAAAGAAATTGCCACTTATTGTTGAAAATGGATAAGATTCTCGAAATAGATTGCCACTTATCGCTGAGGAAGGATATGCATCTCGAAAGAGATTTCCAATTATCGTTGAAGAAGGATAAGCTTCTAGAAAGAGAATGCCACTTATCGTTGAAGAAGGATAAACTTCTCTGAAGAAATTTCCAATAATCTTTGAAAATGGATAAGCTTCTCCGACGAGATTGCCACTTATCGTTGACGAAGGATATGCTTCTATGAAGAGATTGCCACTAATCGCTGAAAATGGATAAGCTTCTCAAAAGAGGTTGTCAATTATCACTGAAGAAGGATAAGCTTCTCGAAAGAGATTTCTATTTATCGTTGAAGATGGATAAGCTTCTTGAAAGAGATTGCCACTTATCTTTGAAGACGGATAAGGTTCTATGAAGAGATTGCCACTTATCGTTGACGAAGGATATGCTTTTATGAAGAGATTGCCACTAATTGTTGAAAATCGATAAGCTTCTCGAAAGAGGTTGTCAATTATCACTGAAGAAGGATAAGCTTCTCGGAAGAGTTTCTATTTATCGTTGAAGGTGGATAAGCTTCTTGAAAGAGATTTCCACTTATCTTTGAGGACGGATAAGCTTCTATGAAGAGATTGCCACTTATTGTTTAAATTGGATAAGCTTCTCGAAAGAGATTTCTGCTTACCATTGAAGAAGAATAAGCTTCTCTGAAGAGATTTTCGCTTATCGTTGAAGACGAATAATATTCTCTAAATAGATTGCCACCTACTTTTGAAAAAGGATAAGCTTCTCTGAAGAGATTGCCACCTATCGTTGAAAATGGATAAGCTTCTCGAAACTGGTTGCCACTTATAGTTGAAGAAGGATAAGCTACTCTGAAGAGATTGCCACTTATCGTTGAAAATGGATAAGCTTCTTGAAAGAGATTGCCACTTATCGTTAAAGAAGGATACACTTTGCTAAAGAAATTGCCACTTATTGTTTCAAATGGATAAGCTTCTCGAAAGAGATTTCTGCTTACCATTGAAGAAGAATAAGCTTCTCTGAAGAGATTTTCACTTATCGTTGAAGACGAATAATCTTCTCTAAAGAGATTGCCACTTACTTTTGAAAAAGGATAAGCTTATCTGAAGAGATTTCCACCTATCGTTGAAAATGGATAAGCTTCTCGAAAGTGGTTTCCACGTATTGTTGAATAAGGATAAGCTTCTCTGAAGAGATTGCCACTTATCGTTGAAAATGGATAAGCTTCTCGAAAGAGATTGCCACTTATAGTTAAAGAAGGATAGGCTTCTCGAAAGAAATTGCCACTTATTGTTGAAAATGGATAAGATTCTCGAAATAGATTGCCACTTATCGCTGAGGAAGGATATGCATCTCGAAAGAGATTTCCAATTATCGTTGAAGAAGGATAAGCTTCTAGAAAGAGAATGCCACTTATCGTTGAAGAAGGATAAACTTCTCTGAAGAAATTTCCAATAATCTTTGAAAATGGATAAGCTTCTCCGACGAGATTGCCACTTATCGTTGACGAAGGATATGCTTCTATGAAGAGATTGCCACTAATCGCTGAAAATGGATAAGCTTCTCAAAAGAGGTTGTCAATTATCACTGAAGAAGGATAAGCTTCTCGAAAGAGATTTCTATTTATCGTTGAAGATGGATAAGCTTCTTGAAAGAGATTGCCACTTATCTTTGAAGACGGATAAGGTTCTATGAAGAGATTGCCACTTATCGTTGACGAAGGATATGCTTTTATGAAGAGATTGCCACTAATTGTTGAAAATCGATAAGCTTCTCGAAAGAGGTTGTCAATTATCACTGAAGAAGGATAAGCTTCTCGGAAGAGTTTCTATTTATCGTTGAAGGTGGATAAGCTTCTTGAAAGAGATTTCCACTTATCTTTGAGGACGGATAAGCTTCTATGAAGAGATTGCCACTTATTGTTTAAATTGGATAAGCTTCTCGAAAGAGATTTCTGCTTACCATTGAAGAAGAATAAGCTTCTCTGAAGAGATTTTCGCTTATCGTTGAAGACGAATAATATTCTCTAAATAGATTGCCACCTACTTTTGAAAAAGGATAAGCTTCTCTGAAGAGATTGCCACCTATCGTTGAAAATGGATAAGCTTCTCGAAAGTGGTTACCACTTATTGTTGAAGAAGGATAAGCTACTCTGAAGAGATTGCCACTTATCGTTGAAAATGGATAAGCTTCTTGAAAGAGATTGCCACTTATCGTTAAAGAAGGATACACTTTGCTAAAGAAATTGCCACTTATTGTTTCAAATGGATAAGCTTCTCGAAAGAGATTTCTGCTTACCATTGAAGAAGAATAAGCTTCTCTGAAGAGATTTTCACTTATCGTTGAAGACGAATAATCTTCTCTAAAGAGATTGCCACTTACTTTTGAAAAAGGATAAGCTTATCTGAAGAGATTTCCACCTATCGTTGAAAATGGATAAGCTTCTCGAAAGTGGTTTCCACTTATTGTTGAAGAAGGATAAGCTTCTCTGAAGAGATTGCCACTTATCGTTGAAAATGGATAAGCTTCTCAAAAGAGATTGCCACTTATAGTTAAAGAAGGATAGGCTTCTCGAAAGAAATTGCCACTTATTGTTGAAAATGGATAAGATTCTCGAAATAGATTGCCACTTATCGCTGAGGAAGGATATGCATCTCGAAAGAGATTTCCAATTATCGTTGAAGAAGGATAAGCTTCTAGAAAGAGAATGCCACTTATCGTTGAAGAAGGATAAACTTCTCTGAAGAAATTTCCACTAATCTTTGAAAATGGATAAGCTTCTCCGAGGAGATTGCCACTTATCGTTGACGAAGGATATGCTTCTATGAAGAGATTGCCACTAATCGCTGAAAATGGATAAACTTCTCAAAAGAGGTTGTCAATTATCACTGAAGAAGGATAAGCTTCTCGAAAGAGATTTCTATTTATCGTTGAAGATGGATAAGCTTCTTGAAAGAGATTTCCACTTATCTTTGAAGACGGATAAGCTTCTATGAAGAGATTGCCACTTATCATTGACGAAGGATATGCTTTTATGAAGAGATTGCCACTAATCGTTGAAAATCGATAAGCTTCTCGAAAGAGGTTGTCAATTATCACTGAAGAAGGATAAGCTTCTCGGAAGAGTTTCTATTTATCGTTGAAGATGGATAAGCTTCTTGAAAGAGATTTCCACTTATCTTTGAGGACGGATAAGCTTCTATGAAGAGATTGCCACTTATTTTTTAAAATGGATAAGCTTCTCGAAAGAGATTTATGCTTACCATTGAAGAAGAATAAGCTTCTCTGAAGAGATTTTCACTTATCGTTGAAGATGAATAATCTTATCTAAAGAGATTGCCACCTACTTTTGAAAAAGGATAAGCTTCTCTGAAGAGATTGCCACCTATCGTTGAAAATGGATAAGCTTCTCGAAACTGGTTGCCACTTATAGTTGAAGAAGGATAAGCTACTCTGAAGAGATTGCCACTTATCGTTGAAAATGGATAAGCTTCTTGAAAGAGATTGCCACTTATCGTTAAAGAAGGATACACTTTGCTAAAGAAATTGCCACTTATTGTTTCAAATGGATAAGCTTCTCGAAAGAGATTTCTACTTACCATTGAAGAAGAATAAGCTTCTCTGAAGAGATTTTCACTTATCGTTGAAGACGAATAATCTTCTCTAAAGAGATTGCCACTTACTTTTGAAAAAGGATAAGCTTATCTGAAGAGATTTCCACCTATCGTTGAAAATGGATAAGCTTCTCGAAAGTGGTTTCCACTTATTGTTGAATAAGGATAAGCTTCTCTGAAGAGATTGCCACTTATCGTTGAAAATGGATAAGCTTCTCGAAAGAGATTGCCACTTATAGTTAAAGAAGGATAGGCTTCTCGAAAGAAATTGCCACTTATTGTTGAAAATGGATAAGATTCTCGAAATAGATTGCCACTTATCGCTGAGGAAGGATATGCATCTCGAAAGAGATTTCCAATTATCGTTGAAGAAGGATAAGCTTCTAGAAAGAGAATGCCACTTATCGTTGAAGAAGGATAAACTTCTCTGAAGAAATTTCCAATAATCTTTGAAAATGGATAAGCTTCTCCGACGAGATTGCCACTTATCGTTGACGAAGGATATGCTTCTATGAAGAGATTGCCACTAATCGCTGAAAATGGATAAGCTTCTCAAAAGAGGTTGTCAATTATCACTGAAGAAGGATAAGCTTCTCGAAAGAGATTTCTATTTATCGTTGAAGATGGATAAGCTTCTTGAAAGAGATTGCCACTTATCTTTGAAGATGGATAAGGTTCTATGAAGAGATTGCCACTTATCGTTGACGAAGGATATGCTTTTATGAAGAGATTGCCACTAATTGTTGAAAATCGATAAGCTTCTCGAAAGAGGTTGTCAATTATCACTGAAGAAGGATAAGCTTCTCGGAAGAGTTTCTATTTATCGTTGAAGGTGGATAAGCTTCTTGAAAGAGATTTCCACTTATCTTTGAGGACGGATAAGCTTCTATGAAGAGATTGCCACTTATTGTTTAAAATGGATAAGCTTCTCGAAAGAGATTTCTGCTTACCATTGAAGAAGAATAAGCTTCTCTGAAAAGATTTTCACTTATCGTTAAAGACGAATAATCTTCTCTAAAGAGATTGCCACCTACTTTTGAAAAAGGATAAGCTTTTCTGAAGAGATTGCCACCTATCATTGAAAATGGATAAGCTTCTCGAAAGTGGTTTCCACTTATTGTTGAAGAAGGATAAGCTACTCTGAAGAGATTGCAACTTATCGTTGAAAATGGATAAGCTTCTTGAAAGAGATTGCCACTTATCGTTAAAGAAGGATACACTTTGCTAAAGAAATTGCCACTTATTGTTTCAAATGGATAAGCTTCTCGAAAGAGATTTCTGCTTACCATTAAAGAAGAATAAGCTTCTCTGAAGAGATTTTCACTTATCGTTGAAGACGGATAATCTTCTCTAAAGAGATTGCCACTTACTTTTAAAAAAGGATAAGCTTATCTGAAGAGATTTCCACCTATCATTGAAAATGGATAAGCTTCTCGAAAGTGGTTTCCACTTATTGTTGAATAAGGATAAGCTTCTCTGAAGAGATTGCCACTTATGGTTGAAAATGGATAAGCTTCTCGAAAGAGATTGCCACTTATAGTTAAAGAAGGATAGGCTTCTCGAAAGAAATTGCCACTTATTGTTGAAAATGGATAAGCTTCTCGAAATAGATTGCCACTTATCGCTGAGGAAGGATATGCATCTCGAAAGAGATTTCCAATTATCGTTGAAGAAAGATAAGCTTCTAGAAAGAGAATGCCACTTATCGTTGAAGAAGGATAAGCTTCTCTGAAGAAATTTCCAGTAATCTTTGAAAATGGATAAGCTTCTCCGACGAGATTGCCACTTATCGTTGACGAAGGATATGCTTCTATGAAGAGATTGCCACTAATCGTTGAAAATGGATAAGCTTCTCAAAAGAGGTTGTCAATTATCACTGAAGAAGGATAAGCTTCTCGAAAGAGATTTCTATTTATCGTTGAGGATGGATAAGCTTCTTGAAAGAGATTGCCACTTATCTTTGAAGACGGATAAGCTTCTATGAAGTGATTGCAACTTATCCTTGACGAAGGATATGCTTTTATGAAGAGATTGCCACTAATCGTTGAAAATCGATAAGCTTCTCGAAAGAGGTTGTCAATTATCACTGAAGAAGGATAGGCTTCTCGAAAGAGTTTCTATTTATTGTTGAAGATGGATAAGCTTCTTGAAAGAGATTTCCACTTATCTTTGAGGACGGATAAGCTTCTATGAAGAGATTGCCACTTATTTTTTAAAATGGATAAGCTTCTCGAAAGAGATTTCTGCTTACCATTGAAGAAGAATAAGCTTCTCTGAAGAGATTTTCACTTATCGTTGAAGACGAATAATCTTATCTAAAGAGATTGCCACCTACTTTTGAAAAAGGATAAGCTTCTCTAAAGAGATTGCCACCTATCGTTGAAAATGGATAAGCTTCTCGAAACTGGTTGCCACTTATTGTTGAAGAAGGATAAGCTACTCTGAAGAGATTGCCACTTATCGTTGAAAATGGATAAGCTTCTTGAAAGAGATTGCCACTTATCGTTAAAGAAGGATACACTTTGCTAAAGAAATTGCCACTTATTGTTTCAAATGGATAAGCTTCTCGAAAGAGATTTCTGCTTACCATTGAAGAAGAATAAGCTTCTCTGAAGAGATTTTCACTTATCGTTGAAGAAGAATAATCTTCTCTAAAGAGATTGCCACTTACTTTTGAAAAAGGATAAGCTTATCTGAAGAGATTTCCACCTATCGTTGAAAATGGATAAGCTTCTCGAAAGTGGTTTCCACTTATTGTTGAAGAAGGATAAGCTTCTCTGAAGAGATTGCCACTTATGGTTGAAAATGGATAAGCTTCTCGAAAGAGATTGCCACTTATAGTTAAAGAAGGATAGGCTTCTCGAAAGAAATTGCCACTTATTGTTGAAAATGGATAAGCTTCTCGAAATAGATTGCCAGTTATCGCTGAGGAAGGATATGCATCTCGAAAGAGATTTCCAATTATCGTTGAAGAAAGATAAGCTTCTAGAAAGAGAATGCCACTTATCGTTGAAGAAGGATAAGCTTCTCTGAAGAAATTTCCAGTAATCTTTGAAAATGGATAAGCTTCTCCGACGAGATTGCCACTTATCGTTGACGAAGGATATGCTTCTATGAAGAGATTGCCACTAATCGTTGAAAATGGATAAGCTTCTCAAAAGAGGTTGTCAATTATCACTGAAGAAGGATAAGCTTCTCGAAAGAGATTTCTATTTATCGTTGAGGATGGATAAGCTTCTTGAAAGAGATTGCCACTTATCTTTGAAGACGGATAAGCTTCTATGAAGTGATTGCAACTTATCCTTGACGAAGGATATGCTTTTATGAAGAGATTGCCACTAATCGTTGAAAATCGATAAGCTTCTCGAAAGAGGTTGTCAATTATCACTGAAGAAGGATAGGCTTCTCGAAAGAGTTTCTATTTATTGTTGAAGATGGATAAGCTTCTTGAAAGAGATTTCCACTTATCTTTGAGGACGGATAAGCTTCTATGAAGAGATTGCCACTTATTTTTTAAAATGGATAAGCTTCTCGAAAGAGATTTCTGCTTACCATTGAAGAAGAATAAGCTTCTCTGAAGAGATTTTCACTTATCGTTGAAGACGAATAATCTTATCTAAAGAGATTGCCACCTACTTTTGAAAAAGGATAAGCTTCTCTGAAGAGATTGCCACCTATCGTTGAAAATGGATAAGCTTCTCGAAACTGGTTGCCACTTATTGTTGAAGAAGGATAAGCTACTCTGAAGAGATTGCCACTTATCGTTGAAAATGGATAAGCTTCTTGAAAGAGATTGCCACTTATCGTTAAAGAAGGATACACTTTGCTAAAGAAATTGCCACTTATTGTTTCAAATGGATAAGCTTCTCGAAAGAGATTTCTGCTTACCATTGAAGAAGAATAAGCTTCTCTGAAGAGATTTTCACTTATCGTTGAAGAAGAATAATCTTCTCTAAAGAGATTGCCACTTACTTTTGAAAAAGGATAAGCTTATCTGAAGAGATTTCCACCTATCGTTGAAAATGGATAAGCTTCTCGAAAGTGGTTTCCACTTATTGTTGAAGAAGGATAAGCTTCTCTGAAGAGATTGCCACTTATGGTTGAAAATGGATAAGCTTCTCGAAAGAGATTGCCACTTATAGTTAAAGAAGGATAGGCTTCTCGAAAGAAATTGCCACTTATTGTTGAAAATGGATAAGCTTCTCGAAATAGATTGCCAGTTATCGCTGAGGAAGGATATGCATCTCGAAAGAGATTTCCAATTATCGTTGAAGAAAGATAAGCTTCTAGAAAGAGAATGCCACTTATCGTTGAAGAAGGATAAGCTTCTCTGAAGAAATTTCCAGTAATCTTTGAAAATGGATAAGCTTCTCCGACGAGATTGCCACTTATCGTTGACGAAGGATATGCTTCTATGAAGAGATTGCCACTAATCGTTGAAAATGGATAAGCTTCTCAAAAGAGGTTGTCAATTATCACTGAAGAAGGATAAGCTTCTCGAAAGAGATTTCTATTTATCGTTGAGGATGGATAAGCTTCTTGAAAGAGATTGCCACTTATCTTTGAAGACGGATAAGCTTCTATGAAGTGATTGCAACTTATCCTTGACGAAGGATATGCTTTTATGAAGAGATTGCCACTAATCGTTGAAAATCGATAAGCTTCTCGAAAGAGGTTGTCAATTATCACTGAAGAAGGATAGGCTTCTCGAAAGAGTTTCTATTTATTGTTGAAGATGGATAAGCTTCTTGAAAGAGATTTCCACTTATCTTTGAGGACGGATAAGCTTCTATGAAGAGATTGCCACTTATTTTTTAAAATGGATAAGCTTCTCGAAAGAGATTTCTGCTTACCATTGAAGAAGAATAAGCTTCTCTGAAGAGATTTTCACTTATCGTTGAAGACGAATAATCTTATCTAAAGAGATTGCCACCTACTTTTGAAAAAGGATAAGCTTCTCTGAAGAGATTGCCACCTATCGTTGAAAATGGATAAGCTTCTCGAAACTGGTTGCCACTTATTGTTGAAGAAGGATAAGCTACTCTGAAGAGATTGCCACTTATCGTTGAAAATGGATAAGCTTCTTGAAAGAGATTGCCACTTATCGTTAAAGAAGGATACACTTTGCTAAAGAAATTGCCACTTATTGTTTCAAATGGATAAGCTTCTCGAAAGAGATTTCTGCTTACCATTGAAGAAGAATAAGCTTCTCTGAAGAGATTTTCACTTATCGTTGAAGAAGAATAATCTTCTCTAAAGAGATTGCCACTTACTTTTGAAAAAGGATAAGCTTATCTGAAGAGATTTCCACCTATCGTTGAAAATGGATAAGCTTCTCGAAAGTGGTTTCCACTTATTGTTGAAGAAGGATAAGCTTCTCTGAAGAGATTGCCACTTATCGTTGAAAATGGATAAGCTTCTCGAAAGAGATTGCCACTTATAGTTAAAGAAGGATAGGCTTCTCGAAAGAAATTGCCACTTATTGTTGAAAATGGATAAGCTTCTCGAAATAGATTGCCAGTTATCGCTGAGGAAGGATATGCATCTCGAAAGAGATTTCCAATTATCGTTGAAGAAAGATAAGCTTCTAGAAAGAGAATGCCACTTATCGTTGAAGAAGGATAAGCTTCTCTGAAGAAATTTCCAGTAATCTTTGAAAATGGATAAGCTTCTCTGACGAGATTGCCACTTATCGTTGACGAAGGATATGCTTCTATGAAGAGATTTCCACTAATCGTTGAAAATGGATAAGCTTCTCAAAAGAGGTTGTCAATTATCACTGAAGAAGGATAAGCTTCTCGAAAGAGATTTCTATTTATCGTTGAGGATGGATAAGCTTCTTGAAAGAGATTGCCACTTATCTTTGAAGACGGATAAGCTTCTATGAAGTGATTGCAACTTATCCTTGACGAAGGATATGCTTTTATGAAGAGATTGCCACTAATCGTTGAAAATCGATAAGCTTCTCGAAAGAGGTTGTCAATTATCACTGAAGAAGGATAGGCTTCTCGAAAGAGTTTCTATTTATTGTTGAAGATGGATAAGCTTCTTGAAAGAGATTTCCACTTATCTTTGAGGACGGATAAGCTTCTATGAAGAGATTGCCACTTATTTTTTAAAATGGATAAGCTTCTCGAAAGAGATTTCTGCTTACCATTGAAGAAGAATAAGCTTCTCTGAAGAGATTTTCACTTATCGTTGAAGACGAATAATCTTATCTAAAGAGATTGCCACCTACTTTTGAAAAAGGATAAGCTTCTCTGAAGAGATTGCCACCTATCGTTGAAAATGGATAAGCTTCTCGAAACTGGTTCCCACTTATTGTTGAAGAAGGATAAGCTACTCTGAAGAGATTGCCACTTATCGTTGAAAATGGATAAGCTTCTTGAAAGAGATTGCCACTTATCGTTAAAGAAGGATACACTTTGCTAAAGAAATTGCCACTTATTGTTTCAAATGGATAAGCTTCTCGAAAGAGATTTCTGCTTACCATTGAAGAAGAATAAGCTTCTCTGAAGAGATTTTCACTTATCGTTGAAGAAGAATAATCTTCTCTAAAGAGATTGCCACTTACTTTTGAAAAAGGATAAGCTTATCTGAAGAGATTTCCACCTATCGTTGAAAATGGATAAGCTTCTCGAAAGTGGTTTCCACTTATTGTTGAAGAAGGATAAGCTTCTCTGAAGAGATTGCCACTTATCGTTGAAAATGGATAAGCTTCTCGAAAGAGATTGCCACTTATAGTTAAAGAAGGATAGGCTTCTCGAAAGAAATTGCCACTTATTGTTGAAAATGGATAAGCTTCTCGAAATAGATTGCCAGTTATCGCTGAGGAAGGATATGCATCTCGAAAGAGATTTCCAATTATCGTTGAAGAAAGATAAGCTTCTAGAAAGAGAATGCCACTTATCGTTGAAGAAGGATAAGCTTCTCTGAAGAAATTTCCAGTAATCTTTGAAAATGGATAAGCTTCTCCGACGAGATTGCCACTTATCGTTGACGAAGGATATGCTTCTATGAAGAGATTTCCACTAATCGTTGAAAATGGATAAGCTTCTCAAAAGAGGTTGTCAATTATCACTGAAGAAGGATAAGCTTCTCGAAAGAGATTTCTATTTATCGTTGAGGATGGATAAGCTTCTTGAAAGAGATTGCCACTTATCTTTGAAGACGGATAAGCTTCTATGAAGTGATTGCAACTTATCCTTGACGAAGGATATGCTTTTATGAAGAGATTGCCACTAATCGTTGAAAATCGATAAGCTTCTCGAAAGAGGTTGTCAATTATCACTGAAGAAGGATAGGCTTCTCGAAAGAGTTTCTATTTATTGTTGAAGATGGATAAGCTTCTTGAAAGAGATTTCCACTTATCTTTGAGGACGGATAAGCTTCTATGAAGAGATTGCCACTTATTTTTTAAAATGGATAAGCTTCTCGAAAGAGATTTCTGCTTACCATTGAAGAAGAATAAGCTTCTCTGAAGAGATTTTCACTTATCGTTGAAGACGAATAATCTTATCTAAAGAGATTGCCACCTACTTTTGAAAAAGGATAAGCTTCTCTGAAGAGATTGCCACCTATCGTTGAAAATGGATAAGCTTCTCGAAACTGGTTGCCACTTATTGTTGAAGAAGGATAAGCTACTCTGAAGAGATTGCCACTTATCGTTGAAAATGGATAAGCTTCTTGAAAGAGATTGCCACTTATCGTTAAAGAAGGATACACTTTGCTAAAGAAATTGCCACTTATTGTTTCAAATGGATAAGCTTCTCGAAAGAGATTTCTGCTTACCATTGAAGAAGAATAAGCTTCTCTGAAGAGATTTTCACTTATCGTTGAAGAAGAATAATCTTCTCTAAAGAGATTGCCACTTACTTTTGAAAAAGGATAAGCTTATCTGAAGAGATTTCCACCTATCGTTGAAAATGGATAAGCTTCTCGAAAGTGGTTTCCACTTATTGTTGAAGAAGGATAAGCTTCTCTGAAGAGATTGCCACTTATCGTTGAAAATGGATAAGCTTCTCGAAAGAGATTGCCACTTATAGTTAAAGAAGGATAGGCTTCTCGAAAGAAATTGCCACTTATTGTTGAAAATGGATAAGCTTCTCGAAATAGATTGCCAGTTATCGCTGAGGAAGGATATGCATCTCGAAAGAGATTTCCAATTATCGTTGAAGAAAGATAAGCTTCTAGAAAGAGAATGCCACTTATCGTTGAAGAAGGATAAACTTCTCTGAAGAAATTTCCAGTAATCTTTGAAAATGGATAAGCTTCTCCGACGAGATTGCCACTTATCGTTGACGAAGGCTATGCTTCTATGAAGAGATTTCCACTAATCGTTGAAAATGGATAAGCTTCTCAAAAGAGGTTGTCAATTATCACTGAAGAAGGATAAGCTTCTCGAAAGAGATTTCTATTTATCGTTGAGGATGGATAAGCTTCTTGAAAGAGATTGCCACTTATCTTTGAAGACGGATAAGCTTCTATGAAGTGATTGCAACTTATCCTTGACGAAGGATATGCTTTTATGAAGAGATTGCCACTAATCGTTGAAAATCGATAAGCTTCTCGAAAGAGGTTGTCAATTATCACTGAAGAAGGATAGGCTTCTCGAAAGAGTTTCTATTTATTGTTGAAGATGGATAAGCTTCTTGAAAGAGATTTCCACTTATCTTTGAGGACGGATAAGCTTCTATGAAGAGATTGCCACTTATTTTTTAAAATGGATAAGCTTCTCGAAAGAGATTTCTGCTTACCATTGAAGAAGAATAAGCTTCTATGAAGAGATTTTCACTTATCGTTGAAGACGAATAATCTTATCTAAAGAGATTGCCACCTACTTTTGAAAAAGGATAAGCTTCTCTGAAGAGATTGCCACCTATCGTTGAAAATGGATAAGCTTCTCGAAACTGGTTGCCACTTATTGTTGAAGAAGGATAAGCTACTCTGAAGAGATTGCCACTTATCGTTGAAAATGGATAAGCTTCTTGAAAGAGATTGCCACTTATCGTTAAAGAAGGATACACTTTGCTAAAGAAATTGCCACTTATTGTTTCAAATGGATAAGCTTCTCGAAAGAGATTTCTGCTTACCATTGAAGAAGAATAAGCTTCTCTGAAGAGATTTTCACTTATCGTTGAAGAAGAATAATCTTCTCTAAAGAGATTGCCACTTACTTTTGAAAAAGGATAAGCTTATCTGAAGAGATTTCCACCTATCGTTGAAAATGGATAAGCTTCTCGAAAGTGGTTTCCACTTATTGTTGAAGAAGGATAAGCTTCTCTGAAGAGATTGCCACTTATCGTTGAAAATGGATAAGCTTCTCGAAAGAGATTCCCACTTATAGTTAAAGAAGGATAGGCTTCTCGAAAGAAATTGCCACTTATTGTTGCAAATGGATAAGCTTCTCGAAATAGATTGCCAGTTATCGCTGAGGAAGGATATGCATCTCGAAAGAGATTTCCAATTATCGTTGAAGAAAGATAAGCTTCTAGAAAGAGAATTCCACTTATCGTTGAAGAAGGATAAGCTTCTCTGAAGAAATTTCCAGTAATCTTTGAAAATGGATAAGCTTCTCCGACGAGATTGCCACTTATCATTGACGAAGGATATGCTTCTATGAAGAGATTTCCACTAATCGTTGAAAATGGATAAGCTTCTCAAAAGAGGTTGTCAATTATCACTGAAGAAGGATAAGCTTCTCGAAAGAGATTTCTATTTATCGTTGAAGATGGATAAGCTTCTTGAAAGAGATTGCCACTTATCTTTGAAGACGGATAAGTTTCTATGAAGAGATTGCCACTTATCGTTGACGAAGGATATGCTTTTATGAAGAGATTGCCACTAATCGTTGAAAATCGATAAGCTTCTCGAAAGAGGTTGTCAATTATCACTGAAGAAGGATCAGCTTCTCGGAAGAGTTTCTATTTATCGTTGAAGATGGATAAGCTTCTTGAAAGAGATTTCCACTTATCTTTGAGGACGGATAAGCTTCTATGAAGAGATTGCCACTTATTGTTTAAAATGGATAAGCTTCTCGAAAGAGATTTCTACTTAACATTGAAGAAGAATAAGCTTCTCTGAAGAGATTTTCACTTATCGTTGAAGACGAATAATCTTCTCTAAAGAGATTGCCACCTACTTTTGAAAAAGGAAAAGCTTCTCTGAAGAGATTGCCACCTATCGTTGAAAATGGATAAGCTTCTCGAAAGTGGTTGCCACTTATTTGTTGAAGAAGGATAAGCTACTCTGAAGAGATTGCCACTTATCGTTGAAAATGGATAAGCTTCTTGAAAGAGATTGCCACTTATCGTTAAAGAAGGATACACTTTGCTAAAGAAATTGCCACTTATTGTTTCAAATGGATAAGCTTCTCGAAAGAGATTTCTGCTTACCATTGAAGAAGAATAAGCTTCTCTGAAGACATTTTCACTTATCGTTGAAGACGGATAATCTTCTCTAAAGAGATTGCCACTTACTTTTGAAAAAGGATAAGCTTATCTGAAGAGATTTCCACCTATCGTTGAAAATGGATAAGCTTCTCGAAAGTGGTTTCCACTTATTGTTGAAGAAGGATAAGCTTCTCTGAAGAGATTTCCACTTATCGTTGAAAATGGATAAGCTTCTCGAAAGAGATTACCACTTATAGTTAATAAAGGATAGGCTTCTCGAAAGATATTGCCACTTATTGTTGAAAATGGATAAGCTTCTCGAAATAGATTGCCAGTTATCGCTGAGGAAGGATATGCATCTCGAAAGAGATTTCCAATTATCGTTGAAGAAAGATAAGCTTCTAGAAAGAGAATTCCACTTATCGTTGAAGAAGGATAAGCTTCTCTGAAGAAATTTCCAGTAATCTTTGAAAATGGATAAGCTTCTCCGACGAGATTGCCACTTATCATTGACGAAGGATATGCTTCTATGAAGAGATTTCCACTAATCGTTGAAAATTGATAAGCTTCTCAAAAGAGGTTGTCAATTATCACTGAAGAAGGATAAGCTTCTCGAAAGAGATTTCTATTTATCGTTGAAGATGGATAAGCTTCTTGAAAGAGATTGCCACTTATCTTTGAAGACGGATAAGTTTCTATGAAGAGATTGCCACTTATCGTTGACGAAGGATATGCTTTTATGAAGAGATTGCCACTAATCGTTGAAAATCGATAAGCTTCTCGAAAGAGGTTGTCAATTATCACTGAAGAAGGATCAGCTTCTCGGAAGAGTTTCTATTTATCGTTGAAGATGGATAAGCTTCTTGAAAGAGATTTCCACTTATCTTTGAGGACGGATAAGCTTCTATGAAGAGATTGCCACTTATTGTTTAAAATGGATAAGCTTTTCGAAAGAGATTTCTACTTAACATTGAAGAAGAATAAGCTTCTCTGAAGAGATTTTCACTTATCGTTGAAGACGAATAATCTTCTCTAAAGAGATTGCCACCTACTTTTTAAAAAGGAAAAGCTTCTCTGAAGAGATTGCCACCTATCGTTGAAAATGGATAAGCTTCTCGAAAGTGGTTGCCACTTATTTGTTGAAGAAGGATAAGCTACTCTGAAGAGATTGCCACTTATCGTTGAAAATGGATAAGCTTCTTGAAAGAGATTGCCACTTATCGTTAAAGAAGGATACACTTTGCTAAAGAAATTGCCACTTATTGTTTCAAATGGATAAGCTTCTCGAAAGAGATTTCTGCTTACCATTGAAGAAGAATAAGCTTCTCTGAAGAGATTTTCACTTATCGTTGAAGACGGATAATCTTCTCTAAAGAGATTGCCACTTACTTTTGAAAAAGGATAAGCTTATCTGAAGAGATTTCCACCTATCGTTGAAAATGGATAAGCTTCTCGAAAGTGGTTTCCACTTATTGTTGAAGAAGGATAAGCTTCTCTGAAGAGATTTCCACTTATCGTTGAAAATGGATAAGCTTCTCGAAAGAGATTGCCACTTATAGTTAAAGAAGGATAGGCTTCTCGAAAGATATTGCCACTTATTGTTGAAAATGGATAAGCTTCTCGAAATAGATTGCCACTTATCGCTGAGGAAGGATATGCATCTCGAAAGAGATTTCCAATTATCGTTGAAGAAAGATAAGCTTCTAGAAAGAGAATGCCACTTATCGTTGAAGAAGTATAAGCTTCTCTGAAGAAATTTCCACTTATCTTTGAAATTGGATAAGCTTCTCTGAGGAGATTGCCACTTATCGTTGACGAAGGATATGCTTCTATGAAGAGATTGCCACTAATCGTTGAAAATGGATAAGCTTCTCGAAAGAGGTTGTCAATTATCACTGAAGAAGTATAAGCTTCTCGAAAGAGATTTGTATTTATCATTGAAGATGGATAAGCTTCTTGAAAGAGATTGCTACTTATCTTTGAAGACGGATAAGCTTCCATGAAGAGATTGCCACTTATTGTTTAAAATGGATAAGCTTCTCGGAAGAGATTTCTGCTTACCATTGAAGAAGAATAAGCTTCTCTGAAGAGATTTTCACTTATCGTTGAAGACGGATAATCTTCTCTAAAGAGATTGCCACTAACTTTTGAAAATGGATAAGCTTCTCTCAATAGATTGCCACCTATCGTTGAAAATGGATAAGCTTCTCGAAAGTGGTTGCCACATATTGTTGAAGAAGGATAAGCTTCTCTGAAGAGATTTCCACTTATCATTGAAAATGGATAAGCTTCTCGAATGAGATTGCCACTTATAGTTAAAGAAGGAAAGCCTTCTCGAAAGAAATTGCCACTTATTGTTGAAAATGGATAAGTTTCTCGAAATAAATTGCCACTTATCGCTGAGGAAGGATATGCATCTGGAAAGTGATTTCCAATTATCGTTGAAGAAGGAATAGCTTCTAGAAAGAGAATGCCACTTATCGTTGAAGAAGGATAAGCTTCTCTGTAGAAATTTCCACTTATCTTTGAAAATGGATAAGCTTCTCCGAGGAGATTGCCACTTATCATTGACAAAGGATATGCTTCTATGAAGACATTGCCACTAATCGTTGAAAATGGATAAGCTTCTCGAAAGAGGTTGTCAATTATCACTGAAGAAGTATAAGCTTCTCGAAAGAGATTTGTATTTATCGTTGAAGATGGATAAGCTTCTTGAAAGAGATTGCCACTTATCTTTGAAGACGGATAAGCTTCTATGAAGAGATTTCCACTTATTGTTTAAAATGGATAAGCTTCTCGGAAGAGATTTCTGCTTACCATTGAAGAAGAATAAGCTTCTCTGAAGAGATTTTCACTTATCGTTGAAGACGGATAATCTTCTCTAAAGAGATTGCCACTTACTTTTGAAAAAGGATAAGCTTCTCTGAAGAGATTGCCACCTATCGTTGAAAATGGATAAGCTTCTCGAAAGTGGTTGCCACTTATTGTTGAAGAAGGATAAGCTTCTCTGAAGAGATTTACTCTTCTCGGTGAAAATGGATAAGCTTCTCGAAAGAGATTGCCACTTATAGTTAAAGAAGGATAGGCTTCTCGAAAGAAATTTCCACTTATTGTTGAAAATGGATAAGCTTCTCGAAATAGATTGCCACTTATCGCTGAGGAAGGATATGCATCTCGAAAGAGATTCCCAATTATCGTTGAAGAAAGATAATCTTCTAGAAAGAGAATTCCACTTATCGTTGAAGAAGGATAAGCTTCTCTGAAGAAATTTCCACTAATCTTTGAAAATGGATAAGCTTCTCCGAGGAGATTGCCACTTATCATTGACGAAGGATATGCTTCTATGAAGAGATTGCCACTAATCGCTGAAAATGGATAAGCTTCTCAAAAGAGGTTGTCAATTATCACTGAAGAAGGATAAGCTTCTCGAAAGAGATTTCTATTTATCGTTGAAGATGGATAAGCTTCTTGAAAGAGATTGCCACTTATCTTTGAAGACGGATAAGCTTCTATGAAGAGATTGCCACTTATCGTTGACGAAGGATATGCTTTTATGAAGAGATTGCCACTAATCGTTGAAAATCGATAAGCTTCTCGAAAGAGGTTGTCAATTATCACTGAAGAAGGATAACCTTCTCAAAAGAGTTTCTATTTATCATTGAAGATGGATAAGCTTCTTGAAAGAGATTTCCACTTATCTTTGAGGACGGATAAGCTTCTATGAAGAGATTGCCACTTATTGTTTAAAATGGATAAGCTTCTCGAAAGAGATTTCTGCTTACCATTGAAGAAGAATAAGCTTCTCTGAAGAGATTTTCACTTATCGTTGAAGACGAATAATCTACTCTAAAGAGATTGCCACCTATCGTTGAAAATGGATAAGCTTCTCTGAAGAAATTGCCACCTATCGTTGAAAATGGATAAGCTTCTCGAAAGTGGTTGCCACTTATTGTTGAAGAAGGATAAGCTACTCTGAAGAGATTGCCACTTATCGTTGAAAATGGATAAGCTTCTTGAAAGAGATTGCCACTTATCGTTAAAGAAGGATACACTTTGCTAAAGAAATTGCCACTTATTGTTTCAAATGGATAAGCTTCTCGAAAGAGATTTCTGCTTACCATTGAAGAAGAATAAGCTTCTCTGAAGAGATTTTCACTTATCGTTGAAGACGGATAATCTTCTCTAAAGAGATTGCCACTTTCTTTTGAAAAAGGATAAGCTTATCTGAAGACATTTCCACCTATCGTTGAAAATGGATAAGCTTCTCGAAAGTGGTTTCCACTTATTGTTGAAGAAGGATAAGCTTCTCTGAAGAGATTGCCACTTATCGTTGAAAATGGATAAGCTTCTCGAAAGAGATTGCCACTTATAGTTAAAGAAGGATAGGCTTCTCGAAAGATATTGCCACTTATTGTTGAAAATGGATAAGCTTCTCGAAATAGATTGCCACTTATCGCTGAGGAAGGATATGCATCTCGAAAGAGATTTCCAATTATCGTTGAAGAAAGATAAGCTTCTAGAAAGAGAATGCCACTTATCGTTGAAGAAGAATAAGCTTCTCTGAAGAAATTTCCACTAATCTTTGAAAATGGATAAGCTTCTCCGAGGAGATTGCCACTTATCGTTGACGAAGGATATGCTTCTATGAAGAGATTGCCACTAATCGCTGAAAATGGATAAGCTTCTCAAAAGAGGTTTTCAATTATCACTGAAGAAGGATAAACTTCTCGAAAGAGATTTCTATTTATCGTTGAAGATGGATAAGCATCTTGAAAGAGATTGCCACTTATCTTTGAAGACGGATAAGCATCTATGAAGAGATTGCCACTTATTGTTTAAGATGGATAAGCATCTCAAAAGAGATTTCTGTTTACCATTGAAGAAGAATAAGCTTCTCTGAAGTGATTTTCACTTATCGTTGAAGACGGATAATCTTCTCTGAAGAGATATCCTTTTACCTTTGAAGAAGGATAAACTTCTCTGAATAGATTTCCACTTATCGTTGAAAATGGATAAGCTTCTCGAAAGAGATTGCCACTTATAGTTAAAGAAGGATAGGCTTCTCGAAAGAAATTGCCACTTATTGTTGAAAATGGATAAGCTTCTCGAAATAGATTGCCACTTATCGCTGAGGAAGGATATGCATCTCGAAAGAGATTTCCAATTATCATCGAAGAAGGAATAGCTTCTAGAAAGAGAATGTCGTTTATCGTTGAAGAAGGATAAGCTTCTCTGAAGAAATTTCCACTTATCTTTGAAATTGGATAAGCTTCTCCGAGGAGATTGCCACTTATCGTTGACGAAGGATATGCTTCTATGAAGAGATTGCCACTAATTGTTGAAAATGGAAAAGCTTCTCGAAAGAGGTTGTCAATTATCACTGAAGAAGTATAAGCTTCTCGAAAGAGATTTGTATTTATCGTTGAAGATGGATAAGCTTCTAGAAAGAGATTGCCACTTATCTTTGAAGACGGATAAGCTTCTATGAAGAGATTGCAACTTATTGTTTAAAATGGATAAGCTTCTCGGAAGAGATTTCTGCTTACCATTGAAGAAGAATAAGCTTCTCTGAAGAGATTTTCACTTATCGTTGAAGACGGATAATCTTCTCTAAAGAGATTGCCACTAACTTTTGAAAAAGGATAAGCTTCTCTGAAGAGATTGCCACCTATCGTTGAAAATGGATAAGCTTCTCGAAAGTGGTTGCCACTTATTGTTGAAGAAGGATAAGCTTCTCTAAAGAGATTTCCACTTATCATTGAAAATGGAAAAGCTTCTCGAATGAGATTGCCACTTATAGTTAAAGAAGTAAAGGCTTCTCGAAAGAAATTGCCACTTATTGTTGAAAATGGATAAGCTTCTTGAAATAAATTGCCACTTATCGCTGAGGAAGGATATGCATCTGGAAAGAGATTTCCAATTATCGTTGAAGAAGGAATAGCTTCTAGAAAGAGAATGCCACTTATCGTTGAAGAAGGATAAGCTTCTCTGAAGAAATTTCCACTTATCTTTGAAAATGGATAAGCTTCTCCGAGGAGATTGCCACTTATCGTTGACGAAGGATATGCTTCTATGAAGAGATTGCCACTAATCGTTGAAAATGGATAAGCTTCTCGAAAGAGGTTGTCAATTATCACTGAAGAAGTATAAGCTTCTCGAAAGAGATTTGTGTTTATCGTTGAAGATGGATAAGCTTCTTGAAAGAGATTGCCACTTATCTTTAAAGACAGATAAGCTTCTATGAAGAGATTGCCACTTATTGTTTAAAATGGATAAGCTTCTCGGAAGAGATTTCTGCTTACCATTGAAGAAGAATAAGCTTCTCTGAAGAGATTTTCACTTATCGTTGAAGACGGATAATCTTCTCTAAAGAGATTGCCACTTACTTTTGAAAAAGGATAAGCTTCTCTGAAGAGATTGCCACCTATCGTTGAAAATGGATAAGCTTCTCGAAAGTGGTTGCCACTTATTGTTGAAGAAGGATAAGCTTCTCTGAAGAGATTTACTCTTATCGTTGAAAATGGATAAGCTTCTCGAAAGAGATTGTCACTTATAGTTAAAGAAGGATAGGCTTCTCGAAATAAATTGCCACTTATTGTTGAAAATGGATAAGCTTCTCGAAATAGAGTGCCACTTATCGCTGAGGAAGGATATGTATCTCGAAAGAGATTTCCAATTATCGTTGAAGAAAGATAATCTTCTAGAAAGAGAATGCCACTTATCGTTGAAGAAGGATAAGCTTCTCTGAATAAATTTCCACTAATCTTTGAAAATGGATAAGCTTCTCCGAGGAGATTGCCACTTATCATTGATGAAGGATATGCTTTTATGAAGAGATTGCCACTAATCGCTGAAAATGGATAAGCTTCTCAAAAGAGGTTGTCAATTATCACTGAAGAAGGATAAGCTTCTCGAAAGAGATTTCTATTTATCGTTGAAGATGGATAAGCTTCTTGAAAGAGATTGCCACTTATCTTTGAAGACGGATAAGCTTCTATGAAGAGATTGCCACTTATCGTTGACGAAGGATATGCTTTTATGAAGAGATTGACACTAATCGTTGAAAATCGATAAGCTTCTCGAAAGAGGTTATCAATTATCACTGAAGAAGGATAAGCTTCTCGAAAGAGTTTCTATTTATCGTTGAAGATGGATAAGCTTCTTGAAAGAGATTTCCAGTTATCTTTGAGGACGGATAAACTTCTATGAAGAGATTGCCACTTATTGTTTAAAATGGATAAGCTTCTCGAAAGAGATTTCTGCTTACCATTGAAGAAGAATAAGCTTCTCTAAAGAGATATTCACTTATCTTTGAAGACGAATAATCTTCTCTAAAGAGATTGCCACCTATTGTTGAAAATGGATAAGCTTCTCTGAAGAGATTTCCACCTATCGTTGAAAATGGATAAGCTTCTCGAAAGTGGTTGCCACTTATTGTTGAAGAAGGATAAGCTACTTTGAAGAGATTGCCACTTATCTTTGAAAATGGATAAGCTTCTTGAAAGAGATTGCCACTTATCGTTAAAGAAGGATACACTTTGCTAAAGAAATTGCCACTTAATGTTTCAAATGGATAAGCTTCTCGAAAGACATTTCTGCTTACCATTGAAGAAGAATAAGCTTCTCTGAAGTGATTTTCACTTATCGTTGAAGACGGATAATCTTATCTAAAGAAATTGCCACTTACTTTTGAAAAAGGATAAGCTTATCTGAAGAGATTTCCACCTATCGTTGAAAATGGATAAGCTTCTCGAAAGTGGTTTCCACTTATTGTTGAAGATGGATAAGCTGCTCTGAAGAGATTGCCACTTATCGTTGAAAATGGATAAGCTTCTCGAAAGAGATTGCCACTTATAGTTAAAGAAGGATAGGCTTCTCGAAAGCAATTGCCACTTATTTTTGAAAATGGATAAGCTTCTCGAAAGAGATTGCCACTTATAGTTAAAGAAGGATAGGCTTCTCGAAAGAAATTGCCACTTATTTTTGAAAATGGATAAGCTTCTCGAAAGAGATTGCCACTTAACGCTGAGGAAGGATATGCATCTCGAAAGAGATTTCCAATTATCGTTGAAGAAAGATAAGCTTCTAGAAAGAGAATGCCACTTATCGTTGAAGAAGGATAAGCTTCTCTGAAGAAATTTCCACTAATCTTTGAAAATGGATAAGCTTCTCCGAGGAGATTGCCACTTATCGTTGACGAAGGATATGCTTCTATGAAGAGATTGCCACTAATCGCTGAAAATGGATAAGCTTCTCAAAAGAGGTTGTCAATTATCACTGAAGAAGGATAAGCTTCTCGAAAGAGATTTCTATTTATCGTTGAAGATGGATAAGCTTCTTGAAAGAGATTGCCACTTATCTTTGAAGACGGATAAGCTTCTATGAAAAGATTGCCACTTATTGTTTAAGATGGATAAGCATCTCAAAAGAGATTTCTGCTTACCATTGAAGAAGAATAAGCTTCTCTGAAGAGATTTTCACTTATTGTTGAAGACGGATAATCTTCTCTGAAGAGATATCCTTTTACCTTTGAAGAAGGATCAGTTTGTCTGAAGAGATTGCCACCTATCGTTGAAAATAGATAAGCTTCTCGAAAGTGGTTGCCACTTATTGTTGAAGAAGGATAAGCTTCTCTGAAGAGATTTCCACTTATCGTTGAAAATGGATAAGCTTCTCGAAAGAGATTGCCACTTATAGTTAAAGAAGGATAGGCTTCTCGAAAGAAATTGCCACTTATTTTTGAAAATGGATAAGCTTCTCGAAATAGATTGCCACTTATCGCTGAGGAAGGATATGCATCTCGAAAGAGATTTCCAATTATCGTTGAAGAAGGAATAGCTTCTAGAAAGAGAATGCCGTTTATCGTTGAAGAAGGATAAGCTTCTATGAAGAAATTTCCACTTATCTTTGAAATTGGATAAGCTTCTCCGAGGAGATTTCCACTTATCGTTGACGAAGGATATGCTTCTATGAAGAGATTGCCACTAATCGTTGAAAATGGATAAGCTTCTCGAAAGAGGTTGTTAATTATCACTGAAGAAGTATAAGCTTCTCGAAAGAGATTTGTATTTATCGTTGAAGATGGATAAGCTTCTTGAAAGAGATTGCCACTTATCTTTGAAGAGGGATAAGCTTCTATGAAGAGATTGCCACTTATTGTTTAAAATTGATAAGCTTCTCGGAAGAGATTTCTGCTTACCATTGAAGAAGAATAAGCTTCTCTGAAGAGATTTTCACTTATCGTTGAAGACGGATAATCTTCTCTAAAGAGATTGCCACTAACTTTTCAAAAAGGATAAGCTTCTCGGTAGAGATTGCCACCTATCGTTGAAAATGGATAAGCATCTCGAAAGTGGTTGCCACTTATTGTTGAAGAAGGATAAGCTTCTCTGAATAAATTTCCACTAATCTTTGAAAATGGATAAGCTTCTCCGAGGAGATTGCCACTTATCATTGATGAAGGATATGCTTTTATGAAGAGATTGCCACTAATCGCTGAAAATGGATAAGCTTCTCAAAAGAGGTTGTCAATTATCACTGAAGAAGGATAAGCTTCTCGAAAGAGATTTCTATTTATCGTTGAAGATGGATAAGCTTCTTGAAAGAGATTGCCACTTATCTTTGAAGACGGATAAGCTTCTATGAAGAGATTGCCACTTATCGTTGACGAAGGATATGCTTTTATGAAGAGATTGACACTAATCGTTGAAAATCGATAAGCTTCTCGAAAGAGGTTATCAATTATCACTGAAGAAGGATAAGCTTCTCGAAAGAGTTTCTATTTATCGTTGAAGATGGATAAGCTTCTTGAAAGAGATTTCCAGTTATCTTTGAGGACGGATAAACTTCTATGAAGAGATTGCCACTTATTGTTTAAAATGGATAAGCTTCTCGAAAGAGATTTCTGCTTACCATTGAAGAAGAATAAGCTTCTCTAAAGAGATATTCACTTATCTTTGAAGACGAATAATCTTCTCTAAAGAGATTGCCACCTATTGTTGAAAATGGATAAGCTTCTCTGAAGAGATTTCCACCTATCGTTGAAAATGGATAAGCTTCTCGAAAGTGGTTGCCACTTATTGTTGAAGAAGGATAAGCTACTTTGAAGAGATTGCCACTTATCTTTGAAAATGGATAAGCTTCTTGAAAGAGATTGCCACTTATCGTTAAAGAAGGATACACTTTGCTAAAGAAATTGCCACTTAATGTTTCAAATGGATAAGCTTCTCGAAAGACATTTCTGCTTACCATTGAAGAAGAATAAGCTTCTCTGAAGTGATTTTCACTTATCGTTGAAGACGGATAATCTTATCTAAAGAAATTGCCACTTACTTTTGAAAAAGGATAAGCTTATCTGAAGAGATTTCCACCTATCGTTGAAAATGGATAAGCTTCTCGAAAGTGGTTTCCACTTATTGTTGAAGATGGATAAGCTGCTCTGAAGAGATTGCCACTTATCGTTGAAAATGGATAAGCTTCTCGAAAGAGATTGCCACTTATAGTTAAAGAAGGATAGGCTTCTCGAAAGAAATTGCCACTTATTTTTGAAAATGGATAAGCTTCTCGAAAGAGATTGCCACTTATAGTTAAAGAAGGATAGGCTTCTCGAAAGAAATTGCCACTTATTTTTGAAAATGGATAAGCTTCTCGAAAGAGATTGCCACTTAACGCTGAGGAAGGATATGCATCTCGAAAGAGATTTCCAATTATCGTTGAAGAAAGATAAGCTTCTAGAAAGAGAATGCCACTTATCGTTGAAGAAGGATAAGCTTCTCTGAAGAAATTTCCACTAATCTTTGAAAATGGATAAGCTTCTCCGAGGAGATTGCCACTTATCGTTGACGAAGGATATGCTTCTATGAAGAGATTGCCACTAATCGCTGAAAATGGATAAGCTTCTCAAAAGAGGTTGTCAATTATCACTGAAGAAGGATAAGCTTCTCGAAAGAGATTTCTATTTATCGTTGAAGA
The DNA here is from genome assembly GCA_963859935.3 of Lathyrus sativus. Lineage (NCBI taxonomy): Eukaryota > Viridiplantae > Streptophyta > Magnoliopsida > Fabales > Fabaceae > Lathyrus > Lathyrus sativus. Next base: position 238,340,153 of record OZ012738.1, on the reverse strand, counting down.
TGGATAAGCTTCTTGAAAGAGATTGCCACTTATCTTTGAAGACGGATAAGCTTCTATGAAAAGATTGCCACTTATTGTTTAAGATGGATAAGCATCTCAAAAGAGATTTCTGCTTACCATTGAAGAAGAATAAGCTTCTCTGAAGAGATTTTCACTTATTGTTGAAGACGGATAATCTTCTCTGAAGAGATATCCTTTTACCTTTGAAGAAGGATCAGTTTGTCTGAAGAGATTGCCACCTATCGTTGAAAATAGATAAGCTTCTCGAAAGTGGTTGCCACTTATTGTTGAAGAAGGATAAGCTTCTCTGAAGAGATTTCCACTTATCGTTGAAAATGGATAAGCTTCTCGAAAGAGATTGCCACTTATAGTTAAAGAAGGATAGGCTTCTCGAAAGAAATTGCCACTTATTTTTGAAAATGGATAAGCTTCTCGAAATAGATTGCCACTTATCGCTGAGGAAGGATATGCATCTCGAAAGAGATTTCCAATTATCGTTGAAGAAGGAATAGCTTCTAGAAAGAGAATGCCGTTTATCGTTGAAGAAGGATAAGCTTCTATGAAGAAATTTCCACTTATCTTTGAAATTGGATAAGCTTCTCCGAGGAGATTTCCACTTATCGTTGACGAAGGATATGCTTCTATGAAGAGATTGCCACTAATCGTTGAAAATGGATAAGCTTCTCGAAAGAGGTTGTTAATTATCACTGAAGAAGTATAAGCTTCTCGAAAGAGATTTGTATTTATCGTTGAAGATGGATAAGCTTCTTGAAAGAGATTGCCACTTATCTTTGAAGAGGGATAAGCTTCTATGAAGAGATTGCCACTTATTGTTTAAAATTGATAAGCTTCTCGGAAGAGATTTCTGCTTACCATTGAAGAAGAATAAGCTTCTCTGAAGAGATTTTCACTTATCGTTGAAGACGGATAATCTTCTCTAAAGAGATTGCCACTAACTTTTCAAAAAGGATAAGCTTCTCGGTAGAGATTGCCACCTATCGTTGAAAATGGATAAGCATCTCGAAAGTGGTTGCCACTTATTGTTGAAGAAGGATAAGCTTCTCTGAAGAGATTTCCACTTATCGTTGAAAATGGATAAGCTTCTCGAAAGAGATTGCCACTTATAGTTAAAGAAGGATAGGCTTCTCGAAAGAAATTGCCACTTATTGTTGAAAATGGATAAGCTTCTTGAAATAAATTGCCACTTAACGCTGAGGAAGGATATGCATCTGGAAAGAGATTTCCAATTATCATTGAAGAAGGAATAGCTTCTAGAAAGAGAATGCCACTTATCGTTGAAGAAGGATAAGCTTCTCTGAAGAAATTTCCACTTATCTTGGAAAATGGATAAGCTTCTCCGAGGAGATTGCCACTTATCGTTGACGAAGGATATGCTTCTATGAAGAGATTGCCACTAATCGTTGAAAATGGATAAGCTTCTCAAAAGAGGTTGTCAATTATCACTGAAGAAGGATAAGCTTCTCGAAAGAGATTTATATTTATCGTTGAAGATGGATAAGCTTCTTGAAAGAGATTGCCACTTATCTTTGAGGACGGATAAGCTTCTATGAAGAGATTACCACTTATTGTTTAAAATGGATAAGCTTCTCGAAAGAGATTTCTGCTTACCATTGAAGAAGTATAAGCTTCTCTGAAGAGATTTTCACTTATCGTTGAAGACGGATAATCATCTCTAAAGAGATTGCCACTTACTTTTGAAAAAGGATAAGCTTCTCTGAACAGATTGCCACCTATCTTTGAAAATGGATAAGCTTCTCGAAAGTGGTTGCCACTTATTGTTGAAGAAGGATAAGCTTCTCTGAAGAGATTTCCACTTTATCGTTGAAAACGGATAAGCTTCTCGAAAGAGATTGCCACTTATAGTTAAAGAAGGATAGACTTCTCGAAAGAAATTGCCACTTATTGTTGAAAATGGATAAGCTTCTCGAAATAGATTGCCACTTATCGCTAAGGAAGGATATGCATCTCGAAAGAGATTTCCAATTATCGTTGAAGAAGGATAAGCTTCTAGAAAGAGAATGCCACTTATCGTTGAAGAAGGATAGGCTTTTCTAAAGAAATTTCCACTTATCTTTGAAAATGGATAAGCTTCTCCGAGGATATTGCCACTTATCGTTGACGAAGGATATGCTTCTATGAAGAGATTGCCACTAATCGTTGAAAATGGATAAGCTTCTCGAAAGAGGTTGTCAATTATCACTGAAGAAGGATAAGCTTATCGAAAGAGATTTCTATTTATCGTTGAAGAAGGATACGCTTCTTGAAAGAGATTGCCACTTATCTTTGAGGACGGATTAACTTCTATGTAGAGATTACAACTTATTGTTTAAAATGGATAAGCTTCTCGAAAGAGATTTCTGCTTACCATTGAAGACGAATAACCTTCTCTGAAGAGATTTTCACTTATCGTTGAAGACGGATAATCTTATCTAAAGAGATTGCCACTTACTTTTGAAAAAGGATAAGCTTCTCTGAAGAGATTTCCACCTATCATTGAAAATGGATAAGCTTCTCGAAAGTGGTTGCCACTTATTGTTGAAGAAGGATAAGCTTCTCTGAAGAGATTGCCACTTATCGTTGAAAATAGATAAGCTCTCGAAAGTGATTGCCACTTATAGTTAAAGAAGGATAGGCTTCTCGAAAGAAATTGCCACTTATTGTTGAAAATGGATAAGCTTCTCGAAATAGATTTCCACTTATCGGTGTGGAAGGATATGCATCTCGAAAGAGATTTCAAATTATCGTTGAAGAAGGATAAGCTTCTAGAAAGAGAATGCCACTTATCGTTGAAGAAGGATAAGCTTCTCTGAAGAAATTTCCACTTATCTTTGAAAATGGATAAGCCTCTCCGAGGAGATTTCCACTTATCGTTGACGAAGGACATGCTTCTATGAAGCGATTGCCACTAATCGTTGAAAATGGATAAGCTTCTCGAAAGAGTTTGTTAATTATCACTGAAGAAGGATAAGCTTCTCGAAAGAGATTTCTATTTATCGTTGAAGATGGATAAGCTTCTTGAAAGATATTGCCACTTATCTTTGAGGACGGATAAGCTTCTATGAAGAGATTGCCACTTATTGTTTAAAATGGATAAGCTTCTCGAAAGATATTTCTGCTTACCATTGAAGAAGAATAAGCTTCTCTGATGAGATTTTCACTTATCGTTGAAGACGGATAATCTTCTCTAAAGAGATTGCCACTTACTTTTGAAAAAGGATAAGCTTCTCTGAAGAGATTGCCACCTATTGTTGAAAATGGATAAGCTTCTAGAAAGTGGTTGCCAGTTATTGTTGAAGAAGGATAAGCTTCTCTGAAGAGATTTCCACTTATCGTTGAAAATGGATAAGCTTCTCGAAAGAGATTGCCACTTATAGTTAAAGAAGGATAGGCTTCTCGAAAGAAATTGCCACTTATTGTTGAAAATGGATAAGCTTCTCGAAATAGATTGCCACTTATAGCTGAGGAAGGATATGTATCTCAAAAGAGATTTACAATTATCGTTGAAGAAGGATAAGCTTCTAGATAGAGAATGCCACTTATCGTTGAAGAAGGATAAGCTTCTCTGAAGAAATTTCCATTTATCTTTGAAAATGGATAAGCTTCTCCGAGGAGATTGCCACTTATCGTTGACGAAGGATATGCTTCTATGAAGAGATTGCCACTAATCTTTGAAAATGGATATGCTTCTCGAAAGAGGTTGTCAATTATCACTGAAGAAGGATAAGCTTCTCGAAAGAGATTTCTATTTATCGTTGAAGATGGATACGCTTCTTGAAAGAGATTGCCACTTATCTTTGAAGAAGGATTAGCTTCTATGTAGAGATTGCCACTTATTGTTTAAAATGGATAAGCTTCTCGAAAGAGATTTCTGCTTACCATTGAAGACGAATAACCTTCTCGGAAGAGATTTTCACTTATCGTTGAAGACGGATAATCTTCTCTAAAGAGATTGCCAATTACTTTTGAAAAAGGATAATCTTCTCTGAAGAGATTGCCACATATCGTTGAAAATGGATAAGCTTCTCGAAAGTGGTTGCCACTTATTGTTGAAGAAGGATAAGCTTCTCTGAAGAGATTGCCACTTATCGTTGAAAATAGATAAGCTCTCGAAAGAGATTGCCACTTATAGTTAAAGAAGGATAGGCTTCTCGAAAGAAATTGCCACTTATTGTTGAAAATGGATAAGCTTCTCGAAATAGATTGCCACTTATCGCTGTGGAAGGATATGCATCTCGAAAGAGATTTCAAATTATCGTTGAAGAAGGATAAGCTTCTAGAAAAAGAATGCCACTTATGGTTGAAGAAGGATAAGCTTCTCTGAAGAAATTTCCACTTATCTTTGAAAATGGATAAGCCTCTCCGAGGAGATTTCCACTTATCGTTGACGAAGGATATGCTTATATGAAGAGATTGCCACTAATCGTTGAAAATGGATAAGCTTCCCGAAAGAGGTTGCCAATTATCGCTGAAGAAGGATAAGCTTCTCGAAAGAGATTTCTATTTATCGTTGAAGATGGATAAGCTTCTTGAAAGCGATTGCGACTTATCTTTGAGGACGGATAAGTTTCTACGAAGAGATTGCCACTTATTGTTTAAAATGGATAAGCTTCTCGAAAGAGATTTTTGCTTACCATTGAAGAAGAATAAGCTTCTCTGAAGAGATTTTCACTTATCGTTGAAGACGGATAATCTTCTCTAAAGAGATTGCCACTTACTTTTGAAAAAGGATAAGCTTCTCTGAAGAGATTGCCACCTATTGTTGAAAATGGATAAGCTTCTAGAAAGTGGTTGCCAGTTATTGTTGAAGAAGGATAAGCTTCTCTGAAGAGATTTCCACTTATCGTTAAAAATGGATAAGCTTCTCGAAAGAGATTGCCACTTATAGTTAAAGAAGGATAGGCTTCTCGAAAGAAATTGCCACTTATTGTTGAAAATGGATAAGCTTCTCGAAATAGATTGCCACTTATCGCTGAGGAAGGATATGTATCTCAAAAGAGATTTACAATTATCGTTGAAGAAGGATAAGCTTCTAGATAGAGAATGCCACTTATCGTTGAAGAAGGATAAGCTTCTCTGAAGAAATTTCCATTTATCTTTGAAAATGGATAAGCTTCTCCGAGGAGATTGCCACTTATCGTTGACGAAGGATATGCTTCTATGAAGAGATTGCCACTAATCTTTGAAAATGGATATGCTTCTCGAAAGAGGCTGTCAATTATCACTGAAGAAAGGATAAGCTTCTCGAAAGAGATTTCTATTTATCGTTGAAGATGGATACGCTTCTTGAAAGAGATTGCCACTTATCTTTGAAGAAGGATTAGCTTCTATGTAGAGATTGCCACTTATTGTTTAAAATGGATAAGCTTCTCGAAAGAGATTTCTGCTTACCATTGAAGACGAATAACCTTCTCTGAAGAGATTTTCACTTATCGTTGAAGACGGATAATCTTCTCTAAAGAGATTGCCAATTACTTTTGAAAAAGGATAATCTTCTCTGAAGAGATTGCCACATATCGTTGAAAATGGATAAGCTTCTCGAAAGTGGTTGCCACTTATTGTTGAAGAAGGATAAGCTTCTCTGAAGAGATTGCCACTTATCGTTGAAAATGGATAAGCTTCTCGAAAGAGATTGCCACTTATAGTTAAAGAAGGATAGGCTTCTCAAAAGAAATTGCCACTTATTGTTGAAAATGGATAAGCTTCTCTAAATAGATTGCCACTTATCGCTGAGGAAGGATATGCATCTCGAAAGAGATTTACAATTATCGTTGAAGAAGGATAAGCTTCTTGAAAGAGAATTCCACTTATCGTTGAAGAAGGATAAGCTTCTCTGAAGAAATTTCCACTTATCTTTGAAAATGGATAAGCTTCTCCGAGGAGATTGCCACTTATCGTTGATGAAGGATATGCTTCTATGAAGAGATTGCCACTAATCGTTGAAAATGGATAAGATTCTCGAAAGAGGTTGTCAATTATCACAGAAGAAGGATAAGCTTCTCGAAAGAGATTTCTATTTATCATTGAAGATGGATATGCTTCTTGAAAGAGATTGCCACTGATCTTTGAGGACGGATTAGCTTATATGTAGAGATTGCCACTTATTTATTTAAAATGGATAAGCTTCTCGAAAGAGATTTCTGCTTACCATTGAAGACGAATAACCTTCTCTGAAGAGATTTTCACTTATCATTGAAGACGGATAATCTTCTCTAAAGAGATTGCCACTTACTTTTGAAAAAGGATAAGCTTCTCTAAAGAGATTGCCACCTATCGTTGAAAATGGATAAGCTTCTCGAAAGTGGTTGCCACTTATTGTTGAAGAAGGATAAGCTTCTCTGAAGAGATTGCCACTTATCGTTGAAAATGGATAAGCTTCTCGAAAGAGATTGCCACTTATAGTTAAAGAAGGATAGGCTTCTCGAAAGAAATTGCCACTTATTGTTGAAAATGGATAAGCTTCTCGAAATAGATTGCCACTTATCGCTGAGGAAGGATATGTATCTCAAAAGAGATTTACAATTATCGTTGAAGAAGGATAAGCTTCTAGATAGAGAATGCCACTTATCGTTGAAGAAGGATAAGCTTCTCTGAAGAAATTTCCATTTATCTTTGAAAATGGATAAGCTTCTCCGAGGAGATTGCCACTTATCGTTCATGAAGGATATGCTTCTATGAAGAGATTGCCACTAATCGTTGAAAATGGATAAGCTTCTCGAAAGAGGTTGTCAATTATCACTGAAGAAGGATAAGCTTCTCGAAAGATATTTCTATTTATCGTTGAAGATGGATACGCTTCTTGAAAGAGATTGCCACTTATCTTTGAGGACGGATTAGCTTATATGTAGAGATTGCCACTTATTGTTTAAAATGGTTAAGCTTCTCGAAAGAGAACTTCTTACCATTGAAGACGAATAACCTTCTCTGAAGAGATTTTCACTTATCGTTGAAGACGGATAATCTTCTCTAAAGAGATTGCCACTTACTTTTGAAAAAGGATGAGCTTCTCTGAAGAGATTTCCACCTATCGTTGAAAATGGATAAGCTTCTCGAAAGTGGTTGCCACTTATTGTTGAAGAAGGATAAGCTTCTCTGAAGAGATTGCCACTTATCGTTGAAAATGGATAATCTTCTCGAAAGAGATTGCCACTTATAGTTAAAGAAGGATAGGCTTCTCGAAAGAAATTGCCACTTATTGTTGAAAATGGATAAGCTTCTCGAAATAGATTGCCACTTATCGCTATGGAAGGATATGCATCTCGAAAGAGATTTCCAATTATCGTTGAAGAAGGATAAGCTTCTAGAAAGAGAATGCCACTTATCGTTGAAGAAGGATAAGCTTCTCTGAAGAAATTTCCACTTATCTTTGAAAATGGATAAGCCTCTCCGAGGAGATTTCCATTTATCGTTGACGAAGGGCATGCTTCTATGAAGCGATTGCCACTAATCGTTGAAAACGGATAAGCTTCTCGAAAGATGTTGTTAATTATAATTGAAGAAGGATAAGCTTCTCGAAAGAGATTTCTATTTATCGTTGAAGATGGATAAGCTTCTTGAAAGAGATTGCCACTTATCTTTGAGGACGGATAAGCTTCTATGAAGAGATTGCCACTTATTGTTTAAAATGGATAAGCTTCTCGAAAGAGATTTCTGCTTACCATTGAAGAAGAATAAGCTTCTCTGAAGAGATTTTCACTTATCGTTGAAGACGGATAATATTCTCTAAAGAGATTGCCACTTACTTTTGAAAAAGGATAAGCTTCTCTGAAGAGATTGCCACCTATCGTTGAAAATGGATAAGCTTCTAGAAAGTGGTTGCCACTTATTGTTGAAGAAGGATAAGCTTCTCTGAAGAGATTTCCACTTATCGTTGAAAATGGATAAGCTTCTCGAAAGAGATTGCCACTTATAGTTAAAGAAGGATAGGCTTCTCGAAAGAAATTGCCACTTATTGTTTAAAATGGATAAGCTTCTCGAAATAGATTGCCACTTATCGCTGTGGAAGGATATGCATCTCGAAAATTATTTCCAATTATCGTTGAAGAAGGATAAGCTTCTAGAAAGAGAATGCCACTTATCGTTAAAGAAGGATAAGCTTCTCTGAAGAAATTTCCACTTATCTTTGAAAATGGATAAGCTTCTCCGAGGAGATTGCCACTTATCGTTGACGAAGGATATGCTTCTATGAAGAGATTGCCACTAATCGTTGAAAATGGATAAGCTTCTCGAAAGAGGTTCTCAATTATCACTAAAGAAGGATAAGCTTCTCGAAAGACATTTCTATTTATCGTTGAAGATGGATACGCTTCTTGAAAGAGATTTCTACTTATCTTTGAGGACGGATTAGCTTATATGTAGATATTTCCACTTATTGTTTAAAATGGATAAGCTTCTCGAAAGATAACTTCTTACCATTGAAGACGAATAACCTTCTCTGAAGAGATTTTCACTTATCATTGAAGACGGATAATCTTCTCTAAAGAGATTGCCACTTACTTTTGAAAAAGGATAAGCTTCTCTGAAGAGATTGCCCCCTATCGTTGAAAATGGATAAGCTTCTCGAAAATGGTTGCCACTTATTGTTGAAGAAGGATAAGCTTCTCTGAAGAGATTGCCACTTATCGTTGAAAATGGATAATCTTCTCGAAAGAGATTGCCACTTATAGTTAAAGAAGGATAGGCTTCTCGAAAGAAATTGCCACTTATTGTTGAAAATGGATAAGCTTCTCGAAATAGATTACCACTTATCGCTATGGAAGGATATGCATCTCGAAAGAGATTTACAATTATCGTTGAAGAAGGATAAGCTTCTAGAAAGAGAATGCCACTTATCGTTGAAGAAGGATAAGCTTCTCTGAAGAAATTTCCACTTATCTTTGAAAATGGATAAGCTTCTCCGAGGAGATTGCCACTTATCGTTCATGAAGGATATGCTTCTATGAAGAGATTGCCACTAATCGTTGAGAATGGATAAGATTCTCGAAAGAGGTTGTCAATTATCACTGAAGAAGGATAAGCTTCTCGAAAGAGATTTCTATTTATCGTTGAAGATGGATACGCTTCTTGAAAGAGATTGCCACTTATCTTTGAGGACGGATTAGCTTATATGTAGAGATAGCCACTTATTGTTTAAAATCGATAAGCTTCTCGAAAGAGATTTCTGCTTACCATTGAAGACGAATAACCTTCTCTGAAGAGATTTTCACTTATCGTTGAAGACGGATAATCTTCTCTAAAGAGATTTCCACTTACTTTTGAAAAAGGATAAGCTTCTCTGAAGAGATTGCCACCTATCGTTGAAAATGGATAAGCTTCTAGAAAGTGGTTGCCACTTATTGTTGAAGAAGGATAAGCTTCTCTGAAGAGATTTCCACTTATCGTTGAAAATGGATAAGCTTCTCGAAAGAGATTGCCACTTATAGTTAAAGAAGGATAAGCTTCTCGAAAGAAATTGCCACTTATTGTTGAAAATGGATAAGCTTCTCTAAATAGATTGCCACTTATCGCTGAGGAAGGATATGCATCTCGAAAGAGATTTACAATTATCGTTGAAGAAGGATAAGCTTCTTGAAAGAGAATGCCACTTATCGTTGAAGAAGGATAAGCTTCTCTGAAGAAGTTTCCACTTATCTTTGAAAATGGATAAGCTTCTCCGAGGAGATTGCCACTTATCGTTCATGAAGGATATGCTTCTATGAAGAGATTGCCACTAATCGTTGAAAATGGATAAGATTCTCGAAAGAGGTTGTCAATTATCACTGAAGAAGGATAAGCTTCTCGAAAGAGATTTCTATTTATCGTTGAAGATGGATACGCTTCTTGAAAGAGATTGCCACTTATCTTTGAGGACGGATTAGCTTATATGTAGAGATTGCCACTTATTGTTTAAAATCGATAAGCATCTCGAAAGAGATTTCTGCTTACCATTGAAGACGAATAACCTTCTCTGAAGAGATTTTCACTTAACGTTGAAGACGGATAATCTTCTCTAAAGAGATTGCCACTTACTTTTGAAATAGGATAAGCTTCTCTGAAGAGATTGCCACCTATCGTTGAAAATGGATAAGCTTCTAGAAAGTGGTTGCCACTTATTGTTGAAGAAGGATAAGCTTCTCTGAAGAGATTTCCACTTATCGTTGAAAATGGATAAGCTTCTCGAAAGAGATTGCCACTTATAGTTAAAGAAGGATAGGCTTCTCGAAAGAAATTGCCACTTATTGTTGAAAATGGATAAGCTTCTCTAAATAGATTTCCACTTATCGCTGTCGAAGGATATGCATCTCGAAAGAGATTTACAATTATCGTTGAAGAAGGATAAGCTTCTAGAAAGAGAATGCCACTTATCGTTAAAGAAGGATAAGCTTCTCTGAAGAAATTTCCACTTATCTTTGAAAATGGATAAGCCTCTCCGAGGAGATTTCCACTTATCGTTGACGAAGGACATGCTTCTATGAAGCGATTGCCACTAATCGTTGAAAATGGATAAGCTTCTCGAAAGAGTTTGTTAATTATCACTGAAGAAGGATAAGCTTCTCGAAAGAGATTTCTATTTATCGGTTAAGATGGATAAGCTTCTTGAAAGATATTGCCACTTATCTTTGAGGACAGATAAGCTTCTATGAAGAGATTGCCACTTATTGTTTAAAATGGATAAGCTTCTCGAAAGAGATTTCTGCTTACCATTGAAGAAGAATAAGCTTCTCTGATGAGATTTTCACTTATCGTTGAAGACGGATAATCTTCTCTAAAGAGATTGCCACTTACTTTTGAAAAAGGATAAGCTTCTCTGAAGAGATTGCCACCTATCGTTGAAAATGGATAAGCTTCTAGAAAGTGGTTGCCACTTATTGTTGAAGAAGGATAAGCTTCTCTGAAGAGATTTCCACTTATCGTTGAAAATGGATAAGCTTCTCGAAAGAGATTGCCACTTATAGTTAAAGAAGGATAGGCTTCTCGAAAGAAATTGCCACTTATTGTTGAAAATGGATAAGCTTCTCTAAATAGATTGCCACTTATCGCTGAGGAAGGATATGCATCTCGAAAGAGATTTACAATTATCGTTGAAGAAGGATAAGCTTCTTGAAAGAGAATGCCACTTATCGTTGAAGAAGGATAAGCTTCTCTGAAGAAGTTTCCACTTATCTTTGAAAATGGATAAGCTTCTCCGAGGAGATTGCCACTTATCGTTCATGAAGGATATGCTTCTATGAAGAGATTGCCACTAATCGTTGAAAATGGATAAGATTCTCGAAAGAGGTTGTCAATTATCACTGAAGAAGGATAAGCTTCTCGAAAGAGATTTCTATTTATCGTTGAAGATGGATACGCTTCTTGAAAGAGATTGCCACTTATCTTTGAGGACGGATTAGCTTATATGTACAGATTGCCACTTATTGTTTAAAATGGATAAGCTTCTCGAAAGAGATTTCTGCTTACCATTGAAGACGAATAACCTTCTCTGAAGAGATTTTCACTTATCGTTGAAGACGGATAATCTTCTCTAAAGAGATTGCCACTTGCTTTTGAAAAAGGATAAGCTTCTCTGAAGAGATTGCCACCTATCGTTGAAAATGGTTAAGCTTCTCGAAAGTGGTTGCCAGTTATTGTTGAAGAAGGATAAGCTTCTCTGAAGAGATTGCCACTTATCGTTGAAAATGGATAAGCTTCTCGAAAGAGATTGCCACTTATAGTTAAAGAAGGATAGGCTTCTCGAAAGAAATTGCCACTTATTGTTGAAAATGGATAAGCTTCTCGAAATAGATTGCCACTTATCGCTGAGGAAGGATATGCATCTCGAAAGAGATTTCCAATTATCGTTGAAGAAGGATAAGCTTCTATAAAGAGAATGCCACTTATCGTTGAAGAAGTATAAGCTTCTCTGAAGAAATTTCCACTTATCTTTGAAAATGGATATGCTTCTCCGAGGAGATTTCCACTTATCGTTGACGAAGGATATGCTTCTATGAAGAGATTGCCACTAATCATTGAAAATGGATAAGCTTCTCGAAAGAGGTTGTCAATTATCACTGAAGAATTATAAGCTTCTTGAAAGATATTTCTATTTATCGTTGAAGATGGATACGCTTCTTGAAAGAGATTGCCACTTATCTTTGAAGACGGATTAGCTTCTATGTAGAGATCGCCACTTATTGTTTAAAATGGATAAGCTTCTCGAAAGAGATTTCTGCTTACCATTGAAGACGAATAACCTTCTCTGAAGAGATTTTCACTTATCGTTGAAGACGGATAATCTTCTCTAAAGAGATTGCCACTTACTTTTGAAGAAGGATAAGCTTTTCTGAAGAGATTGTCACCTATCGTTGAAAATGGATAAGCTTCTCGAAAGTGGTTGCCACTTATTGTTGAAGAAGGATAAGCTTCTCTGAAGAGATTTCCACTTATCGTTGAAAATGGATAAGCTTCTCGAAATAGATTGCCACTTATAGTTAAAGAAGGATAGGCTTCTCGAAAGAAATTGCCACTTATTGTTTAAAATGGATAAGCTTCTCGAAATAGATTTCCACTTATCGCTGTGGAAGGATATGCATCTCGAAAGATATTTCCAATTATCGTTGAAGAAGGATAAGCTTCTAGAAAGAGAATGCCACTTATCGTTAAAGAAGGATAAGCTTCTCTGAAGAAATTTCCACTTATCTTTGAAAATGGATAAGCTTCTCCGAGGAGATTGCCACTTATCGTTGACGAAGGATATGCTTCTATGAAGAGATTGCCACTAATCGTTGAAAATGGATAAGCTTCTCGAAAGAGGTTGTCAATTATCACTGAAGAAGGATAAGCTTCTCGAAAGACATTTCTATTTATCGTTGAAGATGGATACGCTTCTTGAAAGAGATTTCTACTTATCTTTGAGGACGGATTAGCTTATATGTAGATATTGCCACTTATTGTTTAAAATGGATAAGCTTCTCGAAAGAGAACTTCTTACCATTGAAGACGAATAACCTTCTCTGAAGAGATTTTCACTTATCGTTGAAGACGTATAATCTTCTCTAAAGAGATTGCCACTTACTTTTGAAAAAGGATAAGCTTTTCTGAAGAGATTGTCACCTATCGTTGAAAATGGATAAGCTTCTAGAAAGTGGTTGCCACTTATTGTTGAAGAAGGATAAGCTTCTCTGAAGAGATTGCCACTTATCGTTGAAAATGGATAAGCTTCTCGAAAGAGATTGCCACTTATAGTTAAAGAAGGATAGGCTTCTCGAAAGAAATTGCCACTTATTGTTGAAAATGGATAAGCTTCTCTAAATAGATTGCCACTTATCGCTGAGGAAGGATATGCATCTCGAAAGAGATTTACAATTATCGTTGAAGAAGGATAAGCTTCTTGAAAGAGAATGCCACTTATCGTTGAAGAAGGATAAGCTTCTCTGAAGAAGTTTCCACTTATCTTTGGAAATGGATAAGCTTCTCCGAGGAGATTGCCACTTATCGTTCATGAAGGATATGCTTCTATGAAGAGATTGCCACTAATCGTTGAAAATGGATAAGATTCTCGAAAGAGGTTGTCAATTATCACTGAAGAAGGATAAGCTTCTCGAAAGAGATTTCTATTTATCGTTGAAGATGGATACGCTTCTTGAAAGAGATTGCCACTTGTCTTTGAGGACGGATTAGCTTATATGTACAGATTGCCACTTATTGTTTAAAATGGATAAGCTTCTCGAAAGAGATTTCTGCTTACCATTGAAGACGAATAACCTTCTCTGAAGAGATTTTCACTTATCGTTGAAGACGGATAATCTTCTCTAAAGAGATTGCCACTTGCTTTTGAAAAAGGATAAGCTTCTCTGAAGAGATTGCCACCTATCGTTGAAAATGGTTAAGCTTCTCGAAAGTGGTTGCCAGTTATTGTTGAAGAAGGATAAGCTTCTCTGAAGAGATTGCCACTTATCGTTGAAAATGGATAAGCTTCTCGAAAGAGATTGCCACTTATAGTTAAAGAAGGATAGGCTTCTCGAAAGAAATTGCCACTTATTGTTGAAAATGGATAAGCTTCTCGAAATAGATTGCCACTTATCGCTGAGGAAGGATATGCATCTCGAAAGAGATTTCCAATTATCGTTGAAGAAGGATAAGCTTCTATAAAGAGAATGCCACTTATCGTTGAAGAAGTATAAGCTTCTCTGAAGAAATTTCCACTTATCTTTGAAAATGGATATGCTTCTCCGAGGAGATTGCCACTTATCGTTGACGAAGGATATGCTTCTATGAAGAGATTGCCACTAATCGTTGAAAATGGATAAGCTTCTCGAAAGAGGTTGTCAATTATCACTGAAGAATTATAAGCTTCTTGAAAGATATTTCTATTTATCGTTGAAGATGGATACGCTTCTTGAAAGAGATTGCCACTTATCTTTGAAGACGGATTAGCTTCTATGTAGAGATCGCCACTTATTGTTTAAAATGGATAAGCTTCTCGAAAGAGATTTATGCTTACCATTGAAGACGAATAACCTTCTCTGAAGAGATTTTCACTTATCGTTGAAGACGGATAATCTTCTCTAAAGAGATTGCCACTTACTTTTGAAGAAGGATAAGCTTTTCTGAAGAGATTGTCACCTATCGTTGAAAATGGATAAGCTTCTCGAAAGTGGTTGCCACTTATTGTTGAAGAAGGATAAGCTTCTCTGAAGAGATTTCCACTTATCGTTGAAAATGGATAAGCTTCTCGAAATAGATTGCCACTTATAGTTAAAGAAGGATAGGCTTCTCGAAAGAAATTGCCACTTATTGTTTAAAATGGATAAGCTTCTCGAAATAGATTTCCACTTATCGCTGTGGAAGGATATGCATCTCGAAAGATATTTCCAATTATCGTTGAAGAAGGATAAGCTTCTAGAAAGAGAATGCCACTTATCGTTAAAGAAGGATAAGCTTCTCTGAAGAAATTTCCACTTATCTTTGAAAATGGATAAGCTTCTCCGAGGAGATTGCCACTTTTCGTTGACGAAGGATATGCTTCTATGAAGAGATTGCCACTAATCGTTGAAAATGGATAAGCTTCTCGAAAGAGGTTGTCAATTATCACTGAAGAAGGATAAGCTTCTCGAAAGACATTTCTATTTATCGTTGAAGATGGATACGCTTCTTGAAAGAGATTTCTACTTATCTTTGAGGACGAATTAGCTTATATGTAGATATTGCCACTTATTGTTTAAAATGGATAAGCTTCTCGAAAGAGAACTTCTTACCATTGAAGACGAATAACCTTCTCTGAAGAGATTTTCACTTATCGTTGAAGACGGATAATCTTCTCTAAAGAGATTGCCACTTACTTTTGAAAAAGGATAAGCTTCTCTGAAGAGATTGCCACCTATCGTTGAAAATGGATAAGCTTCTCGAAAGTGGTTGCCACTTATTGTTGAAGAAGGATAAGCTTCTCTGAAGAGATTGCCACTTTATCGTTGAAAATGGATAATCTTCTCGAAAGAGATTGCCACTTATAGTTAAAGAAGGATAGGCTTCTCGAAAGAAATTGCCACTTATTGTTGAAAATGGATAAGCTTCTCGAAATAGATTGCCACTTATCGCTATGGAAGGATATGCATCTCGAAAGAGATTTACAATTATCGTTGAAGAAGGATAAGCTTCTAGAAAGAGAATGCCACTTATCGTTGAAGAAGGATAAGCTTCTCTGAAGAAATTTCCACTTATCTTTGAAAATGGATAAGCTTCTCCGAGGAGATTTCCACTTATCGTTCATGAAGGATATGCTTCTATGAAGAGATTGCCACTAATCGTTGAAAATGGATAAGATTCTCGAAAGAGGTTGTCAATTATCACTGAAGAAGGATAAGCTTCTCGAAAGAGATTTCTATTTATCGTTGAAGATGGATACGCTTCTTGAAAGAGATTGCCACTTATCTTTGAGGACGGATTAGCTTATATGTAGAGATTGCCACTTATTGTTTAAAATCGATAAGCTTCTCGAAAGAGATTTCTGCTTACCATTGAAGACGAATAACCTTCTCTGAAGAGATTTTCACTTATCGTTGAAGACGGATAATCTTCTCTAAAGACATTTCCACTTACTTTTGAAAAAGGATAAGCTTCTCTGAAGAGATTGCCACCTATCGTTGAAAATGGATAAGCTTCTAGAAAGTGGTTGCCACTTATTGTTGAAGAAGGATAAGCTTCTCTGAAGAGATTTCCACTTATCGTTGAAAATGGATAAGCTTCTCGAAAGAGATTGCCACTTTTAGTTAAAGAAGGATAGGCTTCTCGAAAGAAATTGCCACTTATTGTTGAAAATGGATAAGCTTCTCTAAATAGATTGCCACTTATCGCTGAGGAAGGATATGCATCTCGAAAGAGATTTACAATTATCTTTGAAGAAGGATAAGCTTCTTGAAAGAGAATGCCACTTATCGTTGAAGAAGGATAAGCTTCTCTGAAGAAATTTCCACTTATCTTTGAAAATGGATAAGCTTCTCCGAGGAGATTGCCACTTATCGTTGATGAAGGATATGCTTCTATGAAGAGATTGCCACTAATCGTTGAAAATGGATAAGATTCTCGAAAGAGGTTGTCAATTATCACTGAAGAAGGATAAGCTTCTCGAAAGAGATTTCTATTTATCGTTGAAGACGGATAGGCTTCTTGAAAGAGATTGCCACTTATCTTTGAGGACGGATTAGCTTATATGTAGAGATTGCCACTTATTGTTTAAAATGGATAAGCTTCTCGAAAGAGATTTCTGCTTACCATTGAAGACGAATAACCTTCTCTGAAGAGATTTTCACTTATCGTTGAAGACGGATAATCTTCTCTAAAGAGATTGCCACTTACTTTTGAAATAGGATAAGCTTCTCTGAAGAGATTGCCACCTATCGTTGAAAATGGATAAGCTTATAGAAAGTGGTTGCCACTTATTGTTGAAGAAGGATAAGCTTCTCTGAAGAGATTTCCACTTATCGTTGAAAATGGATAAGCTTCTCGAAAGAGATTGCCACTTATAGTTAAAGAAGGATAGGCTTCTCGAAAGAAATTGCCACTTATTGTTGAAAATGGATAAGCTTCTCTAAATAGATTGCCACTTATCGCTGAGGAAGGATATGCATCTCGAAAGAGATTTACAATTATCTTTGAAGAAGGATAAGCTTCTTGAAAGAGAATGCCACTTATCGTTGAAGAAGGATAAGCTTCTCTGAAGAAATTTCCACTTATCTTTGAAAATGGATAAGCTTCTCCGAGGAGATTTCCACTTATCGTTGATGAAGGATATGCTTCTATGAAGAGATTGCCACTAATCGTTGAAAATGGATAAGATTCTCGAAAGAGGTTGTCAATTATCACTGAAGAAGGATAAGCTTCTCGAAAGAGATTTCTATTTATCGTTGAAGATGGATACGCTTCTTGAAAGAGATTGCCACTTATCTTTGAGGACGGATTAGCTTATATGTAGAGATTGCCACTTATTGTTTAAAATCGATAAGCTTCTCGAAAGAGATTTCTGCTTACCATTGAAGACGAATAACCTTCTCTGAAGAGATTTTCACTTATCGTTGAAGACGGATAATCTTCTCTAAAGACATTTCCACTTACTTTTGAAAAAGGATAAGCTTCTCTGAAGAGATTGCCACCTATCGTTGAAAATGGATAAGCTTCTAGAAAGTGGTTGCCACTTATTGTTGAAGAAGGATAAGCTTCTCTGAAGAGATTTCCACTTATCGTTGAAAATGGATAAGCTTCTCGAAAGAGATTGCCACTTTTAGTTAAAGAAGGATAGGCTTCTCGAAAGAAATTGCCACTTATTGTTGAAAATGGATAAGCTTCTCTAAATAGATTGCCACTTATCGCTGAGGAAGGATATGCATCTCGAAAGAGATTTACAATTATCTTTGAAGAAGGATAAGCTTCTTGAAAGAGAATGCCACTTATCGTTGAAGAAGGATAAGCTTCTCTGAAGAAATTTCCACTTATCTTTGAAAATGGATAAGCTTCTCCGAGGAGATTGCCACTTATCGTTGATGAAGGATATGCTTCTATGAAGAGATTGCCACTAATCGTTGAAAATGGATAAGATTCTCGAAAGAGGTTGTCAATTATCACTGAAGAAGGATAAGCTTCTCGAAAGAGATTTCTATTTATCGTTGAAGACGGATAGGCTTCTTGAAAGAGATTGCCACTTATCTTTGAGGACGGATTAGCTTATATGTAGAGATTGCCACTTATTGTTTAAAATGGATAAGCTTCTCGAAAGAGATTTCTGCTTACCATTGAAGACGAATAACCTTCTCTGAAGAGATTTTCACTTATCGTTGAAGACGGATAATCTTCTCTAAAGAGATTGCCACTTACTTTTGAAATAGGATAAGCTTCTCTGAAGAGATTGCCACCTATCGTTGAAAATGGATAAGCTTCTAGAAAGTGGTTGCCACTTATTGTTGAAGAAGGATAAGCTTCTCTGAAGAGATTTCCACTTATCGTTGAAAATGGATAAGCTTCTCGAAAGAGATTGCCACTTATAGTTAAAGAAGGATAGGCTTCTCGAAAGAAATTGCCACTTATTGTTGAAAATGGATAAGCTTCTCTAAATAGATTGCCACTTATCGCTGAGGAAGGATATGCATCTCGAAAGAGATTTACAATTATCTTTGAAGAAGGATAAGCTTCTTGAAAGAGAATGCCACTTATCGTTGAAGAAGGATAAGCTTCTCTGAAGAAATTCCCACTTATCTTTGAAAATGGATAAGCTTCTCCGAGGAGATTGCCACTTATCGTTGATGAAGGATATGCTTCTATGAAGAGATTGCCACTAATCGTTGAAAATGGATAAGATTCTCGAAAGAGGTTGTCAATTATCACTGAAGAAGGATAAGCTTCTCGAGAGAGATTTCTATTTATCGTTGAAGACGGATAGGCTTCTTGAAAGAGATTGCCACTTATCTTTGAGGACGGATTAGCTTATATGTAGAGATTGTCACTTATTGTTTAAAATGAATAAGCTTCTCGAAAGAGATTTCTGCTTACCATTGAAGACGAATAACCTTCTCTGAAGAGATTTTCACTTATCGTTGAAGACGGATAATCTTCTCTAAAGAGATTGCCACTTACTTTTGAAGAAGGATAAGCTTTTCTGAAGAGATTGTCACCTATCGTTGAAAATGGATAAGCTTCTCGAAAGTGGTTGCCAATTATTGTTGAAGAAGGATAAGCTTCTCTGAAGAGATTTCCACTTATCGTTGAAAATGGATAAGCTTCTCGAAATAGATTGCCACTTATAGTTAAAGAAGGATAGGCTTCTCGAAAGAAATTGCCACTTATTGTTTAAAATGGATAAGCTTCTCGAAATAGATTTCCACTTATCGCTGTGGAAGGATATGCATCTCGAAAGATATTTCCAATTATCGTTGAAGAAGGATAAGCTTCTAGAAAGAGAATGCCACTTATCGTTAAAGAAGGATAAGCTTCTCTGAAGAAATTTCCACTTATCTTTGAAAATGGATAAGCTTCTCCGAGGAGATTGCCACTTATCGTTGACGAAGGATATGCTTCTATGAAGAGATTGCCACTAATCGTTGAAAATGGATAAGCTTCTCGAAAGAGGTTGTCAATTATCACTGAAGAAGGATAAGCTTCTCGAGAGAGATTTCTATTTATCGTTGAAGACGGATAGGCTTCTTGAAAGAGATTGCCACTTATCTTTGAGGACGGATTAGCTTATATGTAGAGATTGTCACTTATTGTTTAAAATGAATAAGCTTCTCGAAAGAGATTTCTGCTTACCATTGAAGACGAATAACCTTCTCTGAAGAGATTTTCACTTATCGTTGAAGACGGATAATCTTCTCTAAAGAGATTGCCACTTACTTTTGAAATAGGATAAGCTTCTCTGAAGAGATTGCCACCTATCGTTGAAAATGGATAAGCTTCTCGAAAGTGGTTGCCATTTATTGTTGAAGAAGGATAAGCTTCTTTGAAGAGATTGCCACTTATCGTTGAAAATGGATAAGCTTCTCGAAAGAGATTGCCACTTATAGTTAAAGAAGGATAGGCTTCTCGAAAGAAATTGCCACTTATTGTTGAAAATGGATAAGCTTCTCGAAATAGATTGCCACTTATCGCTGTCGAAGGATATGCATCTCGAAAGAGATTTCCAATTATCGTTGAAGAAGGATAAGCTTCTAGAAAGAGAATGCCACTTATCGTTAAAGAAGGATAAGCTTCTCTGAAGAAATTTCCACTTATCTTTGAAAATGGATAAGCCTCTCCGAGGAGATTTCCACTTATCGTTGACGAAGGACATGCTTCTATGAAGCGATTGCCACTAATCGTTGAAAATGGATAAGCTTCTCGAAAGAGTTTGTTAATTATCACTGAAGAAGGATAAGCTTCTCGAAAGAGATTTCTATTTATCGGTTAAGATGGATAAGCTTCTTGAAAGATATTGCCACTTATCTTTGAGGACAGATAAGCTTCTATGAAGAGATTGCCACTTACTGTTTAAAATGGATAAGCTTCTCGAAAGAGATTTCTGCTTACCATTGAAGAAGAATAAGCTTCTCTGATGAGATTTTCACTTATCGTTGAAGACGGATAATCTTCTCTAAAGAGATTGCCACTTACTTTTGAAAAAGGATAAGCTTCTCTGAAGAGATTGCCACCTATCGTTGAAAATGGATAAGCTTCTAGAAAGTGGTTGCCACTTATTGTTGAAGAAGGATAAGCTTCTCTGAAGAGATTTCCACTTATCGTTGAAAATGGATAAGCTTCTCGAAAGAGATTGCCACTTATAGTTAAAGAAGGATAGGCTTCTCGAAAGAAATTGCCACTTATTGTTGAAAATGGATAAGCTTCTCTAAATAGATTGCCACTTATCGCTGAGGAAGGATATGCATCTCGAAAGAGATTTACAATTATCGTTGAAGAAGGATAAGCTTCTTGAAAGAGAATGCCACTTATCGTTGAAGAAGGATAAGCTTCTCTGAAGAAGTTTCCACTTATCTTTGAAAATGGATAAGCTTCTCCGAGGAGATTGCCACTTATCGTTCATGAAGGATATGCTTCTATGAAGAGATTGCCACTAATCGTTGAAAATGGATAAGATTCTCGAAAGAGGTTGTCAATTATCACTGAAGAAGGATAAGCTTCTCGAAAGAGATTTCTATTTATCGTTGAAGATGGATACGCTTCTTGAAAGAGATTGCCACTTATCTTTGAGGACGGATTAGCTTATATGTATAGATTGCCACTTATTGTTTAAAATGGATAAGCTTCTCGAAAGAGATTTCTGCTTACCATTGAAGACGAATAACCTTCTCTGAAGAGATTTTCACTTATCGTTGAAGACGGATAATCTTCTCTAAAGAGATTGCCACTTGCTTTTGAAAAAGGATAAGCTTCTCTGAAGAGATTGCCACCTATCGTTGAAAATGGTTAAGCTTCTCGAAAGTGGTTGCCAGTTATTGTTGAAGAAGGATAAGCTTCTCTGAAGAGATTGCCACTTATCGTTGAAAATGGATAAGCTTCTCGAAAGAGATTGCCACTTATAGTTAAAGAAGGATAGGCTTCTCGAAAGAAATTGCCACTTATTGTTGAAAATGGATAAGCTTCTCGAAATAGATTGCCACTTATCGCTGAGGAAGGATATGCATCTCGAAAGAGATTTCCAATTATCGTTGAAGAAGGATAAGCTTCTATAAAGAGAATGCCACTTATCGTTGAAGAAGTATAAGCTTCTCTGAAGAAATTTCCACTTATCTTTGAAAATGGATATGCTTCTCCGAGGAGATTGCCACTTATCGTTGACGAAGGATATGCTTCTATGAAGAGATTGCCACTAATCGTTGAAAATGGATAAGCTTCTCGAAAGAGGTTGTCAATTATCACTGAAGAATTATAAGCTTCTTGAAAGATATTTCTATTTATCGTTGAAGATGGATACGCTTCTTGAAAGAGATTGCCACTTATCTTTGAAGACGGATTAGCTTCTATGTAGAGATCGCCACTTATTGTTTAAAATGGATAAGCTTCTCGAAAGAGATTTCTGCTTACCATTGAAGACGAATAACCTTCTCTGAAGAGATTTTCACTTATCGTTGAAGACGGATAATCTTCTCTAAAGAGATTGCCACTTACTTTTGAAGAAGGATAAGCTTTTCTGAAGAGATTGTCACCTATCGTTGAAAATGGATAAGCTTCTCGAAAGTGGTTGCCACTTATTGTTGAAGAAGGATAAGCTTCTCTGAAGAGATTTCCACTTATCGTTGAAAATGGATAAGCTTCTCGAAATAGATTGCCACTTATAGTTAAAGAAGGATAGGCTTCTCGAAAGAAATTGCCACTTATTGTTTAAAATGGATAAGCTTCTCGAAATAGATTTCCACTTATCGCTGTGGAAGGATATGCATCTCGAAAGATATTTCCAATTATCGTTGAACAAGGATAAGCTTCTAGAAAGAGAATGCCACTTATCGTTAAAGAAGGATAAGCTTCTCTGAAGAAATTTCCACTTATCTTTGAAAATGGATAAGCTTCTCCGAGGAGATTGCCACTTATCGTTGACGAAGGATATGCTTCTATGAAGAGATTGCCACTAATCGTTGAAAATGGATAAGCTTCTCGAAAGAGGTTGTCAATTATCACTGAAGAAGGATAAGCTTCTCGAAAGACATTTCTATTTATCGTTGAAGATGGATACGCTTCTTGAAAGAGATTTCTACTTATCTTTGAGGACGGATTAGCTTATATGTAGATATTGCCACTTATTGTTTAAAATGGATAAGCTTCTCGAAAGAGAACTTCTTACCATTGAAGACGAATAACCTTCTCTGAAGAGATTTTCACTTATCGTTGAAGACGGATAATCTTCTCTAAAGAGATTGCCACTTACTTTTGAAATAGGATAAGCTTCTCTGAAGAGATTGCCACCTATCGTTGAAAATGGATAAGCTTCTAGAAAGTGGTTGCCACTTATTGTTGAAGAAGGATAAGCTTCTCTGAAGAGATTTCCACTTATCGTTGAAAATGGATAAGCTTCTCGAAAGAGATTGCCACTTATAGTTAAAGAAGGATAGGCTTCTCGAAAGAAATTGCCACTTATTGTTGAAAATGGATAAGCTTCTCTAAATAGATTGCCACTTATCGCTGAGGAAGGATATGCATCTCGAAAGAGATTTACAATTATCTTTGAAGAAGGATAAGCTTCTTGAAAGAGAATGCCACTTATCGTTGAAGAAGGATAAGCTTCTCTGAAGAAATTTCCACTTATCTTTGAAAATGGATAAGCTTCTCCGAGGAGATTGCCACTTATCGTTGATGAAGGATATGCTTCTATGAAGAGATTGCCACTAATCGTTGAAAATGGATAAGATTCTCGAAAGAGGTTGTCAATTATCACTGAAGAAGGATAAGCTTCTCGAGAGAGATTTCTATTTATCGTTGAAGACGGATAGGCTTCTTGAAAGAGATTGCCACTTATCTTTGAGGACGGATTAGCTTATATGTAGAGATTGTCACTTATTGTTTAAAATGAATAAGCTTCTCGAAAGAGATTTCTGCTTACCATTGAAGACGAATAACCTTCTCTGAAGAGATTTTCACTTATCGTTGAAGACGGATAATCTTCTCTAAAGAGATTGCCACTTACTTTTGAAGAAGGATAAGCTTTTCTGAAGAGATTGTCACCTATCGTTGAAAATGGATAAGCTTCTCGAAAGTGGTTGCCAATTATTGTTGAAGAAGGATAAGCTTCTCTGAAGAGATTTCCACTTATCGTTGAAAATGGATAAGCTTCTCGAAATAGATTGCCACTTATAGTTAAAGAAGGATAGGCTTCTCGAAAGAAATTGCCACTTATTGTTTAAAATGGATAAGCTTCTCGAAATAGATTTCCACTTATCGCTGTGGAAGGATATGCATCTCGAAAGATATTTCCAATTATCGTTGAAGAAGGATAAGCTTCTAGAAAGAGAATGCCACTTATCGTTAAAGAAGGATAAGCTTCTCTGAAGAAATTTCCACTTATCTTTGAAAATGGATAAGCTTCTCCGAGGAGATTGCCACTTATCGTTGACGAAGGATATGCTTCTATGAAGAGATTGCCACTAATCGTTGAAAATGGATAAGATTCTCGAAAGAGGTTGTCAATTATCACTGAAGAAGGATAAGCTTCTCGAGAGAGATTTCTATTTATCGTTGAAGACGGATAGGCTTCTTGAAAGAGATTGCCACTTATCTTTGAGGACGGATTAGCTTATATGTAGAGATTGCCACTTATTGTTTAAAATGAATAAGCTTCTCGAAAGAGATTTCTGCTTACCATTGAAGACGAATAACCTTCTCTGAAGAGATTTTCACTTATCGTTGAAGACGGATAATCTTCTCTAAAGAGATTGCCACTTACTTTTGAAATAGGATAAGCTTCTCTGAAGAGATTGCCACCTATCGTTGAAAATGGATAAGCTTCTCGAAAGTGGTTGCCATTTATTGTTGAAGAAGGATAAGCTTCTTTGAAGAGATTGCCACTTATCGTTGAAAATGGATAAGCTTCTCGAAAGAGATTGCCACTTATAGTTAAAGAAGGATAGGCTTCTCGAAAGAAATTGCCACTTATTGTTGAAAATGGATAAGCTTCTCGAAATAGATTGCCACTTATCGCTGTCGAAGGATATGCATCTCGAAAGAGATTTCCAATTATCGTTGAAGAAGGATAAGCTTCTAGAAAGAGAATGCCACTTATCGTTAAAGAAGGATAAGCTTCTCTGAAGAAATTTCCACTTATCTTTGAAAATGGATAAGCCTCTCCGAGGAGATTTCCACTTATCGTTGACGAAGGACATGCTTCTATGAAGCGATTGCCACTAATCGTTGAAAATGGATAAGCTTCTCGAAAGAGTTTGTTAATTATCACTGAAGAAGGATAAGCTTCTCGAAAGAGATTTCTATTTATCGGTTAAGATGGATAAGCTTCTTGAAAGATATTGCCACTTATCTTTGAGGACAGATAAGCTTCTATGAAGAGATTGCCACTTATTGTTTAAAATGGATAAGCTTCTCGAAAGAGATTTCTGCTTACCATTGAAGAAGAATAAGCTTCTCTGATGAGATTTTCACTTATCGTTGAAGACGGATAATCTTCTCTAAAGAGATTGCCACTTACTTTTGAAAAAGGATAAGCTTCTCTGAAGAGATTGCCACCTATCGTTGAAAATGGATAAGCTTCTAGAAAGTGGTTGCCACTTATTGTTGAAGAAGGATAAGCTTCTCTGAAGAGATTTCCACTTATCATTGAAAATGGATAAGCTTCTCGAAAGAGATTGCCACTTATAGTTAAAGAAGGATAGGCTTCTCGAAAGAAATTGCCACTTATTGTTGAAAATGGATAAGCTTCTCTAAATAGATTGCCACTTATCGCTGAGGAAGGATATGCATCTCGAAAGAGATTTACAATTATCGTTGAAGAAGGATAAGCTTCTTGAAAGAGAATGCCACTTATCGTTGAAGAAGGATAAGCTTCTCTGAAGAAGTTTCCACTTATCTTTGAAAATGGATAAGCTTCTCCGAGGAGATTGCCACTTATCGTTCATGAAGGATATGCTTCTATGAAGAGATTGCCACTAATCGTTGAAAATGGATAAGATTCTCGAAAGAGGTTGTCAATTATCACTGAAGAAGGATAAGCTTCTCGAAAGAGATTTCTATTTATCGTTGAAGATGGATACGCTTCTTGAAAGAGATTGCCACTTATCTTTGAGGACGGATTAGCTTATATGTACAGATTGCCACTTATTGTTTAAAATGGATAAGCTTCTCGAAAGAGATTTCTGCTTACCATTGAAGACGAATAACCTTCTCTGAAGAGATTTTCACTTATCGTTGAAGACGGATAATCTTCTCTAAAGAGATTGCCACTTGCTTTTGAAAAAGGATAAGCTTCTCTGAAGAGATTGCCACCTATCGTTGAAAATGGTTAAGCTTCTCGAAAGTGGTTGCCAGTTATTGTTGAAGAAGGATAAGCTTCTCTGAAGAGATTGCCACTTATCGTTGAAAATGGATAAGCTTCTCGAAAGAGATTGCCACTTATAGTTAAAGAAGGATAGGCTTCTCGAAAGAAATTGCCACTTATTGTTGAAAATGGATAAGCTTCTCGAAATAGATTGCCACTTATCGCTGAGGAAGGATATGCATCTCGAAAGAGATTTCCAATTATCGTTGAAGAAGGATAAGCTTCTATAAAGAGAATGCCACTTATCGTTGAAGAAGTATAAGCTTCTCTGAAGAAATTTCCACTTATCTTTGAAAATGGATATGCTTCTCCGAGGAGATTGCCACTTATCGTTGACGAAGGATATGCTTCTATGAAGAGATTGCCACTAATCGTTGAAAATGGATAAGCTTCTCGAAAGAGGTTGTCAATTATCACTGAAGAATTATAAGCTTCTTGAAAGATATTTCTATTTATCGTTGAAGATGGATACGCTTCTTGAAAGAGATTGCCACTTATCTTTGAAGACGGATTAGCTTCTATGTAGAGATCGCCACTTATTGTTTAAAATGGATAAGCTTCTCGAAAGAGATTTCTGCTTACCATTGAAGACGAATAACCTTCTCTGAAGAGATTTTCACTTATCGTTGAAGACGGATAATCTTCTCTAAAGAGATTGCCACTTACTTTTGAAGAAGGATAAGCTTTTCTGAAGAGATTGTCACCTATCCTTGAAAATGGATAAGCTTCTCGAAAGTGGTTGCCACTTATTGTTGAAGAAGGATAAGCTTCTCTGAAGAGATTTCCACTTATCGTTGAAAATGGATAAGCTTCTCGAAATAGATTGCCACTTATAGTTAAAGAAGGATAGGCTTCTCGAAAGAAATTGCCACTTATTGTTTAAAATGGATAAGCTTCTCGAAATAGATTTCCACTTATCGCTGTGGAAGGATATGCATCTCGAAAGATATTTCCAATTATCGTTGAACAAGGATAAGCTTCTAGAAAGAGAATGCCACTTATCGTTAAAGAAGGATAAGCTTCTCTGAAGAAATTTCCACTTATCTTTGAAAATGGATAAGCTTCTCCGAGGAGATTGCCACTTATCGTTGACGAAGGATATGCTTCTATGAAGAGATTGCCACTAATCGTTGAAAATGGATAAGCTTCTCGAAAGAGGTTGTCAATTATCACTGAAGAAGGATAAGCTTCTCGAAAGACATTTCTATTTATCGTTGAAGATGGATACGCTTCTTGAAAGAGATTTCTACTTATCTTTGAGGACGGATTAGCTTATATGTAGATATTGCCACTTATTGTTTAAAATGGATAAGCTTCTCGAAAGAGAACTTCTTACCATTGAAGACGAATAACCTTCTCTGAAGAGATTTTCACTTATCGTTGAAGACGGATAATCTTCTCTAAAGAGATTGCCACTTACTTTTGAAATAGGATAAGCTTCTCTGAAGAGATTGCCACCTATCGTTGAAAATGGATAAGCTTCTAGAAAGTGGTTGCCACTTATTGTTGAAGAAGGATAAGCTTCTCTGAAGAGATTTCCACTTATCGTTGAAAATGGATAAGCTTCTCGAAAGAGATTGCCACTTATAGTTAAAGAAGGATAGGCTTCTCGAAAGAAATTGCCACTTATTGTTGAAAATGGATAAGCTTCTCTAAATAGATTGCCACTTATCGCTGAGGAAGGATATGCATCTCGAAAGAGATTTACAATTATCTTTGAAGAAGGATAAGCTTCTTGAAAGAGAATGCCACTTATCGTTGAAGAAGGATAAGCTTCTCTGAAGAAATTTCCACTTATCTTTGAAAATGGATAAGCTTCTCCGAGGAGATTGCCACTTATCGTTGATGAAGGATATGCTTCTATGAAGAGATTGCCACTAATCGTTGAAAATGGATAAGATTCTCGAAAGAGGTTGTCAATTATCACTGAAGAAGGATAAGCTTCTCGAGAGAGATTTCTATTTATCGTTGAAGACGGATAGGCTTCTTGAAAGTGATTGCCACTTATCTTTGAGGACGGATTAGCTTATATGTAGAGATTGTCACTTATTGTTTAAAATGAATAAGCTTCTCGAAAGAGATTTCTGCTTACCATTGAAGACGAATAACCTTCTCTGAAGAGATTTTCACTTATCGTTGAAGACGGATAATCTTCTCTAAAGAGATTGCCACTTACTTTTGAAGAAGGATAAGCTTTTCTGAAGAGATTGTCACCTATCGTTGAAAATGGATAAGCTTCTCGAAAGTGGTTGCCAATTATTGTTGAAGAAGGATAAGCTTCTCTGAAGAGATTTCCACTTATCGTTGAAAATGGATAAGCTTCTCGAAATAGATTGCCACTTATAGTTAAAGAAGGATAGGCTTCTCGAAAGAAATTGCCACTTATTGTTTAAAATGGATAAGCTTCTCGAAATAGATTTCCACTTATCGCTGTGGAAGGATATGCATCTCGAAAGATATTTCCAATTATCGTTGAAGAAGGATAAGCTTCTAGAAAGAGAATGCCACTTATCGTTAAAGAAGGATAAGCTTCTCTGAAGAAATTTCCACTTA
Organism: Lathyrus sativus; assembly: GCA_963859935.3. NCBI lineage: Eukaryota > Viridiplantae > Streptophyta > Magnoliopsida > Fabales > Fabaceae > Lathyrus > Lathyrus sativus. The sequence goes on along the minus strand of OZ012738.1, from coordinate 238,311,613 downwards.
TCTTTGAAAATGGATAAGCTTCTCCGAGGAGATTGCCACTTATCGTTGACGAAGGATATGCTTCTATGAAGAGATTGCCACTAATCGTTGAAAATGGATAAGATTCTCGAAAGAGGTTGTCAATTATCACTGAAGAAGGATAAGCTTCTCGAGAGAGATTTCTATTTATCGTTGAAGACGGATAGGCTTCTTGAAAGAGATTGCCACTTATCTTTGAGGACGGATTAGCTTATATGTAGAGATTGCCACTTATTGTTTAAAATGAATAAGCTTCTCGAAAGAGATTTCTGCTTACCATTGAAGACGAATAACCTTCTCTGAAGAGATTTTCACTTATCGTTGAAGACGGATAATCTTCTCTAAAGAGATTGCCACTTACTTTTGAAATAGGATAAGCTTCTCTGAAGAGATTGCCACCTATCGTTGAAAATGGATAAGCTTCTAGAAAGTGGTTGCCATTTATTGTTGAAGAAGGATAAGCTTCTTTGAAGAGATTGCCACTTATCGTTGAAAATGGATAAGCTTCTCGAAAGAGATTGCCACTTATAGTTAAAGAAGGATAGGCTTCTCGAAAGAAATTGCCACTTATTGTTGAAAATGGATAAGCTTCTCGAAATAGATTGCCACTTATCGCTGTCGAAGGATATGCATCTCGAAAGAGATTTCCAATTATCGTTGAAGAAGGATAAGCTTCTAGAAAGAGAATGCCACTTATCGTTAAAGAAGGATAAGCTTCTCTGAAGAAATTTCCACTTATCTTTGAAAATGGATAAGCCTCTCCGAGGAGATTTCCACTTATCGTTGACGAAGGACATGCTTCTATGAAGCGATTGCCACTAATCGTTGAAAATGGATAAGCTTCTCGAAAGAGTTTGTTAATTATCACTGAAGAAGGATAAGCTTCTCGAAAGAGATTTCTATTTATCGGTTAAGATGGATAAGCTTCTTGAAAGATATTGCCACTTATCTTTGAGGACAGATAAGCTTCTATGAAGAGATTGCCACTTATTGTTTAAAATGGATAAGCTTCTCGAAAGAGATTTCTGCTTACCATTGAAGAAGAATAAGCTTCTCTGATGAGATTTTCACTTATCGTTGAAGACGGATAATCTTCTCTAAAGAGATTGCCACTTACTTTTGAAAAAGGATAAGCTTCTCTGAAGAGATTGCCACCTATCGTTGAAAATGGATAAGCTTCTAGAAAGTGGTTGCCACTTATTGTTGAAGAAGGATAAGCTTCTCTGAAGAGATTTCCACTTATCGTTGAAAATGGATAAGCTTCTCGAAAGAGATTGCCACTTATAGTTAAAGAAGGATAGGCTTCTCGAAAGAAATTGCCACTTATTGTTGAAAATGGATAAGCTTCTCTAAATAGATTGCCACTTATCGCTGAGGAAGGATATGCATCTCGAAAGAGATTTACAATTATCGTTGAAGAAGGATAAGCTTCTTGAAAGAGAATGCCACTTATCGTTGAAGAAGGATAAGCTTCTCTGAAGAAGTTTCCACTTATCTTTGAAAATGGATAAGCTTCTCCGAGGAGATTGCCACTTATCGTTCATGAAGGATATGCTTCTATGAAGAGATTGCCACTAATCGTTGAAAATGGATAAGATTCTCGAAAGAGGTTGTCAATTATCACTGAAGAAGGATAAGCTTCTCGAAAGAGATTTCTATTTATCGTTGAAGATGGATACGCTTCTTGAAAGAGATTGCCACTTATCTTTGAGGACGGATTAGCTTATATGTACAGATTGCCACTTATTGTTTAAAATGGATAAGCTTCTCGAAAGAGATTTCTGCTTACCATTGAAGACGAATAACCTTCTCTGAAGAGATTTTCACTTATCGTTGAAGACGGATAATCTTCTCTAAAGAGATTGCCACTTGCTTTTGAAAAAGGATAAGCTTCTCTGAAGAGATTGCCACCTATCGTTGAAAATGGTTAAGCTTCTCGAAAGTGGTTGCCAGTTATTGTTGAAGAAGGATAAGCTTCTCTGAAGAGATTGCCACTTATCGTTGAAAATGGATAAGCTTCTCGAAAGAGATTGCCACTTATAGTTAAAGAAGGATAGGCTTCTCGAAAGAAATTGCCACTTATTGTTGAAAATGGATAAGCTTCTCGAAATAGATTGCCACTTATCGCTGAGGAAGGATATGCATCTCGAAAGAGATTTCCAATTATCGTTGAAGAAGGATAAGCTTCTATAAAGAGAATGCCACTTATCGTTGAAGAAGTATAAGCTTCTCTGAAGAAATTTCCACTTATCTTTGAAAATGGATATGCTTCTCCGAGGAGATTGCCACTTATCGTTGACGAAGGATATGCTTCTATGAAGAGATTGCCACTAATCGTTGAAAATGGATAAGATTCTCGAAAGAGGTTGTCAATTATCACTGAAGAAGGATAAGCTTCTCGAAAGAGATTTCTATTTATCGTTGAAGATGGATACGCTTCTTGAAAGAGATTGCCACTTATCTTTGAGGACGGATTAGCTTATATGTAGAGATTGCCACTTATTGTTTAAAATGGATAAGCTTCTCGAAAGAGATTTCTGCTTACCATTGAAGACGAATAACCTTCTCTGAAGAGATTTTCACTTATCGTTGAAGACGGATAATCTTCTCTAAAGAGATTGCCACTTACTTTTGAAGAAGGATAAGCTTTTCTGAAGAGATTGTCACCTATCGTTGAAAATGGATAAGCTTCTCGAAAGTGGTTGCCACTTATTGTTGAAGAAGGATAAGCTTCTCTGAAGAGATTTCCACTTATCGTTGAAAATGGATAAGCTTCTCGAAATAGATTGCCACTTATAGTTAAAGAAGGATAGGCTTCTCGAAAGAAATTGCCACTTATTGTTTAAAATGGATAAGCTTCTCGAAATAGATTTCCACTTATCGCTGTGGAAGGATATGCATCTCGAAAGATATTTCCAATTATCGTTGAACAAGGATAAGCTTCTAGAAAGAGAATGCCACTTATCGTTAAAGAAGGATAAGCTTCTCTGAAGAAATTTCCACTTATCTTTGAAAATGGATAAGCTTCTCCGAGGAGATTGCCACTTATCGTTGACGAAGGATATGCTTCTATGAAGAGATTGCCACTAATCGTTGAAAATGGATAAGCTTCTCGAAAGAGGTTGTCAATTATCACTGAAGAAGGATAAGCTTCTCGAAAGACATTTCTATTTATCGTTGAAGATGGATACGCTTCTTGAAAGAGATTTCTACTTATCTTTGAGGACGGATTAGCTTATATGTAGATATTGCCACTTATTGTTTAAAATGGATAAGCTTCTCGAAAGAGAACTTCTTACCATTGAAGACGAATAACCTTCTCTGAAGAGATTTTCACTTATCGTTGAAGACGGATAATCTTCTCTAAAGAGATTGCCACTTACTTTTGAAAAAGGATAAGCTTCTCTGAAGAGATTGCCACCTATCGTTGAAAATGGATAAGCTTCTCGAAAGTGGTTGCCACTTATTGTTGAAGAAGGATAAGCTTCTCTGAAGAGATTGCCACTTTATCGTTGAAAATGGATAATCTTCTCGAAAGAGATTGCCACTTATAGTTAAAGAAGGATAGGCTTCTCGAAAGAAATTGCCACTTATTGTTGAAAATGGATAAGCTTCTCGAAATATATTGCCACTTATCGCTATGGAAGGATATGCATCTCGAAAGAGATTTACAATTATCGTTGAAGAAGGATAAGCTTCTAGAAAGAGAATGCCACTTATCGTTGAAGAAGGATAAGCTTCTCTGAAGAAATTTCCACTTATCTTTGAAAATGGATAAGCTTCTCCGAGGAGATTTCCACTTATCGTTCATGAAGGATATGCTTCTATGAAGAGATTGCCACTAATCGTTGAAAATGGATAAGATTCTCGAAAGAGGTTGTCAATTATCACTGAAGAAGGATAAGCTTCTCGAAAGAGATTTCTATTTATCATTGAAGATGGATACGCTTCTTGAAAGAGATTGCCACTTATCTTTGAGGACGGATTAGCTTATATGTAGAGATTGTCACTTATTGTTTAAAATGAATAAGCTTCTCGAAAGAGATTTCTGCTTACCATTAAAGACGAATAACCTTCTCTGAAGAGATTTTCACTTATCGTTGAAGACGGATAATCTTCTCTAAAGAGATTGCCACTTACTTTTGAAGAAGGATAAGCTTTTCTGAAGAGATTGTCACCTATCGTTGAAAATGGATAAGCTTCTCGAAAGTGGTTGCCAATTATTGTTGAAGAAGGATAAGCTTCTCTGAAGAGATTTCCACTTATCGTTGAAAATGGATAAGCTTCTCGAAATAGATTGCCACTTATAGTTAAAGAAGGATAGGCTTCTCGAAAGAAATTGCCACTTATTGTTTAAAATGGATAAGCTTCTCGAAATAGATTTCCACTTATCGCTGCGGAAGGATATGCATCTCGAAAGATATTTCCAATTATCGTTGAAGAAGGATAAGCTTCTAGAAAGAGAATGCCACTTATCGTTAAAGAAGGATAAGCTTCTCTGAAGAAATTTCCACTTATCTTTGAAAATGGATAAGCTTCTCCGAGGAGATTGCCACTTATCGTTGACGAAGGATATGCTTCTATGAAGAGATTGCCACTAATCGTTGAAAATGGATAAGCTTCTCGAAAGAGGTTGTCAATTATCACTGAAGAAGGATAAGCTTCTCGAGAGAGATTTCTAATTATCGTTGAAGACGGATAGGCTTCTTGAAAGAGATTGCCACTTATCTTTGAGGACGGATTAGCTTATATGTAGAGATTGTCACTTATTGTTTAAAATGAATAAGCTTCTCGAAAGAGATTTCTGCTTACCATTAAAGACGAATAACCTTCTCTGAAGAGATTTTCACTTATCGTTGAAGACGGATAATCTTCTCTAAAGAGATTGCCACTTACTTTTGAAGAAGGATAAGCTTCTAGAAAGAGAATGCCACTTATCATTAAAGAAGGATAAGCTTCTCTGAAGAAATTTCCACTTATCTTTGAAAATGGATAAGCTTCTCCGAGGAGATTGCCACTTATCGTTGACGAAGGATATGCTTCTATGAAGAGATTGCCACTAATCGTTGAAAATGGATAAGCTTCTCGAAAGAGGTTGTCAATTATCACTGAAGAAGGATAAGCTTCTCGAAAGACATTTCTATTTATCGTTGAAGATGGATACGCTTCTTGAAAGAGATTTCTACTTATCTTTGAGGACGGATTAGCTTATATGTAGATATTGCCACTTATTGTTTAAAATGGATAAGCTTCTCGAAAGAGAACTTCTTACCATTGAAGACGAATAACCTTCTCTGAAGAGATTTTCACTTATCGTTGAAGACGGATAATCTTCTCTAAAGAGATTGCCACTTACTTTTGAAAAAGGATAAGCTTCTCTGAAGAGATTGCCACCTATCGTTGAAAATGGATAAGCTTCTCGAAAGTGGTTGCCACTTATTGTTGAAGAAGGATAAGCTTCTCTGAAGAGATTGCCACTTATCGTTGAAAATGGATATTCTTCTCGAAAGAAATTGCCACTTATAGTTAAAGAAGGATAGGCTTCTCGAAAGAAATTGCCACTTATTTATTGAAAATGGATAAGCTTCTCGAAATAGATTGCCACTTATCGCTATGGAAGGATATGCATCTCGAAAGAGATTTACAATTATCGTTGAAGAAGGATAAGCTTCTAGAAAGAGAATGCCACTTATCGTTGAAGAAGGATAAGCTTCTCTGAAGAAATTTCCACTTATCTTTGAAAATGGATAAGCTTCTCCGAGGAGATTGCCACTTATCGTTCATGAAGGATATGCTTCTATGAAGAGATTGCCACTAATCGTTGAAAATGGATAAGATTCTCGAAAGAGGTTGTCAATTATCACTGAAGAAGGATAAGCTTCTCGAAAGAGATTTCTATTTATCGTTGAAGATGGATACGCTTCTTGAAAGAGATTGCCACTTATCTTTGAGGACGGATTAGCTTATATGTAGAGATTGCCACTTATTGTTTAAAATCGATAAGCTTCTCGAAAGAGATTTCTGCTTACCATTGAAGACGAATAACCTTCTCTGAAGAGATTTTCACTTATCGTTGAAGACGGATAATCTTCTCTAAAGAGATTTCCACTTACTTTTGAAAAAAGATAAGCTTCTCTGAAGAGATTGCCACCTATCGTTGAAAATGGATAAGCTTCTAGAAAGTGGTTGCCACTTATTGTTGAAGAAGGATAAGCTTCTCTGAAGAGATTTCCACTTATCGTTGAAAATGGATAAGCTTCTCGAAAGAGATTTCCACTTATAGTTAAAGAAGGATAGGCTTCTCGAAAGAAATTGCCACTTATTGTTGAAAATGGATAAGCTTCTCTAAATAGATTGCCACTTATCGCTGAGGAAGGATATGCATCTCGAAAGAGATTTACAATTATCTTTGAAGAAGGATAAGCTTCTTGAAAGAGAATGCCACTTATCGTTGAAGAAGGATAAGCTTCTCTGAAGAAATTTCCACTTATCTTTGAAAATGGATAAGCCTCTCCGAGGAGATTTCCACTTATCGTTGACGAAGGACATGCTTCTATGAAGCGATTGCCACTAATCGTTGAAAATGGATAAGCTTCTCGAAAGAGTTTGTTAATTATCACTGAAGAAGGATAAGCTTCTCGAAAGAGATTTCTATTTATCGTTGAAGATGGATAAGCTTCTTGAAAGATATTGCCACTTATCTTTGAGGACGGATAAGCTTCTATGAAGAGATTGCCACTTATTGTTTAAAATGGATAAGCTTCTCGAAAGAGATTTCTGCTTACCATTGAAGAAGAATAAGCTTCTCTGATGAGATTTTCACTTATCGTTGAAGACGGATAATCTTCTCTAAAGAGATTGCCACTTACTTTTGAAAAAGGATAAGCTTCTCTGAAGAGATTGCCACCTATCGTTGAAAATGGATAAGCTTCTAGAAAGTGGTTGCCACTTATTGTTGAAGAAGGATAAGCTTCTCTGAAGAGATTGCCACTTATCGTTGAAAATGGATAAGCTTCTCGAAAGAGATTGCCACTTATAGTTAAAGAAGGATAGGCTTCTCGAAAGAAATTTCCACTTATTGTTGAAAATGGATAAGTTTCTCTAAATAGATTGCCACTTATCGCTGAGGAAGGATATGCATCTCGAAAGAGATTTACAATTATCGTTGAAGAAGGATAAGCTTCTTGAAAGAGAATGCCACTTATCGTTGAAGAAGGATAAGCTTCTCTGAAGAAGTTTCCACTTATCTTTGAAAATGGATAAGCTTCTCCGAGGAGATTGCCACTTATCGTTCATGAAGGATATGCTTCTATGAAGAGATTGCCACTAATCGTTGAAAATGGATAAGATTCTCGAAAGAGGTTGTCAATTATCACTGAAGAAGGATAAGCTTCTCGAAAGAGATTTCTATTTATCGTTGAAGATGGATACACTTCTTGAAAGAGATTGCCACTTATCTTTGAGGACGGATTAGCTTATATGTACAGATTGCCACTTATTGTTTAAAATGGATAAGCTTCTCGAAAGAGATTTCTGCTTACCATTGAAGACGAATAACCTTCTCTGAAGAGATTTTCACTTATCGTTGAAGACGGATAATCTTCTCTAAAGAGATTGCCACTTACTTTTGAAAAAGGATAAGCTTCTCTGAAGAGATTGCCACCTATCGTTGAAAATGGTTAAGCTTCTCGAAAGTGGTTGCCAGTTATTGTTGAAGAAGGATAAGCTTCTCTGAAGAGATTGCCACTTATCGTTGAAAATGGATAAGCTTCTCGAAAGAGATTGCCACTTATAGTTAAAGAAGGATAGGCTTCTCGAAAGAAATTGCCACTTATTGTTGAAAATGGATAAGCTTCTCGAAATAGATTGCCACTTATCGCTGAGGAAGGATATGCATCTCGAAAGAGATTTCCAATTATCGTTGAAGAAGGATAAGCTTCTATAAAGAGAATGCCACTTATCGTTGAAGAAGTATAAGCTTCTCAGAAGAAATTTCCACTTATCTTTGAAAATGGATATGCTTCTCCGAGGAGATTGCCACTTATCGTTGACGAAGGATATGCTTCTATGAAGAGATTGCCACTAATCGTTGAAAATGGATAAGCTTCTCGAAAGAGGTTGTCAATTATCACTGAAGAATTATAAGCTTCTTGAAAGAGATTTCTATTTATCGTTGAAGATGGATACGCTTCTTGAAAGAGATTGCCACTTATCTTTGAAGACGGATTAGCTTCTATGTAGAGATCGCCACTTATTGTTTAAAATGGATAAGCTTCTCGAAAGAGATTTCTGCTTACCATTGAAGACGAATAACCTTCTCTGAAGAGATTTTCACTTATCGTTGAAGACGGATAATCTTCTCTAAAGAGATTGCCACTTACTTTTGAAGAAGGATAAGCTTTTCTGAAGAGATTGCCACCTATTGTTGAAAATGGATAAGCTTCTCGAAAGTGGTTGCCACTTATTGTTGAAGAAGGATAAGCTTCTCTGAAGAGATTTCCACTTATCGTTGAAAATGGAAAAGCTTCTCGAAATAGATTGCCACTTATAGTTAAAGAAGGATAGGCTTCTCGAAAGAAATTGCCACTTATTGTTTAAAATGGATAAGCTTCTCGAAATAGATTTCCACTTATCGCTGTGGAAGGATATGCATGTCGAAAGAGATTTCCAATTATCGTTGAAGAAGGATAAGCTTCTAGAAAGAGAATGACACTTATCGTTGAAGAAAGATAAGCTTCTCTGAAGAAATTTCCACTTATCTTTTAAAATGGATAAGCCTCTCCGAGGAGATTGCCACTTACCGTTGACGAAGGATATGCTTCTATGAAGAGATTGCCACTAATCGTTGAAAATGGATAAGCTTCTCGAAAGAGGTTGTTAATTATCACTGAAGAAGGATAAGCTTCTGAAAGAGATTTCTATTTATCGTTGAAGATGGATAAGCTTCTTGAAAGAGATTGCCAATTATCTTTGAGGACGGATAAGCTTCTATGTAGAGATTGCCACTTATTGTTTAAAATGAATAAGCTTCTCGAAAGAGATTTCTGCTTAGCATTGAAGAAGAATAAGCTTCTCTGAAGAGATTTTCACTTATCGTTGAAGACGGATAATCTTCTCTAAAGAGATTGCCACTTACTTTTGAAATAGGATAAGCTTCTCTGAAGAGATTGCCACCTATCGTTGAAAATGGATAAGCTTCTCGAAAGTGGTTGCCACTTATTGTTGAAGAAGGATAAGCTTCTTTGAAGAGATTTCCACTTATCGTTGAAAATGGATAAGCTTCTCGAAAGAGATTGCCACTTATAGTTAAAGAAGGATAGGCTTCTCGAAAGAAATTGCCACTTATTGTTGAAAATGGATAAGCTTCTCGAAATAGATTGCCACTTATCGCTGAGGAAGGATATGCATCTGGAAAGAGATTTCCAATGATCGTTGAAGAAGGAATAGCTTCTAGAAAGAGAATGCCACTTATCGTTGAAGAAGGATAAGCTTCTCTGAAGAAATTTCCACTTATCTTTGAAAATGGATAAGCTTCTCTGAGGAGATTACCAATTATTGTTGACGAAGGATATACTTCTATGAAGAGATTGCCACTAATCGTTGAAAATGGATAAGCTTCTCGAAAGAGGTTGTCAATTATCACTTAAGAAGGATAAGCTTCTCGAAAGAGATTTCTATTTATCGTTGAAGATGGATAAGCTTCTTGAAATAGATTTCCACTTATCTTTGAAGACGGATAAGCTTCTATGAAGAGATTGCCCCTTATTGTTTAAAATGGATAAGCTTCTCGGAAGAGATTTCTGCTTACCATTGAAGAAGAATAAGCTTCTCTGAAGAGATTTTCACTTATCGTTGAAGACGGATAATCTTCTCTAAAGAGATTTCCACTTACTTTAGAAAAAGGATAACCTTCTCTGAAGAGATTGCCACCTATCGTTGAAAATGGATAAGCTTCTCGAAGGTGGTTGCCACTTATTGTTGAAGAAGGATAAGCTTCTCTGAAGAGATTTCCACTTATCGTTGAAAATGGATAAGCTTCTCGAAAGAGATTGCCACTTATAGTTAAAGAAGGATAGGCTTCTCGAAAGAAATTGCCACTTATTGTTTAAAATGGATAAGCTTCTCGAAATAGATTTCCACTTATCGCTGTGGAAGGATATGCATCTCGAAAGAGATTTCCAATTATCGTTGAAGAAGGATAAGCTTCTAGAAAGAGAATGACACTTATCGTTGAAGAAAGATAAGCTTCTCTGAAGAAATTTCCACTTATCTTTGAAATTGGATAAGCCTCTCCGAGGAGATTGCCACTTATCGTTGACGAAGGATATGCTTCTATGAAGAGATTGCCACTAATCGTTGAAAATGGATAAGCTTCTCGAAAGAGGTTGTTAATTATCACTGAAGAAGGATAAGCTTCTCGAAAGAGATTTCTATTTATCGTTGTAGATGGATAAGCTTCTTGAAAGAGATTGCCACTTATCTTTGAGGACGGATAAGCTTCTATGAAGAGATTTCCGCTTATTGTTTAAAATGGTTAAGCTTCTCGAAAGAGATTTCTGCTTAGCATTGAAGACGAATAAGCTTCTCTGAAGAGATTTTCACTTATCGTTGAAGACGGATAATCTTCTCTAAAGAGATTGCCACTTACTTTTGAAAAATAATAAGCTTCTCTGAAGAGATTACCACCTTTTGATGAAAATGGATAAGCTTCTCTAAAGTTGTTGCCACTTATTGTTGAAGAAGGATAAGCTTCTCTGAAGAGATTGCCACTTGTCGTTGAAAATGGGTAAGCTTCTCGAAAGAGATTGCCACTTATAGTTAAAGAAGGATAGGCTTCTCGAAAGAAATTGCCACTTATTGTTGAAAATGGATAAGCTTCTCGAAATAGATTGCCACTTATCGCTGAGGAAGGATATGCATCTGGAAAGAGATTTCCAATTATCGTTGACGAAGGAATAGCTTCTAGAAAGAGAATGCCACTTATCGTTGAAGAAGGATAAGCTTCTCTGAAGAAATTTCCACTTATCTTTGAAAATGGATAAGCTTCTCTGAGGAGATTGCCACTTATCGTTGATGAAGGATATACTTCTATGAAGAGATTGCCACTAATCGTTGAAAATGGATAAGCTTCTCGAAAGAGGTTGTCAATTATCACTGAAGAAGGATAAGCTTCCCGAAAGAGATTTCTATTTATCGTTGAAGATGGATAAGCTTCTTGAAAGATATTTCCACTTATCTTTGAAGACGGATAAGCTTCTATGAAGAGATTGCCACTTATTGTTTAAAATGGATAAGCTTCTCGAAAGAGATTTCTGCTTACCATTGAAGAAGAATAAGCTTCTCTGAAGAGATTTTCACTTATCGTTGAAGACGGATAATCTTCTCTAAAGAGATTGCCACTTACTTTTGAAAAAGGATAAGCTTCTCTGAAGAGATTGCCGCCTATCGTTGAAAATGGATAAGCTTCTCGAAAGTGGTTGCCACTTATTGTTGAAGAAGGATAAGCTTCTCTGAAGAGATTGCCAGTTATCGTTGAAAATTTATAAGCTTCTCGAAAGAGATTGCCACTTATAGTTAAAGAAGGATAGGCTTCTCGAAAGAAATTTCCACTTATTGTTGAAAATGGATAACCTTCTCGAAATAAATTGCCACTTATCGCTGAGGAAAGATATGCATCTGGAAAGAGATTTCCAATTATCGTTGAAGAAGGAATAGCTTCTTGAAAGAGAATGCCACTTATCGTTGAAGAAGGATAAGCTTCTTTGAAGAAATTTCCACTTATCTTTGAAATTGGATAAGCTTCTCCGAGGATATTGCCACTTATCGGTGACGAAGGATATGCTTCTATGAAGAGATTGCCACTAATCGTTGAAAATGGATAAGCTTTTCGAAAGAGGATGTCAATTATCACTGAAGAAGGATAAGCTTCTCGAAAGAGATTTCTATTTATCATTGAAGATGGATACGCTTCTTGAAAGAGATTGCCACTTATCTTTGAGGACAGATTAGCTTCTATGTAGAGATTGCCACTTATTGTTTAAAATGGATAAGATTCTCGAAAGATATTTTTGCTTACCGTTGAAGACGAATAACCTTCTCTGAAGAGATTTTCACTTATCGTTGAAGACAGATAATCTTCTCTAAAGAGATTGCCACTTACTATAGAAAAAGGATAAGCTTCTCTGAAGAGATTGCCACCTATTGATGAAAATGGATAAGCTTCTCGAAAGTGGTTGCCACTTATTGTTGAAGAAGGATAAGCTTCTCTGAAGAGATTGCCAGTTGTCGTTGAAAATGGACAAGCTTCTCGAAAGAGATTGCCACTTATAGTTAAAGAAGGATAGGCTTCTCGAAAGAAATTTCCACTTATTGTTGAAAATGGATAAGCTTCTCGAAATAAATTGCCACTTATCGCTGAGGAAGGATATGCATCTGGAAAGATATTTCCAATTATCGTTGAAGAAGGAATAGCTTCTAGAAAGAGAATTCCACTTATCGTTGAAGAAGGATAAGCTTCTCTAGAGAAATTTCCACTTATCTTTGAAAATGGATAAGCTTCTCCGAGGAGATTGCCACTTATCGTTGACGAAGGATATGCTTCTATGAAGAGATTTCCACTAATCGTTGAAAATGGATAAGCTTCTTGAAAGAGGTTGTCAATTATCACTGAAGAAGGATAAGCTTCTCGAAAGAGATTTCTATTTATCGTTGAAGATGGATAAGCTTCTTGAAAGAGTTTGCCACTTATCTTTGAAGACGGATAAGCTTCTATGAAGAGATTGCCACTTATTGTTTAAAATGGATAAGCTTCTCGAAAGAGATTTTCTGCTTACCATTGAAGAAGAATAAGCTTCTCTTAAGAGATTTTCACTTATCGTTGAAGACGGATAATCTTCTCTAAAGAGATTGCCACTTACTTTTGAAAAAAGTTAAGCTTCTCTTCAAGAGATTGCCACCTATCGTTGAAAATGGATAAGCTTCTCGAAAGTAGTTGCCACTTATTGTTTAAGAAGGATAAGCTTCTCTGAAGAGATTGCCACTTATCGTTGAAAATGGACAAGCTTCTCGAAAGAGATTGCCACTTATAGTTAAAGAAGGATAGGCTTCTCGAAAGAAATTGCCACCTATTGTTTAAAATGGATAAGCTTCTTGAAATAAATTGCCACTTATTGCTGAGGAAGGATATGCATCTGGAAAGAGATTTCCAATTATCGTTGAAGAAGGAATAACTTTTAGAAAGATAATTCCACTTATCGTTGAAGAAGGATAAGCTTCTCTGAAGAAATTTCCACTTATCTTTGAAAATGGATAAGCTTCTCCGAGGATATTGCCACTTATCGTTGACGAAGGATATGCTTCTATGAAGAGATTGCCATTAATCGTAGAAAATGGATAATCTTCTCGAAAGAGGTTGTCAATTATCACTAAAGAAGGATAAGCTTCTCCAAAGAGATTTCTATTTATCGTTGAAGATGGATAAGCTTCTTGAAAGAGATTGCCACTTATCTTTGAAGACGGATAAGCTTCTATGAAGAGATTGCCACTTATTGTTTAAAATGGATAAGCTTCTCGAAAGAGATTTCGGCTTACCATTGAAGAAGAATAAGCTTCTCTTAAGAGATTTTCACTTATCGTTGAAGAAGGATAATCTTCTCTAAAGAGATTGCCACTTAATTTTGAAAAAGGATAAGCTTCTCTGAAGAGATTGCCACCTATTGATGAAAATGGATAAGCTTCTCGAAATTGGTTGCCACTTATTGTTGAAGCAGGATAAGCTTCTCTGAAGAGATTGCCAGTTGTCGTTGAAAATGGACAAGCTTCTCGAAAGAGATTGCCACTTATAGTTAAAGAAGGATAGGCTTATTGAAAGAAATTGCCACTTATTGTTGAAAATGGATAAGCTTCTCGAAATAAATTGCCGCTTATCGCTGAGGAAGGATATGGATCTGGAAAGAGATTTCTAATTATCGTTGAAGAAGGAATAGCTTCTAGAAAGATAATTCCACTTATCGTTGAAGAAGGATAAGCTTCTCTGAAGAAATTTCCACTTATCTTTGAAAATGGATAAGCTTCTCCGATGAGATTGCCACTTATCGTTGGCGAAGGATATGCTTCTATGAAGAGATTGCCATTAATCGTAGAAAATGGATAATCTTCTCGAAAGAGGTTGTCAATTATCACTGAAGAAGGATAAGCTTCTACAAAGAGATTTCTATTTATCGTTGAAGATGGATAAGCTTCTTGAAAGAGATTGCCACTTATCTTTGAAGATGGATAAGCTTCTATGAAGAGATTGCCACTTATTGTTTAAAATGGATAAGCTTCTCGAAAGAGGTTTCGGCACAATCATTGAAGAAGAATAAGCTTCTCTTAAGAGATTTTCACTTATCGTTGAAGACGGATAATCTTCTCTAAAGAGATTGCCACTTAATTTTGAAAAAGGATAAGCTTCTCTGAAGAGATTGCCACCTATTGATGAAAATGGATAAGCTTCTCGAAAGTGGTTGCCACTTATTGTTGAAGAAGGATAAGCTTCTCTGAAGAGATTGCCAGTTGTCGTTGAAAATGGACAACCTTTTCGAAAGAGATTGCCACTTATAGTTAAAGAAGGATAGGTTTCTCGAAAGAAATTGCCACTTATTGTTGAAAATGTATAAGCTTCTCGAAATAAATTGCCACTTATCGCTGAGGAAGGATATGCATCTGGAAAGAGATTTCCAATTACCGTTGAAGAAGGAATAACTTCTAGAAAGAGAATTCCACTTATCGTTGAAGAAGGATAAGCTTCTCTAGAGAAATTTCCACTTATCTTTGAAAATGGATAAGCTTCTCCGAGGAGATTGCCACTTATCGTTGACGAAGGATATGCTTCTATGAAGAGATTTCCACTAATCGTTGAAAATGGATAAGCTTCTTGAAAGAGGTTGTCAATTATCACTGAAGAAGGATAAGCTTCTCGAAAGAGATTTCTATTTATCGTTGAAGATGGAGAAGCTTCTTGAAAGAGTTTGCCACTTATCTTTGATGACGGATAAGCTTCTATGAAGAGATTGCCACTTATTGTTTAAAATGGATAAGCTTCTCGAAAGAGATTTCTGCTTACCATTGAAGAAGAATAAGCTTCTCTTAAGAGATTTTCACTTATCGTTGAAGACGGATAATCTTCTCTAAAGAGATTGCCACTTACTTTTGAAAAAGGTTAAGCTTCTCTTCAAGAGATTGCCACCTATCGTTGAAAATGGATAAGCTTCTCGAAAGTAGTTGCCACTTATTGTTGAAGAAGGATAAGCTTCTCTGAAGAGATTGCCACTTATCGTTGAAAATGGACAAGCTTCTCGAAAGAGATTGCCACTTATAGTTAAAGAAGGCTAGGCTTCTCGAAAGAAATTTCCACCTATTGTTTAAAATGGATAAGCTTCTCGAAATAAATTGCCACTTATCGCTGAGGAAGGATATGCATCTGGAAAGAGATTTCCAATTATCGTTGAAGAAGGAATAACTTCTAGAAAGATAATTCCACTTATCGTTGAAGAAGGATAAGCTTCTCTGAAGAAATTTCCACTTATCTTTGAAAATGGATAAGCTTCTCCGAGGAGATTGCCACTTATCGTTGACAAAGGATATGCTTCTATGAAGAGATTGCCATTAATCGTAGAAAATGGATAATCTTCTCGAAAGAGGTTGTCAATTATCACTGAAGAAGGATAAGCTTCTCCAAAGAGATTTCTATTTATCGTTGAAGATGGATAAGCTTCTTGAAAGAGATTGCCACTTATCTTTGAAGATGGATAAGCTTCTATGAAGAGATTGCCACTTATTGTTTAAAATGGATAAGCTTCTCGAAAGAGGTTTCGGCACAATCATTGAAGAAGAATAAGCTTCTCTTAAGAGATTTTCACTTATCGTTGAAGACGGATAATCTTCTCTAAAGAGATTGCCACTTAATTTTGAAAAAGGATAAGCTTCTCTGAAGAGATTGCCACCTATTGATGAAAATGGATAAGCTTCTCGAAAGTGGTTGCCACTTATTGTTGAAGCAGGATAAGCTTCTCTGAAGAGATTGCCAGTTGTCGTTGAAAATGGACAACCTTTTCGAAAGAGATTGCCACTTATAGTTAAAGAAGGATAGGTTTCTCGAAAGAAATTGCCACTTATTGTTGAAAATGTATAAGCTTCTCGAAATAAATTGCCACTTATCGCTGAGGAAGGATATGCATCTGGAAAGAGATTTCCAATTACCGTTGAAGAAGGAATAACTTCTAGAAAGAGAATTCCACTTATCGTTGAAGAAGGATAAGCTTCTCTAGAGAAATTTCCACTTATCTTTGAAAATGGATAAGCTTCTCCGAGGAGATTGCCACTTATCGTTGACGAAGGATATGCTTCTATGAAGAGATTTCCACTAATCGTTGAAAATGGATAAGCTTCTTGAAAGAGGTTGTCAATTATCACTGAAGAAGGATAAGCTTCTCGAAAGAGATTTCTATTTATCGTTGAAGATGGAGAAGCTTCTTGAAAGAGTTTGCCACTTATCTTTGATGACGGATAAGCTTCTATGAAGAGATTGCCACTTATTGTTTAAAATGGATAAGCTTCTCGAAAGAGATTTCTGCTTACCATTGAAGAAGAATAAGCTTCTCTTAAGAGATTTTCACTTATCGTTGAAGACGGATAATCTTCTCTAAAGAGATTGCCACTTACTTTTGAAAAAGGTTAAGCTTCTCTTCAAGAGATTGCCACCTATCGTTGAAAATGGATAAGCTTCTCGAAAGTAGTTGCCACTTATTGTTGAAGAAGGATAAGCTTCTCTGAAGAGATTGCCACTTATCGTTGAAAATGGACAAGCTTCTCGAAAGAGATTGCCACTTATAGTTAAAGAAGGCTAGGCTTCTCGAAAGAAATTTCCACCTATTGTTTAAAATGGATAAGCTTCTCGAAATAAATTGCCACTTATCGCTGAGGAAGGATATGCATCTGGAAAGAGATTTCCAATTATCGTTGAAGAAGGAATAACTTCTAGAAAGATAATTCCACTTATCGTTGAAGAAGGATAAGCTTCTCTGAAGAAATTTCCACTTATCTTTGAAAATGGATAAGCTTCTCCGAGGAGATTGCCACTTATCGTTGACAAAGGATATGCTTCTATGAAGAGATTGCCATTAATCGTAGAAAATGGATAATCTTCTCGAAAGAGGTTGTCAATTATCACTGAAGAAGGATAAGCTTCTCCAAAGAGATTTCTATTTATCGTTGAAGATGGATAAGCTTCTTGAAAGAGATTGCCACTTATCTTTGAAGATGGATAAGCTTCTATGAAGAGATTGCCACTTATTGTTTAAAATGGATAAGCTTCTCGAAAGAGGTTTCGGCACAATCATTGAAGAAGAATAAGCTTCTCTTAAGAGATTTTCACTTATCGTTGAAGACGGATAATCTTCTCTAAAGAGATTGCCACTTAATTTTGAAAAAGGATAAGCTTCTCTGAAGAGATTGCCACCTATTGATGAAAATGGATAAGCTTCTCGAAAGTGGTTGCCACTTATTGTTGAAGCAGGATAAGCTTCTCTGAAGAGATTGCCAGTTGTCGTTGAAAATGGACAACCTTCTCGAAAGAGATTGCCACTTATAGTTAAAGAAGGATAGGCTTCTCGAAAGAAATTGCCACTTATTGTTGAAAATGTATAAGCTTCTCGAAATAAATTGCCACTTATCGCTGAGGAAGGATATGCATCTGGAAAGAGATTTCCAATTACCGTTGAAGAAGGAATAACTTCTAGAAAGAGAATTCCACTTATCGTTGAAGAAGGATAAGCTTCTCTAGAGAAATTTCCACTTATCTTTGAAAATGGATAAGCTTCTCCGAGGAGATTGCCACTTATCGTTGACGAAGGATATGCTTCTATGAAGAGATTTCCACTAATCGTTGAAAATGGATAAGCTTCTTGAAAGAGGTTGTCAATTATCACTGAAGAAGGATAAGCTTCTCGAAAGAGATTTCTATTTATCGTTGAAGATGGAGAAGCTTCTTGAAAGAGTTTGCCACTTATCTTTGATGACGGATAAGCTTCTATGAAGAGATTGCCACTTATTGTTTAAAATGGATAAGCTTCTCGAAAGAGATTTCTGCTTACCATTGAAGAAGAATAAGCTTCTCTTAAGAGATTTTCACTTATCGTTGAAGACGGATAATCTTCTCTAAAGAGATTGCCACTTACTTTTGAAAAAGGTTAAGCTTCTCTTCAAGAGATTGCCACCTATCGTTGAAAATGGATAAGCTTCTCGAAAGTAGTTGCCACTTATTGTTGAAGAAGGATAAGCTTCTCTGAAGAGATTGCCACTTATCGTTGAAAATGGACAAGCTTCTCGAAAGAGATTGCCACTTATAGTTAAAGAAGGCTAGGCTTCTCGAAAGAAATTGCCACCTATTGTTTAAAATGGATAAGCTTCTCGAAATAAATTGCCACTTATCGCTGAGGAAGGATATGCATCTGGAAAGAGATTTCCAATTATCGTTGAAGAAGGAATAACTTCTAGAAAGATAATTCCACTTATCGTTGAAGAAGGATAAGCTTCTCTGAAGAAATTTCCACTTATCTTTGAAAATGGATAAGCTTCTCCGAGGAGATTGCCACTTATCGTTGACAAAGGATATGCTTCTATGAAGAGATTGCCATTAATCGTAGAAAATGGATAATCTTCTCGAAAGAGGTTGTCAATTATCACTGAAGAAGGATAAGCTTCTCCAAAGAGATTTCTATTTATCGTTGAAGATGGATAAGCTTCTTGAAAGAGATTGCCACTTATCTTTGAAGATGGATAAGCTTCTATGAAGAGATTGCCACTTATTGTTTAAAATGGATAAGCTTCTCGAAAGAGGTTTCGGCACAATCATTGAAGAAGAATAAGCTTCTCTTAAGAGATTTTCACTTATCGTTGAAGACGGATAATCTTCTCTAAAGAGATTGCCACTTAATTTTGAAAAAGGATAAGCTTCTCTGAAGAGATTGCCACCTATTGATGAAAATGGATAAGCTTCTCGAAAGTGGTTGCCACTTATTGTTGAAGCAGGATAAGCTTCTCTGAAGAGATTGCCAGTTGTCGTTGAAAATGGACAACCTTCTCGAAAGAGATTGCCACTTATAGTTAAAGAAGGATAGGCTTCTCGAAAGAAATTGCCACTTATTGTTGAAAATGTATAAGCTTCTCGAAATAAATTGCCACTTATCGCTGAGGAAGGATATGCATCTGGAAAGAGATTTCCAATTACCGTTGAAGAAGGAATAACTTCTAGAAAGAGAATTCCACTTATCGTTGAAGAAGGATAAGCTTCTCTAGAGAAATTTCCACTTATCTTTGAAAATGGATAAGCTTCTCCGAGGAGATTGCCACTTATCGTTGACGAAGGATATGCTTCTATGAAGAGATTTCCACTAATCGTTGAAAATGGATAAGCTTCTTGAAAGAGGTTGTCAATTATCACTGAAGAAGGATAAGCTTCTCGAAAGAGATTTCTATTTATCGTTGAAGATGGATAAGCTTCTTGAAAGAGTTTGCCACTTATCTTTGAAGACGGATAAGCTTCTATGAAGAGATTGCCACTTATTGTTTAAAATGGATAAGCTTCTCGAAAGAGATTTCTGCTTACCATTGAAGAAGAATAAGCTTCTCTTAAGAGATTTTCACTTATCGTTGAAGACGGATAATCTTCTCTAAAGAGATTGCCACTTACTTTTGAAAAAGGTTAAGCTTCTCTTCAAGAGATTGCCACCTATCGTTGAAAATGGATAAGCTTCTCGAAAGTAGTTGCCACTTATTGTTGAAGAAGGATAAGCTTCTCTGAAGAGATTGCCACTTATCGTTGAAAATGGACAAGCTTCTCGAAAGAGATTGCCACTTATAGTTAAAGAAGGCTAGGCTTCTCGAAAGAAATTGCCACCTATTGTTTAAAATGTATAAGCTTCTCGAAATAAATTGCCACTTATCGCTGAGGAAGGATATGCATCTGGAAAGAGATTTCCAATTATCGTTGAAGAAGGAATAACTTCTAGAAAGATAATTCCACTTATCGTTGAAGAAGGATAAGCTTCTCTGAAGAAATTTCCACTTATCTTTGAAAATGGATAAGCTTCTCCGAGGAGATTGCCACTTATCGTTGACAAAGGATATGCTTCTATGAAGAGATTGCCATTAATCGTAGAAAATGGATAATCTTCTCGAAAGAGGTTGTCAATTATCACTGAAGAAGGATAAGCTTCTCCAAAGAGATTTCTATTTATCGTTGAAGATGGATAAGCTTCTTGAAAGAGATTGCCACTTATCTTTGAAGATGGATAAGCTTCTATGAAGAGATTGCCACTTATTGTTTAAAATGGATAAGCTTCTCGAAAGAGGTTTCGGCACAATCATTGAAGAAGAATAAGCTTCTCTTAAGAGATTTTCACTTATCGTTGAAGACGGATAATCTTCTCTAAAGAGATTGCCACTTAATTTTGAAAAAGGATAAGCTTCTCTGAAGGGATTGCCACCTATTGATGAAAATGGATAAGCTTCTCGAAAGTGGTTGCCACTTATTGTTGAAGCAGGATAAGCTTCTCTGAAGAGATTGCCAGTTGTCGTTGAAAATGGACAACCTTCTCGAAAGAGATTGCCACTTATAGTTAAAGAAGGATAGGCTTCTCGAAAGAAATTGCCACTTATTGTTGAAAATGGATAAGCTTCTCGAAATAAATTGCCACTTATCGCTGAGGAAGGATATGGATCTGGAAAGAGATTTCTAATTATCGTTGAAGAAGGAATAGCTTCTAGAAAGATAATTCCACTTATCGTTGAAGAAGGATAAGCTTCTCTGAAGAAATTTCCACTTATCTTTGAAAATGGATAAGCTTCTCCGAGGAGATTGCCACTTATCGTTGACGAAGGATATGCTTCTATGAAGAGATTGCCATTAATCGTAGAAAATGGATAATCTTCTCGAAAGAGGTTGTCAATTATCACTGAAGAAGGATAAGCTTCTCCAAAGAGATTTCTATTTATCGTTGAAGATGGATAAGCTTCTCGAAAGAGATTGCCACTTATCTTTGAAGACGGATAAGCTTCTATATAGAGATTGCCACTTATTGTTTAAAATGGATAAGCTTCTCGAAGGAGATTTCGGCTTACCATTGAAGAAGAATAAGCTTCTCTTAAGAGATTTTCACTAATCGTTGAAGACGGATAATTTTCTCTAAAGAGATTGCCACTTAATTTTGAAAAAGGATAAGCTTCCCTGAAGAGATTGCCACCTATTGATGAAAATGGATAAGCTTCTCGAAAGTGGTTGCCACTTATTGTTGAAGAAGGATAAGCTTCTCTGAAGAGATTGCCAGTTGTCGTTGAAAATGGACAAGCTTCTCGAAAGAGATTGCCACTTATAGTTAAAGAAGGATAGGCTTCTCGAACGAAATTGCCACTTATTGTTGAAAATGTATAAGCTTCTCGAAATAAATTGCCACTTATCGCTGAGGAAGGATATGCATCTGGAAAGAGATTTCTAATTATCGTTGAAGAAGGAATAGCTTCTAGAAAGAGAATGCCACTTATCGTTGAAGAAGGATAAGCTTCTCTGAAGAAATTTCCACTTATCTTTGAAAATGGATAAGCTTCTCCGAGGAGATTGCCACTTATCGTTGACGAAGGATATGCTTCTATGAAGAGATTGCCACTAATCGTTGAAAATGGATAAGCTTCTCGAAAGAGGTTGTCAATTATCACTGAAGAAGGATAAGCTTCTCGAAAGAGATTTCTATTTATCGTTGAAGATGGATAAGCTTCTTGAAAGAGTTTGCCAATTATCTTTGAAGACGGATAAGCCTCTATGAAGAGATTGCCACTTATTGTTTAAAATGGATAAGCTTCTCGAAAGAGATTTCTACTTACCATTGAAGAAGAATAAGCTTCTCTGAAGAGATTTTCACTTATCGTTGAAGACGGATAATCTTCTCTGAAGAGATTGCCACTTACTTTTGAAAAAGGATAAGCTTCTCTGAAGAGATTGCCACCTATCGTTGAAAATGGATAAGCTTCTAGAAAGTGGTTGCCACTTATTGTTGAAGAAGGATAAGCTTCTCTGAAGAGATTTCCACTTATCGTTGAAAATGGATAAGCTTCTCGAAAGAGATTGCCACTTATAGTTAAAGAAGGATAGGCTTCTCGAAAGAAATTGCCACTTATTGTTGAAAATGGATAAGCTTCTCTAAATAGATTGCCACTTATCGCCGAGGAAGGATATGCTTCTCGAAAGAGATTTACAATTATCGTTGAAGAAGGATAAGCTTCTTGAAAGAGAATGCCACTTATCGTTGAAGAAGGATAAGCTTCTCTGAAGAAGTTTCCACTTATCTTTGAAAATGGATAAGCTTCTCCGAGGAGATTGCCACTTATCGTTGACGGAGGATATGCTTCTATGAAGAGATTGCCACTAATCGTTGAAAATGGATAAGCTTCTCGAAAGAGGTTGTCAATTATCACTGAAGAAGGATAAGCTTCTCGAAAGAGATTTCTATTTATCGTTGAAGATGGATAAGCTTCTTGAAAGAGATTGCCACTTTTATCTTTGAGGACGGATAAGCTTCTATGAAGATATTGCCACTTATTGTTTAAAATGGATAAGCTTCTCGAAAGAGATTTCTAATTACCATTGAAGAATAATAAGCTTCTCTGAAGAGATTTTCACTTATCGTTGAAGACGGATAATCTTCTCTAAAGAGATTGCCACTTACTTTTGAAAAAGGATAAGCTTCTCTGAAGAGATTTACAACTATCATTGAAAATGGATAAGCTTCTCGAAAGTTGCCACTTATTGTTGAAGAAGGATAAGCTTCTCTGAAGAGATTTCCACTTATGGTTGAAAATGGATAAGCTTCTCGAAAGAGATTGCCACTTATAGTTAAAGAAGGATAGGCTTCTCGAAAGAAATTGCCAATTATTGTTTATAATGGATAAGCTTCTCGAAATAGATTGCCACTTATCGCTGAGGAAGGATATGCATCTCGAAAGAGATTTCCAATTATCGTTGAAGAAAGATAAGCTTCTAGAAAGAGAATTCCTCTTACCGTTGAAGAAGGATAAGCTTCTCTGAAGAAATTTCCACTGATCTTTGAAAATGGATAAGCTTCTCCGAGAAGATTGCCACATATCGTTGATGAAGGATATGCTTCTATGAAGAGATTGCCACTAATCGTTGAAAATGGATAAGCTTCTCGAAAGAGGTTGTCAATTATCACCGAAGAAGGATAAGCTTCTCTAAAGAGATTTCTATTTATCTTTGAAGATGGATAAACTTCTTGAAAGAGATTGCCACTTATCTTTGAGGACGGATAAGCTTCTATGAAGAGATCGCCACTTATTGTTTAAAATGGATAAGCTTCTCGATAGAGATTTCTGCTTAGCATTGAAGAAGAATAAGCTTCTCTGAAGAGATTCTCACTTATCGTTGAAGACGGATAATCTTCTCTGAAGAGATTGCCACTTACTTTTGAAAAAGGATAAGCTTCTCTGAAGAGATTGCCACCTATCGTTGAAAATGGATAAGTTTCTAGAAAGTGGTTGCCACTTATTGTTGAAGAAGTTCAAGCTTCTCTAAAGAGATTGCCACTTATCATTGAAAATGGATAAGCTTCTCGAAAGAGATTGCCACTTATCGTTAAAGAAGGATACACTTCGCTAATGAAATTGTCACTTATCGTTGAAAATGGATAAGCTTCTCGAAATAGATTGCCACTTATCGTTGGGGATGGTTATGCATCTCGAAAGAGATTTCCAATTATCGTTGAAGAAGGATAAGCTTCTAGAAAGAGAATGCCACTTATCGTTGAAGAAGGATAAGCTTCTCTCAAAAAATTTCCACTTATCTTTGAAAAGGGATAACCTTCTCCTAGGAGATTGCCACTTATCGTTGACGGAGGATATGCTTCTATGAAGAGATTGCCACTAATCGTGGAAAATGGATAAGCTTCTCGAAAGAGGTTGTCAATTATCACTGAAGAAGGATAAGCTTCTCGAAAGAGATTTCTATTTATCGTTGAAGATGGATAAGCTTCTTGAAAGAGATTGCCACTTATCTTTGAGGACGGATAAGCTTCTATGAAGAGATTGCCACTTATTGTTTAAAATGGATAACCTTCTCGAAAGAGATTTCTAATTACCATTGAAGAATAATAAGCTTCTCTAAAGAGATTTTCACTTATCGTTGAAGACGGATGATCTTCTCTAAAGAGATTGCCACTTACTTTTGAAAAAGGATAAGCTTCTCTGAAGAGATTTACAACTATCATTGAAAATGGATAAGCTTCTCGAAAGTTGCCACTTATTGTTGAAGAAGGATAAGCTTCTCTGAAGAGATTGCCACTTATGGTTGAAAATGGATAAGCTTCTCGAAAGAGATTGCCACTTATAGTTAAAGAAGGATAGGCTTCTCGAAAGAAATTGCCAGTTATTGTTTATAATGGATAAGCTTCTCGAAATAGATTGCCACTTATCGCTGAGGAAGGATATGCATCTCGAAAGAGATTTCCAATTATCGTTGAAGAAAGATAAGCTTCTAGAAAGAGAATTCCTCTTATCGTTGAAGAAGGATAAGCTTCTCTGAAGAAATTTTCACTTATCTTTGAAAATGGATAAGCTTCTCCGAGAAGATTGCCACATATCGTTGACGAAGGATATGCTTCTATGAAGAGATTGCCACTAATCGTTGAAAATGGATAAGCTTCTCGAAAGAGGTTGTCAATTATCACTGAAGAAGGACAAGCTTCTCGAAAGAGATTTCTATTTATCTTTGAAGATGGATAAACTTCTTGAAAGAGATTGCCACTTATCTTTGAGGACGGATAAGCTTCTATGAAGAGATCGCCACTTATTGTTTAAAATGGATAAGCTTCTCGATAGAGATTTCTGCTTAGCATTGAAGAAGAATAAGCTTCTCTGAAGAGATTCTCACTTATCGTTGAAGACGGATAATCTTCTCTGAAGAGATTGCCACTTACTTTTGAAAAAGGATAAGCTTCTCTGAAGAGATTGCCACCTATCGTTGAAAGTGGATAAGTTTCTAGAAATTGGTTGCCACTTATTGTTGAAGAAGGATAAGCTTCTCTAAAGAGATTTCCACTTATCATTGAAAATGGATAAGCTTCTCGAAAGAGATTGCCACTTATCGTTAAAGAAGGATACACTTCGCTAATGAAATTGTCACTTATCGTTGAAAATGGATAAGCTTCTTGAAATAGATTGCCACTTATCGCTGGGGATGGTTATGCATCTCGAAAGAGATTTCCAATTATCGTTGGAGAAGGATAAGCTTCTAGAAAGAGAATGCCACTTATCATTGAAGAAGGATAAGCTTCTCTCAAAAAATTTCCACTTATCTTTGAAAAGGGATAACCTTCTCCTAGGAGATTGCCACTTATCGTTGACGGAGGATATGCTTCTATGAAGAGATTGCCACTAATCGTTGAAAATGGATAAGCTTCTCGAAAGAGGTTGTCAATTATCACTGAAGAAGGATAAGCTTCTCGAAAGAGATTTCTATTTATCGTTGAAGATGGATAAGCTTCTTGAAAGAGATTTCCACTTATCTTTGAGGACGGATAAACTTCTATGAAGAGATTGCCACTTATTGTTTAAAATGGATAAGCTTCTCGAAAGAGATTTCTAATTACCATTGAAGAATAATAAGCTTCTCTGAAGAGATTTTCACTTATCGTTGAAGACGGATAATCTTCTCTAAAGAGATTGCCACTTACTTTTGAAAAAGGATAAGCTTCTCTGAAGAGATTTACAACTATCATTGAAAATGGATAAGCTTCTCGAAAGTTGCCACTTATTGTTGAAGAAGGATAAGCTTCTCTGAAGAGATTGCCACTTATGGTTGAAAATGGATAAGCTTCTCGAAAGAGATTGCCACTTATAGTTAAAGAAGGATAGGCTTCTCGAAAGAAATTGCAAGTTATTGTTTATAATGGATAAGCTTCTCGAAATAGATTGCCACTTATCGCTGAGGAAGGATATGCATCTCGAAAGAGATTTCCAATTATCGTTGAAGAAATATAAGCTTCTAGAAAGAGAATTCCTCTTATCGTTGAAGAAGGATAAGCTTCTCTGAAGAAATTTCCACTTATCTTTGAAAATGGATAAGCTTCTCCGAGAAGATTGCCACATATCGTTGACGAAGGATATGCTTCTATGAAGAGATTGCCATTAATCGTTGAAAATGGATAAGCTTCTCGAAAGAGGTTGTCAATTATCACTGAAGAAGGATAAGCTTATCGAAAGAGATTTCTATTTATCTTTGAAGATGGATAAACTTCTTGAAAGAGATTGCCACTTATCTTTGAGGACGGATAAGCTTCTATGAAGAGATCGCCACTTATTGTTTAAAATGGATAAGCTTCTCAATAGAGATTTCTGCTTAGCATTGAAGAAGAATAAGCTTCTCTGAAGAGATTCTCACTTATCGTTGAAGACGGATAATCTTCTCTGAAGAGATTGCCACTTACTTTTGAAAAAGGATAAGCTTCTCTGAAGAGATTGCCACCTATCGTTGAAAGTGGATAAGTTTCTAGAAAGTGGTTGCCACTTATTGTTGAAGAAGGATAAGCTTCTCTAAAGAGATTGCCACTTATCATTGAAAATGGATAAGCTTCTCGAAAGAGATTGCCACTTATCGTTAAAGAAGGATACACTTCGCTAATGAAATTGTCACTTATCGTTGAAAATGGATAAGCTTCTCGAAATAGATTGCCACTTATCGCTGGGGATGGTTATACATCTCGAAAGAGATTTCCAATTATCGTTGAAGAAGGATAAGCTTCTAGAAAGAGAATGCCACTTATCGTTGAAGAAGGATAAGCTTCTCTCAAAAAATTTCCACTTATCTTTGAAAAGGGATAACCTTCTCCTAGGAGATTGCCACTTATCGTTGACGGAGGATATGCTTCTATGAAGAGATTGCCACTAATCGTTGAAAATGGATAAGCTTCTCGAAAGAGGTTGTCAA
This sequence comes from Lathyrus sativus, assembly GCA_963859935.3. NCBI lineage: Eukaryota > Viridiplantae > Streptophyta > Magnoliopsida > Fabales > Fabaceae > Lathyrus > Lathyrus sativus. The sequence goes on along the minus strand of OZ012738.1, from coordinate 238,284,567 downwards.
TTATCACTGAAGAAGGATAAGCTTCTCGAAAGAGATTTCTATTTATCGTTGAAGATGGATAAGCTTCTTGAAAGAGATTTCCACTTATCTTTGAGGACGGATAAGCTTCTATGAAGAGATTGCCACTTATTGTTTAAAATGGATAAGCTTCTCGAAAGAGATTTCTAATTACCATTGAAGAATAATAAGCTTCTCTGAAGAGATTTTCACTTATCGTTGAAGACGGATAATCTTCTCTAAAGAGATTGCCACTTACTTTTGAAAAAGGATAAGCTTCTCTGAAGAGATTTACAACTATCATTGAAAATGGATAAGCTTCTCGAAAGTTGCCACTTATTGTTGAAGAAGGATAAGCTTCTCTGAAGAGATTGCCACTTATGGTTGAAAATGGATAAGCTTCTCGAAAGAGATTGCCACTTATAGTTAAAGAAGGATAGGCTTCTCGAAAGAAATTGCAAGTTATTGTTTATAATGGATAAGCTTCTCGAAATAGATTGCCACTTATCGCTGAGGAAGGATATGCATCTCGAAAGAGATTTCCAATTATCGTTGAAGAAATATAAGCTTCTAGAAAGAGAATTCCTCTTATCGTTGAAGAAGGATAAGCTTCTCTGAAGAAATTTCCACTTATCTTTGAAAATGGATAAGCTTCTCCGAGAAGATTGCCACATATCGTTGACGAAGGATATGCTTCTATGAAGAGATTGCCATTAATCGTTGAAAATGGATAAGCTTCTCGAAAGAGGTTGTCAATTATCACTGAAGAAGGATAAGCTTATCGAAAGAGATTTCTATTTATCTTTGAAGATGGATAAACTTCTTGAAAGAGATTGCCACTTATCTTTGAGGACGGATAAGCTTCTATGAAGAGATCGCCACTTATTGTTTAAAATGGATAAGCTTCTCGATAGAGATTTCTGCTTAGCATTGAAGAAGAATAAGCTTCTCTAAAGAGATTCTCACTTATCGTTGAAGACGGATAATCTTCTCTGAAGAGATTGCCACTTACTTTTGAAAAAGGATAAGCTTCTCTGAAGAGATTGCCACCTATCGTTGAAAGTGGATAAGTTTCTAGAAAGTGGTTGCCACTTATTGTTGAAGAAGGATAAGCTTCTCTAAAGAGATTGCCACTTATCATTGAAAATGGATAAGCTTCTCGAAAGAGATTGCCACTTATCGTTAAAGAAGGATACACTTCGCTAATGAAATTGTCACTTATCGTTGAAAATGGATAAGCTTCTCGAAATAGATTGCCACTTATCGCTGGGGATGGTTATACATCTCGAAAGAGATTTCCAATTATCGTTGAAGAAGGATAAGCTTCTAGAAAGAGAATGCCACTTATCGTTGAAGAAGGATAAGCTTCTCTCAAAAAATTTCCACTTATCTTTGAAAAGGGATAACCTTCTCCTAGGAGATTGCCACTTATCGTTGACGGAGGATATGCTTCTATGAAGAGATTGCCACTAATCGTTGAAAATGGATAAGCTTCTCGAAAGAGGTTGTCAATTATCACTGAAGAAGGATAAGCTTCTCGAAAGAGATTTCTATTTATCGTTGAAGATGGATAAGCTTCTTGAAAGAGATTGCCACTTATCTTTGAGGACGGATAAGCTTCTATGAAGAGATTGCCACTTATTGTTTAAAATGGATAAGCTTCTCGAAAGAGATTTCTAATTACCATTGAAGAATAATAAGCTTCTCTGAAGAGATTTTCACTTATCGTTGAAGACGGATAATCTTCTCTAAAGAGATTGCCACTTACTTTTGAAAAAGGATAAGCTTCTCTGAAGAGATTTACAACTATCATTGAAAATGGATAAGCTTCTCGAAAGTTGCCACTTATTGTTGAAGAAGGATAAGCTTCTCTGAAGAGATTGCCACTTATGGTTGAAAATGGATAAGCTTCTCGAAAGAGATTGCCACTTATAGTTAAAGAAGGATAGGCTTCTCGAAAGAAATTGCCAGTTATTGTTTATAATGGATAAGCTTCTCGAAATAGATTGCCACTTATCGCTGAGGAAGGATATGCATCTCGAAAGAGATTTCCAATTATCGTTGAAGAAAGATAAGCTTCTAGAAAGAGAATTCCTCTTATCGTTGAAGAAGGATAAGCTTCTCTGAAGAAATTTCCACTTATCTTTGAAAATGGATAAGCTTCTCCGAGGAGATTGCCACATATCGTTGACGAAGGATATGCTTCTATGAAGAGATTGCCACTAATCGTTGAAAATGGATAAGCTTCTCGAAAGAGGTTGTCAATTATCACTGAAGAAGGATAAGCTTCTCGAAAGAGATTTCTATTTATCGTTGAAGATGGATAAACTTCTTGAAAGAGATTGCCACTTATCTTTGAGGACGGATAAGCTTCTATGAAGAGATTGCCACTTATTGTTTAAAATGGATAAGCTTCTCGAAAGAGATTTCTGCTTAGCATTGAAGAAGAATAAGCTTCTCTGAAGAGATTTTCACTTATCGTTGATGACGGATAATCTTCTCTGAAGAGATATCCTTTTACCTTTGAAGAAGGATAAGCTTCTCTGAAGAGATTGCCACCTATCATTGAAAATGGATAAGCTTCTCGAAAGTTGTTGCCACTTATGGTTGAAGAAGGATAAGCTACTCTGAAGAGATTTCCACTTATTGTTGAAAATGGATAAGCTTCTCGAAAGAGATTGCCACTTATAGATAAAGAACGATAGGCTTTTCGAAAGAAATTGCCACTTATCGCTGAGGAAGGTTATGCATCTCGGAAAAGATTTCCAATTATCGTTTAAGAAGGATAAGCTTCTAGAAAGAGAATGCCACTTATCGTTGAAGAAGGATAAGCTTCTCTGAAGGAATTTCCACTTATCTTTGAAAAGAGATAAGCTTCTCCGAGGAGATTGCCACTTATCGTTGACGAAGGATATGCTTCTATGAAGAGATTGCCACTAATTGTTGAAAATGGTTAAGCTTCTCGAAAGAGGTTGTCAATTATCACTGAAGAAGGATAAGCTTCTCGAAAGAGATTTCTATTTATCGTTGAAGATGGATAAGCTTCTTGAAAAATATTTCCACTTATCTTTGAAGACGGATAAGCTTCTATGAAGAGATTGCCACTTATTGTTTAAAATGGATAAGCTTCTCGAAAGAGATTTCTGCTTACCATTGAAGAAGAATAAGCTTATCTGAAGAGATTGCCACCTATCGTTGAAAATGGATAAGCTTCTCGAAACTGGTTGCCACTTATTATTGAAGAAGGATAAGCTTCTCTAAAGAGATTGCCACTTATCATTGAAAATGGATAAGCTTCTCGAAAGAGATTGCAACTTATAGTTAAAGAAGGATAGGCTTCTCGAAAGAAATTGCCACTTATTGTTGAAAATGGATAAGCTTCTCGAAATAGATTGCCACTTGTTGCTGAGGAAGGATATGCATCTCGAAAGAGATTTCCAATTATCGTTGAAGAAGGATAAGCTTCTAGAAAGAGAATGCCACTTATCGTTGAACAAGGATAAGCTTCTCTGAAGAAATTTCCACTAATCTTTGAAAATGGATAAGCTTCTCCGAAGAGATTTCCATTTATCGTTGACGAAGGATATGCTTCTATGAAGAGATTGCCACTAATTGTTGAAAATGGATAAGCTTCTCGAAAGAGGTTGTCAATTATCACTGAATTAGGATAAGCTTCTCGAAAGAGATTTCCATTTATCGTTGAAGATGGATAAGCTTCTTGAAAGAGATTGCCGCTTATCTTTGAAGAAGGATAAGCTTCTATAAAGAGATCGCCGCTTATTGTATAAAATGGATAAGCTTCTCGAAAGAGATTTCTACTTAACATTGAAGAAGAATAAGCTTATCTGAAGAGATTTTCACTTATCGTTGAGGACGGATAATCTTCATTGAAGAGATTTCCACTTACCTTGGAAGAAGGATAAGCTTCTCATAAGAGATTGCTACCTATCAATGAAAATGGATAAGCTTCTCGAAACTGATTGCCACTTATTGTTGAAGAAGGATAATCTTCTCTGAAGAGATTGCCACTTATCGTTGAAAATGGATAAACTTCTCGAAAGAGATTGCCACTTATCGTTAAAGAAGGATACACTTCGCTAATGAAATTGTCACTTATCGTTGAAAATGGATAAGCTTCTCGAAATAGATTGCCACTTATCGCTGGGGATGGTTATACATCTCGAAAGAGATTTCCAATTATCGTTGAAGAAGGATAAGCTTCTAGAAAGAGAATGCCACTTATCGTTGAAGAAGGATAAGCTTCTCTTTTAAAAAATATCCACTTATCTTTGAAAAGGGATAACCTTCTCCTAGGAGATTGCCACTTATCGTTGACGGAGGATATGCTTCTATGAAGAGATTGCCACTAATCGTTGAAAATGGATAAGCTTCTCGAAAGAGGTTGTCAATTATCACTGAAGAAGGATAAGCTTCTCGAAAGAGATTTCTATTTATCGTTGAAGATGGATAAGCTTCTTGAAAGAGATTGCCACTTATCTTTGAGGACGGATAAGCTTCTATGAAGAGATTGCCACTTATTGTTTAAAATGGATAAGCTTCTCGAAAGAGATTTCTAATTACCATTGAAGAATAATAAGCTTCTCTGAAGAGATTTTCACTTATCGTTGAAGACGGATAATCTTCTCTAAAGAGATTGCCACTTACTTTTGAAAAAGGATAAGCTTCTCTGAAGAGATTTACAACTATCATTGAAAATGGATAAGCTTCTCGAAAGTTGCCACTTATTGTTGAAGAAGGATAAGCTTCTCTGAAGAGATTGCCACTTATGGTTGAAAATGGATAAGCTTCTCGAAAGAGATTGCCACTTATAGTTAAAGAAGGATAGGCTTCTCGAAAGAAATTGCCACTTATTGTTTATAATGGATAAGCTTCTCGAAATAGATTCCCACTTATCGCTGAGGAAGGATATGCATCTCGAAAGAGATTTCCAATTATCGTTGAAGAAGGATAAGCTTCTAGAAAGAGAATTCCTCTTATCGTTGAAGAAGGATAAGCTTCTCTGAAGAAATTTCCACTTATCTTTGAAAATGGATAAGCTTCTCTGAGGAGATTGCCACATATCGTTGACGAAGGATATGCTTCTATGAAGAGATTGCCACTAATCGTTGAAAATGGATAAGCTTCTCGTAAGAGGTTGTCAATTATCACTGAAGAAAGATAAGCTTCTCGAAAGAGATTTCTATTTTTCGTTGAAGATGGATAAACTTCTTGAAAGAGATTGCCACTTATCTTTGAGGACGGATAAGCTTCTATGAAGAGATTGCCACTTATTGTTTAAAATGGATAACCTTCTCGAAAGATATTTCTGCTTAGCATTGAAGAAGAATAAGCTTCTCTGAAGAGATTTTCACTTATCGTTGAAGACGGATAATCTTCTCTGAAGAGATATCCTTTTACCTTTGAAGAAGGATAAGCTTCTCAAAAGTTGTTGCCACATATGGTTGAAGAAGGATAAGCTTCTCTGAAGAGATTTCCACTTATCGTTGAAAATGGATAAGCTTCTCGAAAGAGATTGCCACTTATAGTTAAAGAAGGATAGGCTTTTCAAAATAAATTGCCGCTTATTATTGAAAATGGATAAGCTTCTCGAAATAGATTGCCACTTATCGCTGAGGAAGGTTATGCATCTCGGAAAAGATTTCCAATTATCGTTTAACAAGGATAAGCTTCTAGAAAGAGAATGCCACTTATCGTTGAAGAAGGATAAGCTTCTCTGAAGGAATTTCCACTTATCTTTGAAAAGAGATAAGCTTCTCCGAGGAGATTGCCACTTATCGTTTACGAAGGATATGCTTCTATGAAGAGATTGCCACTAATTGTTGAAAATGGATAAGCTTCTCGAAAGAGGTTGTCAATTATCACTGAAGAAGGATAAGCTTCTCTAAAGAGATTTCTATTTGTCGTTGAAGATGGATAAGCTTCTTGAAAAATATTGCCACTTATCTCTGAAGACAGATAAGCTTCTATGAAGAGATTGCCACTTATTGTTTAAAATGGATAAGCTTCTCGAAAGAGATTTCTGCTTACCATTGAAGAAGAATAAGCTTATCTGAAGAGATTGCCACCTATCATTGAAAATGGATAAGCTTCTTGAAACTGGTTGCCACTTATTATTGAAGAAGGATAAGCTTCTCTGTAGAGATTGCCACTTATCATTGAAAATGGATAAGCTTCTCGAAAGAGATTGCAACTTATAGATTAAGAAGGATAGGCTTCTCGAAAGAAATTGCCACTTATTGTTGAAAATGGATAACCTTCTCGAAATAGATTGCCACTTGTCGCTAAGGAAGGATATGCATCTCGAAAGAGATTTCCAATTATCGTTGAAGAAGGATAAGCTTATAGAAAGAGAATGCCACTTATCGTTGAACAAGGATAAGCTTCTCTGAAGAAATTTCCACTAATCTTTGAAAATGGATAAGCTTCTCCGAAGAGATTTCCATTTATCGTTGACGAAGGATATGCTTCTATGAAGAGATTGCCACTAATCGTTGAAAATGGATAAGCTTCTCGAAAGAGGTTGTCAATTATCACTGAATTAGGATAAGCTTCTCGAAAGAGATTTCCATGTATCGTTGAAGATGGATAAGCTTCTTGAAAGAGATTGTCGCTTATCTTTGAAGAAGGATAAGCTTCTATGAAGAGATTGTCACTTATTGTATAAAATGGATAAGCTTCTCGAAAGAGATTTCTGCTTAACATTGAAGAAGAATAAGCTTATCTGAAGAGATTTTCACTTGTCGTTGAGGACGGATAATCTTCTTTGAAGAGATTTCCACTTACCTTGGAAGAAGGATAAGCTTCTCATAAGAGATTGCCACCTATCAATGAAAATGGATAAGCTTCTCGAAAGTGATTGCCGCTTATTGTTGAAGAAGGATAATCTTCTCTGAAGATATTGCCACTTATCGTTGAAAATGGATAAGCTTCTTGAAAGAGATTGCCACTTATCGTTAAAGAAGGATACGCTTCGCTAAAGAAATTGCCACTTATTGTTGAAAATGGATAAGAATCTCGAAATAGATTTCCACTTATCGCTGAGGAACGTTATGCATCTTGAAAGAGATTTCCAATTATCGTTGAAGAAGGATAAGCTTCTCGAAAGAGAATGCCACGTATCGTTGAAGAAGCATAAGCTTCTCTGAAGACATTTCCACTATACGTTGAAATTGTATAAGCTTCTCAAAAGAGGTTGCCAATTATTGCTGAAGAAGGATAAGCTTCTCGAAAGAGATTTCCATTTATCGTTGAAGATGTATGACCTTCTTGAAAGAGACTGCCACTTATCTTTGACGAAGGATACGCTTCTATGAAGAGATTGCCACTTATTGTTTAAAATGGATAAGCTTCTCGAAAGAGATTTCTGCTTACCATTGAAGAGGAATAAGCTTCTCTAAAGAGATTTTCACTTATCATTGAAGACGAATAATCTTCTTTAAAGAGATTGCCACATACCTTTGAAGAAGGATAAGCTTCTCTTAAGAGATTTCCACCTATCGTTGAAAATGGATAAGCTTCTCGAAAGTGATTGCCACTTATTGTTGAAGAAGGATAAGCTTCTATGAAGAGATTGCCACTTATCGTTGAAAATGGATAAGCTTCTCAAAAGAGATTGTCGCTTATCGTTGAAAATGGATAAGCTTCTCGAAATAGATTGCCACTTATCATTGAGGAAGGAGATGCATCTCAAATGAGATTTCCAATTAACGTTGAAGAAGGATATGCGTCTCGAAAGAGAATGCCACTTAGCGTTGAAGAAGAATAAGCTTCTCTGAAGAAGTTGCCACTTATCTTTGAAAATGGATAAGCTTCTCCGAAGAGATTTCCAGTTATCGTTGACGAAGGATATGCTTCTGTGAAGAGGTTGTCAATTATCACTGAAGAAGGATAAACTTCTCGAAAGAGATTTCCATTTATCGTTGAAGATGGATAAGCTTCTTGAAAGAGATTGCCAATTATCTTTGAAGACAGATAAGCTTCTCGAAAGATATTTTCGATTACCATTAGAAGAAGAATAAGCTTCTCTAAATAGATTTTCACTTATCGTTGAAGACAGATAATCTTCTTTGAAGAAATAGCCACTTACATTTGAAGAAAGATAAGCTTCTCTGAAGAGATTTCCACCTATCGTTGAAAATGGATAAGCTTCTCGAAAGTGGTTGCCACTTATTGTTGAAGAAGGATAAGCTTCTCTGATGAGATTTCCACTTATCGTTGAAAATGGATAAGATTCTCGAAAGAGATTGCCACTTATAGTTAAAGAAGGATAGGATTCTCGAAAGAAATTGCCACTTATCGTTGAAAATAGATAAGCTTCTCGAAATAGATTGACACTTATCGCTGAGGAAGGATATGCATCTCGAAAGAGATTTCCAATTATCGTTGAAGAAGGATAACCTTCTAGAAAGAGAATTCCACTTATCGTTGAAGAAGGATAAGCTTCTCCGAGGAGATTGCCACTTATCATTGACGAAGGATATGCTTCTATGAAGAGATTGCCAGTAATCGTTCAAAATGGATAAGCTTCTCGAAATAGGTTGTCAATTATCACTAAAGAAGGATAAGCTTCTCGAAAGAGATTTCCATTTATCGTTGAAGATGGATAAGCTTCTTTAAAGAGATTGCCACTAATCTTTGAAGACGGATAAGCTTCTATAAAGAGATTGCCACTTATTGTTTAAAATGGATGAGCTTCTCGAAAGAGATTTCTGCTTAACATTGAAGAAGAATAAACTTATCTGAAGAGATTTTCACTTATCGTTGAAGACGGATAATCTTCTCTGAAGAGATTTCCAATTACCTTTAAAGAAGGATAAGCTTCTTTTAAAATATTTCCACCTATCGATGAAAATGGACGAGCTTCTCGAAATTGATTGCCACTTATTGTTGAAGAAGAATAATCTTCTCTGAAGAGATTGCCACTTATCATTTAAAATGGATAAGCTTCTCGAAAGAGATTGCCACTTATCGTTAAAGAAGGATACGCTTCGCTAAAGAAATTTCCACTTATCATTGTAAATGGATAAGCTTCTCGAAATAGATTGCCACTTATCGGTGAGGAAGTTTATGCATCTCGAAAGAGATTTCCAATTATCGTTGAAGAAGGATAAGCATCTCGAAATAGAGTGCCACTTATCGTTGAAGAAGGATAAGCTTCTCTGAAGAAATTTCCACTTATTTTTGAAAATGGATAAGCTTCTCCAAAATATTGCCACTTATCATTGACGAAGGATATACTTCTATGAAGAGATTGCCACTAATCGTTGAAAATGAATAAGCTTTTCGAAAGAGGTTACCAATTATCGCTGAAGAAGGATAAGCTTCTAGAAAGAGATTTCCATTTATTGTTGAAGATGTATAAGCTTCTTGAAAGAGATTGCCACTTATCTTTGAATAAGGATAAGCTTCTATGAAGAGATTGCCACTTATTTTTTAAAATGGATAAGCTTCTTGAAAGAGATTTCTGCTTACCATTGAAGAAGAATAAGCTTCTCTGAAGAGATTTTCACTTATCGTTGAAGACGGATAATCTTCTTTGAAGAGATTTCCACTTACCTTTGAAGAAGGATAAGCTTCTCTTAAGAGATTGCCACCTATCGTTGAAAATGGATAAGCTTCTTGAAACTTATTGCCACTTATTGTTGAAGAAGGATAAGCTTCTCTGAAGAGATTGCCACTTATCGTTGAAAATGGATAGGCTTCTCGAAAGAGATTCCTACTTATCGTTATAGAAGTATACATTTCGCTAAAGAAATTGCATCTTATCGTTGAAAATGGATAAGCTTCTCGAATTAGATTGCCACTTATCGTTGAGAAAGGACATGCATCTCGAAAGAGATTTCCAATTATTGTTCAAGAAGGATAAGCTTCTCGAAAGAGAATGCCACTTATCGTTGAAGAAGGATAAGCTTCTCGGAAGAAATTTCCACTTATCTTTGAAAATGGATAAGCTTCTCCGAAGAGATTGCCACTTATCGTTGACGAGGGATATGCTTCTATGAAGAGATTGCCACTAATCGTTGAAAATGGATAAGTTTCTCGAAAGAGGTTGCCTATTATCGCTGAAGAAGGATAAGCTTCTCGAAAGAGATTTCCATTTATCGTTGAAGATGGATAAGTTTCTTGAAAGAGATTGCTACTTATCTTTGAAGAAGGATAAGCTTCTATGAAGAGATTGCAACTTATTGTTTAAAATGGATAAGCTTCTCGAAAGAGATTTCTGCTTACCATTGAAAAAGAATAAGCTTCTCTGAAGAGATTTTAACTTATCGTTGAAGACGGATAATCTTCTCTGAAGAGATTGCCACTTACCTTTGAAAAAAGATAAGCTTCTCTAAAGAGATTGCCACCTATCGTTGAAAATGGATAAGCTTCTCGAAAGTGGTTGCCACTTATTGTTGAAGAAGGATAAGCTTCTTTGAAGAGATCGCCACTTATCGTTGAAAATGGATAAGCTTCTCGAAAGAGATTCCCACTAAGGATAGGCTTATTGAAAGAAATTGCCACTTATCGTTGAAAATGGATAAGCTTCTCTAAATAGATTGGCACTTATCGTTAAAGAAGGATACGCTTCGCTAAAGAAATTGCCACTTATCGTTGAAAATGGATGAGCTTCTCGAAATAGATTGCCACTTATCGCTGAGGAAGGTTATTGTTAGATGCCCAATTGTGCTTATTTGAGCTAACAAATGTGGGCATCTTCCGCTTTTTTTTGTGAAATTTCGGTTCAAAACCGCCTTGCTTTTGTTGATATGCGATATGTCGTGAAATGCCCTTGTTCCTTTTAATTTGTGTGTTATTGTGCAGTAATTGAGCATGAATGAGCAAAAATTGAAGACACAAGAATGTTGACAAAGGAATCAAGAAAGTTCAAGAGCAAAAGCATGTTCGCTAGGCGAACATCTGGCGAGTGTTGCAGTGAGTTGTTCGCTAGGCGAGCATCCAGCGAGCTGCTAGAAAACACTCCCAGACTTGGGCAGAACCAAAAATGCATTATTCGCTGGCAGCGAAGCAGGTGGCGAAGAACTCGCTAGGCGAGCACCTAGCGAAAAAGTAGCGAAGCATTCCAGAATCTTTTCGCCATCCCTCGCTAGCATGTTCGCTAAGCGAAGCTGTAGCGAACGTTGGCTGTTAGCTCGCTAGGCGAATGAAGTCGCGAGCGTTACAGGACATCAACTTTTTCTATATATAGCCTTTGTACTTTTTGAACAAGATATCATATTTTTACTTTGTTTTTGCTGCATAAGAAATTTTGTGACCTAGAAACATAAAAACCTCTTATTTTCTTCATTTCAAAACATTAATCCATGAAACGAAGGTGGATTCTCATCCAAGTAGGATTCTTTGACTCGGATATTCATCAACCTTCTTCTGAATCTTCTTTTGCAAGCTACCATGAAAATGAGTAGCTAAGTTCTTCATTTTGTCAAGGTTAGATGTAGGTAATCATTAAGCTTTGTAACTATGTGGAGGATCTTCGTTTGTAAACTCTTGGATGATGAATATATGGTGAAAACCTTGCTTTGTCTTTAACTCTTTGCGTTGGTTTATGATCGAGAGATATTTTCCAACTCTTGACCTAGGTTTTCATCCTTCTATTTTCCTAAGCTAGAGATAGTTTCAAATGTGGTTGTTCACGAAAAATGTTAAACCTAAATGTTGTCATTTTGATAGATTGTGTGAGAGATCAACAATGGATCAAAATGGGAAAAATCACAATGTGAGTTAGAGATAATCACATTGGGAGGATGTTGTGAATGTGTTTATCATCTAAAGAAGTTTATGCTTATTGTTGATCGGACATATACAAGCAAAGTGATTACCGAACCCTAACTTTGGCAATCTTTATTAAATTGTAAAATCAATCTTTTACCGCGATTCAGTACTTTTTATGAAAAGATATCGTTACTAAAAACCAAACCCCTTTCGTTACTAAAAAGTCAAGAACTCGATAATTTTTGAACTGCGGCAATATCTTATATTCCATGTGGAGACGATAACAAAAACCCGACACTTAACCACTGTCGAAACCAACAAAATGGTGTTGTTGCCGGGGAATAATAATTGATATCGCGAGCATCGCACTAGTTGTTGAATTGTTAACTCTTGAAATTTTGACTTGTGCTTGTTAATTTGTTTGGTTTAGTGTGCAACTTTCGTTTTATGCGAGGACAGATTCCTGAGGACCAACTTCTTTTTGATCCCGAGATCGAGAGAACCGCACGGAAACTGAATAGCAGAACAAGACGGAAGAGGCAACTTGCTCAACAACGACAAGAACAAGGAGAAATTTCTTCTACAACACCACCATCACCACATTTCACACCAATTATGGAAGCACCTCCACCACCACCTCCAGTTTCCACTCCATGCACGAACAGTTCAAGACATACAGCTCAGTTCGCACGGAATCTTCAAAACGGAAGACAAGCTGAGATGAAAACGGGAATCCTAGCTCTAGTCTATCAAAATCCTTTCACGGGGCTAGACCATGAGGATCCGTTCACCCATCTTATAAAATTCTATGAGATTGCGGGCGCAACGGGAGCAACAGAAGCTGACGAAGAGTCATTATTTAGGAGACTATTTCCTCATTCCTTGATTGGGAAAGCGAAGGAGTGGTATCTTGATCAATCGACAACAATCATGACAGATTGGAATCTTCTAGAAGAGAAGTTTCTTGAACGTTTCTTTCCACATAACCGATTCATGGAGGCTAAAACTGCGATTGCGGTTTTTTCTCAAGGAGCTAGTGAATCACTAAACAAAGCTTGGGAGCGATACAAATCTATGTTAAGAAAGTGCAAGGGACACGGTTTTGACGAGCTCACTCAAGTTCATATTTTCCACAATGGACTCCTTTCAGTTCACAAGACCTTATTGGACGCTACAGCGGGAGGTTCTTTGATGTCAAAAAGTGCAGATGATGCAATTGCAATTATTGATAAGATGGCACTTAATGATCATCAAGGTAATCATAACAGTGGAGTGACTCAAAGAAAACCGGGTGTGCTCGAGTTAGGGACAAATGATGCTATTAACTCCCAAAACAAACTCATTTCGCAACAAGTGGAACTCTTAACTCAACAATTAAAAGAGTTGAAAGAGCCTTCAAAAGCTAAACAAATAGCTTGTTGTGAACTTTGCAAAGGTGAACATGATACCGGATTTTGTCCACCTCCCGGGTTTGAAGATGTGAATTACATGGCAAATCAAAGATATTACCAACCAAGGCAACAACAATCTCACAATCAACAACAACAAAACTATCAAGGAAATCAAGGATACCAACCAAGAGGTAACTATCAACATAACCAAGTGTTGCACCCCAAAATTTGCCTAACCTTTTCTTACCTGGTTTATGTTTCATTGCATTAGCATATCATGGTTCTAGCATTTTCATAGCATAACATTGTTTATTTAGCAGGGGATCAAATGTGATATATATCAAGAGGAACCTATCTAGAGGTTTTGTTCAAGCTTGAGAGGTCACCAAAGTCATCAGAAAGTGGGGTGTGTTCTTGAGAAGTTTGGATGCTGGTATGTGGTTCATCTCCTAACTTGGGAGCCAATTGAAGGCCATCAGTGGATTGTTGTGAAGCCTTGATTATGGATAGGGTATGTGGATAGAGCTCATAGACTTCCTTTAGGGTCATGGTGGAGCTCAGCCAAGTCATTTTGCCAAGTGCAAGCAGCCACATTTGAAGGTATTGCAGTTAGGGTTTGCATCTGGTCAAACTTGGAGTCAACTGTGCAATTGGAGGAGATTAATACTCAATTTTAAGTCTTTGTGATCATGGAATGTTATGTTGAGGCATTTTAGATGTTATTCCAAGATCAATTCAAGAAGAATTCAAAGTGTGAGGAGTTGCTAAACTAGGGTTCTCAGGGTAAAATCCCCTATTTAGTGCCTAACTTCAAGACCACTTATCTCAAGATGCAAGTTTCAAATCCACTTTTGGCCAACTTGAAACTTGTATAGCATGCTCTTAGCTTCAATTTGAGTACTAGAAGTCCTCCATTAGATTTATAGAACTCAAGTTATGATCCAGACAAGTTACATGTCATCAGATGATTATGAAATTTGTCTGCAAAAGTCAACCAACTTCCAAGGAGCTTCTGACCTAGAAGGATATTTTTCATCAACTCTTGGCCAACATAAGTGTTGTATTTCTTGATCTTAGCTTTCCAAATTGTACTAGAAGTATTTCATCTGATATGTAGAACTCAAGTTATGAGGTTTACAAGTCAGGGGCATTTTGGGAAAGTAAGATTACAGGTCATAAAGTTAGAGGTCAAGTTCACCACCTTGCCTAACTTAAATGAACTTTTTTCCAACATGAAAGTTGCTCCAAATGGGTTCATTTGGTCAACCAAACCTCAAGTTGTCAATGGGCTAGCTCATGGTTGAAGATTGGTGAAGGAGATTTTGGTAAAAGCATGTGAAAAGTCAAGTTTGTGTTCTTGCCAAAATTAAATCAAATATGGTCATATTTGTGCTCATTTTGAAGGGAAAATATGTTTTAAGATCATTCGTGACAAAATCAATTTCATTTGAGGCATGGTTCATGGGCTATTTTAAGCTTTCTTCATAATTAAGCAACATAATGAATCATGGCCATTAAGATTGAAACAAGGAACAATTGTGAGCCATAGATCTTCCTTACATTACAAGGAAGGGAATTGAGTCAAAAACAAGGGAAATTGTTCATGTAATCATCCATTTCTATGGGCCTCCAACTTCAAAATTTCCAAAATCCAATTTGTTGTTCAAGCCATTTTTGGGCCCCTAATTTGTCACAAACATCTTTTATATAATCTATGGAATGCATTCATCATTTTTTTGGATAGTTTTGGTGTAGAAACAGAGTAATAGCAATTTGCAAAATTGAGGTTCAAGTGAAATTCGTTTTTCCCATTCCACATCAATTCAAGCCAATTCAAGTATCCAAACACCTCTAGGAGCATTGATTGATTGATTCTGCATAGATTTCTTGAAGGATCAGTGGACATTTGAAGCTATCCATCATCAATTTCAGAGGTAATTAAATTTCATCATAACTCACTAATTAGGAGTCTTTAGGCCGCCATTCTTGTACCATTGTAATCCCCTTGAAGTGTATTTGAATTCTAGTATCAATTGGGGCATTTTCATGGAGTTTTCGTGTTCTTGAGCTTTCTTGGATTTGGCACGGGTTTGAGGTTTTAGTGGTTATTAGGTCATTTCATTACCATGGTTGCAATCTACACGAAAAATGGCGCAAGATTGGTTCAAGAATTTTGGATTTTGATGAAGTTTTGAGCATGTTAGGGTTTTGGATGCAAGGTTAGGGATGACTAGAGCACAGTCCGGCCACCGCGTGCGACTGCCCTAGTTTTCCCTCTCTCTCTCAATTTGAAATGAAGAAGACAATGCTTCAACCTTCAGATCATTTCAGAACGTGGACCAAGTCACCACATCGTACGCACGTGAAGCAGCCACCTCCTCTCCAGTCAAAACGCAGTGTTCAACTTAAGTTCTGAATGGGCTTAATGAATCATTGCTACTCGCACCCCACAAATGAGCCCAGTCCAAAAATACACTACATGGCTTTGCTATTCAGCACACGCTTTTATCTATTTTTCAATCTTTTTCTCATTTTCTTTATATTTTATGCATGCTAGTTTTAATTCTAGTAAAAATAGAAATATTGATTATTTTTTCTTGATATTTTTACACCATAATCTTGGATATGTGTAGATATTTTAGAAACAAAAGAAATTGATTTTAGGATTTATTTTCATTTAGTTATGAGTTTTCCATTTTTTATAGTCATAAAAAATGTGATAATTGTGCCATATTCTTTGGGATTTTCATTGAGGTACCAAAACAACAAATAAACTCCTAATATTTTGTGGTATTATTGTAGACATCTTGAGGGATTTATACATATTTTTCTATGGATTTTATAGTGCCATTTTCATTGGTTTTGGATAGCATTTTGTGCATGCCCTATTTTGTCCTAGTTTGGGGTACCCTTGATGTTTGCCCTCTGTGTAAGCACTTCCTTTTGGATTCTTTCCCTATAATTTTTACCTATGATTGATAACACATTTTAGGTGCTTTGAGAATTGATTTGGCATTTTTATATGCATTTTTCTATTTTTTCCTTATTTTGCAAGTTGACACATAACTTGGCACTTTCACTTGGACAATTGTATTGTTTTGGCTCCAAAAGCCATGTATTGCTTGTGTGATGGATATTATAGTGCCTGCTTCTTATTGTGGACATATTATAGGTCTTGTGGATCATTTGGTGGCTGTTTATATTGTACATAGCTTGCCCATTTGATGTTATACTTTCATGCTTGTACATTGTGATTCCAAATAGTGGTTAATGTACCTTTCATTATAGGTTTCCCTTGATGCCTTACCATTGTATCCTTGATATTCATTTGTGGCATAGGTTGTATGATTAGAATATGCTACCCTCTGTCCCATGACCTTGGTGTGTCACTTAAGGAAGTTTTGGGTCCCTCCTTTGGAAGTCTCTAAGGCATGCCTAAAGTGGTGAATCCTTGAGGACTTCCTTTTGTATGATTTTTATGGTTTGCTCTTGTTGCATTTACTTCTTCTATTCTATTGAATTATTTCATGATTGGCTTGAGGTTGAGATGGGCTTGTGGAGGCTCGTGCCCCACACTATTTTCCTCCCTCACTTGCATTGCATCTTTGCTTTCTATACTTGCATTTCATGTATGCATTTGTACACTTGTATTCTTCTGCTTCTTTTGTCTTCCTTCCCTTAGGATTTCCATTCCTTCTTGTACAAGATAGAATGTGATAGACATTAGGCCTTTAACCATGCATGACAACAATAAGTATTTCCCTCCTAACCTTGACCATAGGATGAACTTTGCATCACAACTTTAGGATTGGACTAGTTTCCCCTTTAGTGTGTCTTTTCTCTTCTCATCTTCAGACATCTTTAAAACACCTAATAAAGATTAATTGAGGTCGTACGCTACGAGCCTTAAGCTACTTGAGAAAGGGTTGTTGGAGAGTTTCTTTCCAACAGTCTGGATGTTTAGTATTGCACCCTTTGGGTGACATGCGACGCATTTAATCTCAGGTCATAGTCTCTAGTGCGATATCAGTTGCAAACATCCATAAACGATACTTCTTTTAAAAAACAGAAAACAAAGATCAAACATCTTTTTGTACTATTGGACCTATAATCCTTGGAAACCCTTTTTCAGAAGGAGAGTTCTGTTAACTCCCAGTTCTACCGCAAACGGTAAACGCCTAAGTCTCCAAAGGTCGAGCTGCATACACCAAACTGCTGGAACCGTCTGTTAACCCTACTCGGATAAAAAAGACAAACCTGTGTCTCTTTATGTCTCGAACTACGTTTTCTCTGATCTTTCGCACTGTGTGAAAGTACGTAGGCACGACATGCGATATCTCGGCGAGCAACCTTTCCCCGTAGTTAGGCGAACTACGTTGACTCTGATTTCTCGTTCTAGACGGGAATACGTAGGCATAGAACTGTTGTGTTCTGCCGAGTCACTTTTCTTTTCAAACCGACCCTTTAGCGTAGATAGATGTAATCAACCCGTCAGATAAACACAACAAGCATGGATCCCATCGAGTACGATGGACGTGAGTGGTGCTAATACCTTCCCCTTGCGTAACTGGCTCCCGAACCCAGACATTGGTTGCGATGACCTTGTCTTATACCTTTTCGTCAGGTTTTTCCGATCGTTTCCTTTCCTGTTCTGAGGGATAAATAACGAAAGGTAGAGATTCTTCTGTTTTGCCGGCACCTTATTTTCGCGGTAGCGACAGCTGGCGACTCTGCTGGGGACATCACGTCTCCTACACGAGTCAATCTGGGGATCCAACGTCCCCTACGAGAGTCAATCCGAACGCTTGTTTGTTTATCTTTTGGGTTTATATTTCTGCTTTTATCTTTCGCATTTTACTTTCCGCACTTTATTTTCAGTATTATATTATTACTGTTGTGCTATGGGAGGGGTTTCACTTTGAGAGATCAGCCGGACCTGGGATTGAGTATAGACTTAGACTTAGAAGTGGAGATTAGTGATAAGCCTGTATGCTTTGCATGCACCAGCTTTCCATGAAATTCGCGCTCAGACGAGATTCTCTTTGATGACCTCTGGCCTGGCCCTTTGGGCTCGACTAGTTGTTTGATTTGAGGGTTGTCGACTTTGGGAACCGATCATTTGGGATTCAGCTAAGTGAGGCCGCTTCAAGAGATGATGATGCCACACCTTCTGGGTATCGTATCATCGCTCCTGAAAGTCTGTGACGTTGATGACCGCATAGGATGCCATACCTCGTCGGCGAATTAAGTCCATACCCGTGAGTGGGCTGGGGTTATGCAGGAAACTCTAGACTTCAGAAAACCCGGTTCTTCTTTATCAGTGTGAATTTGATCCAAGGGTTCCTATTGTGGTTGGTTATTATTGAGGCGAAGCGCTGATTATTCTCAAGCTACAGCACAACAAACTTCTGATTATTCTCAAGCTACAGCAGCAAGCTTGATCCCCTGTCGCATATTTACATGTTTGCATTTGCATCTGCATATCATTTGCATAACAGGTACCTCGAGCTATTTTCCTAACCCTCTGTTGGTGCAGGTTATTGCAGGATATCCGATCAGGAAGATTGCAGAAATCCCCACAAGGCTATGGAACAGGTACGAGCAGAGCTGAGTGGAATCCAAGGCTAGCTGGGGCAGATTATAAGGGACATGCAAGAGTTGCGTCTGGATCAGAAGACACTCAAAGAGGAAAACAATCAGCTGAAGACCCAGATGGGCTTGATCATGGAAGTAATCAAGAATGTGCTTAGGAAAGAAGGTGATCAGCTACCTGAAGCTGCGGCGAAGATGCTTGTTCCACTTGCGTCTGTGGAACCTGTGCCCGTGCGACCTGTGCCGAGGGTTGATAAGCCTCGGATGTCTAATGGACGACAAAGAGCTTTGAATTTTTCTCTCCAACGCATTGCTTCTCGGGATAACCATGTGACTAGGAGGGGCAGAGTTTACGACCAGATTCCAATGACATACGCTCAGTTGTTGCAAGTTTTGCTTCGTCTTCGGTTGGTCGAACTTCGGATTTTGGATCTACCTAAGGGTAAGCTACCATCAGGTTTTGATATGAACGCCCGTTGCGACTTCCACTCTGGGGCACTGGGGCATAGAATTGAGAACTGTCATGCTTTTAAGCACAAGGTTCAAGATCTGATTGACTCAAAAGCTATTGAATTCACGCCGAGCGGCATAAATGTACCTGATGGTCCTATTCCAGTTGTTGCCAAGATGACGAATGTTCCCGAAGCTGCAGTAGGTCAAGAGTATATCTTGCAATCAATGGTGTTAGAATCCCCCTGTCCTCAGTTGTTGCCTATGCCTAGACCAAGTTTGAGGATGAAAGCACCTGAACAAAAGGAGTCCTTGTCAATTCAGACTCAACTTCCAAGTGGTTCAACTGTTCAAGGTCAACAATGCGTCCAGTCTTTGCAACATACATCAACTCCTCTCCAGAATCAGAATGCAAAACCCGAAGAAACCAGAGAGGCAGTTCACCCGTTGCCGTTTTGAGCAGAGTGGTTTCAATAAGCAACTTTGAGGATGGTTGTTTCAGCAGCAAATAAGTGAGAAAGCCTAGTTCCTAGAAGCTGGCAATCTGCATTTTATCATGCCATTTCTTTACATTTGTAGTTTCTTTCCTGTTAGAATTGCAAATTTTGCTTGTAAAGCATGTTGTTTTCAATTGACATTGATAATGGAATAAATATGCATGTTTCGAATTAATCCATTTGTGTTCACTCTATTGCTCTCTTTTATTTCAAACGCTTGTTTAAGTAGGAATCCGGGGAGGATGACGAAATCCAATGATGCATAAGCTTCTGATGCTATGCTTTTGAATAAAAACCTAATGATGATGTACATGCATTGTTTCAATCCCCAAACACCGGAGATATAAGGAAGATAATCCCTTGTAAACCCCTTTGAGCCTAGTTATAGGAGTTTCTTTCTGAAAATGAAAAACCCTCAATATTAACCTGAGGCAGGGTAGGTGTCAGTTAATTTGACCAAGCGTTCAAATTACAAAAGGAGCGTCCGTTCGAGGATAGAACACACTGTTGCACCCCAAATTTTGACCCCTTATATTCTCATTACCATTTTAGAAGCATACTCATGAATTATCTAACCCTAACCCAGTGCAAGTTTGTCTTTGTCAAGTTACAAATGAATCAGGGTATTGTACAGTCAAATCGAAGCTTCAGGGTTTGTGATTAGTCAATGTTTTGGGCTAATTAAATCATGAAATGAAATCAAGGATATCATATGAAGACAAATGAGAATCCAAGTTGAAGTAGCCATTCCAGAATCAAGAACAGTGCAGTCCAAGGGCCCCGATAGGGTTTTTTTTTACTCGTAAAAGTCAATTGTAGTTTGAATTTAATGTTGGAAGATGTTTTAATGGTGGGATTATGATTCATGAAGTTCATATAGCTTAATAAAGTTCATTCAATAAGTGTCAAAGTCTCAGGAGGTCCAGAGTGTCAATAGGCGACTCGGTAGTCACCGATCGATCGTACGGTTGACCGAAAAGTCAACTCTTCAAATTTAAGGAATTGGACTTCAAAGTGTGAATCAAAAATGATCCTTATGTCATATTGCACTTGCCTATCAATTTTCATGACCATTGGATCAAGGATGAAGGAGTAATAAAAAAATCGGGAAATTAGGGTTTTAAAAAGGGCTAATCCATAACTCCTTAACCACACATCCAATTGAGTTGGTTCAAAGCTCATTAAAAAGCTCTTGGAAAATCCTACAAAAGTCCCTAACTGGTCCATGGTCAGAAAATGCATGGATTTGGAGTTATGATCATATTCATTTTGAGAAGGGAAAAAGACTTGGAAAAATTTCACTTTCAAGCTAATTTTTTAGCAACTTTGAGAGGTATTTTGGCCAAGTTCCTTTGAGAATTTGAAACTCATGAAAGCATGAATGTTTTAGAGCTATTTGAGGGCTTTCTAAAGAGTACTAGAACATCTCAAAAGGATTTGTGAGCTGAGAGTTATGGATTTGACAAGTTAGTGTTTTCACACTTGAGTCCCACATTGATAAACTTTCAAAAATCATTCCTTTGATCAATTGGGCCAATCTCAGCTTGTGAATCAAGTTTTATCTGATATGTAGAGATTTTGTAGCTTGGAAATATAATGAAAATGCAGAGGAAAGTGAATTTGCCAAGTTTGCAAGTGGCCTTGCAAGTGGCCATGCAACTTGCATTTGAAATCAATGACAAGCATGAGGTGGAAAGACAAATCTGAACCAGCCATCAACCTATGCATTCTAGCCTGCATTTAGCCACTTCAAACTCATCATGAAGCTTGACTTAAGCTTACCTATCAGCCAAGAAAGCTCTTTTTGAGATTGGATTCAAAAAATGAAAACCTTTCCTTCCTAAGAAGGAAATCTCCAAATCTGCCCACTACCCCCATTTGCCTATAAATAGAGGCATCTCTACATCATTCAAAACACAAGAAATCTCTCAAAAAACCAGAGACACACAAAGCTCTCACTCTTTCACTCTTTGCTCCAAATTCACAAAATCTCAAAATCCACCAAAACCATAAAAAACTGTCTTGACAGTCCAGCTGCCAAAACCATTTCTCTACATTCAAACTCCCCAACAATCATCCACACAATCTCTAAATGTGATATAGGAGGTGTTCCAACCTTTGAATCACTCAAAAACATCACCATTCAAAAAGTCAACTTCCGCGTCAATTTACTTTGACCAAAAGCCATAAAATCAACCATATCTTGTTCCATACATTTCCTTGGTGTTCTAATCATCCTAACACCTCTCATATACCATTCCTCAACTGTCCAAAGAATTGAGGGGCATTGGTGGAGTTTATTTCTCGAACTGTCTTGAAGTTTGCTTTGTTACTTCACAAGGAAGGAATCTCTCAAAGCTAGGAGCACTTGAAGTTCCTTTGGGTTTCTTGGTGTTTAAACTTGCTCAATAAATCCTACTAGAGGTATGTAAACATTCTATTCTTTATTTGCACCATAATTCCATGATTTGTTATTTTGAGTTCATTATGTGAAAGATATATCATGTGTATGTTTCATGCCAAAATTCTGTCATGACTCAAGACAGCCCCTTGGCGATTTGAATCATATTTGAAATCATGATCATAATGTGTGTGTATGTTTGTTTGGAACTAATTGCATCTGTTTTGTTTCATCACTCATAAAATGCCTTGCCTTGCATCCATTATGTCTTGTCTTGCATCCATCATGCCAAGTTTGTAGTTAATTGAAATATGTAGATTTTTGTTGTTCTAACACATGTGTCATCATGTACCTGCTATGTGTTCACCCTTTGACCATGCCTAAAGTTTCATTACTTTTGAAAATGCCCTGCTGCACAGTTAAATCAAACTGTTTTGCAACAAATGTCACTCTACAACACACACACACACACACCTCATTTTGCATTCCAATCTGTTTGGCCTGATTTCTTTGTTTGAATTCATTCACTATCAAATGTGTGAAGTGTGCATAAAGTTGACATGATCTGGTTGTACCTTAAAACTGTTTTGAGCCTCAATCTTGCATTTCATCAAAATACCAATTCTGCACTCAAACTTCATTTTTCCATAAACAGGTTGTTTGGCCTCATGTCATTGCTTGAACACCTTTCTTTCCATGTATGAAATATGTGTGTAGGATTAATTTGGTGTAAATATGCTGCCAATGTGAATTGACCTCTTTGTTGCATGACACTTAACCGTCTTTGCATTTTGAATACCATGTCTCAACACATACTGTTTTGAATCACAATTCTTGCTCAAATCTATTCCATAGCATATGTATGAGGTGAAATGTATGTTTTACTTGAACTGAAAATGCTTTGAACTGAAATACACAATTCACACTGCATTACACAAACACGACTTTGACAGCATGAATACCACTCTAAACAAACAACTTGTTTTGCACAAAATCATGATCTGATCTCACTTGTATACATATTTGTAGCATGTATGTGTGTTTGAGTTGACTTGAAAAAACCATAGACCTGACTTAGGCATCATGATGTGCTTCATAATTGACATTTGCATCTTGTATACCAAATCTCACCACATAACTTCTTGAGCCCCCTTTTGTGTTTACATTCATTTAATAACATGTATGTAAAATGTGTACATGATTGGTTTGATCAAAATATGTTTAGAACATGAATTGAATTTTCTCATGATTTGCAAAAACACCAAAATGCAGTTGGTATGCCAATTTTTATACCAGCCAGTTTTAAACCCTTTTTGTTGCATAGACATCCTTATTTACATAAATACAATGAGTACACATGATTTGTTTGAGTCAAATATGTTTGGAACAGAAATTGAGCACTGCCCTGCACTTCACACATACACACTTGCACTTTGAACACTACACTTCACAAAAATCAGTGCAGACTCCTATTCAATGTTCAAAATCATCCACCAACTTGTATTCAATGTATATGTATGTTTGTTGTGATCAATATGTGCTTTGAAGCTGAAATGCCATAGGTCATGCACATCATTCATGAAATTTTGCAATTCACATGGCACTTCTTACCACAGTTTAATTTCATCCATAAAATTGTTTTAGATCCATTAATTATCATTTATATGTTGTGTGAGTATGATTATTTTGATTGGAAACTGACTGATACATGAGACTCACATCAAAATGCATTTTCAAGCTTCCAAACACACCTACCATCGGGTTTTAAAATAGGAAAGGAATTTCAAAAATCTAAGTGCACCATCTTGTTCCTCATGTTTTTCTGGTCAATTTGCATATATATTTCATCTCAAAAGGTTGAGAATTGAGAAAGTTATAAGTGAAAATGCAATCATGTTTCTTGCCTTACTTTTGCCCAGCCTGGATTTTGAGTATCTCATATATATTTATGGGGTGGCATTTACAAACGGATGTATAGCCACCCCAGTGGTAAGACCGTTGCCAAAAATGCGCCTTGCACATATTGAACCTGGGTTCGACCCCTGAGGAGGGCAACCCTTTTATTATTTTTCTCCATTTTTCAACCAAACTTCAAAAATTCATATCTCATTCATTTCTAATCATTTCGAACCCATTATTTTTGCATTGTGTTTATTTTTATGTCTACTTTCATGTCATATTTTAAAATTCCATGTTTGTTTAATTTTCATCCCTTTTGACCACTTGCAAGTTTGTTACATTTTGTGATCGTTATCGTGTATACTGATGAATTTATTTCTCACCATGCTTGTATATGTTGTTGCCTTTTCTTATTTTCATTCCCTTTAACGGTTGGCAACATTCTTCCCCTTCATCCTAGCCTTAGGATTAGAGCTGCCGTGCTCATGTTTACCATCCCGCCGTGGACAACCTTTACCCTTTTATCCTAGCCTTAGGATTTGAGTCGCCGTACTCATGCTTAGCATCCCGCCATGGACATTCTCTACCTTAATCATCTTAATTTAGAAGAGGAGTCACCGCACTCCATGTAAGTACTTCACTATGAATGCTTACTTCCCTTTGGAATCTTGACCACAGTCAAGAATTCCTTATCCCCACCAGGGGAACTACGGTCGCTCTGATTTCTCGATGAGAATACGTAGGCACAAGATGCGATGTCTTGGCGAGCTCACTAACAACTAAGTTCCCGTTTACCTTTACAATTTAAAGTTTGGAGTCGCCGTACTCTATTTAGTCGTCCCGCCTTGTGCATTTCCCTGTTTATCTTTACAACTTAGGCTTGGAGTCGCCGTGCTCTATTTAGTCGTCTCGCCTGGGACATTTCGTTCCATTTAACATAATAGTTCTTTATCCCTAACTAGGGGAACTACGAATGCTCTGATTCCACTCCCGTCAGGATACGTAGGCACGAGATGCGATGTCTTCGCGAGCAAACTTGTACATACCTTTACTTTAGATCTTTACCTTAGCACTTTTTCCTTTAGCAAGCGACTTTAGCAAACACAAATATTAACAAGAGGTTCCTGTAGAGTACTACAGATGCTTAGGATGCTAATACCTTCCCTAGGTATAATCAACCCCCGAACCTTTAGATCTCTCTTTGCTCAACTTTAGGCCTTGCCCTTTTGCTTTTCATTCTTATAGGTTTTTTCTTTCTTTAAACCCTTCCTTTTTTGGATAAATTAAAGTTCGGTTGTAAATGAATTAGGATTCAAGTTAATCAATAGCTTGATATCCGAATTTCACCGCAATAGAAAATGGCGACTTCACTGGGGACAACTTCCCCTAAGAGGGTTAAGCCCACCTTGTTTATATATGTGTTTGTTATATGTTTAATTGCTTTTATTTGTATATATTTGTACATATATCTGTCTGTGCTTGGGTTTTTCTATATGCAGGTTTGTTACTTTGAGTGGTGAGATAGTATTATACCCGTGCTTGAGCGCACTTATGATAGAATGGTGGTATATTCAAGAAGGCTTATAGGGAGTTGATTCCCGACCAAGCTGACTTGAGAAACCACCGCTCAGTAGAGGCCCTTCTGAGAGTTAGTATTGTTAAACGAGTATTCGTGAAAATAATGCTACTTTCTACATGGGAGCCCGTGACATTGAGGACTTTTAGTTACCTTTTACCCCACTTGGCCTTTTAGGACGTAATGTGATGACTATAAGGGAGTAATTCCGAAGTAGTTGAAACGCGATACTACACTCAGACGAGACTCTCTTGAGAATATTATTGATTTCCAAGTATTTGGTGTGTCGATAATATTCGAAAGATGGGTTGTTGACTCTGGGAACTTTGTTAGAACCTGTTGTACAAGTGCTTTACCCCTAGTACACACCTTATGGTTGGTTCTTTACTCAAGCCTCATGCTGTGATCTCGAACCTTTGATCCTGTTATGTGTAATGTGTATCTTCTCTTGCATCGCATTGCATTGCATTTGCATCTTTGCATGGTTCCTTGCATACCTCTGTTTGTCTGGTCGCTCATGTCCAGCTGTCTTCATTGTCCAGTATACCTTTGAGTTGTCAAGCTGATTCCTTGACACCGATATCGGACTAGAGCTAACCATAGACGCAAGATGTCAAAGCAGGAAGCACATAATGCAGAAGTTCGAATGGAGATTGATGAGTTGAAGTCAGGCATGACTAAACTCACTGAAATGCTTCAAGTATTGATTGCCATAGGAGAGCCATCTCAAAGGACTGTCATTCAAGAAGTTTCAAGTGTTAACCCTCCTCCTGTTCAAATGCCACAATCGACTTGGCCAGAGTTTGGTTTACCTCCTAACTACTCTCCACCTCTTGCATCTACTGCTATGATTGGTCCGACTCTCAGACCAGTTTTTCGAGCTCCCGTCTTTACAGAGCCTAGACCTGTGGTCCACACTGTTGCTCAGAATAGCCGAGCTCCCTTTGAGACTCCTTTCTTTGACTACAATGCTGCTAGTGCTCAAGGTGAAGACCATGAAGATTTTGTTGAACCTGAGATTGTCCGTGAACAGTTTCAAAACATAGACAAGAGACTCAAAGCTGTTGAGGGTACTGATTTCTTCAATGTCGATGCTGAAAATATGTGCTTAGTTTCTGGTCTTGTTATGCCTACTAAGTTCAAGACTCCAGAATTTGTGAAATATAAGGGGCACTCATGTCCAAGAGCCCATTTGGTTATGTACTATCGAAGGATGGCAGCCTACACCAATAATCAGAAGTTGCTCATCCATTGCTTTCAAGACAGCTTGAGTGGTGCTTCTCTCAAGTGGTATATGAATTTGGAACATAACAGCATCCACTGCTTCCAAGATCTCGCCAATGCCTTCATGGGACAATACAAATACAATCTGGATATGGCTGCTGATCATCGTCAACTTCAAAACACGTTTCAAAGTGAAAAAGAATCATTCAAAGAATACGCTCAACGTTGGAGAGAGTTAGCTTCCCAAGTTGAACCCCCTCTGGTAGAAAAGAAGCTAGCTGGAATGTTTATGGATACTTTGTCTCCCTTCTATTGGGAAAAGATGATTGGGAGTGTCTCTTCGAGTTTTACAGATCTGGTAACCATTGGCCAAAGGTTAGAAGAAGGGCTGAAAAGTGGTAAGGTGTCCAAGGTTGCTGAATCCTCTACCAGTGCAAAGAAATCCTTTGGAAATTTCCATAAGAAGAAAGAAGATCATACTAATGCTGTCATGGCTGAAGTGATGAGGCATCATCCCCAACCTCAGTATAATCATCCTACTATTGTTGTTATTGCTGCTCCACGACCAGTTCAAATTCCTCAACGTCCTGCTATTAGACAGAACCAATATCAGAATAAGAGTCAGTTTGATCCTATTCCCATGACTTATACAGAATTGTATCTAAGCCTGGTTCAACAAGGGCTGATCACTACAAAGACTTTGCCACCCCCTCCTAATCCTCCTCCAGTTGGATTTAGAACTGATCTCCATTGTGCTTTTTATGAGGATGCCCCAGGCCACGACTTAGAGCATTGTTTTGCATTGAAAGCTAGGGTGCATGAATTGATTCGAACTGGAATCCTTGATTTTACGGACAACCATCCGAATGTTCAGAAAAATCCTCTGCCAGTGCATCAAAAGTGAAGCTTCAGTCCGACTTCAGCAGACTATCTTTTTGACGCCAGTGTTTCAGACAAGACAACTCATCCTTGTACTGATTTAGTCACTAGGCCTTTTGTTTCTCACTATTTGAACTTTCCTTATGTTGTTTAAGTTGTTTGCTTTTAATTAGTGTATGTACTTTCATCTGAATGTATGAGCATTGCAACTTTTGATTCAATTCATTTTGTCCAGTATTTGCATCTTGTATGCTTTACCTTTCAAATATTTACTCCTTGTCCAAATTTTTTATTATGCAATTATTTGAGGGAGGATGATGAAAACGTGATACCCATAATTGTTGTCAGTATGCTTTCAATCAAACTTTGTTGACGATGTAAGGCATTGTTTCAACTCCCAAACACTGGAGAAATAAGGAAGATAATCCCTTATCAACCCCTTTGAACCTAGAAGTTGGAGTTTCTTTCTTTAAAAAACCCGCAGTTTTAACCTTGGGATGGGTAGTTCTCAGTTAACTCGGTTGTGTGTTCATACAAGACACCTTTTATAATAAAGGATGCAACCACTACAATTTTTCCTTTGCACACAACAAACAAGCGTCGAAGATGTTCTTCAAGCCAAGAAGCCGATGATGGTTCACCGTGATCATTAAGCTAGGCAGCCACTTTCTTTCAAAAAGAAAAATATCAAAAGAAAGGCCGCTAAGTCAAAACCTATGAAGGAGACTTAAGCAAAATTGGAGCATCCCGCTGACTGTAATTTTCATAAGAAAACAGTTCAGGCAAAAGTTAGGGATAATAAAAAGAAGAGATCTTTAAAAACCCTCAATGTCAAAAACAACCAAATGTTGTAAAGAAGTAGTGACTGCCTTTTCAAAAAATCTGTTGACTTCTGAACCATCATCTTGGCTATTATCAGTGCAATTCCTAACCTATGGAAACCTGAGCATATAGTCTGATTCAACTGAGCATAGGACTGGAGATCATCACGTAGATGGAGTGGGTACAAATAAACCTTGAGCCGTTATCCTTTGTTTCTTAAACCGTGAACCAGACCATATTACAACCCTCAAAAGACCTAATTGAAACAAGCTTATTTTGAAAGCATACTACGGCAAGGTTACGTAAACTGACTCCTAAAGATCTTTGTGAATCAACTATTTTGGCAGTACACCTTTGCTTTAAACGTTGAGTGTCTTGAACCACTGTGTTCTGACCAATGTCTCATTTGCTTTGCATCTTTCAAAAATGATTTTTGATTTCAAAAAGTTGCATGAACTTTACATTACCATGTTGTACGAACACTTTTTGTTTGCAAACTGGCTTTCCTTTCAAGTAATTTTCAAACATTGAGAAACCTGGTCAAGTGATCCTATCAGGGGCAAGTTCTTTTTACATCCTGTCTAAGAATCAATTGAAGATTTGTTCAAGGCATGGTATTCTCAGATTTGGTTTATCTAGAATATATTTCAAGACTCGGACTGGGGCAAGCTCTCCAAGCACCCGATGCATCAGTCAATATCAGACAAGCTGAGGTCATCATCAGTTCATCTTTAATAGACAGCTAAACTAGGGGCAGTTTAATTGAAGAAACCCCAAGCATCTCTTTATCATTCCTACAAGGTTATCCATTTGATACAACTCATCAGTGTGGCAGAGATGTGTTCATCAACAACATCTTTAGTCCCTAAGCAGATTGAAAGTAACCTTCGTGTTAAGGAAACAGTCTTACAGTCTTGTTTTCCCACCAAAAGAGTCGAGCCTTGTCATCGACATTTGCATTTCCATTCAATCACATATCATCTGCATAGTTTATACATACGTATGTCATAAGCATAATTCATATACATATGCATCTCATGGTGTTTTACTACCATCTGCTCTTCCTCCCAAGGTCGTGTTTTACTCGCGTTTTCTCTTGTGGATGAATTTACCTTACATGGGTGCTTTATTCCTCATTTGCTTTTTTCCCGAGGTCGTGTTTTACCCGCGTCTTACCTCGTTTACCTAGGCATCATGGGTGCTTTATTCCCCATTTGCTTTCCCCCCGAGGTCGTGTTTTACTCGCGTCTTACCTTGTGGACGAATTTATTTTACCTGGGTGTTTTATTCCCCATTTACCTGGCATCATGGTGTTTTACTCCCATTTGCTTCTTTCTCCCGAGGTCGTGTTTTACTCGCATTTTACCTTGTGGAAGATTTTATTTTACTTGGGTGCTTTATTCCCCATTTGCTCCTTTCTCCCGAGGCCGTGTTTTACTCACGTCTTACCTGGTGGATGAATTCCAATTTCCTTGGCATCATGGGTGCTTTATTCCCCATTTGCCTCTCTCCCCCGGTGTTGCTGTTTTTTCCCCCAATGAGTTGTTACTCATTGTTACTGTTCTTTTATTTTTTCTCGTGTGTCTGCACTTGTCTTGCATCATAAAGCATCATTTAGAATCCATTGCATTTCAGCATTTGTCCTTTTGCATATCATCGAATCTAAGGGACAAAATTTATGGTTTCCTATATTTAAATACCTTTCACTATGATTGTATGACGATTGTCATCTCCCATTGCCATCTAGTGAAGATATTTAAATAGGGGCAACTGTTGCACCCCAAATTTTGACCCCTTAGATTCTCATTACCATTTTAGGAGCATACTCATGAATTATCTAACCTTAACCCAGTCCAAGTTTGTCTTTGTCAAGTTACAGATGAATCAGGGTTTTGTACAGTCAAATCGAAGCTTCAGGGTTTGTGATTAGTCAATGTTTTGGGCTAATTCAATCATGAAATGAAATCAAGGATATCATATGAAGACAAATGAGAATCCAAGTTGAAGTAGCCATTCCAGAATCAAGAACACTGCAGTCCAGGGGCCCCGATTAGGGTTTTTTTTACTAGTAAAAGTCAATTGTAGTTTGAATTTAATGTTGGAATATGTTTTAATGGTGGGATTATGATTCATGAAGTTCATATAGCTTAATAAAGTTCATTCAAGAAGTGTCAAAGTCTTAGGAGGTCCAGAGTGTCAACAGGCGACTCGGTAGTCACCGATCGTCGTACGGTTGACCGAAAAGTCAACTCTTCAAATTTAAGGAATTGGACTTCAAAGTGTGAATGAAAAATGATCCTTATGTCATACTGCACTTGCCTATCAATTTTCATGACCATTGGATCAAGGATGAAGGAGTAATCAAAAAATCGGGAAATTAGGGTTTTGAAAAGGGCTAAACCATAACTCCTTAACCACACATCCAATTGAGTTGGTTCAAAGCTCATTGGAAAGCTCTTGACAAATCCTACAAAAGTCCCTAAGTGGTCCATGATCAGAAAATTCATGGATTTGGAGTTATGATCAAATTCATTTTGAGAAGGGAAAAAGACTTGGAAAAATTTCACTTTCAAGCTCATTTTTTTAGCAACTTTGAGAGGTATTTTGGCCAAGTTCCTTTGAGAATTTGAAACTCATGAAAATATGAATGTTTTAGATATATTTGAGGGCTTTCTAAAGAGTACTAGAACATCTCAAATAGATTTGTGAGCTGAGAGTTATGGATTTGGCAAGTTAGTGTTTTCACACTTGAGTCCCACATTGATAAACTTTCAAAAATCATTCCTTTGATCAATTGGGCCAATCTCAGCTTGTGAATCAAGTTTTATCTGATATGTAGAGATTTTGTATCTTGGAAATACAATGAAAATGAAGAGGAAAGTGAATTTGCCAAGTTTGCAAGTGGCCTTGCAAGTGGCCTTGCAACTTACATTTGAAATCAATGACAAGCATGAGGTGGAAAGACAAATCTGAACCAGCCATCAACCTATGCATTCTAGCCTGCATTTAGCCACTTCAAACTCATCATGAAGCTTGACTTAAGCTTACCTGTCAGCCAAGAAAGCTCTTTTTGAGATTGGATTCAAAAATGAAAACCTTTCCTTCCTAAGAAGGAAATCTCCAAATCTGCCCACTACCCCCATTTGCCTATAAA
The DNA here is from genome assembly GCA_963859935.3 of Lathyrus sativus. Taxonomy (NCBI): domain Eukaryota; kingdom Viridiplantae; phylum Streptophyta; class Magnoliopsida; order Fabales; family Fabaceae; genus Lathyrus; species Lathyrus sativus. The sequence continues at coordinate 238,252,949 of OZ012738.1, read as the reverse complement.
TAGAGGCATCTCTACCTCATTCAAAACACAAGAAATCTCTCAAAAAACCAGAGACACACAAAGCTCTCACTCTTTCACTCTTTGCTCCAAATTCACAAAATCTCAAAATCCACCAAAACCATAAAAAACTGTCTTGACAGTCCAGCTGCCAAAACCATTTCTCTACATTCAAACTCCCCAACAATCATCCACACAATCTCTAAATGTGATATAGGAGGTGTTCCAACCTTTGAATCACTCAAAAACATCACCATTCAAAAAGTCAACTTCCGCGTCAATTTACTTTGACCAAAAGCCATAAAATCAGCCATATCTTGTTCCATACATTTCGTTGGTATTCTAATCATCCTAACACCTCTCATATACCATTCCTCAACTGTCCAAAGCATTGAGGGGCATTGGTGGAGTTTATTTCTCGAACTGTCTTGAAGTTTGCTTTGTTACTTCACAAGGAAGGAATCTCTCAAAGCTAGGAGCACTTGAAGTTCCTCTAGGTTTCTTGGTGTTTAAACTTGCTCAATACAGCCTACTAGAGGTATGTAAACATTCTATTCTTGCTTTGCACCATAATTCCATGATTTGTTATTTTGAGTTCATTATGTGAAAGATATATCATGTGTATGTTTCATGCCAAAATTTTGTCATGACTTAAGAACAGCCCCTTGGTGATTTGAATCATATTTGAAATCATGATCATAATGTGTGTGTATGTTTGTTTGGAACTAATTGCATCTGTTTTGTTTCATCACTCATAAAATGCCTTGCCTTGCATCCATTATGTCTTGTCTTGCATCCATCATGCCAAGTTTGTAGTTAATTGAAATATGTGGATTTTTGTAGTTCTAACACATGTTTCATCATGTACCTGCTATGTGTTCACCCTTTGACCATGCCTAAAGTTTCATTACTTTTAAAAATGCCCTGCTGCACAGTTAAATCAAACTGTTTTGCAACAAATGTCACACTACAGCACACACACACACACACCTCATTTTGCATTCCAATCTGTTTGGCCTGATTTCTTTGTTTGAATTCATTCACTATCAAATGTGTGAAGTGTATATAAAGTTGACATGATCTGGTTGTACCTTAAAACTGTTTTGAGCCTCAATCTTGCATTTCATCAAAATACCAATTCTGCACTCAAACTTCATTTTTCCATAAACAGGCTGTTTGGCCACATGTCATTGCTTGAACACCTTTCTTTCCATGTATGAAATATGTGTGTAGGATTAATTTGGTGTAAATATGCTGCCAATGTGAATAGACCTCTTTGTTGCATGACACTTACCAGTTTTTGCATTTTGAATACCATGTCTCAACACATACTGTTTTGAATCACAATTCTTTCTCAAATCTATTCCATAGCATATGTATGAGGTGAAATGTATGTTTTACTTGACCTGAAAATGCTTTGAACTGAAATACACAATTCCCACAGCACTACACAAACACCACTTTGACAGCATGAATACCACTCTTCACAAACAACTTGTTTTGCACAAAATCATGATCTGATCTCACTTGTATACATATTTGTAGTATGTATGTGCGTTTGAGTTGACTTGAACAAACCATAGACCTGACTTAGGCATCATGATGTGCTTCATAATTGACATTTGCATCTTGTATACCAAATCTCACCATAGAACTTCTTGAGCCCCCTTTTGTGTTTACATTCATATAATAACATGTATGTAAACTATGTACATGATTGGTTTTATCAAAATCTGTTTAGAACATGAATTGAATTTTCTCATGCTTTGCAAAAACACCAAAATGCAGTTAGTATGACAATTTTTATACCAGCCAGTTTTAAACCCTTTTTGTTGCATAGACATCCTTATTTACATAAATACAATGTGTACACATGATTTGTTTGAGTCAAATATGTTTGGAACAGAAATTGAGCATTGCCCTGCACTTCACACATACACACTTGCACTTTAAACACTACACTTCACAAAAATCAGTGCAGACTCCAATTCAATGTTCAAAATCATCCACCGGCTTTTATTCAATGTGTATGTATGTTTGTTGTGATCAATATGTGCTTTGAAGCTGAACTGCCATAGGTCATGCACATTATTCATGAAATTTTGCAATTCACATGGCACTTCTTACCACAGTTTGATTTCATCCAAAAAATTGTTTTAGATCCATTCATTATCATTTATATGTTGTGTGAGTATTATTATTTTGATTGGAAACTGACTGATACATGAGACTCACATCAAAATGCATTTTCAAGCTTCCAAACATACCTACCATCGGGTTTTAAAATAGGAAAGGAATTTCAAAAATCTAAGTGCACCATCTTGTTCCTCATGTTTTTCTGGTCAATTTGCATATAAATTTCATCTTAAAAGGTTGAGAATTGAGAAAGTTACAAGTGAAAATGCAATCATCTTTCTTGCCTTACTTTTGCCCAGCCTGGTTTTTGAGTATCCCATATATATTTATGGGGTGACATTTACAAACGGATGTATAGCCACCCCAGTGGTAAGACCATTGCCAAAAACACGCCTTGCACATATTGAACCTGGGTTCTACCCCTGAGGAGGGCAACCCTTTTATTATTTTTCTCCATTTTTCAACCAAACTACAAAAATTCATATCTCATTCATTTTTAATCATTTTGAACCCATTCTTTTTGCATTTTGTTTATTTTTATGTCTACTTTCATATCATATTTTAAAATTCCATGTTTGTTTAATTTTTCATCCCTTTTGACCACTTGCAAGTTTGTTACATTTTGTGATCGTTATCGCGTATACTGATGAATTTCTTTCTCACCATGCTTGTATATGTTGTTGCCTTTGCTTATTCTCATTCCCTTTAACGGTTGTCAAAATTCTTCCCCTTCATCCTAGCCTTAGGATTAGAGCCGCCGTGCTCATGTTTATCGTCCCGCCGTGGACAACCTTTACCCTTTTATCCTAGCCTTAGGATTTGAGTCGCCGTACTCATGCTTAGCGTCCCGCCATGGACATTCTCTACCTTAATCATCTTAATTTAGAAGAGGATTCGCCGCACTCCATGTAAGTACTTCATTATGAATGCTTACTTTCCTTTGGATTCTTGACCACAGTTAAGAATTCCTCATCCCCACCAGGGGAACTATGATCGCTCTGATTTCTCGATGAGAACACGTAGGCACAAGATGCGATGTCTTGGCGAGCTCACTAACAACTAAATTCCCGTTTACCTTTACAATTTAAAGTTTGGAGTTGCCGTACTCTATTTAGTCGTCCCGCCTTGGGCATTTCCCTGTTTATCTTTACAACTTAGGCTTGGAGTCGCCGTGCTCTATTTAGTCGTCCCGCCTGGGACATTCCCTTCCATTTAACATAACAGTTCTTTATCCCTAACTAGGGGAACTACGACTGCTCTGATTCCACTCCCGTCAGGATACGTAGGTACGAGATGTGATGTCTTCGCGAGCAAACTTGTACATACCTTTACTTTAGATCTTTACCTTAGCACTTTTTCCTTTAGCAAGCAACTTTAGCAAACACAAATATTAACAAGAGGTTCCTATAGAGTACTACGGATGCTTAGGATGCTAATACCTTCCCTAGGTATAATCAACCCCCGAACCTTTAGATCTCTCTTTGCTCAGCTTTAGGCCTTGCCCTTTTGCTTTGCATTCTTATAGGTTTTTTCTTTCTTTAAACCCTTCCTTTTTTGGATAAATTAAAGTCCGGTTGTAAATGAATTAAGATTCAAGTTAATCAATAGCTTGATATCCGAATTTCACCGCAACACACACCTATGTAGGTCGTACCTAAAAAGCCACAATGGTTAAGCCTGGTCGATCAGGAGTGAAACAGTTGCAATCTCTTTAACAAGTCATACGGGACGATGTCATACGATTTGTTCCAAAAAAAAGAGAGGAAGAAAAAAATCTAAAATAAAAGCCCGCTAAGTCGAATCCGGAAAGCAAACGACTTAGGAAAAAAATTAGGGTACCCCGCTGGCCTTCAAGATTGAAGGAACTCTAAAGAGTTAGTCCAGGAAAAAGTTAGGGGAAAGCAAAAAACGAAAAGCGAAAAGGGATTGCGAAAGAAAAATCCTCAAACAAGAACGAAATCGTGTGGCTCCGGACGCCAAAAGACGAAAAGGGAGCGACTGTCACTTCGAAAAGTGTAATTCCTTGAATTGTCACTCAACCTTTGAAAGGAGAACGCTAAGGTCGAATTAGCTGAACGTAGGATCGGAGAACATCACGGAGGATGGGTGGGTTAAAACAAATTTTGAGCCTTTATCTTTTCTTTCAGAAAACGTTAACCTGACCACGTTACAACCTTTAAAAGTCCTAATTGAGATATGTTTGTTTGAAAAGCATACTTCGGTAAAGATCGCATCGAAACTGACTCCTAAAAGGATTCCTCTTGTAGCGTTGCACTAATATTGACATTCTAATAATTGATTCATACACTTTATGTCATAAAATTTTTTCCAGTGAATAGATTGGATTTTGAAAACTGCCATATGCATTGCATTTGATATGTCTTTTATGCAGAACAGCGTGTTTTACTAGCGAGTAAGCGCTTGACAGTGGAAAAGTTTCCATGATGGAAAGATTTGATCAGGACAGAATGCAGGACGCCAGAATATCCCGCCGAACCGGGGCAAGCTATGTCAAATGATCGCGGCATGGGAGCCATCCATCCGGAAATCATGTGTTCCGGGGCAATCAGGTCGAGATTTGATGAATCTCTCGCAGCCAAGGGTACTACTCCCCACAGATCAGCCCATGAGGGGCAAAGTCATGACAAGACTGGGGGAGGTCACCCCGAGAGCGCCAAAGCTATCCTTGTCCTGAAGGCGATTAACTTGAAGCATCTCCGTGAGGATCGAAGTACGGAAGTCGTTCGTATCAAACCACCAGAGTATAGAGATCTCAGGTTTCCTTTTGAAAGGATTTGACGAAGATCCCGCAGGTCGGGGCAAAAGCTGAAAGCGAAGGAGCCGTTCCTCTCCATATCTGAAGAGTTTGTCGAAAGTTGTTGTAAATTCTGGGGCAAGCCATTTCGAGTTCGTTTCATGGCATGTTTTTCCAAGCAGAATGACTCGTCCTTCCTCAGCAGGTTTGATTGTGTTTCCCCAGTCAGAGTCCCTTAACGTAGGAGCAAGCTCTATGTGAAACTTATTCCTCCCCAACAGATGGATGTTCGCATTTTATCCACAGAAGATTTGAATGCAGGCTAGCAAGTGGTCAGGCAGTGAGGTGCATTCCCAGCAGATAGTCATATGCACATTACTTCCCCAGTGAAGTCCTCACAGAGTACAACCAGGTTGTCAGTGGTTTGTAAGGATCATCCCCACGCAGGACCGTCCTTTCTGTTCTCCAGTAGGTTGTCTTTCCTCCAATAAGTTGTTCATCCTCTGCAGAGTTTGTAACTCCGGATTTGTTACGTTATTCCTCAGCAGGATTGTTGCTCCCCCAGTGGAGTCGGTTCACCTTTCCAGCATTTATTTTGCGGGCATAATTCTGTGATGCCCGGTTATCCCCAGCGGAGTTAGCTTTGTCTTCAGCATTTATTTTGCTGAAGCGGCTCTGTACCCGGCTTTTCTCCGGCAGCCAGTGCCTGTGGTTGCATCCTGCATTTGCATTATATCTGCATTGTATAGCATCTAGCCAAACACATAGCATTTCCATGCCGTGTGTAGCATTATGCCATTTCTCAAACATGTGCATTTTGAAACATAAGCCAAGTTGGTTACCTCTTTGTTTTCAGGTGTTTTTCCCTGCAGGTAATTGGAATTCTTGTTCAGGATGGTTTCGAGTATTCAAATTTTTGGCATGAGATGTGATGATAACGTTCGCCCTATCATGTGTGCTTTTATCAGAGTTGTTTGATTAAGTTTCCCTTCTCCCCCAGCGGAGTGTTCCTCAGATTGCTGTTACGTCAGCGTTAAAAGAGTACAGGGATTAGACCTTTGAAGTCGTTACTTGTTGTCAAAGTAAGTGTCTGACAGTTGACGTCAGAATTTCCCCAGTAGAGTTTTCCTCGGATTGCTATTACGTCAGCATTAAAAATCTCGTGGATTAATCCTTTGGAGATTGTTACCCGTGTTGACGGAGATGTTACCCGTATGGACGGAGGTTGTTACCTGTATTGATAGAGATTGTACCTGTAATGGACAGAGATTGTTACCCTTGTTGACGGAGATTTTATCTATCTTACCCGTGATGGACGGAGATGTTACCCGTGATGGACGGAGATGTTACCCGTGTTGACGGAGATCTTACCCGTGTTGACGGAGATTTTACCTATTTTTACCCGTGATGGACAAAGAAGTTACCTGTGATTGACAAAGATTTTTACCTGTGATTGACAGAGATTGTTACCCGTGTTGACGGAGATGTTACCCGTGTTGACGAAGATCTTACACGTGTTGACAAAGATTTTACTTATTTTTACCCGTGATGGACGGAGAAGTTACCTGTGATTGACATAGATTTTTACCTGTGATTGACAGAGATTGTTACCCGTGCTGACGGAGATGTTACCTGTTTTGACAAAGATTGTACCCGTGTTGACGGAGATTTTACCTATTTTGACCCGTGTTGACGGAGATTGTTACCCGTGTTGACGGATATTTTACCTGTGTTGACAGAGATCGTTACCCGTGTTGACGGAGACCTTTACCTATTTTGACTCGTGTTGAAGGAGATCGTTACCTGTGATGGACAGAGATTGTACCCGTGTTGACGGAGATTGTTACCTGTTTTAACAGAGATTGTACCCGTGTTGACGGAGATTTTATCTATTTTGACCCGTGTTGACGGAGATTGTTACCCGTGTTGATGGAGATTTTACCTGTGTTGACAGAGATCGTTACCCGTGTTGACGGAGAATTTTACGTATTTTGACCCGTGTTGACGGAGATTGTTACCTGTGATGGACAGAGATTGTACCCGTGTTGACGAAGATTGTTACTTGATTTGACAGAGATTGTACCCGTGTTGACGGAGATTGTTACCCGTGTTGACGGAGATTTTACCTGTGTTGACAGAGATCGTTACCCGTGTTGACGGAGAATTTGACCTATTTTGACCCGTCTTGACGGAGATCGTTACCTGTGATGGACAGAGATTGTACCCGTGTTGACGGAGATCGTTACCCGTGTTGACGGAGATCCTTACCCGTGATGGACAGAGATTTGTACCCGTGTTGACGGAGATGTTACCCGTGTTGATGGAGATTTGTACCCGTGTTGATGGAGATTTTACCTGTGTTGACAGGATAGTTACCTGTGTTGACAAAGATTGTTACCCGTGTTGACGAAGATCCTTACCCGTGATGGACGGAGATTTTTACCCGTGTTGATAGAGATTTTTACCCGCGTTGATGGAGTTGTTACCTGTGTTGACGGAGATGTTACCTGTGATTGACAAAGTTGTTACCCGTGTTGACGGGGTTGTTACCCAAGTTCATGCTTTACGTAGTGCAAATTCCGGTAGTGTCAGAAATGTGCCCCACAGAGTTGTTCGTTTAAGTCTTCGGATGGCAGATTAGCACTTTTATTTAGTGCTTTGCCCGTTTCCTTGTAAATGAAAGGTCAAAATATAGTACATTGATAGCCCTCACTTTTATTTAGCGTATGTCCGTTTCCTCAGAGACGACAGATCAAGGATAGTACATTGATGACGCGCTTTACGTAGTGCTTTGCCCGCTTCTTCGGAGATAGAAAGTCAAGGATAATGTGTGATATGGTCCTATGACTTGGTGCACGCTTATTATAGCGTATTTTTGAAGATTGATCGTTGATTCAATGCTTGTGGAATCACACAGGTGGTTGATGCTGAAGTCAGGTTCTTTATCAGATGATTGATCAGTTTGTTGCCGTGACAACAAGATTCAATTTTCTGGATGGATTTTGTTCCCCAAGCAGTTTTGTTGCAGTTTATTTCTTCGGTTAGGAAATTTCCGGGTTCTTTGGTATTCAACCGTCTTCTACCTCGATTGTTCGAAAGCCGTTCGCTTTTCACCCAGTCGGGTCCAAGCCGCTTGAATAGGGGCAGCTGTTGCACCCCAAAATTTGCCTAACTTTTTCTTACCTGGTTTATGTTTCATTGCATTAGCATATCATGGTTCTAGCATTTGCATAGCATAGCATTGTTCATTTAGCAGGGGATCAAGTGTGATATATATCAAGAGGAGCCTATCTAGAGGTTTTGTTCAAGCTTGAGAGGTCACCAAAGTCATCAGAAAGTGGGGTGTGTTCTTGAGAAGTTTGGATGCTGGTATGTGGTTCATCTCCTAACATGGGAGCCAATTGAAGGCCATCAGTGGACTGTTGTGAAGCCTTGATTATGGATATGGTATGTGGATAGAGCTTATAGAGTGCCTTGATGGTCATGGTGGAGCTCAACCAAGTCATTTTGCCAAGTTCAAGCAGCCACAGTTGAAGGTATTGCAGTTAGGGTTTGCATCTGGTCAAACCTGGAGTCAACTGTGCAATTGGAGGAGATTAAGACTCAATTATAAGTCTTTGTGATCATGGAATGTTGTGTTGAGGCATTTGAGATGTTATTCCAAGATCAATTCAAGAAGAATTCAAAGTGTGAGGAGTTGCTAAACTAGGGTTCTCAGGGTAAAATCCCCTATTTAGTGCCTAACGTCAAGACCACTTATCTCAATATGCAAGTTTCATATCTACTTTTGGCCAACATGAAACTTGTATAGCATGCTCTTAGCTTTAATTTTTGTACTAGAAGTCCTCCTTTGGATTTATAGAACTCAAGTTATGATCCAAACAAGTTACAGGTCATCATATGATTGTGAAATTTGTCTGCAAAAGTCAACCAACTTCCAAGGAGCTTTTGACCTAGAAGGATGTTTTTCCTCAACTTTTGTCCAACATGAGAGTTGTAGTTATTGATCTTAGCTTTCCAAATTGTACTAGAAGTCTTTCATCTGATTTGTAGAACTCAAGTTATGAGGTTTACAAGTCAGGGGCATTTTGGGAAAGTAAGATTACATGTCATAAAATTACAGGTCAAGTTCACCACCTTGCCTAACTCAAATGAACTTTTTTCCAACATGAACGTTGCTCCAAATGGGGTCATTTGGTCAACCAAACCTCAAGTTTTCAATGGGCTAGCTCATGGTTGAAGATTGGTGAAGGAGATTTTGGTAAAAGCATGTGAAAAGTCAAGTTTGTGTTCTTGCCAAAATTAAATCAAATATGGTCATATTTGTGCTCATTTTGAAGGGAAAATATGTTTTAAGATCATTGGTGACAAAATCAATTGCATTTGAGGCATGGTTCATGGGCTATTTTAAGCTTTCTTCATAATTAAGCAACATAATGAATCATGGCCATTAAGATTGAAACAAGGAACAATTGTGAGCCATAGATCTTCCTTACATTACAAGGAAGGGAATTGAGTCAAAAACAACGAAAATTGTTCATGTATTCATCCATTTCCATGGGCCTCCAACTTCAAATTTTCCAAAATCCAATTTGATGTTCAAGCCATTTTTGGGCCCCCAATTTGTCACAAACATCTTCTAAATAATCTATGGAATGCATTCATCATTTTTTTTGGATAGTTTTGGTGTAGAAACAGAGTAATAGCAATTTGGAAAATTGAGGTTCAAGTGAAATTCGTTTTTTCCATTCCACATCAATTTAAGCCAATTCAAGTATCCAAACACCTCTAGGAGCATTAATTGATTGATTCTGCCTAGATTTCTTGAAGGATCAGTGGACATTTGAAGCTATCCATCATCAATTTCAGAGGTAATTAAATTTCATCATAACTCACTAATTAAGAGTCTTTAGGTCGCCGTTCTTGTACCATTGTAATCCCCTTGAAGTGTATTTGAATTCTGGTATCAATTGGGGCATTTTCATGGAGTTTTCGTGTTCTTGAGCTTTCTTGGATTTGGCACGGGTTTGAGGTTTTAGTGGTTATTAGCTCATTTCATTACCATGGTTGCAATCCACACGAAAAATGGCGCAAGATTGGTTCAAGAATTTTGGATTTTGATGAAGTTTTGAGCATGTTAGGGTTTTGGATGCAAGGTTAGGAATGACCGGAGCACAGTCCGGCCACCGCGTGCGACTGCCCTGGTTTTCCCTCTCTCTCTCAATTTGATATGAAGAAGACAATGCTTCAGCCTTCGGATCATTTCAGAACGTGGACCAAGTCACCACATCGTACGCACATGAAGCAGCCACCTCATCTCCAGTCAAAACGCAACGTTCAACTTAAGTTATGAATGGGCTTAATGATTCATTGCTACTCGCACCCCACAAATGAGCCCAGTCCAAAAATACACTACATGGCTTTGCTATTCAGCACACGCTTTTATCTATTTTTCAATCTTTTTCTCATTTTCTTTATATTTTATGCATGCTAGTTTTAATTCTAGTAAAAATTGAAATATTGCTTATTTTTTCTTGATATTTTTACATCATAATCTTGGATATGTGTAGATATTTTAGACATAAAAAATTTATTTTAGGATTTATTTTCATTTAGTTATGATTTTTCCATCTTTTATAGTCATAAAAAATGTGATAATTGTGCCATATTCTTTGGGATTTTCATTGAGGTACCAAAACAACAAATAAACTCCTAATATTTTGTGGTATTATTGTGGACATCTTGAGGGATTTATACATATTTTTCTATGGATTTTATAGTGCCATTTTCATTGGTTTCGGATAGCATTTTGTGCATGCCCTATTTTGCCCTAGTTTGGGGTACCCTTGATGTTTACCCTCTGTTTAAGCACTTCCTTTTGGATTCTTTCCCTATACTTTTTACCTACGATTACTAACACATTTTAGGTGCTTGGAGAATTGATTTGGAATTTTTAGATGCATTTTGCTATTTTTGCCTTATTTTTCAAGTTGACACATAATTTGGCACTTTCACTTGGACAATTGTATTGTTTTGGCTCCAAAAGCCATGCATTGCTTGTGTGATGGATATTATAGTGATTGCTTCTTATTGTGGACATATTATAGGTCTTGTGGACCATTTGGTGGTTGTTTATATTGTACATAGCTTGCCCATTTGATGTTATACTTTCATGCTTGTACATTGTGATTCCAAATAGTGGTTTATGTACCTTTCATTATAGGTTTCCCTTGATGCCTTACCAATATATCCTTGATATTCATTTGTGGCATAGGTTGTATGTTTAGAATATGCTACCCTCTATCCCATGACCTTGGTGTGTCACTTAAGGAAGTTTTGGGTCCCTCCTTTGGAGGTCTCTAAGGCATGCCTAAAGTGGTGAATCCTTGAGGACTTCCTTTTGTATGATTTTTATGGTTTGCTCTTGTTGAATTTCCTTATTCTATTCTCTTGCATTATTTCATGATTGGCTTGAGGTTGAGATGGGCTTGTGGAGGCTCCTTCCCCACACTATTTTCCTCCCTCACTTGCATTGCATCTTTGCTTTCTATACTTGCATTTCATGTATGCATTTGTACACTTGTATTCTTCTTCTTCTTTTGTCTTCCTTCCCTTAGGATTTCCATTCCTTCTTGTACAAGATAGAATGTGATAGGCATTAGGCCTTTAACCATGCATGACAACAATAAGTAGTTCCCTCCTAACCTTGACCATAGGATGAACTTTGCATGACAACTTTAGGATTGGACTAGTTTCCCCTTTAGTGCGTCTTTTCTCTTCTCATCTTCAGACATCTTTAAAACACCTAGTAAAGATTAATTGAGGTCGTACGCTATGAGCCTTAAGCTACTTGAGAAAGGGTTGTTGGAGAGTTTCTTTCCAACAATCTAGATGTTTAGTATGGCACCCTTTGGGTGACATGCGACGTATTCACTCTCAGGTCATAGTCTCTAGTGCGATATCAGTTGCAAACATCAATAAACGATACTTCTTTTAAAAAACAGAAAACAAAGATCAAACATCTTTTTGTCCTCTTGGACCTTTAATCCTTGGAAACCCTTTTTCAGAAGGAGAGTTATGTTAACTCCCGATTCTACCGCAAACGGTAAACGCCTAAGTCTCCAAAGGTCGAGCTGCATACACCAAACTGCTGGAATAGTCTGTTAACCCTACTCGGATAAAAAAGACAAACCTGTGTCTCTTTATGTCCCGAATTATGTTTGCTCTGATCTTTCGCGCTGTGTGAAAGTACGTAGGCACGAGATGCGATATCTCGGCGAGCAACCTTTCCCCGTAGTTAGGCGAACTACGTTGACTCTGATTTCTCGTTCTAGACGGGAATACGTAGGCATAGAACTGCTGTGTTCTGCTGAGTCACTTTTCTTTTCAGACCGACCCTTTAGCGTAGATAGATGTAATCAACCCGTCAGATAAACACAACAAGCATGGATCCCATCGAGTACGATGTACGTAAAGGGTGCTAATACCTTCCCCTTGCGTAACCGACTCCCGAACCCAGGCATTGGTTGCGATGACCTTGTCTTATACCTTTTCGTCAGGTTTTTCCGATCGTTTCCTTTCCCGTTCTGAGGGATAAATAACGAAAGGTGGTGACTCTTCAGTTTTGCCGGCACCTTATTTTTGCGGTATCGACACCAAGGTTATGGGGGTGGTTCTTCTAACCGTCAAAATCCTTATCAACCTCAACAACCGCCGGTCGTAACTTCAAAGTTGGAAGAGACATTGACGCAATTTATGAAAATGTCAATGGCTAATCAAAAAAGCAATGACGCGGCAATCAAAAATCTTGAGACTCAAGTTGGTCAACTTGCCAAGCAATTAGCGGAACAACAATCCGGACCATCTTTCTCGGCAAACACGCAAACAAATCCTAAGGAGCATTGTAAGAAATAAAGACGAGAAGTGGAAAAGAGTTGGTTGACGAGAGTGAAAAAAGAGAGGTAGAGAAAAAGGATGAGAAGAAAAAAATTGATGATGAACTTGATGGTAGAGTTGAGGAAGAAATATTGAGTGAGGATGAAGTTGAAAAGAATAAGACAAATGGTGAAGTTGAAAATAAAACAAGTGTAGAAGTTGAAAATAATACAAGTGAAAAAGTCTTGGTGGAGGAAGTGAAGAAGAAAAAAGAGAGGAATTCTAGAGCGTCTAGAGGAAAGGAGGTAGTGAGCACTACTCCGGTTCAAAACTTACCATATCCGCATGCTCCATCTCGGAGAGAAAATGAACGGCATTACGTCCGGTTCATGGATATTTTTAAACAACTACAAATAAACATTCTGTTTGCGGAAGCTTTGGAACAAATGCCAAAGTATGCCAAGTTCATGAAAGACATACTAACTAAAAAGCGGAGGTATACGGAGACGGAAACAATTGTTCTTGATGCTAGTTGTAGTGCCATCATCCAAAGGACTCTTCCGAGAAAAGAAGTGGATCCGAGAAGAGTTACTTTTCCGGTTACTATCGGTGATGAATATGTCGGGAAATGGCTAATTGATTTGGGGTCAAGCATTAATTTAATACCTTTGTCTATTGTGAAAAGGCTTGGCAACATTGAAATGAAAGCCATACGGATGACGTTGCAATTGGCTGATAAGTCGACTACTCATCCTCATGGGTTAGCTCAAGATGTATTGGTTAAAGTCTACAAATTCTTCTTTCCGGTTGATTTCATTGTGATTGACATGGAAGAGGATGATGATGCTCCGCTAATCTTAGGCCGACCTTTCATGAAAACCGCTCGAATGATGATTGATGTTGATGACGGTTTGATGAAAGTGCGAGTATAAAATGAAGAAGTCACTTTTGATCTTTTTGAAGCTATGAAGCATTCAAAAGATAATCCTGATAGTTTCCGAATTGATGTGGTAGAAGAAGCAACATTGGAAGTATCTGAGCATATTCATGTGACCTCACCTGTGGAATTAGCCCTTGATGACTCTTGTGACGTTTTCACCATTAAAGAAAGCAAGCTCTAGAGGAATGTTTATGAGAACTTGATAATTTTAAAGAGTTGCAACCATGGGAAGTCGAAGAGGAAGTGTTGAAAAAGGAGGTCCATGAAGAAGAACCACCCATTGAATTAAAAATTCTACCTTCGAACTTGAAGTATGCATTCCTTGATGAAACCGAAGAGAAGCCAGTTATCATAAGCAACCTTTTGTCTGAAAATGAAGAATCACGTTTAATTGATGTGTTGAAAAAGAATAAAGAAGCAATGGGATGGACTCTTTCCGATCTTAAGGGAATTAGTCCTTCTTATTGTATGCACATGATTTTAATGGAAGAGGACTTTAAGCTGGTAGCTCAACCTCAACGCCGCTTGAATCCTACGATGAAGGAGGTTGTTCGGAAAGAAGTTGTCAAGATTTTGGATGCGGGAATGATCTACCCAATTTCGGATAGCCCTTGGGTGAGTCCCGTGCATGTGGTTCCGAAAAAGGGTGGAATGACCGTCATTCGAAATGAAAAAGACGAATTGATACCGACGAAGGTGGCAACGAGGTGGAGAATGTGTATTGATTATAGGCGGTTGAATACCGCAACTCGAAAAGACCATTTTCCACTTCTGTTCATGGACCAAATGTTGGAAAGAATTTCGGGCCAATAATACTATTGTTTCCTTGAGGGCTACTCCGGGTACAACCAAATTGCGGTTGACCCGGCCGATCACGAAAAGACGGCTTTCACCTATCCGTTTGGAATTTTCGCATATAGAAAAATGCCTTTTGGGTTATGCAACACACCAGCGACTTTCCAAAGATGTGTGCAAGCCATTTTTCCGACTTCATCGAGAAAACGATGGAAGTGTTCATGGACGACTTCTCCGTGTTTGGAAGTTCTTTCGGTTTATGCTTGGAAAATTTGGAAACGGTGTGTGAAAACAAATCTTGTGCTTAATTGGGAGAAATGCCACTTTATAGTAACTGAGGGGATAGTGCTCGGACACAAAGTGTCTTGAAAAGGGCTTGAAGTGGATCGAGTAAAAGTTGACGTGATTGCAAAGTTGCCTCCTCCGGTTAATCTGAAGGGAATCCGAAGCTTCCTTGGGCATGCCGGTTTTTACCGACGATTTATCAAAGACTTCTTAAAGGTAGCTAGGCCTTTGAGTAATTTTCTCGCCAAAGACCAGGTATTTCTCTTAACTGAAGATTGTTTACATGCTTTTAAAATTTTGAAGGAAAAAATTGTTACCGCTCCAATTATAGTCGCTCCGAATTGGAATTTGAATTTTCAACTAATGTGTGATGCGAGCGACTATGCTATTGGAGCAGTATTGGGACAAAGGAAAGAAAATTTTTTTCATGATATACACTACGCAAGTAAGGTTTTAAATGAGGAGCAAATTAATTATGCTACCACTGAAAAAGAGCTACTTGCGATAGTGTATGCGCTGGAAAAATTTCGGTCTTATCTTATTGGTTCTAAAGTGATTATGTATACCGACCATGCGGAGATTAAATATATGCTCACCAAACCAGATTCGAAGCAAAGGCTCATCCGTTGGATCCTCTTGTTACAAGAATTTGATATACAAATTAAGGACAAGAAAGGATCGGAAAATTTGGTGGCGGATCATTTATCTCGCCTTGTGAATGTGGAGGTTACATCTTTTGAAAAGGAAATCCGAGAAGAATTTCCCGATGAAAAACTTTTTAAAGTTCAAGTTAGGCCATGGTTTGCAGACTTTGCAAACCACAAGGTGAGTGGTTTTGTGCCGCCAGACCTAACTACGAACCAAAAAAGAAAATTCATCTCGGATTGTAAGTATTATGTGTGGGATGACCCATACTTGTTTAAGTTGGGTAGTGATAACATTTTGAGAAGGTGTGTTATCACAGATGAAACACAAAGTATTCTATGGCATTGTCACAACTCGCCTTATGGCATACATTTCAATGGGGCAAGAACGGCAAATAAAGTCCTTCAATCAGGATTTTATTGCCCTTCTATTTTTAAAGACGCAAATGCCCATGCGCAAAGTTGTGACAGTTGCCAACAAAGTGGTGGGATAGGTAAGAGAGACGAGATGCCTCTCCAAAACATCCAAGAGGTTGAATTATTTAATTGTTGGGGTATCGATTTTGTCGGACCATTCCCACCCTCTTTTGGAAATGAATACTTGTTGGTTGCAGTTGACTACGTGTCAAAGTGGGTTGGGTTGATTGCCTCACCTCGGGCGGATTCTAAAACGGTCATAAATTTTTTAAAGAAAAACATCTTTTCCCGTTTCGGAACCCCCCGTGTGTTGATCAGTGACGGAGGGTCACACTTTTGTAATGCACCGTTGGAAAAAGTTTTGCAACATTACGGTGTAGTACATAGAGTGGCAACTCCATATCACCCACATGCAAATGGTCAAGCTGAGGTCTTTAATCGGGAGATCAAGAGAATACTTGAAAAAAACGTGTCTAACTCGCAAAAAGATTGGTCGCAAAAATTGGATGAAGCTTTATGGGCATACCGCACTGCTTATAAAGCTCCAATTGGGCTAAATCCATTTCAACTGGTTTTTGGTAAAACTTGCCATTTGCCGGTCGAAATGGAGCACAAAGCCTTATGGGCTTTAAAATTTTTGAACTTTGATAATGAGTTTGCCGGTGAAAAAAGAAAGGTGCAACTGCTTGAGTTGGAAGAGATGCGCAATGCCTCATATCACTCAAGTTGGTTGTACAAAGAAAAAGTTAAAGAATATCATGACAAAAAGCTCTGAAAAAAAGAATTTGTGCCCGGGAAATTAGTGGTGTTGTTTAATTCCAGGTTGAGACTTTTTCCTGGAAAATTGAAGTCAAAATGGTCCTGCCCATTTCGCGTAAAAGAGGTGAAAATTTTTGGGGCTGTTGTGATTGAAGACTTGGCAAAGAAGGATAGTTGGACAGTAAATGACCAACGTTTAAAGGTGTATCTTGGCGGCCTAATTGATCGGGACAGCTGTGCCTTTCTTCTGGATGTTCCGGTGTGAGCATCCTGGACCGTCGAGCTTATCCGATGGTAAACAAGCGCTTGTTGAGAGGCACCTCAACGTTGTAAATATTTGCTGTTTATTGAGTATGTTTTGTGGAATCTACATGAGGAAGCATGTTAAATTTGACCTTTGGCTACTGTCCTGGTTTTTTTCAAAATTTTGTCATGCTCGCTAGCACGTTCGCTAGGCGAGCGTGCAGCGAGCCTTCGCTACCTGTTTTATAGGAGAATGAGCGCGTATCTGGCACTTTTAGTTATTGGTGGGCCACTCTTGTAGGCCCAAAATCAATTTTTCTTTTGAAATTAAGTCTTTCCCACTCACTCTCACTTTCACACTTTCACTACAAAACACAAAGCACCAGAGCTCTCCTCTCTACTAATTACAAGCCCTAATTCGTGTTCGCTAATCTCTCTGCTGCAGCGAGGTTTGAGCAATCTCCTCTCTTTCTGTTCTTCATTTTTGTAATAGTAGGAACATTAGGGTTTAGGTAGATTTTGATAGTTAGAGATTTGTGAAACTTTAGGTTTGCATGTTTACCAAGAACGATTCCATTCATGTTTAATCTGGTAGTTCTTGAATTGTTTTCATTGAATTTGGGATTTTGGATGTTGGGGTCCAAAACAGTGGCTAATTTTAGCATTTTCGCAGTGCTCGCTAGCTCGTTCGCTAGGCGAGTAAGTAGCGAGCATTTGCTATGGACTCGCTAGGCGAGCAAGCCAGCGAGCGTGACAAAACTTTGTTTTTATTTTTTTATTGATGAGCTTGTGCTGCTGTTTGTTGGTGTCTTCTGTGTTTGTTTTGCAGATGGCCTCAAGTAGTCATAGCAAGAAAAGAAAGGTTGCTAGTACCTCCCGTACGGTCCCGATTAAATTCGATACGGAAAAGATCATAGGGCCAAAGCAAGATGTCCGTTATGGGACGCTGCAAAAAAGGAAGATCCTCCCTGAGAAGAGGTTCATCATAGACCCTCAAGGTGAGTACGACACTTTTCCTGGGCTGATCAAAAGTAAGCGGTGGGCCAGATTGGTTTCCCCTCTCGAGAATTACAGCATAGACATGGTGCGTGAGTTCTATGCGAACGCGCTGCCAAATGATGACGAACCCTTCACATGGTCTACAAGAGTGATGGGCCGTCAAGTGATCTTCGACAGGGATTCCATTAATAGAGTGCTAGGTGAACCGCTTATTCTAGGAGCCAATGAATTGGACAGGTATACCCGAGACCTGAGGTTGCATAGGAACACCGATACCATATCCGCTGCCCTGCTGATAGAGGGGAAATCGGTTGAGCTAAATCAAGTTGGTCACCCTTTGAGATATCATAGGGAAGACATGATTCCTTTAGCTCAATTAATTTTACTTCTGGTCCTTACAAACATCATGCCAAAATCCCACACATCTACCGTGCCGATCCTAGTGGCACACCTTGTCCATAGCATTCTCACCAACGTCCAAATTGATGTAGCCTGGATTATTGCTAATGAGATAAAGTCCATTGTTGAGAGTGGTCTTAAGTCGGGGTCACGTGTTAACTGCCCCCTTGCTTTCCCCTGCCTCATTATGGCCTTATGTACTCAGTCGCGGATAAAGATTCCTTCCCGTAGTTTAGTAAAGATCCTGGCCCCCATTGATGATAAGTATGTGGACAAGTACTGTAGGTCTAGGAACTACAGGGGTGGTGCAGCTGCCGGTGCCAGAACTACTGATGGTTCCGGTGTTTCTTCTCAAGGGTTCGACCCTTTTCAGCAAGCAGTGTGCAACTATAATTGGGATTGGATGGCGGCATCACAGCGGGCTATGATGGATATCCATGATTCTATGCAGGTTTTGCAGCTCCAGATCCGAGACCCCTCCATTGAGCGTCCCTTGATGACGCGTGAGCAGTTCTTGCAGCACGCGAACTGGCCTGTGGACAGGCCTGTTTTTGAAGAGGGGGCGGGTTCTGGTAGTCTTGTTGTTGATGATGATGCTGACGATGATGATGAGACTGATGATGTTGAGGGAGAGGAGGATTATGATGATGACGGTTCTGAGGAGGAGTCTGAGTCCGAGGAGGACTGAGTTGTTTTCTTTTTAGTTTTAGTATTGTATTTTGTTTTATTGTCGGATATTTTCTGTTTGATTTCATTATTGTGGTTGTACTTTTGGGGTGTTCAGTCCCCCGTGCACACTATTTTTAGTTTATTGGTTAATGCTTTGTTTAAATTATTGTGTTTATTTTAAATTATTTTGTTTAATGATTTTTGTGGTTTCTGGGTGTTAAAACCTTCTAGATTGGTTGCTCTCTGAAAGAAGTATCCAATGAAGGTGCATCCGAGCTTGGATGGCAATGATACAAATAAATAAGCGAATACGGCTAAGGTACATGGTTACCTTTGGTTAGAAATTTAGAATGCATGAAGAACTTTATTCTTGTTGTAATTGAATATTGTTCTTTTTACAACATGATTGAATGAATGATTCACTTAGTACTTAAGACCACAAATTGTGAGGAAACCTCCATTGTTCAAATAAATGCTGGATTCTAATGAACTGTGTTGATTCGTTTTGTTCATGTTTTGTCTTTTATTATTGTGAACTTGTGGAAGCAATTAGACATGATCAAGGCATTGTTTCTTTAGACCACAACCAGTCCCATACGCAAGCTACCCGTGAGCAAAGAGTATTCTTTAACCCCCTCCCCCCCTTGAGCCTAAACTGTTGAATCTCAGCTTGAAACAAAGCGAGATTTCAAAAATCTTTTTCTTGAAAACCTGCAAATTTTTTACTATTGTTCTTTTGCCGTCAAAAGTAAAGAACATTCACTTAAAGAAGGAAGTAGAAGATAAGTTGGGGAGAACGAAATTGTAAGTTGGTAGTTTATCACAACTCTCGAAAAACCAAGCAAACATCGAAAAGAAATTAAAAAAAAAAAAAGAGAAACACTTGTTTTGTAAATACGGTGTTAAGAAAAAAAATATAATCAAAAGAAAAGAATGAAAATGAATGCTTGCTTGGAAGAAAAATATTAAGAAATTTTTTTTGAGTTGTGGAATAAGAGTTGTGAAGGTTTCAAATGAGAAACATGTAAGATGAAGTTGAGATGTGTGAATAATTGTACAATGAATGTCACTTTTGCATCGGCAACTTCGTTTTCAATGGCTTTAGATATGTCCCTTGTTTGTTAACCTGACCAAGCTACAACCGGAAAAGACCATAGTGATCTTTGTGCTTCCGCATTTTCATTTGTAATTGTTAGACATTGTATGAATTGAATTGAGTTTGGCATTGTTTGTTGGAGAGTGAGATTGCACCCGCGATTGTAAACGCGTGATCTCTTCAATCCTTATTCGAAGAGGAGTGATAGAGTGATTCATTCAGGATATTGTTGTTGTTGATTGATACATGTTTTTCATTGCTTTAAGATTTTAGTTTTTGTGTATTGTGTTGTTCTAACCATTGGAGACTTGTATCTAGTTGAGTTATTTGTGTTTGAGCCATTTGATCCAATTTCGGAAAAACCTTTTTCTTCAAGCGAATCCTCTTGTTCTGCGAGAGACATACTTTGCTTGGGGGCAAGCAAGATTCTAGTTGGGGAGACTTGTTAGATGCCCAATTGTGCTTATTTGAGCTATCAAATGTGGGCATCTTCCGCTTTTTTTGTGCAATTTTGGTTCAAAACCGCCTTGCTTTTGTTGATATGCGATATGTCGTGAAATTCTCTTGTTCCTTTAAATTTGTGTGTTATTATGCAGTGATTGAGCATGAATGAGCAAAAATTGAAGACACAAGAAAGTTGACAAAGGAATCAAGAAAGTTAAAGAGCAAAAGCATGTTCGCTAGGCGAATATCTGGCGAGTGTTGCAGCGAGTTGTTCGCTAGGCGAGCATCCAACGAGCTTCTAGTGAACACTCCAAGACTTGGGCAGAACCAAAAATGCATTATTCACTGGCAACGAAGCAGGTGGCGAAGAACTCGCTAGGCGAGCACCTAGCGAGAAAGTAGCGAAGCATTCCAGAATCTTTTCCTTAGCCCTCGCTAGCATGTTCGCTAAGCGAAGCTGTAGCGAACGTTCGCTGTTAGCTTGCTAGGCGAATGAAGTCGCGAGTGTCATAGGACAACAACTTTTTCTATATATAGCCTTTGTACTTTTTGAACAAGATATCATATTTTTACTTTGTTTTTGCTGCATAAGAGATTTTGTGACCTAGAAACACAAAAACCTCTTATTTTCTTCATTTCAAAACATTAATCCACGAAAAGAAGGTGGATTCTCATCCAAGTAGGATTCTTTGACTCAGATGTTCATCAACCTTCTTCCGAATCTTTTTTTGCAAGCTACCATGAAAATGAGTAGCTAAGTTCTTCATTTTGTCAAGGTTAGATGTAGGTAATCATTAAGCTTTGTAAGTATGTGGAGGATCTTCGTTTGTGAACTCTTGGATGATGAATATATGGTGAAAACCTTGCTTTATCTTTAACTCTTTGCGTTGGTTTATGATCGAGAGATATTTTCCAACTCTTTTCCTAGGTTTTCATCCTTCTATTTTCCTAAGCTAGAGATAGTTTCAAATGTGGTTGTTCACAAAAAATGTTAAACCTAAATGTTTTCATTTTGATAGATTGTGTGAGAGATCAACAATGGATCAAAATGGGAAAAATCACAATGTGACATAGAGATAATCACATTGGGAGGATGTTGTGAATGTGTTTATCATCTGAGGAAGTTTATGCTTATTGTTGATCGGACATATACAAGCAAAGTGATTACCAAACCCTATCTTTGGCAATCTTTATTAAATTGTAAAATCAATATTTTACTGCGATTCATGACTTTTTATGAAAAGATACCGTTACTAAAAACCAAACCCCTTTCGTTACTAAAAAGTTAAGAACTCAATAACTAACGAACTGCAGCAATATCTTATATTCCCTGTGGAGATGATAACAAAAACCTGACACTTAACCACTGTCGAAACCAACAGTTATGCATTTCTAAAGAGATTTCCAAATATTGTTGAAGAAGGATAAGCTTCTCGAAAGAGAATGCTACTTATCGTTGAAGAAGGATAAGCTTCCCTGAAGAAATTTCCAATTATCTATGAAAATGGATAAGCTTCTCCGAAGAGATTGTCACTTATCGTTGACGAAGGATATGCTTCTATGAAGAGATAGCCATTAATCGTTGAAAATGGATAAGCTTCTCGAAAGAGATTTCCATTTATCGTTGAAGATGGGTAAGCTTCTTGAAACAGATTGCCACTTATCTTTAAATAAGGATAAGCTTCTATGAAGAGATAGCCACTTATAGTTGAAAATGGATAAGCTTCTCGAAAGATATTTTCGATTACCATTAGAAGAAGAATAAGCTTTTATGAAGAGATTTTCAATTATCGTTGAAGACGGATAATCTTCTCTGAAGAGATAACCACTTACCTTTGAAGAAGGATAAGCTTCTCTGAAGAGATTGCCACCTATCGTTGAAAATGGATAAACTTCTCGAAAGTGGTTGCCATTTATTGTTGAAGACGGATAAGCTTCTCTTAAGATATTTCCACTTATCGTTGAAAATGGACGAGCTTCTCGAAAGAGATTGTCGCTTATCGTTAAAGAAGGATACGCTTCGCTAAAGAAATTGCCACTTATCGTTGAAAATGGATAAGCTTCTCGAAATAGATTGACACTTATCGTTGAGGAAGGATATGCATCGGGAATGAGATTTTCAATTATCGTTGAAGAAGGATAAGCTTCTCGAAAGAGAATGCCACTTATCGTTGAAGAAGGATAAGCTTCTCTAAAGAAATTGCCACTTATCTTTGAAAATGGATAAGCTTCCCCGACGAGATTGCCACTTATCGTTGACGAAGGATATGCTTCTATGAAGAGATTGTAACTAATCGTTGAAAATGGATAAGCTTCTCGAAAGAAATTTCCATTTATTGTTGAAGATGGGTAAGCTTCTTGAAACATATTGCCACTTATCTTTAAAGAAGGATAAGCTTCTATGAAGAGATAGCCGTTTATTGTTGAAAATGGATAAGCTTATCGAAAGATATTTTTGATTACCATTAGAAGAAGAATAAGTTGCTATGAAGAGATTTTCACTTATCTTTGAAGACGAATAATCTTCTCTGAAGAGATAGCCACTTACCTTTGAAGAAGGATAAGCTTCTCTGAAGAGATTGCCACCTATCGTTGAAAATGGATAAAATTCTCGAAAGTGGTTGCCACTTATTGTTGAAGAAGGATAAGCTTCTCTGAAGAGATTGCCACTTATCGTTGAAAATGGATAAGCTAATTGAAAGAGATTCCAGCTTATCGTTAAAAAAGGATACGCTTCGCTAAAGCAAATTGCCACTTATCGTCGAAAATGGATAAGCTTCTCGAAATAGATTGCCACTTATCATTGAGGAAGAATATGCATCTCGAATGAGATTTCCAAATATCATTGAAGAAGGATACGCTTCGCGAAAGAGAATGCCACTTATCATTGAAGAAGGATAAGCTTCTCTGAAGATATTGCCACTTATCTTTGAAAATGGATAAGCTTCTCCGAAGATATTGTCACTTATCGTTGACGAAGGATATGCTTCTATGAAGAGATTGCCACTAATCGTTGAAAATGGATAAGCTTCTCGAAAGAGGTTGTCAATTATCAGTGAAGAAGGATAAGCTTCTCGAAAGAGATTTCCATTTATCGTTGAAGATGGATAAGCTTCTTGAAAGAGATTGCAACTTATCTTTGAAGAAGGATAAGCTTCTATGAAGAGATTTCCACTTATTTTTTAAAATGGATAAGCTTCTCGAAAGAGATTTCTGCTTACCATTGAAGAAGAATAAGCTTCTCTAAAGAGATTTTCACTTATCGTTGAAGACGGATAATCTTCTCTGAAGAGATTTCCAGTTACCTTTGAAGAAGGATAAACTTCTCTGAAGGGATTGCCACCTATCGTTGAAAATGGATAAGCTTCTCGAAAGTGGTTTCCCCTTATTGTTGAAGAAGGATAAGCTTCTCTGAAGAGATTGCGACTTATCGTTGAAAATGGATAAGCTTCTCGAAAGAGGTTTCCACTTATCGTTAAAGAAGGATACGCTTCGCTAAAGAAATTGCCACTTATCGTATAAAATGGATAAGCTTCTCGAAATAGATTGACACTTATCGTTGAGGAAGGATATGCATCTGGAATGAGATTTCCAATTATCATTGAAGAAGGATAAGCTTCTCAAAAGAGAATGCCACTTATCGTTGAAGAAGGATAAGCTTCTCTAAAGAAATTGCCACTTATCTTTGAAATGGATAAGCTTCTCCGACGAGATTGCCACTTATCGCTGACGAAGGATATGCTTTTATGAAGAGATTGCCACTAATCGTTGAAAATGGATAAGCTTCTTGAAAAAGATTTCCATTTATCATTGAAGATGGGTAAGCTTCTTGAAACAGATTTCCACTTATCTTTGAGAAAGGATAAGCTTCTATGAAGCGATTGCCACTTATTGTTTAAAATGGATAAGCTTCTCAAAAGAGACTTCTGCTTACCATTGAAGAAGAATAAGCTTCTCTGAAGAGATTTCCACTTATCTTTGAATAAGGATAAGCTTCTATGAAGAGATAGCCACTAATTGTTGAAAATGGATAAGCTTCTCGAAAGATAATTTTGATTACCATTAGAAGAAGGATAAGCTTCTATGAAGAGATTTTCACTTATCGTTGAATACGAATAATCTTCTCTAAAGAGATAGCCACTTACCTTTGAAACAGGATAAGCTTCTCTGAAGAGATTCCCACCTATCGTTGAAAATGGATAAACTTCTCGAAAGTGGTTGCCACTTATTGTTGAAGAAGGATAAGCTTCACTGAAGAGATTGCCACTTATCGTTGAAAATGGATAAGCTTCTCGAAAGAGATTTCCACTTATAGTTAAAGAAGGATAGGCTTCTCGAAAGAAATTGCCACTTATCGTTGAAAATGAATAAGCTTCTCGAAATAGATTGCCACTTATCAGTGAGGAAGGATAAGCATCTCAAAAGAGATTTCCAATTATCGTTGAAGAAGGATAAGATTCTAGAAAGAGAATGCCACTTATTGTTGAAGAAGGATAAGCTTCTCTGAAGAAATTTCCACCTATCTTTGAAAATGGATAAGCTTCTCCGAGGAGATTGCCACTTATCATTGACGAAGGATATTCTTCTATGAAGAGATTTCCACTAATCGTTGAAAATGGATAAGCTTCTCAAAATAGGTTGTCAATTATCACTGAAGAAGGATAAGCTTCTCGAAAGAGATTTCCATTTATCGTTGAAGATGGATAAGCTTCTTGAAAGAGATTGCCACTTAGCTTTGAAGACAGATAAGCTTCTATGAAGAGATTGCCACTTATTATTTAAAATGGATAAACTTCTCGAAAGAGATTTTTGCTTACCTGTGAAGAAGAATAAGCTTCTCTGAAGAGATTTTCACTTATCGTTGAAGAAGGATAATCTTCTCTGAAGAGATTGCCACTTACTTTTGAAGAAGGATAAGCTTCTCTGAAGAGTTTGCCACGTATCGTTGAAAATGGATAAGCTTTTCGAAAGTGGTTGCCACTTATTGTTGAAGAAGGATAAGCTTCTCTGAAGAGATTGCCACTTGTCGTTGAAAATGGATATGCTTCTCGAAACAGATTGCTACTTATAGTTAAAGAAGGATATGCTTCTCGAAATAAATTGCCACTTATCGTTTAAAATGGATAAGGTTCTCGAAATAGATTGCCACATATCGCTGAGGAAGGATATGCATCTCAAAAGACATTTCCCATTATCGTTGAAGAAGGATAAGATTCTAGAAAGAGAATGCAACTTATCGTTGAAGAAGGATAAGCTTCTCTGAAGAAATTTCCAATTATCTTTGATAATGGATAAGCTTCTCCAAGTAGATTTCCACTTATCATTGACGAAGGATATGCTTCTATGAAGAGATTGCCACTAATCTTTGAAAATGTATAAGCTTCTCGAAATAGGTTATCAATTATCACTGAAGAAGGATAAGCTTCTCGAAAGAGATTTCCATTTATCGTTGAAGATGGATAAGCCTCTCGAAAGAGATTGCCACTTATCTTTGAAGACGGATAAGCTTCAATGAAGAGATTGCCACTTATAGTTTAAAATGGATAAGCTTCTCGAAAGAGATTTCTGCTTACCATTGAAGAAGAATAAGCTTCTCTGAAGAGATTTTAACTTATCGTTGAAGACGGATAATCTTCTCTAAAGAGATTGCCACTTACCTTTGGAGAAGGATAACCTTCTCTGAAGGGATTGCCACCTATCGTTGAAAATGGATAAACTTCTCGAAAGTGATTGCCACTTATTGTTGAAGAAGGATAAGCTTCTCTGAAGATATTTCCACTTATTGTTGAAAATGGATAAGCTTCTCGAAAGAGATTGCCACTTATCACTGATGCAGGATATGCATCTCGAAGGAGATTTCCAATTATCATTGAAGAATGATAAGCTTCTCGTTAGAGAATGCCACTTATCGTTGAAGAAGGATAAGCTTCTCTGAAGAAATCTCCAATTATCTCTGAAAATGGATAAGCTTCTCCGAAGAGATTGCCACTTATCGTTGACGAAGGATATGCTTCTATGAAGAGGTTGCCACTAATCGTTGAAAATGGATAAGCTTCTCGAAAGAGGTTGCCAATTATCGCTGAAGAAGGATAAGCTTCTCGAAAGAGATTTCCATTTATCGTTGAAGATAAATAAGCTTCTTGAAAGAGATTTCCACTTATCTTTGAAGAAGGATAAGCTTCTATGAAGAGATTTCCACTTATTGTTTAAATTAGATAAGCTTCTCAAAAGAGACTTCTGCTTACTATTGAAGAAGAATAAGCTTCTCTGAAGAGATTTTCACTTATCGTTGAAGACGGATAATCTTCTCTGAAGAGATTGCCACTTACCTTTGAAGAAGGATAAGCTTCTCTTAAGAGATTTCCACCTATCGTTGAAAATGGATAAGCTTCTCGAAAGTGTTTGCCACTTATTGTTAAAGAAGGATAAGCTTCTCTGAAGAGATTGCCAGTTATCGTTGAAAATGGATAAGCTTCTCGAAAGATATTGCCACTTATCTTTAAAGATGGTTATGCTTCTCTAAAGAAATTGCCACTTATCGTTGAAAATGGATAAGCTTCTCGAAATAGATTGCAACTTATCGTTGAGGAAAGATATGCATCTCGAAAGAGATTTCCAATTATCGTTGAAGAAGGATAAGCTTCTCGAAAGAGAATGCCACTTATCGTTGAAGAAGGATAAGCTTCTCTGAAGAAATTTCCACTTATCTCTGAAAATGGATAAGCTTCTCCAAAGAGATTGCCACTTATCGTTGACGAAGGATATGTTTCTATGAAGAGATTTCCACTAATCATTGAAAATAGATAAGCTTCTCGAAAGAGGTTGCTAATTATCGCTGAGGTAGGATAAGCTTCTCTAAAGATATTTCCATTTATCGTTGAAGATGGATAAGCTTCTTGAAAGAGATTTCCAATTATCTTTGAAGAAGGATAAGCTTCTATGAAGAGGTTGCCACTTATTTTTTAAAATGGATAAGCTTCTCGAAAGAGATTTCTGCTTACCATTGAAGAAGAATAAGCTTCTCTGAACAGATTTTAACTTATCGTTGAAGACGGATAATCTTCTCTGAAGAGATTGCCACTTACCATTGAAGAAGGATAAGCTTCTCTTAAGAGATTGCCACCTATCTTTGAAAATGGACAAGCTTCTCGAAAGTGGTTTCCACTTATTGTTGAAGAAGGAGAAGCTTCTCTGAAGAGATTGCCACTTATCGTTGAAAATGGATAAGCTTCTCGAAAGAGATTGCCACTAAGGATAGGCTTCTTGAAAGAAATTGCCACTTATCGTTGAAAATGGATAAGCTTCTCGAAATAGATTGCCACTTATCATTGAGGAAGGATATGCATCTCGAATGAGATTTCCAATTATCATTGAAGAAGGATACGCTTCGCGAAAGAGAATGCCACTTATCGTTGAAGAAGGATAAGCTTCTCTGAAGAAATTGCCACTTATCTTTGAAAATGGATAAGCTTCTCCGAAGAGATTGCCACTTATCGTTGACGAAGGATATGCTTCTATGAAGAGATTGCCATTAATCATTGAAAATGGATAAGCTTCACGAAAGAGGTTGCCAATTATCGCTAAAGAAGGATAAGCTTCTCGAAAAAGATTTCCATTTATCGTTGAAGATGGATAAGCTTCTTGAAAGAGATTGCAACTTATCTTTGAAGAAGGATACACTTCTATGAAGAGATTGCCACTTATTGTTTAAAATGGATAAGCTTCTCGAAAGAGATTTCTGCTTACCATTGAAGAAGAATAAGCTTCTCTAAAGAGATTTTCACTTATCGTTGAAGACGGATAATCTTCTCTGAAGAGATTTCCACTTACCTTTGATGAAGGATAAACTTCTCTGAAGGGATTGCCACTTATCTTTGAAAATGGATAAGGTTCTCGAAAGTGGTTTCCATATATTGTTGAAGAAGGATAAGCTTCTCTGAAGAGATTGCCACTTATCGTTGATGAAGGATATGCTTCTATGAAGAGATTGCCACTGATCGTTGAAAACAGATAAGCTTCTCAAAAGAGGTTGCCAAATATCGCTGAAGAGATTTCTATTTATCGTTTAAATGGATAAGCATCTTGAAAGAGATTGCCACTTATCTTTGAAGAAGGATAAGTTCTATGAAGAGATTGCCACTTATTTTTTAAAATAGATAAGCTTCTCAAAAGAGATTTCTGCTTACCATTGAAGAAGAATAAGCTTCTCTGAAGAGATTTTAACTTATCGTTGAAGACGGATAATATTCTTTGAAGAGATTGCCACTTACCTTTGAAGAAGGATAAGCTTCTCTGAAGGGATTGCCACCTATCGTTGAAAATGGGTAAGCTTATCGAAAGTGGTTTCCACTTATTGTTGAAGAAGGATAAGCTTCTCTGAAGAGATTTCCAGTTATCGTTGAAAATGGATAAGCTTCTCGAAAGAGATTGCCACTTATCGTTAAAGAAGGATACGCTTCGCTAAAGAAATTGCCACTTATCGTTGAAAATGGACAAGCTTCTTGAAATAGATTGCCACTTATCGCTGAGGAAAGATATGCATCTCGAATGAGATTTCCAATTATCGTTGAAGAAGGATAAGCTTCTCGAAAGAGAATGCCACTTCTCGTTGAAGAAGGATAAGCTTCTCTAAAGAAACTGCCACTTATCTTTGACGAAAGATATGCTTCTATGAAGAGATTGCCACTTATCGTTGACGAAAGATATGCTTCTATGAAGAGATTGCCACTAATCGTTGAAAATAGATAAGCTTCTCGAAAGAGGTTGCCAATTATCGCTGAAGAGATTTGTATTTATCGTTTAAATGGATAAGCATCTTGAAAGAGATTGCCACTTATCTTTGAAGAAGCTTAAGCTTCTATGAAGAGATTGTAAGAGCACAGATTGTGTCTTAGTAATATCTCTATGTTTTGATGATAACATTAATGATAATTTGTATACAAGAATTATACTCTCTAAATTTGTTCTAAACTGTTTTCTACAGGCACAAAAGATTTTAATCTTAAAGAGCAAATTTGATGTGTACAATAAATTCTGAATGGCTCAAGAGCATCTGAAGATTAGAAGAATCTGAAGTATAAGAGCTTAGTCATCAAGATTCTGAAGATACAACACGCTGCATATATTATCAAGAATCTGAATGAAAGAAGACTCTGAGTGAAGAGACTCTGAATGAGAGAAGACTCTGATCTGAGTGAAGACTCTGATCTAAGAGCATGTTACGCTTCAAGCACACAGCTGCACCAGACTCTGATTCAGCAACATCTGAAGAACATCTTAGGCTCTGAAGTTTCCAGAAGATTCTGAAGACTGAAGACTCTGATATTGATTGTTGATCTGAACTATCTGAAGAATTATTTGAAGAAGATTATTTTAATATATCCGTTGGAATATGCCAGCAAATCTTTCCTTAATTGGGATAGACATAAATCTCTGCAAGAAGATTATTCCTCTGATACATTCCATATATGGTAAATTCACAGCTCAGCAGACAATTGCTACACCCACATTTTGTGCGCCGTCTCTCAGCTGCAATAGTACAAAGGACAGTACTATTTGATATTGGAAATATCTTCTCCAACGGTATTATATTCTCTCCAATATTCAAGTGGCTATATAAAGGATATCATAGCACTTTCTTCAGTAAAAAAAAGTTTGAAAAACTTACTCTCAAGCGAAGAAACTCTCAAGCTCTCATATTCTTTATAGTTCATACTTTGTTCTAAACTTAGAGAAATAACACAGTTGTGTTTATAGCTTTCATAGAAGCAATTTATTACTCTTACATTGTATTACATTAATTTGTAAAGGAAGTTTTCCTTAAGAGGATCTAGGTTAGATCAGTAGCTCTTGAGAAGACTAAGAACAGTTGTTCTTAGGTGTTGCTATTTTTAATCAGTTGATTTGAATAGTGGATTAAGTCCTTGTTGAGAAAGGCAAATCACTCTTGAAAAGGGTGGACTGGAGTAGTTGAGTTCAACGAACCAGGATAAAAATACTTGAGTTTTTATCTTTGATTATTTTCTGTCATACTTATTCAACCCCCCTTCTAAGTATTTTCTCACCTTCAGTTGGCATCAGAGCCTGGTTCTGCGTGTGCATTCACTTAACCGTGACAGATAAAGATCCAGTGAGAAGAATACTCTGTTATTTATTTGGTTGCTAATATGGGTGATATTCCTACATCAAGCAACAAATATGAAGGAGACAGAATCAGCACCAAACCTCCAATGTTTGATGGAGAAAAATTTGATTATTGGAAAGATAGACTTGAAAGTTTTTTCTTGGGGTATGATGCTGATCTCTGGGATTTAGTCATTGATGGATATGAACATCCTACTAAGGATGGCAAAAAGATTGATAGAAAATCAATGACTGAGGAGCAGAAGAAAGAATTCAAGAATCATCACAAAGCCAGAACCATACTTCTTAATGCAATCTCTCATACAGAGTATGAGAAGATTACCAACAGAGACACTGCTCATGATATGTTTGAGTCTCTCAAAATGACTCATGAGGGAAACTCTCAGGTAAAAGAAACAAAGGCTCTGGCGCTGATACAGAAGTATGAAGCGTTCAAGATGGAAGAATCTGAGAACATTGAGACTATGTTTTCCAGATTTCAGATTCTAACAGCTGGGTTGAAAGTTCTGGACAAGGGCTACTCAACATCTGATCATGTCAAGAAGATCATCAGAAGTCTTCCTACCAGATGGAGACCTATGGTGACTGCATTGAAGCTGGCCAAGGATCTGAACAAAATCTCATTAGAAGAACTCATCAGTTCTTTGAGAAGTCATGAGATTGAGCTGGAGGAAGATGAACCCCAGAAGAAAGATAAAGGTAAATCCTTAGCTTTTAAATCTAACAAATCTGTTAAAGCTTTGCAGGTAAATGAAGAAAGCTCTGAGGAATCTTCTTCTGAAGAAGAAGATGAACTATCCATGCTGTCCAGAAGGATCAACAAACTCTGGAAGCACAAAGGGAAGAAGTTCAACAACTTCAGAAGATCTGATCAAAAGAGAGAATCTTCTGGACACAGAAGATCTGGCAAGAAAGAGGTCACTTGCTATGAATGTAAAGAACCTGGACACTACAAGAGTGAATGTCCCAAACTTCAAAAGGAAAAACCCAAAAGGAAGTTTGATAAAAAGAAAAAGGTTCTGATGGCTACATGGGATGACTCAGATGAATCTGAATCATCTTCTGAATCTGAGGAAGAATGTGCAAATGTTGCGCTGATGGCCAACACAAATGATCAAGATGAAGGAACGTCATCATCTGAATCTGAGTCAGAATCAGACTCTGACTCTGAAGAGGTATTTTCTGAACTCTCCAGAGCTGAACTTGTTGAAAGTTTATCTGACATGTTGGAAAGCTACAGCAAGATTAAACTCAAATACAAGAAGCTGAAAAGCAATCTTGAATCTGAGATTGATCTTCTGAGAACAGAACTTGTTGAGCAGAAAGAAATAAATTTAAAACTCAAAAATGATTTAGAAACAACTCAACAAGAATCTGATACTGAAACAGAGTCAAGTGAAAATATTTTAGAAAAATATGACTCCAGTTTTAAAAGATTCCTCACTAAAAGCATAGACAGAAGCAAAATGGCTTCTATGATCTATGGTGTTAGTAGGAACAACAGAAGAGGCATTGGATGTGAATCTTCCTCTGGAAGCAATCCAAAATCTGTTGATAAACTCTTCATCAAGAAGACTCCTCTGTATTCTCATTTTAAGTTTGGTCATCTGAATGATATTAAACATACAAGCTCTGAAAAGAGTACTTATGTGTTTAAGCCAAGGGCTAGCCAGAATAAACACTATGTTGAAAAACAGAAGTTTAGGCAAAACCACAGAACATCTAACCCCAAAGGACCCAAGAAGATCTGGGTACCTAAAAGTAAAATAATACCTGTTGTAGATGTTCTTAGCAGCAAAATCCAGACACCAATCATGGTACCTGGACTCTGGATGCTCACGACATATGACGGGCGAAAGGTCTATGTTCCAAAGCCTGGAACTTAGATCTGGAGGGGACGTGAAATTTGGAGGGAACCAGAAGGGCAAGATCATTGGCTCTGGTACAATAGGTAATGGTAACCTACCCTCTATTTCTAATGTTCTGTTAGTTGAAGGATTGAAACATAATCTATTGTCCATAAGTCAATTAAGTGACAGTGGTTATGATATCATCTTTAATCAAAAATGTTGCAAAGCTGTATGTCAAAAGAATGGTTCAATCCTATTCAGTGGAAAGAGGAAAAACAACATTTACAAAATTAACCTTTCAGAACTTAAAGTTCAAAATGTAAAATGCCTTTTATCTGTGAATGATGAGCAATGGGTCTGGCATAGAAGATTGGGACATATTAATATGAGACGTATATCTCAGATTAATAAACTCAATCTGGTCAGAGGACTCCCTAATCTGAAGTTCAATTCAGATGCTCTGTGTGGCGCATGTCAAAAGGGTAAATTTTCAAAATCTCATTTTAAACCAAAAAATGTTGTTTCCACTTCTAGACTATTGGAATTACTTCATATTGATCTGTTTGGACCAGTGAAAACTGCATCCATCAGAGGCAAGAAGTATGGGTTAGTCATTGTAGATGACTACAGCAGATGGACATGGGTAAAGTTTCTAAAACACAAGGATGAGTCTCATTCTGTGTTCATTGACTTCTGCAATCAAGTCCAGACTGAAAAAGAATGCAAAATTATTAAAGTCAGAAGTGATCATGGTGGTGAATTTGAAAACAAATATTTTGAAAAATATTTTTCTGAAAAAGGAATTGCACATGATTTCTCCTGTCCTAGAACTCCACAACAAAATGGAGTTGTAGAGAGGAAAAATAGAACATTGCAAGAAATGGCCAGAACCATGATCAACGAGACAAATCTGGCAAAATACTTTTGGGCAGAAGCAATAAATACAGCATGTTATATTCAGAACAGAGTGTCTGTAAGACCTCTTCTGGAAAAGACTCCCTATGAATTGTGGAGAAACAGAAAGCCCAACATTGCTTATTTTCATCCATTTGGATGTATTTGTTATATGCTTAACACTAAAGATCATCTGAACAAGTTTGATTCCAAAGCACAGAAGTGTTTCATGCTTGGTTATTCTGAACGCTCTAAAGGCTACAGAGTATTCAATACTGAAACACAGATTGTGGAAGAATCTATTCATGTTAGATTTGATGATAAGCTTGGCTCTGAAAAGCCAAAGCAAGTTGAAAGTTCTGCAGATAGAGAAGTTATTCTCACAGACTCTGAAGGCTCAGAGGCAGACAAGACTGAAGACAAAGACTCTGAAGCAAACCCAGATGCTACGCCTCTAACTTCCCAACTTGACAATCTGCATATTTCTGAAAGACCAACAGTCAGAGGATCTTCTTCCAGAATGAAAGCTTCTCATCCAGAGGATGTGATAATTGGAAAGAAAGATGATCCAATAAGGACAAGAGCATTTCTCAGAACTTCTGAATCTTCCTTCTGTGGCTTAGTGTCAATTATAGAACCAACATCTGTTGATGAGGCTCTGGAAGATAATGAATGGATTTTAGCTATGCAAGAGGAGCTGAATCAATTCACAAGGAATGAAGTCTGGGATCTGGTTCCAAGACCTAAAGGTTTCAATGTCATTGGAACAAAATGGGTTTTCAGAAATAAACTTAATGAGAAAGGAGAAGTTGAAAGGAACAAAGCAAGACTGGTTGCTCAAGGCTACAGTCAACAAGAAGGCATAGACTACACAGAAACATATGCTCCTGTTGCAAGGTTAGAGTCTATACGCTTGCTTATTTCATTTGCTGCACAACATAACATCACTCTTTATCAGATGGATGTTAAAAGTGCTTTTCTTAATGGAATTATAGAAGAGGAAGTGTATGTCCACCAACCTCCTGGTTTTGAAAATGAAAATTTTCCAGATCATGTTTACAAACTGAAAAAATCTCTTTATGGACTAAAACAAGCTCCCAGAGCTTGGTATGAGAGGTTGAGTAATTTTCTTCTGAAGAAAAATTTCATCAGAGGAAAAGTGGATACCACACTATTTTGTAAAACCATTAAGAAAGATTTGTTGATTTGTCAAATTTATGTAGATGATATTATTTTTGGATCAACAAATATTATGCTTGGAAAGGAGTTTGCTAAATGTATGCAGGCAGAATTTGAGATGAGCATGATGGGAGAATTGAGATTCTTTCTGGGAATCCAAGTAAATCAGACTCCAGAGTGCACCTACATACATCAGACCAAGTATGTTAAAGAGCTTCTGAAGAAGTTTAACATGCTGGATAGCAAAATGGCAAAGACTCCAATGCATCCTACAAGCACTCTAGGTAAGGAAGAGGTAAGTAAGAAGGTAGATCAGAAACTCTACAGAGGTATGATAGGATCTCTTCTTTATTTGACTGCTTCTAGACCAGACATTCTGTTTAGTGTTTGTTTATGTGCTAGATTCCAATCAGATCCTAGAGAATCACACTTAACTGCTGTTAAGAGGATTCTAAGGTATCTGAAAGGTACTGCTAATGTTGGTTTGTGTTACAGAAAATCTGACGAATATTCACTAGTTGGATTCTGTGATGCTGACTATGCTGGAGATAGAGTTGAGCGCAAAAGTACTTCTGGAAGCTGTCAGTTTCTTGGAAGTCATCTGATCTCGTGGTACAGCAAGAAGCAACCAACAATTGCACTATCAACCACAGAGGCAGAATACATTGCTGCTGCTGGATGTTCCACTCAGATGCTCTGGATGAAGAGTCAACTAGAAGATTATCAAATCTATGAGAGTAATCTTTCTATCTTCTGTGATAATACTTCTGCTATATGTTTATCCAAAAATCCAATTTTACACTCTAAGGCCAAACATATAGAGATTAAACATCATTTCATCAGAGACTATGTTCAGAAGGGTGTAATAAATTTAGCCTTTGTTGATACAGATCATTAATGGGCAGATATTTTCACAAAACCCCTTGCTGAAGATAGGTTTAAGTTTATTCTGAAAAATATTTGTATGGATTTTTGTCCAGAGTAATATTTCTCAGAGTCAACTTCTCAGATGCTAAGTGTTTAACACTCTGAAGTATTTCATCTGTCTTGCTTGTTTAATTTATCTGTGAATTTTTTTTGTGTGAAACTCTGAACTAACCATCTCAGAGGATCTGAAAGTTGAAAACGTTTCATTTCTTAAGAGTTATAGAATCACATGCAAGCAAACACGTGTCACTCAGAATCTGAAAAGATGGAGTACACCTACTGATTATGACGTTTAAGGTATTGCTTTGAAAATCTCAATCTGTCTTGATTTTCCCCCAAATGTCATATCATAATTAAAAATGATTACTTTTTCATTTAATGCAAACGTGCGTATGTGTCCTATGTGTGTCTGTTGTGTTTCCCATGCTTGCTTTATTTGTCTATATAAACCATTCTCATAACACATTCACACTTTTCACATTCTCAAACACATATGCGCTTTTGTTTGTTGTTCTCTCTCTTTGCAAACCCTAAAAGAACTCAGAAACCTTCATCTTCTTCATCATCGTCAACAATGGCATCTACTTCAAACGCTGTTACTACCAAAAATGCTACCACTGTCAAAGAACCAGTACGCACTCTCCTAACTGCTGTTGATTCACTAGAAGTACTGTGTGAAAGTTTCGTGGACTTAGAAGATCTTGCTGAAAATGGGTTTGATCTGATTTCTTCAATCAAAGCACAAGGCTGGGACGGTTACTTTGACAGGCTTATGGGTCCTGCGTATCCAACGTTAGTGAAGGAGTTCTGGATCCATGCATATGCTACTCCAAAGTTCATTCACTCCTCTGTGCTGGGAAAAAAGATAGTTATCACTGAAAACCTGATAAGGAAACTCATAGGTTTTAAGGCAACTGATGGAGTAACCTCTCTGTCTTCTGCGCGTGAAGACCTGAAAGATGTATGTCAAGAAATCTGTACTACTGGTGAACCTTGTAAGAAGGTTAAGTTCTTGAAACCCACTTACAAGATATGGGCTAAGATTTTCATGAGCACCATCTTTCACAGACCCTCTTCAAACTCTTCTGATTATGTTAATGATGAACAACTTTACTTCATGTATTGTTTACACCAAAACATTCAGATTGATCTTCCATATTTGTTGTTTAATCATCTGGTGTCTCACGTCAAGGAAACAAGGGAAACAGCCAGAGATAAATCTGGAAAAGTCAGAACATGGATCCCTATAGGAAGGCTGATTTCAGATATTCTGATAGAAAACCAACTTGTGGCGCATCTGCAAGAGGCTGGGTTGACAGAAGATCTGACTTATATCATTGGCTCTGAAATAAACGGTTTAACTCTGAGAAGGATGAAACTGGTTGATGATTTATCTGAGAAACCAAGGAAAACTAACTCTGAAGAAGTTAGGGGAAGAAGGATTCCTGTTAAGGATTTTCCTTTATTCACCTCAGATGAACTTAGAGAAGTTATTGCTGAGTATGTTGCTCGCTGCCTAAGAGATGGTGATGAGATTCCTGCCAATCTTTTGCAGAAGGAAGGCCAAGTTCTTCCTGATTTGACAAGGGAAAGAAGACGTAAGAGAAAAGTTGATAGTGAAGGTCATCAGAAGAAAAGGAAGCATTCAGATGCTGAAAAGAAGAAGAAAAGGAAGAAGCTGAAGAAGGTTCAACCAAATCCTCCTGCAGCAACTTTTGAAGAAATTAGAGATACTCTGAAACAGGTATTTAACACTGATTCTAATCCTGTTCATCATTCTGATACCCCCACACCCTCTGACTCCCCACTTAGATTTAGAAGATCCAGACCTTCTAAAACTTTTATCTCTAAACCATCTTCTGTCCCCCCTCATACACCACAATCCAAGCAACCAACAAACATACATACAGAAATTCCACAACAAACTCAACAAACAACACCACAACCACAAAACACTATCCCAGAATATACCATTCCAGAGGATGTTCACCCTGAACACTCTGACCAACCTGAATATCTCATTGATCCTGATGAGATATTAGATGTCACTCCTTTAAACCATTCTGTCAATTTATCTTCAACTTCTGAAAAATCTAACCACTCTGATGCATCATCTGATGATGAATCATCTGGTTACATTAATGAATGCTTGAATGATCTCAAACAACCTCGTTCTGAGAGTGTTTGGAAACAGCTGTTTAAATCTCCAACTTCTGAACATCCACCTTCTCCACAAAATTCCCCAACTCAAACTCTCACTCCACAACCTCTTGAAATCCAAAACACTCCACAACCAACAGAAACCCAACCAATTCCCTCAATACCTCAACCACAACATTCTGACCAACAAACATCTGAACCACAAACCAACCAACCAACATCTGAACCACAAATCAATCCTCAACCTTCTGAACCACAAACATCTGAACATCCATCCTCACAACCTCAACCTTCTGAACAAACACCACAAACACAACTAACCCAACCAAGAAAACCCAGAATCCCTGATGAAGCAGAATTGGGATCACGTGTTTATACTCTGTTAAGAGATTTTGATAAGGATAATGTCTCAGACTTTGCTGACATTATGGATGTTTGCATGACTACTATGGACAAAGAGGCTGCTGACGCTGTTTGGAAGAAATATCTTTACAGACTGAATAGGGAGGCTTTGAAAATCAGGACTCAATGTCTTAGATTGTCAAAAGTAAGGTTTGCTGCTTATCAAAAACGGATTAAGAGAAACACTCCTCCTATTCTTCTTCTAGAAGCTCCTCCACCTCCAGAAATTCCTGCACCTAATGTTACTCAGCTTGTTTCAGAATCTACTGTTTCAGAATCTACTGTTTCAGAATCTACAGATCTTCAGAAGGATGTCAAAAAACTTAAGGATTTTATGGTTGATCAAAAGAAAACAAATGAAGAAATGAAAACTTGGATGGCTAAGCAAGATGAAAATTCAGAAAGGATTACAGCACTGCTGCAACTCATTGCTTCTCAACAAGCCTCATCTGCTAAACCTACTTGATGTTTTGCACAAGTTTTTCATGTTTTGCTTTGTTTTGATTTTCTTCTGATATGTTTTGTATGCTTTTATCTGAATCTGGATGTTCTCTTGACTTAATGACAATGATCTTTTTGCTTATCTGGATATGTGTTTCTTCTGCATCTTTACTGTCTTTTAAAATTCTTTTTGATTATGACAAAAAGGGGGAGAAACAAAATAGAATCTGATTGTTCAAATCTATAAGCAATTATCTGAACTAAGTCAGACATGTTACTAACATTCTTTGAATTTAAGTGTCCCAGATATTATTAAAAAATCTGACAAATTTCATTGAAGTTTTTCCTGAGATCTATCTTTTCAGAACCTGATCAAAAATAGCTAAATCTGAGTAGACCAGACTCTGACATCTAACCTTGAGTACTATGATCTAAAAGATAACTCAAGACAGGAAATGGCAAGATAAACAACCAGGTGTTATGAAGTTGTTCATCTGGCATCAAGTTTTAATATGGCATCAAGCTTTGACTCTAGAAGTCAAACATATGTCAACCAGGCTTCAATCAGGCTCTGAATCTGAAATGTACTCAACCAGAAAGGGAAGTATCTAATTCCATTAGAGTATTCATTTCAGGGGGAGATTGTAAATCTCAGGGGGAGTAATTTTAATTCATATTTTTATTGAACAAATTTCTCATGTTTTGTCATCATCAAAAAGGGGGAGATTGTAAGAGCACAGATTGTGTCTTAGTAATATCTCTATGTTTTGATGATAACATTAATGATAATTTGTATACAAGAATTATACTCTCTAAATTTGTTCTAAACTGTTTTCTACAGGCACAAAAGATTTTAATCTTAAAGAGCAAATTTGATGTGTACAATAAATTCTGAATGGCTCAAGAGCATCTGAAGATTAGAAGAATCTGAAGTATAAGAGCTTAGTCATCAAGATTCTGAAGATACAACACGCTGCATATATTATCAAGAATCTGAATGAAAGAAGACTCTGAGTGAAGAGACTCTGAATGAGAGAAGACTCTGATCTGAGTGAAGACTCTGATCTAAGAGCATGTTACGCTTCAAGCACACAGCTGCACCAGACTCTGATTCAGCAACATCTGAAGAACATCTTAGGCTCTGAAGTTTCCAGAAGATTCTGAAGACTGAAGACTCTGATATTGATTGTTGATCTGAACTATCTGAAGAATTATTTGAAGAAGATTATTTTAATATATCCGTTGGAATATGCCAGCAAATCTTTCCTTAATTGGGATAGACATAAATCTCTGCAAGAAGATTATTCCTCTGATACATTCCATATATGGTAAATTCACAGCTCAGCAGACAATTGCTACACCCACATTTTGTGCGCCGTCTCTCAGCTGCAATAGTACAAAGGACAGTACTATTTGATATTGGAAATATCTTCTCCAACGGTATTATATTCTCTCCAATATTCAAGTGGCTATATAAAGGATATCATAGCACTTTCTTCAGTAAAAAAAAGTTTGAAAAACTTACTCTCAAGCGAAGAAACTCTCAAGCTCTCATATTCTTTATAGTTCATACTTTGTTCTAAACTTAGAGAAATAACACAGTTGTGTTTATAGCTTTCATAGAAGCAATTTATTACTCTTACATTGTATTACATTAATTTGTAAAGGAAGTTTTCCTTAAGAGGATCTAGGTTAGATCAGTAGCTCTTGAGAAGACTAAGAACAATTGTTCTTAGGTGTTGCTATTTGTAATCAGTTGATTTGAATAGTGGATTAAGTCCTTGTTGAGAAAGGCAAATCACTCTTGAAAAGGGTGGACTGGAGTAGTTGAGTTCAACGAACCAGGATAAAAATACTTGAGTTTTTATCTTTGATTATTTTCTGTCATACTTATTCAACCCCCCTTCTAAGTATTTTCTCACCTTCAGAGATTGCCACTTATTTTTTAAAATAGATAAGCTTCTCAAAAGAGATTTCTGCTTACCATTAAAGAAGAATAAGCTTCTCTGAAGAGATTTTAACTTATCGTTGAAGACGGATAATCTTCTCTGAAGAGATTGCCACTCACCTTTGAAGAAGGATAAGTTTCACTTAAGAGATTTCCACCTATCTTTGAAAATGGATAAGCTTCTCAAAAGTTTTTGCCACTTATTGTTGAAGAAAAATAAGCTTCTCTAAAGAGATTGCCAGTTATCGTTGAAAATCGATAAGCTTCTCGAAAGAGACTGCCACTTATATTTAAAGAAGGATACGCTTCGCTAAAGAAATTGTCACTTATCGTTGAAAATGGATAAGCTTCTCGAAATAGATTGCCAATTACCGTTGAAGAAGGATAAGCTTCTTGAAAGAGAATGCCACTTATTGTTGAAGAAGGATAAGCTTCTCTGAAGAAATTTCCACTTATCTTTGAATAAGGATAAGCTTCTATGAAGAGATTGCCACCTATTGTTTTAAATCGATAAGCTTCTCAAAAGATACTTTTGTTTACCATTGAAGAAGAATAAGCTTCTCTAAAGAGATTTTCACTTATTGTTGAAGACGGATAATCTTCTCTGAAGAGATTTCCACTTACCTTTGAAGAAGGATAAGCTTCTCTTAAGAGATTGCCACTTATCGTTGAAAATGGATAAGCTTCTCGAAAGTATTTGCCACTAATTGTTGAAGAAGGATAAGCTTCTCTGAAGAGATTTCCAGTTATCGTTGAAAATGGATAAGCTTCTCGAAAGAGATTGCCACTTATCTTTAAAGAAGGATACGCTTCACTGAAGAAATTGTCACTTATCATTGAAAATAGATAAGCTTCTCGAAATAGATTGCCACTTATCATTGAGGAAGCATATGCATCTCGAAAGAGATTTCCAATAATCATTGAAGAAGGATAAGCTTCTCGAAAGAGAATGCCACTTATCGTTGAAGAAGGATAAGCTTCTCTGAAGAAAATTCCACTTATCTTTGAAAATGGATAAGGTTCTCCGAAGAGATTGCCACTTATCGTTTAAAATAGATAAGCTTCTCGAAAGAGGTTGCCAATTATCGCTGAAGTAGGATAAGCTTCTCTAAAGAGATTTCCATTTATCGTTGAAGATGGATAAGCTTCTTGAAAGAGATTTCCACTTATCTTTGAATAAGGATAAGCTTCTATGAAGAGATTGCCACTTATTGTTTAAAATGGATAAGCTTCT
Source organism: Lathyrus sativus (assembly GCA_963859935.3). Lineage (NCBI taxonomy): Eukaryota > Viridiplantae > Streptophyta > Magnoliopsida > Fabales > Fabaceae > Lathyrus > Lathyrus sativus. Next base: position 238,211,318 of record OZ012738.1, on the reverse strand, counting down.
CGAAAGAGATTACTGCTTACCATTGAAGAAGAATAAGCTTCTATGAAGAGATTTTAACTTATTGTTGAAGACGGATAATCTTCTATGAAGAGATTGCCACATACCTTTGAAAAAGGATAAGCTTATCTTAAAAGATTTCCAACATCGTTGAAAATGGATAACCTTCTCGAAAGTGGTTGCCACTTATTATTGAAGAAGGATAAGCTTCTCTGAAGAGATTGCCACTTATCGTTGAAAATGCATAAGCATCTCGAAAGAGATTGCCACTAAGGATAGGCTTCTTGAAAGAAATTGCCACTTATCGTTGAAAATGGATAAGCTTCTCGAAATAGATTGCCACTTATCGTTGAGGAAGGATATCCATCTCGAAAGAGATTTCCAATTATTGTTGAAGAAGGATAAGCTTCTCGAAAGAGAATGCCACTTATCGTTGAAGAAGGATAAGCTTCTCTGAACAAATTTCCACTTATCTTTGAAAATGGACAAGCTTCTATGAAGAGATTGCCACTTATCGTTGACGAAGGATATGCTTCTATGAAGAGATTTCCACTAATCGTTGAAAATGGATAAGCTTCTCGAAAGAGGTTGCCAATTATCGCTGAAGAAGGATAAGCTTCTCAAAAAAGATTTCCATATATCGTTGAAGATGGATAAGCTTCTTGAAATAGATTGCCACTTATCTTTGAGAAAGGATAAGCTTCTATGAAGAGATTGCCACTTATTGTTTAAAATGGATAAGCTTCTCAAAAGAGACTTCTGCTTACCGTTGAAGAAGAATAAGCTTCTCTGAAGAGATTTTCACTTATCGTTGAAGACGAATAATCTTCTTTGAAGAGATTTCCACTTACCTTTGAAGAAGGATAAACTTATCTTAAGATATTTCCACCTATCGTAGAAAATGGACAAGCTTCTCAAAATTGTTTGCCACTTATTGTTGAAGAAGGATAAGCTTCTCTGAAGAGATTGCCAGTTATCGTTGAAAATGGATAAGCTTCTCGAAAAAGATTGCTACTTATCTTTAAAGAAGGATACGCTTCCCTAAAGAAATTGCCACTTATCGTTGAAAATGGATAAGCTTCTCGAAATAGATTGCCACTTATCGTTGAGGAAGGATATGCATCTCGAAAGAGATTTCCAATTATCGTTGAAGAAGGATAAGCTTCTCGAAAGAGAATGCCACTTATCGTTGAAGAAGGATAAGCTTCTCTGAAGAAAATTCCACTTATCTTTGAAAATGGATAAGGTTCTCCGAAGAGATTGCCACTTATCGTTTAAAATAGATAAGCTTCTCGAAAGAGGTTGCCAATTATCGCTGAAGTAGGATAAGCTTCTCTAAAGAGATTTCCATTTATCGTTGAAGATGGATAAGCTTCTTGAAAGAGATTTCCACTTATCTTTGAATAAGGATAAGCTTCTATGAAGAGATTGCCACTTATTGTTTAAAATGGATAAGCTTCTCGAAAGAGATTACTGCTTACCATTGAAGAAGAATAAGCTTCTATGAAGAGATTTTAACTTATTGTTGAAGACGGATAATCTTCTATGAAGAGATTGCCACATACCTTTGAAAAAGGATAAGCTTATCTTAAAAGATTGCCAACATCGTTGAAAATGGATAACCTTCTCGAAAGTGGTTGCCACTTATTATTGAAGAAGGATAAGCTTCTCTGAAGAGATTGCCACTTATCGTTGAAAATGGATAAGCATCTCGAAAGAGATTGCCACTAAGGATAGGCTTCTTGAAAGAAATTGCCACTTATCGTTGAAAATGGATAAGCTTCTCGAAATAGATTGCCACTTATCGTTGAGGAAGGATATCCATCTCGAAAGAGATTTCCAATTATTGTTGAAGAAGGATAAGCTTCTCGAAAGAGAATGCCACTTATCGTTGAAGAAGGATAAGCTTCTCTGAACAAATTTCCACTTATCTTTGAAAATGGACAAGCTTCTATGAAGAGATTGCCACTTATCGTTGACGAAGGATATGCTTCTATGAAGAGATTTCCACTAATCGTTGAAAATGGATAAGCTTCTCGAAAGAGGTTGCCAATTATCGCTGAAGAAGGATAAGCTTCTCAAAAAAGATTTCCATATATCGTTGAAGATGGATAAGCTTCTTGAAATAGATTGCCACTTATCTTTGAGAAAGGATAAGCTTCTATGAAGAGATTGCCACTTATTGTTTAAAATGGATAAGCTTCTCAAAAGAGACTTCTGCTTACCGTTGAAGAAGAATAAGCTTCTCTGAAGAGATTTTCACTTATCGTTGAAGACGAATAATCTTCTTTGAAGAGATTTCCACTTACCTTTGAAGAAGGATAAACTTATCTTAAGATATTTCCACCTATCGTAGAAAATGGACAAGCTTCTCAAAATTGTTTGCCACTTATTGTTGAAGAAGGATAAGCTTCTCTGAAGAGATTGCCAGTTATCGTTGAAAATGGATAAGCTTCTCGAAAAAGATTGCTACTTATCTTTAAAGAAGGATACGCTTCCCTAAAGAAATTGCCACTTATCGTTGAAAATGGATAAGCTTCTCGAAATAGATTGCCACTTATCGTTGAGGAAGGATATGCATCTCGAAAGAGATTTCCAATTATCGTTGAAGAAGGATAAGCTTCTCGAAAGAGAATGCCACTTATCGTTGAAGAAGGATAAGCTTCTCTGAAGAAATTTCCACTTACCTTTGAAAATGGATAAGCTCCTCCAAAGAGATTGCCACTTATCGTTGATGAAGGATATGCTTCTATGAAGAGATTGCCACTAATCGTTGGAAATGGATAAGCTTCTTGAAAGAGGTTGCCAATTATCGATGAAGTAGGATAAGCTTCTCTAAAGAGATTTCCATTTATCGTTGAATTGGATAAGCTTCTTTAAAGAGATTTCCACTTATATTTGAAGAAGGATATGCTTCTTTGAAGAGAATGCCACTTATTGTTTAAAATGGATAAGCTTCTCGAAAGAGATTACTGCTTACCATTGAAGAAGAATAAGCTTCTATGAAGAGATTTTAACTTATCGTTGAAGACGGATAATCTTCTTTGAAGAGATTGCCACTTACCTTTGAAGAAGGATAAGCTTCTCTTAAGAGATTGCCACCTATCGTTGAAAATGGATAACCTTCTCGAAAGTGGTTGCCACTTATTGTTGAAGAAGGATAAGCTTCTCTGAAGAGATTGCCACTTATCGTTGAAAATGGATAAGCATCTCGAAAGATATTGCCACTAAGGATAGGCTTCTTGAAAGAAATTGCCACTTATCGTTGAAAATGGATAAGCTTCTCGAAATAGATTGCCACTTATCGTTGAGGAAGGATATCCATCTCGAAAGAGATTTCCAATTATCGTTGAAGAAGGATAAGCTTCTCGAAAGAGAATGCCACTTATCGTTGAACAAGGATAAGCTTCTCTGAAGAAATTTCCACTTATCCTTGAAAATGGATAAGCTTCTCTGAAGAGATTGCCACTTATCGTTGACGAAGGATATGCTTCTATGAAGAGATTGCAACTAATCGTTGAAACTGAATAAGCTTCTCGAAAGAGGTTGCTAATTATCGCTGAAGAATGATAAGCTTCTCGAAAGAGATTTCCATTTATCGTTGAAGATAGATAAGCTTCTTGAAAGAGATTGCCACTTATCTTTGAAGAAGGACAAGCTTCTATGAAGAGATTGCCACTTATTGTTTAAAATGGATAAGCTTCTCAAAAGAGACTTTTGCTTACCATTGAAGAAGAATAAGCTTCTCTGAAGAGATTTTAACTTATCGTTGAAGACAAATAATCTTCTTTGAAGAGATTTCCACTTACCTTTGAAGAAGGATAAGCTTCTCTTAAGAGATCGCCACCTATCGTTGAAAATGGATAACCTTCTCGAAAGTGGTTGCCACTTATTGTAGAAGAAGGATAAGCTTCTCTGAAGAGATTGCCACTTATCGTTGAAAATGGATAAGCATCTCAAAAGAGATTGCCACTAAGGATAGGCTTCTTGAAAGAAATTGCCACTTATAGTTGAAAATGGATAAGCTTCTCGAAATAGATTGCCACTTATCGTTGAGGAAGGATATCCATCTCGAAAGAGAATTCCAATTATCGTTGAAGAAGGATAAGTTCTCGAAAGAGAATGCCACTTATCGTTGAAGAAAGATAAGCTTCTCTGAAGAAATTTCCACTTATCTTTGAAAATGGATAAGCTTCTCTAAAGAGATTGCCACTTATCATTGACGAAGGATATGCTTCTATGAAGAGATTGCCACTAATCGTTGAAAATGGATAAGCTTCTCGAAAGAGGTTGCTAATTATCGCTGAAGAAGGATAAGCTTCTCGAAAGATATTTCCATTTATCGTTGAAGATAGGTAAGCTTCTTGAAAGAGATGGCCACTTATCTTTGAAGAAGGATATGCTTCTATGAAGAGATTTCCACTTATTGTTTAAAATGGATAAGCTTCTCAAAAGAGAATTCTGCTTACCATTGAAGAAGAATAAGCTTCTCTGAAGAGATTTTAACTTATCGTTGAAGACGGATAATCTTCTCTGAAGAGATTGCCACTTGCCTTTGAAGAAGGATAAGCTTCTCTTAAGAGATTGCCACCTATCGTTGAAAATGGATAAGCTTCTCGAAAGTGGTTGCCACTTATTGTTGAAAAAGGATAAGCTTCTCTTAACAGATTGCCACTTATCGTTGAAAATGGATAAGCTTCTCGAAAGAGATTGCCACTAAGGACAAGCTTCTTGAAAGAAATTGCCACTTGTGTTGAAAATGGATAAGCTTTTTGAAATAGATTGCCACTTATCGCTGAGGAACGATATGCATCTCGAAAGGGATTCCCAATTATCGTTGAAGAAGGATAAGCTTCTCGAAAGAGAATGCCATTTATCGTTTAAGAAGGATAAGCTTCTCTGAAGAAATTTCCACTTATCTTTGAAAACGGATAAACTTCTCCGAAGAGATTGCGACTTATGGTTGAGAAAGGATAAGCTTCTATGAAGAGATTGCCACTTATTGTTTAAAATGGATAAGCTTCTCAAAAGAGACCTCTGCTTACCATTGAAGAAGAATAAGCTTCTCTGAAGAGATTTTCACTTATCGTTGAAGACGAATAATGTTCTTTGAAGAGATTTCCACTTACCTTTGAAGAAGGATAAACTTATCTTAAGATATTTCCACCTATCGTTGAAAATGGACAAGATTCTCAAAAGTGTTTGCCACTTATTGTTGAAGAAGGATAAGCTTCTCTGAAGAGATTGCCAGTTATCGTTGAAAATGGATAAGCTTCTCGAAAGAGATTGCTACTTATCTTTAAAGAAGGATACCCTTTCCTTAAAGAAATTGCCACTTATCGTTGAAAATGGATAAGCTTCTCGAAATAGATTGCCACTTAACGTTGAGGAAGGATATGCATCTCGAAAGAGATTTCCAATTATCGTTGAAGAAGGATAAGCTTCTCGAAAGAGAATTCCACTTATCATTGAAGAAGGATAAGCTTCTCTGAAGAAATTTCCACTTACCTTTGAAAATGGATAAGCTCCTCCAAAGAGATTGCCACTTATCGTTGATGAAGGATATGCTTCTATGAAAAGATTTCCACTAATCGTTGAAAATGGATAAGCTTCTCGAAAGAGGTTGCCAATTATCGCTGAAGTAGGATAAGCTTTTCTAAAGAGATTTCCATTTATCGTTGAAATGGATAAGCTTCTTTAAAGAGATTTCCACTTATATTTGAAGAAGGATAAGCTTCTATGAAGAGATTGCCACTTATTGTTTAAAATGGATAAGCTTCTCGAAAGAGATTACTGCTTACCATTGAAGAAGAATTAGCTTCTATGAAGAGATTTTAACTTATCGTTGAAGACGGATAATCTTCTTTGAAGAGATTGCCACTTACCTTTGAAGAAGGATAAGCTTCTCTTAAGAGATTGCCACCTATCGTTGAAAATGGATAACCTTCTCGAAAGTGGTTACCACTTATTGTTGAAGAACGATAAGCTTCTCTGAAGAGATTGCCACTTATCGTTGAAAATGGATAAGCATCTCGAAAGAGATTGCCACTAAGGATAGGCTTCTTGAAAGAAATTTCCACTTATCGTTGAAAATGGATAAGCATCTCGAAAGAGATTGCCACTAAGGATAGGCTTCTTGAAAGAAATTTCCACTTATCGTTGAAAATGGATAAGCTTCTCAAAATAGATTGCGACTTATCGTTGAGGAAGGATATCCATCTTGAAAGGGAATTCCATATATCGTTGAAGAAGGATAAGCTTCTCGAAAGAGAATGCCACTTATCGTTGAAGAAAGATAAGCTTCTCTGAAGAGATTGCCACTTATCGTTGACGAAGGATATGCTTCTATGAAGAGATTGCCAATAATCGTTGAAAATGGATAAGCTTCTCGAAAGAGGTTGCTAATTATCGCTGAAGAAGGATAAGCTTCTCGAAAGAGATTTCCATTTATCATTGAAGATAGGTAAGTTTCTTGAAAGAGATTGCCACTTATCTTTGAAGAAGGATAAGCTTCTATGAAGAGATTTCCACTTATTGTTTAAAATGGATAAGCTTCTCAAAAGATATTTCTGCTTACCATTGAAGAAGAATAAGCTTCTCTGAAGAGATTTTAACTTATCGTTAAAGACAGATAATCTTCTCTGAAGAGATTGCCACTTACCTTTGAAGAAGGATAAGCTTCTCTTAAGAGATTGCCACCTATCGTTGAAAATGGATAAGCTTCTCGAAACAGATTCCCAATTATCGTTGAAGAATGATAAGCTTCTCGAAAGAAAATGCCATTTATCGTTTAAGAAGGATAAGCTTCTCTGAAGAAATTTCCACTTATCTTTGAAAATGGATAAGCTTCTCTGAAGAGATTGCCACTTATCGTTGACGAAGGATATGCTTCTATGAAGAGATTGCCACTAATTGTAGAAAATAAATAAGCTTCTCGAAAGAGGTTGCCAATTATCGCTGAAGTAGGATAAGCTTCTCTAAAGAGATTCCCATTTATCGTAGAAGATGGATAAGCTTCTTGAAAGAGATTGCCACTTATTGTTGAAAAACGATAAGCTTCTCTTAAGAGATTGCCACTTATCGTTGAAAATGGATAAGCTTCTCGAAAGAGATTGCCACTAAGGGCAGGCTTCTTGAAAGAAATTGCCACTTATGTTGAAAATGCATAAGCTTCTCGAAATAGATTGCCACTTATCGCTGAGGAACGATATGCATCTCGAAAGAGATTCCCAATTATCGTTGAAGAAGGATAAGCTTGTCGAAAGAGAATCCCACTTATCATTGAAGAAGGATAAGCTTCTTTGAAGAAATTTCCACTTATCTTTGAAAATGGATAAGCTTCTCCAAAGAGATTGCCACTTATCGTTGAAGAAAGATATGCTTCTATGAAAAGATTGCCACTAATCGTTGAAAATAGATAAGCTTCTCAAAAGAGGTTGCTAATTATCGCTGAAGAGATTTTCACTTATCATTGAAGACGGATAATCTTCTCTGAAGAGATTGCCACTTACCATTGAAGAAGGATAAGCTTCTCTTAAGAGATTGCCACCTATCGTTGAAATGGGATAAGCTTCTTGAAAGTGTTTGCCACTTATTGTTGAAGAAGGATAAGCTTCTCTGAAGAGATTGCCAGTTATCGTTGAAAATGGATAAACTTCTCGAAATAGATTGCCACTTATTGTTGAGGAAGGATATGCATCTTGAAAGAGATTTGAAATTATCGTTGAAAAGGATAACCTTCTCGAAAGAGAATGCCACTTATCGTTGAAGAAGGATAAGCTTCTCTGAAGAAATTTTCACTTATCTTTGAAAATGGATAAGCTTCTCCGAAGAGATTGCTACTTATCATTGACGAAGGAAATGCTTCTATGAAGAGATTGCCTCTAATCGTTGAAAATAGATAAGCTTCTCGAAAGAGGTTGCCAATTATCGCTGAAGTAAGATAAGCTTCTCTAAAGAGATTTCCATTTATCGTTGAAGATAGATAAGCTTCTTGAAAGAGATTGCCACTTATCTTTGAAGAAGGATAGGCTTCTATGAAGAGATCGCCACTTATTGTTTAAAATTTATAAGCTTCTCAAAAGAGATTTCTGCTTACCATTGAAGAAAAATAAGCTTCTCTGAAGAGATTTTACCTTATCGTTGAAGACGGATAATCTTCTTTGAAGAGATTGCCATTTATCTTTGAAGAAGGATATGCTTCTCTTAAGTGATTGCCACCTATCGTTGAAAATGGATAAGCTTCTCGAAAGTGTTTGCCACTTATTGTTGAAGAAGGATAAGATTCTCTGAATATATTGCCATTTATCGTTGAAAATGGATAAGCTTCTCGAAAGAGATTGCCACTTATCTTTAAAGAAGGATTTGCTTCGCTAAAGAAATTGCCACTTATCTTTGAAAATGGATAAGCTTCTCGAAATAGATTGCCATTTATCGTTGAGGAAGGATATGCATCTCGAAAGAGATTTCGAATTATCGTTGAAGAAGGATAAGCTTCTCGAAAGAGAATGCCACTGATCGTTGAAGAAGGATAAGCTTCTCTGAAGAAATTTCCACTTATCTTTTAAAATGGATAAGCTTCTCCGAAGGGATTGCCACTTATCGTTGACGAAGGATATGCTTCTATGAAGAGATTGCCACTAATCGTTGAAAATAGATAAGCTTCTCGAAAGAGGTTGCTAATTATCGCTGAAGTAAAATAAGATTCTCTAAAGAGATTTCCATTTATCGTTGAAGATTGATAAGCTTCTTGAAAGAGATTGCCACTTATCTTTGAAGAAGGATAAGCTTCTATGAAGAGATTGCCACTTATTGTTTATAATGGATAAGCTTCTCGAAAGAGATTTCTGCTTGCCATTAAAGAAGAATAAGCTTCTCTGAAGAGATTTTAACTTATCGTTGAAGACGGATAATCTTCTCTGAAGAGATTGCCACTTACCTTTGAAGAAGGGTAAGCTTCTCTTAAGAGACTGCCACCTATCGTTGAAATTGGATAAACTTATCGAAAGTGGTTGCCACTTATTGTTGAAGAAGGATAAGCTTCTCTTAAGAGATTGCCACTTATCGTTGAAAATGGATAAGCTTCTCGAAAGAGATTGCCACTAAGGATAGGCTTCTTGAAAGAAATTTCCACTTATCGTTGAAAATGGATAAGCTTCTCGAAATAGATTGCCACTTATCGCTGAGGAAGGATATGCATCTCGAAAGAGATTTCCAATTATCGTTGAAAAAGGATAAGCTTCTCAAAAGAGAATGCCACTTATCGTTGAAGAAGGATAAGATTCTCTGAAGAAATTTCCACTTATCTTTGAAAATGGAAAAGCTTCTCCGAAGATATTTCCACTTATCATTGACGAAGGATATGCTTCTATGAAGAGATTTCCACTAATTGCTGAAAATGGATAAGCTTCTCGAAAGAGGTTGCCAGTTATCGCTGAAGAAGGATAAGCTTCTTGAAAAAGATTTCTATTTATCGTTGAAGATGGATATGCTTCTTGAAAGAGATTGCCACTTATCTTTGATGAAGGATAAGCTTCAATGAAGAGATTACAACCTATTGTTTATAACAGATAAGCTTCTCGAAAGAGATTTCTGCTTCCCATTGAAGAAGAATAAGCTTCTCTGAAGAGATTTTAACCTATCGTTGAAGACGGATAATCTTCTCTTAGGAGATTGCCACCGACCTTTGTAGAAGGATAAGCTTCTCTTAAGAGATTGCCACCTATCGTTGAAAATGGATAAGTTTCTCGAAAGTGGTTGCCACTTATTGTTGTAGAAGGATAAGCTTCTCTTAAGAGATTGCCACTTATCGTTGAAAATGGATAAGCTTCTCGAAAGAGCTTCAATATTCCGTTGTATTTTCTTCGTACCAATCAAAAGTTCCCTCTCTTTTGTCAAAACACGTATCAAATAGTCTCAATTCAAACTCCGTACCAGGGAAAAGACCAAAATACCCTCAGGGATCACAAGTGTCAAAAATAAAAGAAAAATAGGGAATTGGGCGTTTTAACCAACACGGGCCGTGTCAGGCAACACGACCGGCCGTGTTGGCTTTCTGATATCATTTTCGCATGATTTTTTATAGTCCTAGGTGTCCTAACACCGGTCGTGTCATGTGACACGGGCGGCCGTGTCAGGCCACTGTTTTCCACAAAAAAACACCTCTTCTGAAGAAGGGTAAGCTTCTCGAAAGAGATTTCCAATTATCGTTGAAGAAGGATAAGCTTCTCGAAAGAGAATGCCACTTATCATTGAAGAAGGATAAGCTTCTCTGAAGAAATTTCCACTTATCATAGAAGAAGGATAAACTTCTCTAAAGAGATTGCCCCTTACCGTAGAAGAAGGATAAGCTTCTCTGAAGAGATTACCACTTATCGTTGAAAATGGATAAGCTTCTCGAAAGAGATTACAACTTATCTTTGAAAATTGATAAGTTTCTCAAAAGACATTGCCACTTATCGTTGAAAATGGATAAGCTTCTCAAAATAGATTGCCAATTAACGTTGAAAATGGATAAGCTTCGCGAAAGAGATTGCCACTTATCATTGAAAACTGATAAGCTTCTCGAGAGACATTACCACTTATCGTTGAAAATGGATAAGCTTCTCGAAAGACATTTCCACTTATCATTGAAAATGGATAAGCTTCTCGAAACAGATTGCCACTTATAGTTGAAAATGGATAAGCTTCTCGAAAGAGATTGCCACTTATCGCTGAAGAAGGGTAAGCTTCTCGAAAGAGATTTCCAATTATCGTTAAAGAAGGATAAGCTTCTCGAAAAAGAATGCCACTTATCGTTGAAGAAGGATAAGCTTCTCTGAAGAAATATCCACTTATCGTAGAAAAAGGATAAGCTTCTCTGATGATATTGCCCCTTACTTTAGAAGAAGGATAAGCTTCTCTGAAGAGATTACCACTTATCGTTGAAAATGGTTAAGCTTTTTGAAATTGATTGCCACTTATCGTTGAAGAAGGATAAGCTTCTCTGAAGATATTGCCACTTTTCGTTGAAAATGGATAAGCTTCTCGAAAGAGATTACAACTTATCTTTGAAAATTGATAAGTTTCTCGAAAGACATTGCCACTTATCGTCGAAAATGGATAAGCTTCTCGAAATAGATTGCCAATTAACGTTGAAAATGGATAAGCTTCTCGAAAGAGATTTCCACTTATCGTTAAAGAAGGATATGCTTCGCTAAAGAAATTTCCACTTATAGTTGAAAATGGATAAGCTTCTCGAAAAAGATTGCCACTTATTGCTGAAGAAGGATAAGCTTCTCGAAAGAGATTTCCAATTATCGTTGAAGAAGGGTAAGCTTCTCGAAAGAGAATGCCAATTATCGTTGACGAAGGATATGCTTCTATGAAGAGATTGCCACTAATTGTTGAAAATGGATAAGCTTTTCGAAAGAGCCTGCCAATCATCGCTGAAGAAGGATAAGCTTCTCGAAAAACATTTCCATTTTTTGTTGGAGATGGATAAGATTCTTGAAAGAGATTTCCACTTATCATTAAAGAAGGATAAGATTCTATGAAGAGATTTCCAGTTATTGTTGAAAATGGAAAAACTTCTCGAAAGATATTTTTGCTTCCCATTAGAAGAAGAATAAGCTTCTCTGAAAAGATTTTCACTTATCGTTGAAGACGGATAAACTTCTCTAAAGATTTTGCCACTTATTGTTGAAAATTGATAAGCTTCTCGAAAGACATTGCCACTTATAGTTTAAAATGGATAGGCTTCTCGAAAGAGATTGCCACTTATTGTTAAAGAAAGACACGCTTCTCTAAAGAGATTTCCACTTATCGTTGAAAATGGATAAGCTTCTCGAAAGTGATTGCCACTTATCGCTGAAGAAGGATAAGCTACTCGAAATAGATTTCCACTTATCGTTGAAAATGGATAAGCTTCTCGAAAGATATTACCATTTATCTTTGAAAACTAATAAGCTTCTCGAGAGACATTACCACTTCTCGTTGAAAATGGATAAGCATCTCGAAAGAGATTGCCAATTATCTTTGAAAATGGATAAGCTTCTCGAAATACATTGCCACTTATCATTGAAAATGGATAAGCTTCTCGAAATAGATTGCCACTTATAGTTGAAAATGGATAAGCTTCTCGAAAGAGATTGCCACTTATCGCTGAAGAAGGGTAAGCTTCTCGAAAGAGATTTCCAATTATCATTGAAGAAGGATAAGCTTCTCTAAAAAGAATGCCACTTATCGTTGAAGAAGGATAAGCTTCTCTGAAGAAATTTCCATTTATCGTAGAAAAAGGATAAGCTTCTCTGAAGATATTGCCCTTTACCGTAGAAGAAGGATAACCTTCTCTGAAGAGATTACCACTTATCGTTGAAAATGGATAAGCTTCTCGAAATTGATTGCCACTTATCGTTGAAGAAGGATAAGCTTCTCTGAATAGATTGCCAATTGTCGTTGAAAATGGATAAGCTTCTTGAAAGGGATTACAACTTATCTTGGAAAATTGATAAGTTTCTCGAAAGACATTGCCACTTATCGTTGAAAATGGATAAGCTTCTCGAAATAGATTGCCAGTTAACATTGAAAACGGATAAGCTTCTCGAAAGAGATTGCCACTTATCGTTAAAGAAGGATATGCTTCGCTAAAGAAATTGCCACTTATAGTTGAAAATGGATAAGCTTCTCGAAAGGGATTGCCACTTAGTGCTGAAGAAGGATAAGCTTCTCAAAAGAGATTTCCAATTATCGTTGAAGAAGGGTAAGCTTCTAGAAAGAGAATGCCAGTTATCGTTGACGAAGGATATGCTTCTATGAAGAGATTGCCACTAATTGTTGAAAAGGGTTAAGCTTTTCGAATGAGGTTGCCAATTATCGCTGAAGAAGGACAAGATTCTCGAAAACAAATTTCCATTTTTTGTTGGAGATGGATAAGCTTCTTGAAAGAGATTGCCACTTATCATTAAAGAAGGATACGATTCTATGAAGAGATTGCTAGTTATTGTAGAAAATGGCAAAGCTTCTCGAAAGATATTTTTGCTTCCCATTAGAAGAAGAATAAGCTTCTCTGAAAAGATTTTCACTTATCGTTGAAGACGGATAAACTTCTCTGAAGGGTTTGCCACTTATCGTTGAAAATTGATAAGCTTCTCGAAAGAAATTGCCACTTATAGTTGAAAATGGATAGGCTTCTCGAAAGAGATTGCCACTTATTGTTAGAGAAAGATACGCTTCTCTAAAGAGATTGCCACTTATCGTTGAAAATGGATAAGCTTCTCGAAAGTGATTGCCACTTATCGCTGATGAAGGATAAGCTTCTCGAAATAGATTTCCACTTATCATTGAAAATGGATAAGCTTCTCGAAAGATATTACCATTTATCGTTGAAAACTGATAAGCTTCTCGAGAGACATTACCACTTATCGTTGAAAATGGATAAGCTTCTCGAAAGAGATTTCCAATTATCTTTGAAAATGGATAAGCTTCTCGAAAGACATTTCCACTTATTATTGAAAATGGATAAGCTTCTCGAAATAGATTGCCACTTATCCTTGAGGAAGGATATGCATCTCGAAAGAGATTTCCAATTATCGTTGAAGAAGGATAAGCTTCTGGAAAGAGAATGCCACTTATCGTTGAACAAGGATAAGCTTCTCTGAAGAAATTTCCACTTATCTTTGAAAATGGATAAGCTTCTCCGAAGATATTGCCACTTATCGTTGACGAAGGATATGCTTCTTTGAAGAGATTGCCACTAATTGTTGAAAATTGATAAGCTTCTCGAAAGAGGTTGCCAATTATCGTTGAAGAAGCATAAGCTTCTCGAAAAAGATTTCCATTTATAGTTGAAGATGGATAAGCTTCTTGAAAGAGATTGACACTTATCTTTGAATAAGGATAAGCTTCTATGAAGAGATTACCACTTATTGTTTATAACGGATAAGTATCTCGAAAGAGATTTCTGCTTACCATTGAAGAAGAATAAGCTTCTCTGAAGAGATTTTAACTTATCGTTGAAGACGGATAATCTTCTCTGAAGAGATTTCCACTTACCTTTGTAGAAGGATAAGCTTCTCTTAAGAGATTGCCACCTATCGTTGAAAATGGATAGGCTTCTCAAAAGTGGTTTCCACTTATTGTTGAAGAAGGATACGCTTCTCTTAAGAGATAGCCATTTATCGTTGAAAATGTATAAGCTTCTCGAAAGAGATTGCCACTAAGGATAGGCTTCTTAAAAGAAATTGCCACTTATCGTGGAAAATGGATAAGCTTCTCGAAATAGATTGCCACTTATCCCTGAGGAAGGATATGCATCTCGAAAGAGATTTCCAATTATCGTTGAAGAAGGATAAGCTTCTCGAAAGGGAATGCCACTTATCGTTGAAGAAGGATATGCTTCTCTGAAGAAATTTCCACTTAGCTTTGAAAATGGATAAGCTTCTCCGAAGAGATTGCCACTTATCATTGATGAAGGATATGCTTCTATGAAGAGATTGCCACTAATTGTTGAAAATGGATAAGCTTCTCGAAAGAGGTTGCCAATTATCGCTGAAGAAGGATAAGCTTCTCGAAAGAGATTTCCATTTATAGTTGAAGATGGATAAGATTCAAGAAAGAAATTGCCACTTATCTTTGAAGAAGGATAAGCTTCAATGAAGAGATTTCCACTTATTGTTGAAAATGGATAAGCTTCTCGAAAGTGATTTCTGCTTACCATTGAAGAAGAATAAGCTTCTCTGAAGAGATTTTCACTTATCGTTGAAGACGAATAATCTTCTCTGAAGAGATTGCCACTTACCTTTGAAGAAGGATAAGCTTCTCTTAAGAGATTGCCACCTATCTTTGAAAATGGATAAGCTTCTCAAAAGTGTTTGCCACTTATTGTTGAAGAAGGATAAGCTTCTCTGAAGAGATTGCCAGTTATCGCTGAAAATGGATAAGCTTCTCGAAAGAGATTGCCACTTATCTTTAAAGAAGGATACGCTTCGCTAAAGAAATTGCCACTTATCGTTGAAAATGGATAAGCTTCTCGAAATAGATTGCCACTTATTGTTGAGGAAGGATATGCATCTCGAAAGAGATTTCCAATTATCGTTGAAGAAGGATAAGCTTCTCGAAAGAGAAGGCCACTTATCATTGAAGAAGGATAAGCTTCTGACCAAAAAATTAGCAAGTGTACTAACTATACCGATGTAGTAATAAGGGAAAATTCCCCGAATGTCGATCTCTGAGTACTGCGTGTAAATTTTTAATTAAAACTTGTTATTTCAATCATATAAAATAACCTTGGTTTTCGTTTGGTAACAGGATATAAGAACTAGTAAAATATTAAATTTTATTGAGTAAAATAAGAACAATGCTAGGGAAGTGGATAAATTGCTAGTAAAGACCTTAAAGAATTATTCTGAGATATTTGTTTCAAACCTTAGTAAGTCAAATTTCAAAATTAATTTTCCTAATTCCTTAATGAAAAACCCTTTGATGATTTTCCTGCGCCCTAATTCCTTAGTTGCACACAGAAATCATCAAGCAATAGTTCTGACATAAAAACACGCTACTACGGGGTATCCCTATTCCTAGGCAATATCTACCGTAATGTTATTTTGCAAAAGCATTAGGTTGAATTTCCAGACCAACACCTAATCGTAAATCAAATTCTATTTTCCAATATGAATTCGCATAAAGATGGTTGCAAAATAAAAGCTATAAGGTGAACAACAAAAGCCTTATAGAATAATCCCAACAAAGGTCCATACATAGCAATTTAGGACAACCCCCTAACAATTGGAGGTTTAGCCACTCATAGTATTCGATAAAAACAACATGACAAATATAAACATTACAAGATTTAGGGAGTAAATTCGATCTTCAATTTCTTCTGAGCATGAAAATCTCCTTGTCCTCCCAATTCTTCAGAGCTTCAATCTTCCGTTGTATTTTCTTCGTACCAATCAAAAGTTCCCTCTCTTTTGTCAAAACACGTATCAAATAGTCTCAACTCAAACTCAGTACCAGGGAAAAGCCCAAAATACCCTCAGGGATCACAAGTGTCAAAAATAAAAGAAAAATAGGGAATTGGGCGTTTTAACCAACACGGGCCGTGTCAGGAAACACGACCGGTCGTGTTGGCTTTCTGATATCATTTTCGCGTGATTTTTTCAAGTCCCAGGTGTCCTGACACGGGCCGTGTCACGTGACACGGGCGGCCGTGTCAGGCCACTGTTTTCCACAAAAAAACACCTCTTTTGAAGAAGGGTAAGCTTCTCGAAAGAGATTTCCAATTATCGTTGAAGAAGGATAAGCTTCTCGAAAGATAATGCCACTTATCATTGAAGAAAGATAAGCTTCTCTGAAGAAATTTCCACTTATCATAGAAGAAGGATAAGCTTCTCTGAAGATATTGCCCCTTACCGTAGAAGAAGGATAAGCTTCTCTGAAGAGATTACCACTTATCGTTGAAAATGGATAAGCTTCTCGAAATTGATTGCCACTTATCGTTGAAGAAGGATAAGCTTCTCTGAAGAGATTTCCACTTGTCGTTGAAAATGGATAAGCTTCTCGAAAGAGATTACAACTTATCTTTGAAAATTGATAAGTTTCTCGAAAGACATTGCCACTTATCGTTGAAAATGGATAAGCTTCTCGAAATAGATTGCCAATTAACGTTGAAAATGGATAAGCTTCTCGAAAGAGATTGCCACTTATCGTTAAAGAAGGATATGCTTCGCTAAAGAAATTGCCACATATAGTTGAAAATGGATAAGCTTCTCGAAAGAGATTGCCACTTATTGCTGAAGAAGGATAAGCTTCTCGAAAGAGATTTCCAATTATCGTTGAAGAAGGCTAAGCTTCTCGAAAGAGAATGCCAGTTATCGTCGACGAAAGATATGCTTCTATGAAGAGATTGCCACTAATTGTTGAAAATGGATAAGCCTTTCGAAAGAGGTTGCCAATTATTGCTGAAGAAGGATAAGCTTCTCGAAAAACAATTCCATTTTTTGTTGGAGATGGATAAGCTTCTTGAAAGAGATTTCCACTTATCGTTAAAGAAGGATAAGATTCTATGAAGAGATTTCCAGTTATCGTTGAAGAAGGATAAGCTTCTCGAAAAAGAATGCCACTTATCGTTGAAGAAGGATAAGCTTCTCTGAAGAAATTTCCACTTATTGTAGAAGAAGGATAAGCTTCTCTGAAGATATTGCCCATTACCGTAGAAGAAGGATAAGCTTCTCTGAAGAGATTACCACTTATCGTTGAAAATGGATAAGCTTCTCGAAAGAGGTTGCCAATTATCGCTGAAGAAGGATAAGCTTCTCGAAAGAGATTGCCATTTATTGTTGAAGATGGATAAGCTTCTTGAAAGAGATTTCCACTTACCATTGAAGAAGAATAAGCTTCTGTGAAGATATTTCCACTTATCGTTGAAGAAGGATAATCTTCTGTGAAGAGATTGCCACTTACCGTTGATGACGGATAATCTTCCCTAATGAGATTGCCAGTTATCGTTGAAAATGCATAAGCTTCTCGAAAGTGATTGCCACTTATCGTTGAAGAAGGATAAGCTTCTCTGAAGAGATTTCCACTTATCGTTGAAAATGGATAAGCTTCTCTAAAGAGATTGCCACTTATCGTTGAAAATATATAAGCTTCTCGAAAGACATTACCACTTATTGTTGAAAATGAATAAGCTTCTCGAATGAGATCGCCACTTATTGTTAAAGAAGGAAACGCTTCTCTAAAGAGATTTCCACTTATCGTTGAAAATGGATAAGCTTCTCGAAAGTTATTTCAACTTATCTCTGAAGAAGGATAAGCTTCTCGAAATAGATTTCCACGTATCGTTGAAGAAGGATGATCTTATCTGAATAGATTTCCACTTATTGTTGAAAATGGATAACCTTCTCAAAAGAGATTGCCACTTGTCATTGAAAATGGATAAGATTCTCGAAAGAGATTGCCACTTATCGCTGAAGAAGGATAAGCTTCTCGAAAGAGATTGCCACTTATCATTGAAAATGGGTAAGCTTCCCGAAAGAGATTGCCACTTATCGTTAAAAATGAATAAGCTTCTCGAAAGTGATTGCCACTTATCGTTGAAGAAGGTTAAGCTTCTCTGAAGAGATTTCAACTTATCGTTGAAAATGGATAAGCTTCTCCAAAGAGATTGCAACTTATTGTTGAAAATTGATAAGCTTCTTGAAAAACATTGCCACTTATTTGAAAATGGATAAGCTTCTCTAAAGAGATTGCCACTTATCGTTGATAATGGGTAAGCTTCTCGAAAGAGATTTCCACATATCGTTAAAGAAGGATACGTTTCTCTAAAGAGATTGCTCTTTATTGTTGAAAATGCATAAGCATCTCGAAAATGATTGCCATTTATCGGTAAAGAAGCATAAGCTTCTCGAAAGAGATTTCCACCTTTTGTTGAAGAAGGATAATCTTATCTAAAGAGATTTCCACTTACCGTTGAAGAAGGATAAGTTTCTCTGAAGAGCTTGCCACTTATTGTTGAAAATGGTTAAGCTTCTCGAAAGACATTGCCACTTATCCCTGAAGAAGGATATGTTTCTCGAAAGAGATTTCCAATTATCGTTAGAGATGGATAAGCTTCTCAAAAGTGATTTCTACTTATCATTGAAGAAGGATAAGCTTCACTGAAGAGATTGCCACTTATCGTTGAAAATGGATAAGCTTCTCAAAAGAGATTGCCAATTATCTTTGAAAATAGATAAGCTTCTCGAAACACATTGCCACTTATCGTTGAAAATGGTTAAACTTCTCGAAAGAGATTGCCATTAATCGGTTAAAATGGATAAGCTTCTCGAAAGGCATTGCCACTTATCGTTGAAAACGGATAAGCTTCTCGAAAGAGATTTCCACTCATCATTAAAGAAGGATACGCTACTCTAAAGATAGTACCACATATCATTGAAAATGTATAAGCTTCTCGAAAGAGATTTCCTTTTATCGCTGAAGAAGAATAAGCTGCTCAAAAGATTATGTCACTTATCGTTGAAGATGGGTAGGCTTCTTGAAAGAGAGTGCCACTTATCTTTGAAGAAGGATAAGCTTCTATGAAGAGATTGCCACTTATCGTTAAAAATGGATAAGCTTCTCGAAAGAGATTTGCACTTAACGTTGAAGAAGAATAAGTTTCTCTGAAGAGATTTCCACTTATCGTTGAAGAAGGATAACCTACTCTAAAGTTACGCCAGTTAGCATTAAAGAAGGATACGCTTCTCTAAAGATATTGCCATTTATCGTTGAAAATGGTTAAGCTTCTCGAAAGACAATGCGACATATCCCTGAAGAAGGATAAGCATCTCAAAGAGATTTCCAAAGAGAATGCCATGTATCGTTGAATAAGGATAAGCTTCTCGAAAGAGAATGCCACGTATCGTTGAAGAAGGATAAGCTTCTCTCAATAAATTTCCACTTATCGTTGAAAATGGGTAAGCTTCTCTAAAGAGATTGCCACTTATTGTTGAAGAAGGAAATGCTTCTATGAAGAGATTGCCACTAATGACTGAAAATGGATAAGCTTCTCGAAAGTGGTTGCCACTTATTGTTGAAGAAGGATAAGCTTTTCTGAAGAGTTTCCCACTTATCTTTGAAAATGGATAGGCTTCTTGAAAGAGATTTCCACTTATTGTTGAAAATGGATAAGCTTCTCAAAAGAGATTTTCATTTATCGTTGAAAATGGGTAAGCTTCTCAAAAGTAATTTCCACTTATCGTTAAAAATGGAAAATCTTCTCGAAAGTGATTGCAACTTATCTTTGAAGAAACATAAGCTTCTCTGAAGAGATTTCCACTTATCGTTGAAAATGGATAAGCTTCTCGAAAAAGAATTCCACTTATCGTTGAACATGGATAAGCTTCTCGAAAGAGATTTCCACTTATCGTTGAAGAACGATAATCTTCTTTGAAAAGATTGCCACTTACCGTTGAAGAAATATAAACTTCTCTGAAGAGATTGCCACTTACTGTTGAAAATGGATAAGCTTCTCGAAAGTGATTGCCACTTATCGTTGAAGAAGGATAAGATTCCCGGAAGAGACTTCCACTTATCGTTGAAAATGTATAAGCTTCTCGAAAACGATTGTCATTTATCGTTGAAGACGGATAACCTTCTATAAAGAGATTTCCACTTATCGTTATAAATGGGTAAGCTTCTCGAAAGAGATTTCCACTTATTGTTAAAAATGCACAAGCTTCTCGAAAGTGATTGCGACTTATTGTTGAAGAAACATAAGCTTCTCTGAAGACATTTCCACTTATCGTTTAAAATGGATAAGCTTTTTGAAAGAGATTTCCACTTATTGTTGAAAATGGGTAAGCTTCTCGAAAGAGATTTCCACTTATCGTTAAAAAGGGATAAGCTTCTCGAAAGTGATTACCACTTATCATTGAAGAAGGATAAGCTTCTCGAAAGAGATTTCCACTATTCGTTGAAGAAGGATAATCTTCTCAAAAGAGATTTCCACTTACCGTTGAAGAAGGATAAGCTTCTCTGAAGAGATTGCCACTTATCGTTGAAAATGGATAAGATTCTCGAAAGACATTTCCACTTATCATTGAAAATGGGTAAACTTCTCGAAAGAGATTTCCATTTATCGTTAAAAATGGATAAGCTTCTCGAAAGAGATTGCCATTTATCGTTGAAGATGGATAAGCTTCTTGAAAGAGATTGCCACTTATCTTTGAAGAAGGATAATCTTCTTGAAAGAGATTTCCACTTATCTTTGAAGAAGGATAAGCTTCTATGAAGAGATTGCCACTTATCGTTGAAAATGGATAAGCTTCTCGGAAGAGATTTCCACTTACCATTGAAGAAGAATAAGCTTCTCTAAAGAGATTTCCACTTACCTTGAAAAATGGATAAGCTTCTCGAAAGAGATTGCCACTTATTGTTGAAAATGGGTAAGCTTCTCGAAAGAGATTGCCACTTATCATTAGAAATGCATAAGCTTGTCGAAAGTGATTGCCACTTATCGTTAGAAATACATAAGCTTATCGAAAGTGAGTGCCACTTATCGTTGAAGAAGGATAAGCTTCTCTGAAGTGATTTCAACCAATCGTTGAAAATGGATAAGCTTCTCGAAAGAGATTGCCACTTATCGTTGAAAATGGATAAGCTTCTCGAAAGAGATTTGCACTTATCGTTGAAAATGGATAAGCTTTTCGAAAGACATTGCCACTTAGCGTTGAAAATGGATAAGCTTCTCGAAAGAGATTTCCACTTATCGTTAAAGATGGATAAGCTTCTCGAAAGAGATTTCCACTTTTCGTTGAAGAAGGATAATCTTCTCTAAAGAGATTGCCACTTACCGTTGAAGAAGGATAAGTTTCTCTGAAGAGATTGTGTCGTTTCCGCGAAAATAAGGTGTCGGCAAAACATCCAGACTGTTGAAAAGAAACTCTCCAACAATCCTTTCTCAGATAGCTTAAGGCTCGTAACGTACGACATCAGTTAACCTTTATCATTGTATTTTGATTTGTTTTGAGATGAGAAGAGAGAACGAACAGGTTCAACTAAGGGGAGACTATCAAGTCCTAATGTTGTCATGCCAAGGATTCATCCTATGATTGAGGTTTGAAACAGGGAACTCCTACAAGTTATCATGCATAGGTTTCAACCTAAAGTTCTAATCATCACTTCCTTATCAAAGGAAGTGAGATTCCTAGAGGATCATGTCAATGATAAACAGAAACAGATAAAGCATCAGCTTAAACAGTAAACAATAAACGATTGTAAAATGCATGCAATGCAAGTGAAGGAGGAAATGTGTGTGGGGCATCAGCCTCCACAAGCTCATCTCAACCTCAAGCCAGATATGAATAACTGCAATCATACAGAATACATAACATGCTATCAAGCAAAATATAATAACTGCAATCATATAGAAGAAATGAAATAAAATGCCATCAAGCAAATCACAAACCACACAGGCAAGGGAGTTGGGCTCTACCAAATACCAGCAAGCAAAGCCATACAGTAAAAATACAAGCAGAGGGAGCAACTCAACCTCTAGTGCAATCATGCTCCTAGCTTACATCAGCCTAGATATGGACTTATTCTAATGCATCAAGCAAATCACACAAGCCACAACAATACAATTGCACATAAAGTAAACAGACAGGAAAGAAAGCAGATCAACAGCTTCCACAACTTCACAACAAAGCTCCTCTGATAGCATTTTAGTCTTCAGTCTATAACTGTTTTCAAGTCTTTCATCTTCAATAGCAAGTGTCAACTTGCTTCTTCAAGCTTTCAATGCATCAAACACAAGTATCAACTTGTCCCTCTTCTTCAAGCCTCAGCTCCAAAGTAGACTCCACCTTCAGGCTTCCATCCTAATTGCAAGTATCAACTTGTTCCTTCAGGCATTCAAAACATTGAACTCACAAGTATCAACTTGCTTCCCAACCTCAAGCTTCAGCTTCTTCATTCAACTTCCATTGGATCCCCTTCACAAGTATCAACTTGTTCTTCATCTTCTTCAAGCTTCAACTCTTCCCTCAATCTCAGCTTGATCTTCTTCCCACAAGTATCAACTTGCTCCTCTTGATCCTCAAGCTTCAGCTCCAAAGGTAGTCTTCAAACACAGAGAAGGAAACAACTTCTAGCATTTAATCTTCTTCAAGCAAGGAACTCCACCCTCTAGCAAGGGAGAAAGATTCATCTAACCAGAGCAAAGTTTGGATGATTGGTAGTAGAGTGAAGACCAAAGGTCACCACTAAGCATCCTATCATCAGAGAAAGGGACCCTCAAAGGTTCTACCAACTGGTAAATAGCCACACATCCTACCAAAGGAGGGATGATGCCTTTACAAGGGGACCTTTCATCATAGGGAAGAATGGAAGTGATCAACACCTTCCATGTTTATGAAAGAAGAGAATCTATCTAGAAGCTCTGCCTACAAACCCTAATCTTAACACCTAAGCAACACTACACCAATAGAAGGGAAATCTTCACATCCAAGCTTCTTCAAGCACTCCATGGTAGCCCAAGCTTGCCTTCATCTTCCACCAAGGGTAAAAACAACACAAGCTTACTCTAAGGGAACCTAAGGGGTTAATCTAGTCAAATTAGCAAGTTAGGATCACCTAAAACCTAGTATTAAAGTTAATTCTAACTAAAATACTAAAACCAATTGTAAAATCCTACAAAAATAACTATGGGACCCTAATTCAATCATGAACCTACCATACAAAATTCAGAGGTTGAATCATCCACCAAGTCCTAGAAATAAAACCTAAATCACAAGGTACTAACCATAAACCCTAAAAATGGAGCTCCTAAAGTTTCAACTCAAAACTACCACCTACATTCATCACAAAAATGTGAGAAACATCTGAGGGGAACATGCTTATCTATGCTAGCTACACACATAAAATCAAGGCTAGAATAATCACCAAGTGCTCAAACCAAATTCATCAAAATAAAGTATCAACCATGGTTATTTTAATATCAATTAATATTCAACAAATGCAAATAAAATCAAAAATGCATGAAATATTAATATTTTTTTATCTAAAAAACTAGATTCAATCATGAATCAATGGAAAAAAGAATGGAATTAATTGAGTTAGTCTTCCATTTTTTATGAATTATTTACTAAGTCACATGAAATGATGAAAATCAAAAGAAATTCAAGAAATTGATTAAAAATGCGTGGCAAATAGCAAAAATAATTAGTTCAATTCAATGTTTGGGCCAGAAAGGGGGTGTGAAGAGCAATTATTTCATAGGCCCAGGCGCTTGGATCCATTTGCAATTCCTTCAGCAATTAGAATGAGGAAAAAAATATACACAAGCCATGGTTCGAACTCATGCCCTTTGGTCCAAGCAGCGAAACTCATCAGGCTACTAAACAAAACGACGCGTTTAAGGGGAGGGGGTATGTGGCGCAATGAGGAACGCTGGATCCAGGTATGAGTCAAAGTCTTCTTCATGAATGGATGATGGATATTATATCTTCCCCAATTCAAATTTTTGAAACCTTCCAACCTGCGCGCGCGAAGGTCACCGCCGGTGGCTTTTCCGGTCACCATCAAGCAACCCTAACTCTCTCTATAATCAACCATTCCACACGATTTCTACATGAATATTGTCCTAAATTTCACCAGGAATCCAACTATGCTAGCCAATCGTGCTAAAAACGCAAGGATCAAAAAATATCCATCTCAACCGAAAATGGCATCATCCCTAAATTGTCACTAATCTTCAAATTAATTATCCAGAAAGCTTCTAGCAATGATCTACAATGATTCTAACCTATCAAAACCTAGCCAAACTACATGAATCATGCTACACGATGAGAATTACATACCTGCAAAACTTGAATGCACAGAGCACTGAAACCTTCAAATCAACCTCCAAGAATCTCCAGATACCTTCACTAACACCAAAGGAAGCTTCTGTATGCAACAAATTGGATTGGAACTCTCTGAATCCTTGAATTCGATTTTGACTTGCAAGCTATGAACTCAAGGTGCTCTCTCACGATTTTGCTATGATCTTGGCTTGAATTCTATTTGGAATCACTCATACACTCAAGAGGAAGATGTTGAAAGCAAGAATTTGGACTGAAATGGATCAAAACCGTGTAATTGAATTTGATTTGCAAGAAGAAAATTCAGTTTGCAATCTCTCTATTCTCTCTCAATTTCTACCAACCTTGGCCTTGATCCAGTTCTAAAGCTTATATAGAACCAGTAGGAATGATCTAGAAGTTCCTAGAACCATCTATATGAGATATCC
This sequence comes from Lathyrus sativus, assembly GCA_963859935.3. Lineage (NCBI taxonomy): Eukaryota > Viridiplantae > Streptophyta > Magnoliopsida > Fabales > Fabaceae > Lathyrus > Lathyrus sativus. The sequence goes on along the minus strand of OZ012738.1, from coordinate 238,186,573 downwards.
AATATCTCTTGCTCTTGAATTTCTCATCTCATGCTCATCCATGACAGTTCTGCTTTGGCTTATTGCAGCCCCTCATTCTCACCCAAATTCTCCTCAAATGACATTTTGAATGTGTTGGGATGGATTGGAGCCTTGGTTTTGATCTTGTGCATAGTTTGGCATATGTAACTTACATCATAAGCTACCAAATGCAAACCTTTGAATTGGGCCTCAAATGAAAAAACCAACATTGCCATTGTCTTTAAAATGTATTTTCCAATCAAAATGACCTATAAGTTTGTCTCATTTGGTCACCAAATGACTTATTTGAATTTTTGACCATTAAATCCTTTTGACTCTTCCTTTTTTCAAAATTTCTTGAACCAAGTCTCTCCTTGAGCCATTTCAATGCCTCCTTGATGCATGGTCAAGGTTAAAACCCCATTTTGAGCAACTTTATAGTTAAACAAAATTTCATTTGAAGCCTCTAAGTTGGTGAAAATGGCCTATGATCAGAAATGACCTATAATCACCAAATGTCCAAAATACCCTTGACTTGTCAAAGCCATAACTTGAGTTCTACAAATCCTATCAAGGACTTATAGTACTCTCTAGAAAGCTAAGAGGATAAGGAACAACATTCATGTTTACCAAAAGTTCATAGGAATCATCCTTCTAGGGCAAAAGTTTCATGCAAGTTGGGTAACTTTCAAGCTCCAAATTCACATACCTCAGATGACTTGTAACTTGTTAAAGTCATAACTTGAGTTCTACAAATCCTATTAGGGACTTCTAGCACTCAAATTAAATCTAAGATCATTCTCTACAACAATCATGTTGGGGGAAAGATGATATGACAATCACATCATGAGCTAAATGGCCTTGAAGATAGGGGTCAAACTAGGGGATTTTACACTGTCAAGCCTTAACAACCCTAGCCTGAAACTTCTCAAACTCTTCAATCATGATGAGTCAACCTTGGAGTCATCCTTATAACATCTCAATACATTAATACATGATCACATGTCTCTTAAATTAGGTCTCAACCTCTTTCAAATCCTCAGTTGACTTAGGGTTGACCCAGTCATACCCTAGCTGCACTAATCATGGCTGAGGCTTCTTAATCTTGCACAATGACCTGTCTAGGCCTCAAAGTGATCTTCAACACTTCTCATGAGCTCTCTCAAGACCTCAAGTCTAACTTCATGGCTTCAGAATCATCTGATGACTTCCCACAACTCTCAAGTTAGGAGACGTACACACTTGGTTTCAATCACTCTCTCTGAGGATCTTTTAACTTCTCTGACAAGGCTATCAACCCCTGAACACTTGAATAACCTTCTTAGCTAGCTTCAAACTCTTGTGTAGCCCTTGATTGGTAATCATAACTCTTGATCTCCTACATACATGTCAATGAAATGCAAATGATAATGCTAATGTGAATGAAATGAAACATAAGCTAGGTAAAGAAAAGTTGGGCAAATTTTAGGGTGCAACAGCTGCCCCTATTCAAACGGCTTGGACCTGACTGGGCGAGAAGCGAACGACTCTCAAACAATCAAGCTAAAAGGTGGTTGAATACCAACAAACCCAGAAATTTGCCAACTACACAAGTACACGGTACTCTGATGGGGACAAATCTTCGGAAACTGAAATGATAGTTGCACGACAACTAGCTGGAGAAATACTGATCTGAATCTCCGTCAGGATGATTCTCTGATTTATCTGATATCATTGCATCCTAAAAACATCAAGGGATCACCGGTTACAAGGTAACTGGTGATTTGCCAACCGCACAGGTAAACAATACTTGGATTGGTAGGAACATCTTCAAAACTGAGCATGACAGTCGCACTGTAACTCTGCTGGGGAATTGGTCACACGGTGTCCGGTGAAATGTCTAATCTCAAATCTCCGTCAGGATGATCATCTGATTTTGCTGTAGATCTTCGTCCTTAAGTCATCAAGGGGTCACCGGTTACACGGTAACTGGTAATGGATGGTTGATCATGCCGTCAGGCATTCTGCGTCATAGCAGAAGAATTCCTTATCGTCGCCTACAGACTCATCATGTCGCTAGGAACATCGACAATATCTTTGACGGACTTCATCAGTAAGTCAATAAGGGATCACCGGTTACTCGGTAACTGGTGAATGATGGCTGATTTTCAAATCTCCGTCAGGATGATTATCCGATTTCGTTGCAGCTTCTTCCTCAAGTCATCAAGGGATCACTGGTCACTCGGTAACCGACAATACATAGCTGATATTATCGTCAGGCATTCTGCGGCAGAAGGATACCTCAGGACTCATCAGGTCATTAGGAACTTTTTAACAATCAAGTTAACTATGCCATCGAGCATTCAAAGAAATTTCGGGCGTCAGCCGGACTTCGTTAGTAAGTCAGAAAAAGAATCCTCAATCAATTATGAACCCAATAGGGATATCTATTCTTCTGCCGTCAGGCACCCCGCGTCAGCTAGGAGAACTAATTCGACCTCGTAGTTGGACTTCATCGGTAAGTCAGGAAATGGGATCTTTAGTCATTCACGGATCAACTAAGGATATACAATATTTTGCCGTCAGGCACCCTGCGTCAGCTAGGCAAACTACTCCGACATCGCAGCTGGACTTCATCAGTAAGTCTAAGGTTTCTGGAGAACTATCAAGTAACTCTGCTTCAGGTGATCCAGAAATCATTCTGGGTGAATCTTCTCTGCCGAGGAAATCAAGAATCATCTTGAACAAACAACTTCGTCGAGGACTTCAAGACTCATCCTGAACCAATAACTCTGCTGGAGATTTCAGGAATCCTCACGAGCAAGCCCTCTCTCGGGGATTTCAGGAGTCATCCTGAGCAAATACTCTGCCGGGGACTCTAGGCATCAACTTGAGCAACCCTCTCTGGCGACTTCACTGGGGATTTTAAGAGTCATCTTAGGCAAACAACTTCGCTGAGGAATTCAAGAATCATCTTGGGCAAACGACTTCGCTGAGGAATTCAAGAATCATCTTGAACCAAATAACTCTTCTGAGACTTCAGGAATCATCCTGGGCAAACACCCTACCGGGGAACACCTGCAAAACAAGAACGGTCACGACCTAGCTCATGATTCATATGCATATGTTTGACTATGGTGCAATGCCCCACACGGTGGAAATGTTACGCGTTTAGGGTAAATGCTATGCAATCATGCAAAATTCTATGACCCCATCAACAAAATAAATGCTGAAGGGAGAACCCTCCTGTCAAGGAGAAGGAACCACTCTAGTGAAGAGGAGGAATCATCCTGCCGAGGAGAAGAAGTCACACCAATCTCAATTGGACTCCATCTGGGGACATGATCTTCAGTTGACTGCTGCAGGGGAACAAAGTTCTACGAGAACCTGAACCTGCTCAAACGGGTATTCAGACCACGAACTGCTGAGGAAAACGATGTCAATCGCAGAAATAAACTGCACAGCCTTCGCAGCAAAACTTTCCTGGAGATAACGACTCCGGTGGGGAAATACATCATCAGTTATTCAACACTCTACTGGAGAGAACCAATCATGGCTTCAATGGCTTCCCAGGACTCGACTCTCTTGGGGATTCGCAAACTTGGCTGGGGAAGAAGGAATCATCCTGCTTACTGGGGAGAGTACAACTCTGTGGGGAATTTCAATTCCGCTGAAGACTTCAGTCTGCACTATCGAGCGCTGCACACTTCAGTATAGGACTCAGTTGGGGAGACGATGTTCCTTCAGGATGTCTCTGATTGGGGAGAGAATCTTCTCTGCCTGGGGAGACATATCAATGCTTACGATCTCATGTTCAGACTCCATGGGGAGGTGCTGCTGGACTTGCTAGAGAGGAAGGAATCGTCCTGCTTAGGAACGCACACAACTTACTGTCTGGAATATGCTATACCTGTAATAACACAAACAAACAGACAAGATACCCTTCTCAAAGGGACCTATCAAGGTTATCATCTTGTGACAATGTTCAAGTAATTCATTGTTTCAGCAATCAGTGGCCTAGGCCAGTAAGTTTATGTATGCGCATTTTATCAAAAACATCGGCGTTCTTTTTCGCAAACAAAACAGATAAATGCTAAACAAACAAACAGAATTGCTGAATAGTATACATTTTATTGATAACGAACCCCTGAATGGGCAAAAATGTTTTACAACAGATGCAAGCTCCTGGAATAAGGAAGCTGCGCAAACATAAAACATAAATATACATCAGTATATACACAAATGTCCGCAATGAGGCGTAGACGAACACCATGAGTTGATCCCTCTATGACCCACTCGACTTCGATACTTCTCCAACGCTTCAGCTTCAGAAGAGATTGGTTCAGATAAACGGCCCTCAGGTCTTCCAAACCACTAAATAATGAGAGTCCACACGCAGAACGCAGTCATTTGCTTTTTCAAATCCCTAACTTTTGCCTGAATCGCCCTTTCGGGTTTTCGATTCACTGGGATACCCTTTTTTGCCAAAGTCGCCCTTCCAGGTTTTCGACTTTGCGGGTGTACATTCTTTTCTTTTATATCCCTAATTTTTGCCCGAACCTTTTTCCTTTTTTATGGTTCGCCGGGATGCCCCATTTTTGCCTGGATATTCTTTTTCTTTCCAGCGGGTCATTGTTTTAAGTAAAGTATTTTTTAACTGCGTCCGCGTTCACCGGGGATGCGAAATCTTCGCTATCCATCGTGGATAACAACAAGGCTCCTCCCGAGAAGACCTTGCTAACGATGTACAGACCTTCGTAATTGGGAGTCCACTTGCCCCGGTGATCGGAGTGTGGAGGAAGAATCTTCTTCAGGACGAGATCACCCGTCTGAAAGCTTCTAGGACGCACCTTCTTATCATAAGCTTTCTTCATTCGGATTTGGTACAGACGACCATATGCAATCGATGTTAACCTCTTCTCGTCCATCAGGCTGAGTTGGTTTAGTCGGTTCTTAATCCATTTTGCCTCGTCGAGTTTTACGTTAACCAAAACTCGTAAAGAAGGAATCTCAACTTCTAACGGTAGGACAGCTTCCATACCGTACACCAGTGAGAAAGGAGTTGCCCTGGTTGATGTACGTACCGTTGTACGATAACCGTGCAGTGCAAATGGCAGCATCTCGTGCCAATCCTTGTAGGTCACAAGCATCTTCTGTACAATCTTCTTAATGTTTTTATTGGCCGCTTCAACGGCGCCATTCATCTTCGGCCGGTAAGGAGATGAGTTGTGGTGTTCAATCTTGAAACTCTGGCACAGCTCCTTCATCATCTTGTTATTCAGATTCGAACCATTATCAGTAATGATCCGCTCGGGAATTCCGTATCGACAGATGATGTCCCTCTTTATGAATTTAGTCACCACCTGCTTGGTCACATTAGCATATGAGGCTGCCTCCACCCACTTGGTGAAGTAGTCGATAGCTACTAGAATGAAGCGATGACCGTTAGATGCAGTGGGCTCGTTCTTGCCTATCATGTTGATGCCCCACATGGAGAACGACCACGGGGAGGACATGACATTCGACGAGCACGGCGGTATATGAATCTTATCAGCATAAATCTGGAATTTATGACATCTCTTCGCGAATTTAAAGCAATCTGACCCCATCGTCAGCCAGTAGTATCCTGCTCTCAGGATCTTTCTTGTCATAGCATGCCCGCCGGCGTGCGTACCAAATGTGCCTTCATCGAGCACGAGATCGTGGTTTCTTTTATACAAAACTCCATCAAGATTGAGATAAAAATTTCCAGACAGCCTCCTCAGAGTCTTCTTATCCTGGGTTGACGCTCCCTCAGGATACTCCTTGGTCATAAGGAAGGTGTGGATGTCATAGAACCATGGCTTGCCATCGGCGGCTTCCTCGATCGCAAAGACGAATGCAGGTCTATCAAGACGAGAAAGGAAAATTCTTGGAGCTTCATTCCAAAAATTGACTTTATACATCGAAGCCAACGTGGGCACATGATGGAGTTCCACTCGATCGAAGAACGGAAGCAGCCTTCTGGCATAGTTCATGTACGGCACCAAATTCGATTGGCGAGTCTCCCACTCCCCTTTAATCTGGTTAATCACAAGTGCCGAGTCACCATATACATCTAGGTTCTTGATTCTCAAGTCAATTGCTTCTTCTAGACCCATGATGCATGCTTCGTACTCCGCTTCGTTATTGGTGACCGGAAACGTCAGTCTCGCAGTAAACGGGATATGGGATCTGTGGAGAGTCGTGATGATCGCCCCAATGCCACTTCCGTAAGAATTAATCGCCCCGTCAAATATCAATTTCCATTGGGATTTCCTATTTGGACCCTCGTCGGGCAACGGTTCATCACAATCTTTCACCTTTAGAAACATGATATCCTCATCAGGGAATTCAAATTTCATCGGCTGATAATCTTCAATCGGCTGTTCGGTGAGGTACTCAGACAATACGCTTCCCTTGATGGCCTTCTGGGAAACATACTGAATGTCATATTCTGTCAACACCATTTGCCATCTGGCAATCCTGCCCGAAAGCGCTTGCTTGTCGAAGACGTACTTGATCGGATCCATCTTCGAAATTAGCATGGTGGTGTGATTGAGCATGTACTGTCGTAAACGTTTGGCAGTCCAGGCTAGTACACAACACGTTTTTTCCAGCATCGAGTAACGAGATTTACAATCTGTGAACTTCTTACTCAAATAGTAAATGGCATGCTCCTTTCTGCCTGTCTCGTCGTGCTGACCGAGAACACACCCCATACTATTCTCAAGAACTGTCAAGTACATGATTAAGGGTCTTCCGGCCACTGGGGGTATCAAGATCGGAGGTTCCTGCAGAGACTGTTTTATCTTATCAAACGCCTTCTGGCAATCCTCGTTCCAGATAATTGCTTGATTTTTCTTTAATAGTTTGAACATCGGTTCACACGTGGCCGTGAGCTGAGAGATAAACCTTGCAATGTAGTTCATTCTGCCTAGGAAACCACGAACTTCTTTCTCGGTTTTTGGCGCTGGCATTTCTTGTATTGCTTTTATTTTCACAGGATCAACCTCAATGCCTCTTTCACTTACGATAAACCCCAGTAGTTTTCCAGACCGTACTTCGAAAGTACACTTGTTAGGATTCAGCCTCAACCTGAACTTCCTAAGCCTCTCAAAAAGCTTCAGCAAATTGACCAGATGTCCCTCCTCCTTTTGGGACTTCGCAATCATGTCATCAACATAGACTTCAATCTCATGATAAATCATATCATGAAACAAAGTAACCATTGCTCGTTGGTAAGTGGCCCATGCGTTCTTCAGACCGAAAGGCATTACCTTGTAGCAAAATGTTCCCCAAGGAGTGATAAACGTAGTTTTCTCCATGTCCTCCGGCGCCATCTTAATCTGATTGTAGCCGGAGAAGCCATCCATGAACGAAAATACGGAGAACTAGGTTGTATTGTCGACCAACACATCAATATGGGGGAGCGGGAAATCATCTTTGGGGCTCGCCCTGTTCAAGTCCCGATAATCGACGCACATTCGCACCTTACCGTCCTTCTTCGGTACAGGCACTATGTTGGCGACCCACGGAGGGTAAGTAGTGACCGCTAAGAAGCCAGCATCAAGCTGCTTTTGCACTTCTTCTTTGATCTTAACGGCCATATCTGGTCGTGTCCTCCTAAGCTTCTGCTTAACGGGAGGACAATCTTCTCGCAGCGGCAAGTGGTGGACCACGATGTCAGTGTCAAGTCTGGGCATATCTTCGTATGACCAAGCAAAGATGTCACTATACTCTCTCAGCATCTCGAGCAATCTCTGCTTGACATCACTCTGCAATGCTGCCCCTATCCTGACATTCCTGACTAGTTCTTCAGAACCCAGATTCACAATCTCAATCTCTTCTTCGTGAGGCAGAATAACTTTCTCTTCTTGTTTCAACAAGCGGGCCAACTCTTCGGGAAGGTCTTCGTCTTCATCAATCTCTTCTTCGGCTTGATAGATCGGGCAATCAAAGTCGAAGTGAGTCGTAGAAGGTCCAGAGTCGATGTCATCTGCTATGTGGATCCTGCAATAACAAGGGTTAAGCTTAAAACAAGGATATGCAGGTTAGCACAAACCTTATTGCCATTTTATTCTTTTTCAAAACAAATATAAAACAGGAATAACAGAGATCACAACATTTGAATGCGAAGAACAACGCCTTTTGATTTATTGGTAAAATGCATGTACATAATCAAACAAGGCCCTGGCAATAAAACCATTATGCCCCGGGTAGGACATAGGGTTGTACAATGATTGGAGAAAGTAAATCATTACTCTTTGCTTGTCACTTGGATGGTATCCCTGATGGACCAGTTGTTGAGGCTCTCGCCTGGTTTGCTTGGTTGGATCCAAGAGTCTAGGTCGCAATCATTGTCTTCGCCGTCTTCAGACACCGCGTTGACGCTTTCGAATATCACCCCGCCACTGGTAAACTGGATCAGCCCTTTACCTCGCGACGCACTGTGAGAAGAGGAGGCTTCAGCCGCCGGAGAGTATCCTACCCCAAATTTGTCTTGCTTGTTAGGTATTTCTAGAATTCGCCCCCAGCCTGGGGTAGATCCGGCTTGAAAAACGGATCGGGCTTCCTTGAAGGAAGAGAGAGTCATCTCTGGTTTCTCAGTGATTACAGGAGCTACATTCTTGACCTTAACAGCTTCGAACGCCTGACATAGGGTTTCATGGATTTCCCCATCCATCTCAACGTATTTGAAGGACGACGCAGTCACGATACTACCTCCAACAGCATACTTGAGCTTCTGGTGCAACGTGGAGGTCACGGCACCGGCAGAATGGAACCATGGCCGGCCTAGGAGACAGCTGTAGCCAGGCATGATGTCCATGATGTAGAAGACTGCGTCGAATGTTTCCGGCCAACTTGGATTGGCAACGTCACCTCCCCAAAAACATGACGTTTGGTTCTATCGAACGCTTTCATAACCAGATCACTGGGTGTGCAAATCAATCCTTGAGTATCTAACTTCATCAATGCTTTCTTTGGAAGAACATTGAGTGAAGACCCGGTGTCCACCAACACATGAGACATAATCGTTCCCCTACACTCTATCGAGATGTGCAGGGCGCTGTTGTGGTTTCTTCCCTTCGGCGTCAGCTCCAGGTCAGTGAACCCTAACCCGTTTCCAGCATTCACGTGGGCTACGACCCCTTCTAACTGGTTGACCGATATTTCATGTGGTACACAGCAACAAATTCAGGATGGAAATTTTCGAGGGTGTTTGATGGAGATGATCCATGATCTTGTAGTCACTCTTCTTAATCAACCTCATAAACTCTTCAGCGTCCTTTACAAGTAAGTCCTTCTCTACCCCACGAGGGGTTTCCTCAACGACTTTACCCTTTCCTTTATCGGTTATTTCAGCTTTGTCCGCTTTGTCCGCCACAACCTCAGGTGGAGCAAACACTCTTCCGCTGCGTGTGATTCCGCCAATTCCCACTAGGTTATCCACAGATCGCCCAGATGGTTCTAGCTCCAATTTCTGTCGGTTGCAGTAGACATCTGACCCATAATGCCATGGGACAACATTAGTGCTTTCAAAAGGTATCGGCCCAGCTTTGGTGATGGTAATCGTGGGCGGTCTGGGTGCAGAAATGGTGATCGTCCGGCGAGGGATGGTGATGGTGGCAACCTCATCATCTTGCTTCAGCATTACCTCTCCAGATCCGCATTCGGCCCTCCGGCTAAACTGCAAGATCCCTTCGGTCATCAAACACTAGATCCCCTCTATCAACTGTTCACATCCATCAGGACTAGTCGCACAACCCATACACAGTTCTCCACAGCCCGGAAAGAAGCCTCTCTTCATCAGCTTGGCTTTGACGAAGCTAAGCGGTGTCTTCAGATCCTTGACATCAGTCAATAAATCCAAGCTCTCGTCTTCAATAATGGCATTTACCCCACCTCCCCTATGATTCGGCATAGGGTTCTTCGTGACGTTTGGCACATTATCTGAGAAATTGATGATCTTAGCATCCACCATGTCTTGCACCTTGTGCTTGAAGGCTTTGCAGTTTTCTATCGTGTGGCCTGGTGCCCCCGAGTGAAACTCACAAGTTGCATTCGCATCATAACCCGGCGGAGGTGCCCCTGTCAAGGGAGCCAGGGTTCTATTCTGGATTAGCTGTAACTGAAGCAGAGTCTGTAACAGCTGAGCATAAGACATGGGTGTTGCACCCCAAAATTTGCCCAACTTTTCTTTACCTAGCCCATGTTTCATTTCATTCACATTAGCATTATCATTTGCATTTCATTGACATGTATGCAGGAGATCAAGAGGTATGATTACCAATCAAGGGCTACACAAGACTTTGAAGCTAGCTAATAAGGTTATTCAAGTGGTCAAGGATTGATATCCTTGTCAGAGAAGTTAAAAGATCCTCAGAGAGAGTGGTTGAAGCCAAGTATGCGGGCCTCCTAACTTGAAAGTTGTGGAAAGTCATCAGATGATTCTGAAGCCATGAGGATGGAATGGAGGTCTTGATAGAGCTCATGAGAAGTGTTGAAGATCACTTTGAGGCCTAGACAGGTCATTGTGCAAGATTAAGAAGACTCAGCCATGAGTGGTGCAATTAGGGTTTGACTGGGTCAACCCTAAGTCAACTGATGATTTGGATAAGGTTGAGACCTAATCCAAGAGCCATATGATCATGGATTTATGCATTTAGATGTTATAAGGATGATTCCAAGGTCAACTCATCATGATTGAAGAGTTTGAGAAGTTTTCAAGCTAGGGTTCCTAAGGCTTGACAGTGTAAAATCCCCTAGTTTGACCCCTATCTTCAAGGCAATTTAGCTCAAGATGTGATTGTCATCTCATCTTGCCCCCAACATGAATGTTGTAGAGCATGATCTTAGCTTTAATTTGAGTTCTATAAGTCCTTGATAGGATTTGTAGAACTCACGTTATGACTTTGACAATTTACAGGTCATCTGAGGTATGTGAATTTGGGGGCTTGAAAGTTGCCCAACTTGCATGAAACGTTTACCCTAGAAGGATGATTCCTATGAACTTTTGGTCAACATGAATGTTGTTCCTTATCCTCTTAGCTTTCTATATAGTACTAGATGTCCTTGATAGGATTTGTAGAACTCAAGTTATGGCTTTGACAAGTCAAGGGCATTTTGGTCATTTGGAGATTATAGGTCATTTCAACCATAAGGCCATAACTCCTATTTCCAAGCTTCAAATGGGAAAATGTTCAACATCAAACTTGTTCAAAATGATGTTTTAAGGCTAGTCAAGAGTTCATGAGATGTTGGATTTGCTTGTGGCTCAAAGTTTCAAAAATGACCTAAAAAGAGGGTATAAGTTAAATGAACCAAAGTTGGAAATTGATACTTTTGATCTACACATCCAAACCAAGGCATGTAATAGGTCATTTTGACTCTAAAAAGTATTTTAAGAACATTGGTTTAGCCACATTTTTGAATTGAGGTCTAATTTGTGGACTTGATTTGAAAAGTAGTTACTTACATCTTAAGTAACATTTGCAAAACCAAAATGCAAGGCATAATCAAGGTCCCTTGCAAGCCAAACACTTCCAAAATGTCATTAGGGGAGAAATTGGAAGGGAATGGGATTGATTTCAAGCTGTTAACAGGATTATGCACACCATGGCATATAAGTGAACTTCTTATGTCATGAGAGATTGAATTTCTCCTTGGAAGGATCTAGAGCTTTCTAGATCATCCCTACACACTCTATATATGGAATATAAGTGGTTCAGATCATTTTTTGGTGATGATTGAAGGAGAGAGCAGAGATTGAGATTGAAACTTCATTGCTTGCAACTGAATTCGGTTACATCATTTCACTCACTTTCCACCCATTTTCTTGATTGCAATCTCTTCCATGGATGCTAGGGAATGATTCCAGATCATAATCAAAGGGAATTCGTGGCTGATTGGTGTTCCTGAGTTCAGATTTCTCCACCTGCAACTCAGATTCGAATCTAAGGATTGAAGCCATTTCAATCAATTCTATTGCATACAGAAGCTTGGGAGTGATTCACTGAAGGAGTCTAGAGCATTTGAGGGCTTGATTTGAGGTCTTGCTACTTCTGTGCACGCGAAATTTTCAGGTTGGTAACCTTTGATCTCTGGCTTGTTTTAGTTAGAATCAATAGGAATTAGGATGATAGATGCATTGTAGAACGGTGTAGGAAGAATTTCAGATCATTAATTTGAGAATTAGTGACCAATTAAGGATGTTACCATTTTCGGTTGAGAGTTGGTTCTTGCGAATCTTGAGGATTTAGGTTGAATTAATGGTATGAGTGAGTTCCTTGTGAGATTTGGGACAAGTTTCGTGTATAGACCACTTGCAATGGAGGCCTGTGGAGAGAGTTAGGGTTGGGGACGATGACCGGAGCACCACGCGGTGGCCGTGGTTGCGCGCGAGGTTCAGAGATTCAAAAGGTTGAAGATGACTTTAGAGCCATCGGATGGGGCTGAGACCTTTGACCAGATGAAGATCCAACGACCACGTATTAATTTCATTTTGTGAAGAGTCTGAACTAATGTGAAACGCGGCGTTTCACTTAAGTTGTGGTTTTGGGCCTAAGTCTCAGACTGATAGCCACACCCCCCTGATGGCCCAATCCATGAATTGAACTGATTTTCATTACTATCTGCACCACGCGCTTGGTTATTTTATTTTGATTTTCTTTAATTTTTCATTTTTATACATGGTTATTGATTAAATCATAAAAAATGGAAAAATAACTCAATTAATCCCATCCTTTTTGCATTGAATTCATGATTGAATCTAGTTTTTTTAGAGAAAAATATTTTTATTTCATGCATTTTCTGATTTTATGGGAATTTTCACATTTTAATTGATATTAAAATAGTCATGCTTGATGCTTGATGTTGTGGAATTTTGTGTGATTAATGGGTGATGATTCTTGCCCTGATTTTTGGTATGTGGCTAGCATAGATATGCATAATCCCTATAGATTTTTCTCACATTTTTGTGATGAGCATAAGTGGTAGTTTAGGTTGAAACCTTTACAAGCTCCATTTTTAGGGTTTATGGTTGATACCTTTGGATTTAGGACTTAATTTTAGGACTTAATAGATGATTTAGTCCCTGGTTTTTGTATGAGGCATTCTTAATTGAATTAGGATCCCTTATCAATTTTTGTAGAAATTTATAATATAGTTTACTATTTTTGATTGATTTTAGTTTAGATGCTAGTTTTAGATGATTCTGAGGCACTAATTCAATTAGATTAACTTCTCTAGTTCCCTTAGATTAGGGTTTTGCTTTACTTGTTCTTGGATGATGATGAAGGCAAGTTGAAGATGCATTGGAGTGCTTGAAGAGGCTTGGATGTGAGGATCTTCCCTTCTTGTAGTGTAGTTTTGATTAGGTTAAGATTAGGGTTTTTGTAGGTAGAGCTTCTAGATAGTTCTCTTCCTTCATAAACATGGAATATGTTGATCAATTCCATTCTTCCCTATGATGCAAGGTCCATTTGTAAAGGCCTCATCCCTCCTTTGGTAGGACGTGTGGCTCTTTGCAAATTGGTAGAACCTTTGAGGGTCCTTTTCTCTGATGACAGGATGCTCAGTGGTGACCTTTGGTCTTCACTCTGCTACCAATCATCCAAACTTTGCTCTTGATAGATGAATCTTTCCCCCTTGTTAGAGGATGGAGTTCCTTGCTTGAAGAATATTGAAGGATGAAGTTGCTACTTCTTTGTGTTTGGAGATTACTCTGAGGAGCTGAAGCTTGTAGGAGAAGAAGACCAAGTTGATACTGGTAAAGAAGAGAGAGCTGAAGCTTGAAGACCAAGTTGATACTTGTGAAGAAGATCCAATTGAGATTGAGTGAAGAGCTGAGGCTTGAGGAATAAAGGATAAGTTGACACTTACATTGATGCATTGAGGGCCTGAAGGAATCAAGTTGATACTTGCAGTTAGGAGTGAAGCCTGAAGGTGGAATTGACTGAAGAGCTGAAGCTTGAAGAAGAAAGAATAGGTGGATACTTTTGTGGAAGCTTGAAGAAGCAAGTTGATACTTGCCATTGAAGATGATAGCCTTAAAGAGCAATTGAAGTCTGATGACTGGACTGCTGTCAAGTTGGTTTAGTTGTAGGAGCTGTTGATCTGTTTCCTTTCTTGACTGCTTGTTTTCTTTACTGTACTGATGTGCCTTGTTTGACTTGCTTGATGCATTAGAATAAGTTCATATCTAGACTGATGTAAGCTAGGAGCATGATTGCACTAGAGGTTGATTTGCTTCCTCTGCTTGTATTTTTACTGTATGGCTTTGCTTGTGGGTATTCGGTAGAGCCCAGCTCCCTTGCCTATGTGGTTTATATCTTGCTTGATAGCATGTTATTCTTTTTGTATGATTACAGTTATTCATATCTTGCTTGAGGTTGAGATGAGCTTGTGGAGGCTGATGCCCCACACACATTTCCTCCCTCACTTGCATTGCATGCATTTTACAGTCGTTTACTGTATATTTGTTTACTGTTTAAGCTGATGCTTTATCTGCTTCTGGTTACCATTGACATGATCCCCTAGGAATCTCACTTCCTTTGACAAGGAAGTGATGATCAGAACTTTAGGTTGAAACCTATGCATGATAATTTCTAGGAGTTCCCTGTTTCAAACTTCAACCATAGGATGAATCCTTGGCATGACAACATTAGGACTTGATAGTCTCCCCTTAGTTGAGCCTGTTCTCTTCTCATCTCAAAACGAATTAAAATACAGTAATAAAGGTTAACTGACGTCGTACGTTACGAGCCTTAAGCTATCTGAGAAAGGATTGTTGGAGAGTTTCTTTTCAATAGTCTGGATGTTTAGTATGGCACCCTTTGGGTGACATGCGACACATTCACTCTCAAGTCATAGTCTCTAGTGCGATATTGGTTGCAAACATCCATAAAAAACACTTCTTCCGTAAAAGACAGAAAACAAACTTCAAACCTTTTTGCCCCGTGGGCCCATAATTCAAAGGAAAGCTTTTCTGAAGAAAAGAGTGTCGTTAACTCCTAGTTCTACCGCAAACGGTAACGCTTAAGTCTCCAAGGGTCGAGCTGCGTACGCCAAACTGCTAGAACTGTTTGTTAACCCTACTCGAAAAAATAGATGAATCTGAATTCCCGTAATCCGTATTATCCTGAACTACGTAAGCTCTGATCTCTCATACCTGTTGAAAGTACGTAGGCACAATACTGATGTATTGGCGAGCCACCTTTCCCGTACCCCGTAGTTAGTCGAACTACGTTGACTCTGATTTCTCATTCTCTGATGAGAATACGTAGGCATAAAGTGCGACGCTTTGCTGAGTCATTTTCTTTTCTTTTCAGACCAGCCTTGATAGGTAGATAGATAAAACCAACTCGTCCAGTAAACACAACAAGCATGGATCCCATCGAGTACGATGGACGTGAGGGGTGCTAATACCTTCCCCTTGCGTAACCGACTCCCGAACCCAAACAATGGTTGCGATGACCTTGTCTTATACCTTTTCGTCATGTTTTTCCGATCGTTTCCTTTCCCGCTCTGAGGGATAAATAACGAAAGGTGGCGACTCTTCTGTTTTACCGGCACCTTATTTTCGCGGTAGCGACAGCTGGCGACTCTGCTGGGGACTTGATAATTTCCTAGGGATCCAACGTCCCTTATGCGAGTCAGTTTGGGGATCCAACGTCCCCTGCGAGAGTCAATCCTAGCGCTTGTATGATTACTTGGTGGGTTGTGTTTATTTATCGCATTTTATTTCCCGCATTTTACTTTCAGTATGATATGATTATCTGTGCTGTGTTGGGAAGGGCATTCTGATGAGTGAGAAGCCAGACCCAGGCTTGAGTGAACCTAGCATTAGTTGTGGAAATTAGTGGGCGCGTGCTTGCTTGGTAGACACTAGTGTCTCATGAAATCCACGCTCAGACGAGGTTCTCCCGGTTGACTTATTTTTCAACCCTTTGGGTTGAGGGGGTTGTTGGTTTGGAGGATTGTCGACTCCAGGGACCGATCATTTGGGATTCAGCCGAGTGAGGCCACTTCATGAGCTGGTGATGCCACACCTTCTGGGTATCGTATCACCCCTCTTAAATGTCTGTGACGCTGATGACCGCATAGGATGCCGAACTTGTGTCAGTTTAGGTCCATACCTGTGAGCAGGGTTGGGTTTGTTGCAGGAAACCTTAACCTTCAGACTTCCTGGTTTTCTTGATAGTGATTCAGTTCTGTTGGTATCAGAGGTTCTCATCATCAGATGATTGTTCTTAACAGAGCAGAGTTATGGTCTTGTACCAGAGGACCTTATCTTCAGAGATGTACGTTTGTTCTTGACAGAGCAGGTTTTTGATCGGGATCAGAGGATCTCATCAGCAGATGTATGGTTGTTCTTGACAGAGCAGAGTTTTGGTCCTGTATCAGAGGTCCTTATTATCAATTGTTTGTTCTTGACAGAGCAGAGTTTTGGTCTTGTATCAGAGGTCCTTATTATCAGATGTGTGTTCTTGACAGAGCAGACTTGTGGTCCGATGCCAGGGTTTTCTTCTTATCAGATATAGTGGTTGTTCTTGACAGAGCAGCATTATGGTTTTGTTGTTACAGAATCTTCACCTTCATCACTTCAACAACACAGTCGTTTTGATCTCCTGCTGCATGATTGCATTTTACATTGCTTTGCATACCCATTTGCATTTCATTAACGTGTGTCTGTGTTGCATGTACCGTTTCCCCCGATTCAGGATTTCTTGCCTTCTATCGTGTTATTATGGGTTCTCTGAGGAAGATCGTGGCTTACAAGCTCCCTGCTCCTGATGTTGTTCAGCTGACTGGTTTGATTGCTTTGGCAGATGATTCTATGAGAGATGAATTCAGAAAGTCTTACGGTAAACTGCTCAGTTTGGTTCGTAAACCCTCTATGTTTGAGTTGAATGGGTTGCACACCCTGCTGCAGTTCTACGATCCGCCGTTGAGATGCTTTACTTTCCGGGACTTTGTTCTCGCACCCACACTAGAGGAGTATGTTGACTTGTTAGGTGTGCCTATCAAGAGTCAGATGCCTTTTGTTCATATGGATGTCGAGCCTGACCTGGCTAGTCTAGCTCCCTCACTTCATCTGGATGCCTCCGAGTTGATCTTGTCTAGTTGGAACAGGGTTCCTGGTTTCTCCTTGCAGTTCTTAGTGGGAAAAGCTCAACAGTGCGCCAAAGACGGATGTTGGGTCGTGTTCAACGCCATCCTTGCTCTGTGCATATATGGCATCATTTTGTTCCCCAATATGCCTGACTTTGTAGACTTTGACGCCTTTCACATCTTTGCATCAGGGAATCCGGTCCTTACCTTGATAGGAGATGTCTATCATTCCGTCCACTACAAAAACGAGAACAGAAGGGGTAAGAACGTCTCGTGCTGTGTGCCCTTGCTCTATAAATGGCTTGATAGTCACCTACCCAAGAGGGGTCCCTTTGCTTCGTCGGCAGCCACAGCTGAGTGGTCCGAGCGTTTGATGAGTCTATCAGCGGAGGATATTGACTGGTTTGATAGAGATAGGTTGGGTACCGAGATTATCTTCAGCTGCAGCGGGTTTCCGAACGTGCCTTTGATAGGCAGGAAGGGATGCATAAACTATAATTCGTCTTTGCTGGTCCGACAGTTTGCTTATGCTTTGAGAGCTCCACCGAAGGATGAAGAGGTGCAGGAATCTCTGTACCTCACTGGTCTTCTCGAGAGGGATACGTTGTCTAAGCTTCAGCGCGCTTGGAATGGTATCAGTAAGAGGGGAAAACCATTGTTGGGGAAGAGTAATAGTCAGGCCTATGCCCCATATGTGACTTGGATCAGAGCCAGAGCATATGCTATAGGGATGCTGTTTCCTCCTGCCAAGCCAGAAAGCCCTCCAGTGATTGAAGAGCCTACCACCGTGCCCATTCAGCAGCATAATCAGGTGTTAGCTGAGAGAGATGAGTTGAAAAAGGAAAATGAAGAATTGGAGAAAGAATTGGCGCAACTCAGAAGCGAGAGAAGCAAGGCCGTTCATTCCTTCAAGAGGCAGACCGAGCTAGTGAACCAGCTGGGGACAGATTTGACTAAATAGATAGCTGAGTGCGAGCGCATGGGTCGAGACTTCAAAGCTGTCAATGATGTACTGGCCACTAAGAAGCAGCACTTGGATGAAGCGTATCGGAGGATATCCAAGTTTAACCAGCACTGGAAGGCCACCCTAGCCAAAGGGAAAGAACGGGAGGATAAGCTGAAGCAACAGATCTCCAAGCTGAAAGCCCAGGTGAAGGCTAGTGAGAAAAGGTTTGATGAAGAAACCGCTCGCAGATATGCCTCTGAAGGCCAGCTCAACAAGGCTCTTGCTAACCTGAAGGAGAGCAGACTGACGTTTGAGTCCAAGAAGCGGAAGTTAGAAGATTGTTTCGGCGAAGGAGCATGGGAAGATTCGGTCGAAGGTCTTGAGTACACTATTGTGCATAGAGAGTTACTCGTCGAAGGGTTACTCACTCGGCCTGGTCATCCTGAAACGAAGGGGTTGTTAGAAGAGTTTCGCGCCCGTGGCCGTGCTTGACTATTTGTATTCCTTTTGTTTTGATCATCGTTGCATGCTGACCATCACCAGGCTTGTTGGTCGAGGTCATGCTATTGATTCAGCTTGTACTCAGTGACGTTGTGTACTGCCTTGATGGACTTTCTTCATATATATGAGATGTTATTTCCATGATTGGACTCGGACTTCTTATTATCAGCACTGGCACTCAGGCACTAGGATCGGGGGATACCTCCCTAACGCACAAACACACGTTTGCATCTGCATGAAGCATCGGCATAACGAGCACTTTGTCGTTTTTCCTAACCCTTTTGTATTTTCAGGTTGTTTCAGGTTGTTCCAGGATTGATCAGAGACCTAACCACCGCTATTCGACCAGAGCAAATCAAACCAGAATCATGGAGCAAGTGCAAACTGATGTTCAAGAACTCCGCGAAAGAATGGACCGCTTCATGGAACTCATGCAAGCGGTCGCCAATGGCCAAGATCAGCTCAGAACCTTGGTTCAGCCTCTGATTTCAAGGGTCGATAGCAATGGCGTACTCCATGGCGGGACCGTGCCTACCCCTCCACCAGTTGAAACTCCTCAGAATGGCGTCCCCGTGACCGGGGGAATGGCAGTGCCAACGGCAATGTGATAGCTAATATGGGACTCAACGGTAATACGACGGGCGTCGGTAATGGGAGTCTTGAAGCTAACGTCAATGATGGACTGGGCAACGGCAATGCAGGTGTTGGAAATCTGTTCGGGCCTCAGCCGTGGCTAGAAGACCGTCAAGACAATGTGTTCTCTTAGAGAGGTGCCGAAGGTGAGCTGACTGCTGAAGCACGTCTAAGGTTCAAGGCACTCGAGGATAAGATGAGGAATATCGAGAACCAGAACACCATGGGTGTTGATATGTCCAAGTTGGGACTGATTGCTGATTTCAAGGTACCTCCCAAGTTCAAGGAACCTGACTTTGAAAAGTACAAGGGCACCACCTGCCCTCGCGTCCACCTGAGATCATACTACAGAAAAATGTCAGCTCATTCTAAGGACGAGAATTTGCTGATGCACTTCTCTCAGGACAGTCTATCCGGGCCCTCTCTCGAATGGTACATGAGTCTGGAACCTACCAGTGTGCGCACGTGGAAGGAACTTGCTGAAGCATTTGTGCACCACTACCAATATAACAGTGACTTGGCTCCGAACCGAGTCCAACTGCAGAACCTGTCGCAAAGGAACAATGAAGGGTTC
The DNA here is from genome assembly GCA_963859935.3 of Lathyrus sativus. Taxonomy (NCBI): domain Eukaryota; kingdom Viridiplantae; phylum Streptophyta; class Magnoliopsida; order Fabales; family Fabaceae; genus Lathyrus; species Lathyrus sativus. The sequence goes on along the minus strand of OZ012738.1, from coordinate 238,166,807 downwards.
AAGGAATACGCCCAGCGATGGCGTGAATTGGCAGCCAGGGTTCAGCCGCCGATGGTTGAACGCGAGCTTATGCAAATGTTCGTAGCCACCCTCCCAGGGGTTTATTATGAGAAATTGGTCAGCGGTATGTCTGGAACCTTCTCAGATATCATCATCACGGGTGAGCACATTGAAAATGAGATCAAACTGGGGAAAATTCAAGGTGATTCATCCTCAGCTGGAGGAGGCAGAAAGAAACCTTATGGTGGCAAAAGACGGGAAGGAGAGACGAGCGCCGTGACCAACGCTCGAAGGAAGGGTAAAGGCCCTCACCAGCTGGTGGCCAGCATAACTATCCCGACAGTTCAACAGCCACAGCAGCCGCAGCAGCAGCAGCAGCCGAATCAACAAGGGTACAGAAAGTATCAGAACCGGGCACCTCTGTCGAGCCGTCACCTCGAGACACCGCCCATGTCTTATGCTCAGCTGTTATAGAATTTGCTTCAGCTACAGTTGATCCAGAAGAGAACCTTGGCTCCCTTGACAGGGGCACCTCCGCCAGGTTATGACGCGAATGCAACTTGTGAGTTTCACTCAGGGGCACCGGGCCACACAATAGAGAATTGCAAAGCCTTCAAGCATAAGGTGCAAGACATGGTGGACGCTAAGATCATCAACTTCTCAGATAATGTGCCAAACGTCACGAAGAACCCTATGCCGAATCATAGGGGAGGTGGAGTAAATGCCATTATTGAAGACGAGAGTATGGATTTGTTGATTGATGTCAAAGATCTGAAGACACCACTTAGCTTCGTTAAAGCTAAGATGATGAAAAAAGGGTTCTTTCTAGGTTGTGGAGAACTGTGTATGGGCTGTGCGACAAGTCCTGATGGATGTGAACAGTTGATAGAGGGGATTCAAAGTCTAATGACCGAAGGAATCCTGCAATTTAGCCGAAGGGCCGAAAGCGGATCGGGAAAGGTAATGCTAAAGCAAGATGATGAGGTTGCCACCATCACCATCCCTCGCCAGACGATAACTATTTCTGCACCCAGGCCGCCCACAATTACCATCACCAAAGCTGGGCAGATACCTTTCAAAAGCACTAACGCTGTCCCGTGGCACTATGGGGCAGAGGTCTACTGCAACGGACAGAAGTTGGAACTGGAACCGTTTGGGTCGTCTGTGGAGAACCTAGTGGGCGTTAGTGGAATTACTCGCAGCGGAAGAGTATTTGCACCACCTGAGGTCGTGGCGGACAAAGCGGACAAAGCTGATGCAACTGATAAAGGGAAGAGTAAAGTCATTGAAGAGACCCCTCGTGGGGTAGAAAAATACTTACTTGTTAAATACGCCGAAGAATTTATGAGGTTGATTAAAAAGAGTGACTACAAAATCGTGGATCATCTCCATCAAACACCCTCGAAAATTTCCATCTTGAACATGTTGCTGTGTTCTGAGGCACACCGCAACGCACTGCTGAAGGTGCCGAATGTCGCGTACGTGCCGTAGGAAATATCGTAAAACCAGTTGGAAGAGGTCGTAGCCCACATGAATGCTGGCAATGGGTTAAGGTTCACTGACCTGGAGCTGACGCCGAAGGGAAGGAACCACAATAGCGCCCTGCACATCTCGATAGAGTGTAGGGGAACGATTATGTCTCATGTGTTGGTGGACACAGGGTCGTCGCTCAATGTTCTTCCGAAGAAGGCATTAATGAAGTTAGATACTCGCGGGGTGATTTGCACGCCCAGTGATCTGGTTGTGAAAGCGTTCGATGGAACCAAACGCCATGTTTTCGGGGAAGTAACGTTACCAATCCAAGTCGGGTCGGAAACATTCGATGCGGTCTTTTACATCATGGACATCATGCTTGCCTACAGCTGTCTCTTAGGCCGGCCATGGATCCATTCTGCGGGTGCCGTGACCTCCACGTTGCACCAAAAGCTCAAGTACGCCGTCGGAGGCAGCATCGTGACTGTTTGTGGCGAGGAAGACATAATGGTGAGCCATTTGTCGTCCTTCAAGTACGTTGAGATGGATGGGGAAATCCACGAAACCCTATGTCAAGCGTTCGAAGCTGTTAAAGTCAAAACCGTAATTCCTACAGTCACTGAAAAGCCAGAGATGACTCTCTCTTCCTTCAAGGAAGCCCGGGCCGTTGTTCAAGCCGGATCTACCCCAGGCTGGGGGAGAATTTTGGAGATACCTAACAAGCAAGACAAGTTTGGGTTGGGATATTCTCCTGGAGCTGAAGCCTCCTCTTCTAGCAGTGCGTCACGCGGTAAAGGGCCGTTCCAGTTTACCAGTGGCGAGGTGATATTTGAAAGCGTCAACACAGTGTCTGAAGACAGCGGAGACAGCGACTGTGACCTAGACTCTTGGATCCAGCCAAGCAAGCCAGGCGAGAGCCTCAACAACTGGTCCGTTAGGGATATCATCCAAGCGGCAGTCGAAGAGTAATGATTTACCTTTTATCAATCATTGTACAACCCTATGTCCTACCCGGGGCATAGTGGTTTTAATGTCAGGGCCTCGTTTGATTATGTACATGCATTTTACCAATAAATCAAAAGGCGTTTTTCTTCGTATTCAAATATTGTGATCTCTGTTATTCCTGTTTTATATTTGTTTTGAAAAACAATAAAATGGCAATGGGGTTTGTGCTAACCTGCATATTCTTGTCTTAAGCTTAACCCTTGTTATTGCAGGATCCACGTAGCAGATGACATCGACTCTGGACCTTCTACGACTCACTTCGACTTCGATTGCCCGATCTATCAAGCCGAAGAAGAGATTGATGAAGATGAAGACCTTCCCGAAGAGTTGGCCCGCTTGTTGAAACAAGAAGAGAAAGTTATTCTGCCTCACGAGGAGGAGATCGAGATTGTGAATCTGGGTTCTGAGGAACTGGTCAGAAACGTCAGGATAGGGGCTGCATTGCAGAGTGATGTCAAACAAAGATTAGTCGAGATGCTACGAGAGTATAGTGACATCTTTGCTTGGTCATATGAAGATATGCCCGGACTTGACACTGACATCGTGGTCCACCACTTGCCGCTGCGAGAAGATTGTCCGCCCGTTAAGCAGAAGCTTAGGAGGACGTGACCAGATATGGCCGTTAAGATCAAAGAAGAAGTGCAGAAGCAGCTTGATGCTGGCTTCTTAGCGGTCACTACTTACCCTCCGTGGGTCGCCAACATAGTGCCTGTACCGAAGAAGGACGGTAAGGTGCGAATGTGCGTCGATTATCGGGATTTGAATAGGGCGAGCCCTAAAGATGATTTCCCGCTTCCCCATATTGATGTGTTGGTCGACAATACAGCTCAGTTCTCCGTATTTTCATTCATGGATGGCTTCTCCGGTTACAATCAGATCAAAATGGCGCCGGAGGACATGGAGAAAACTACGTTTATTACTGATGGAAAATTGCGATCTAAACGCAGCGGAAAACAAAACAATTTCCTTTAGTGATCCTTACGAATGAGCATGGTCAGTGATAGAATCGTTACCTCTTTGTGGCGATTCAGATCTTTGATGCAGCGATCACAAGCGTTGATGAAGTGCAACGCCTCTACTCAGTCCACACGAACAGCTTCCGGTCACAGTGCTAGCTGCTTACGAACGGAATTATTTGAGTGAGAAAAGAGAATCAAAAACGAAATTGCATCAAGTGAAAGCTTCATCACAAGGGTTCCTTTTATAGACTCTCTTGTGGGCTGCGGGCTAAAAACCCAATTCACATGATCCATAATAATATTATATATTATTATAATAACTATTATTATAATAAATATATTTATTTTATTATTATTTTATAACCATTATAAAATAACAATAATTATTATTATATTATCTGTATTTCTATTTTTCACTTAAGTGCACCGTACCTTACGGTGTTCCTTTGATTTCTCTATCTCTCATCAAACTGTCCTTATGTGTGTGACCCTGTAGGATTTCGTAACGTTGGTAATTATATTAAATTATATTTAACATAATAAACAGTAAGCGGTATCTAGCAACACATCACTGCTACCCAAGTCACGAAAATGTCATGTGATCTGACAAAACCTTTTTCGTGATAATATATGTTTGTACAATTACCCTTTTTGCCCCTATGTCTATATTGAACACAAGGCATACACTGTGTCATCCTTGTCCAGTTCAATATTGGGCCCTTAGACATTTCTCCTGTTATGCAGGATTGGCAAATTCCATCTAGGACACTCATGTCCCTCAGCATGCTTCGTGGAGTGCCCATCAACTGTCTTTATGATCATCCAGTTACGGATAATGTTTGATCAGCAATAAAGCACCCGACTCTACATCTAGGGTCCATAGTGGTTTCAGGTCGAAGGGTGGTAATACACCATTATCACCATGAGAATAACTTATGACACTTTGCATAACATACTATGTAGTATTCTCATAGCGGGTCAATCTGGTATAAATATTACTCCTAATATTTATACCTATGTCAAGACTTGATAACTCTTTATCCATGATCCATGAGATGGGATCATCAGTCTATCTTCATAATAGTCTCAATGCTTTTAATGTTATCCCACTTTGCAATAAAGCTTGACTACGGATATTTTAAGAATAATGTCTTTATGTTTAATGGGATCTCATGATTAAGTCACACTTAACATTTCATTAAACAGACTAACTATTCTAGGGACTTTATTATTCTGAAAGACAAACATAATAAAGAAATGCCTTTTATTATTAAACGAATAATCCGATACAAGTACCAAAAAGTATTGGCCTCTAGGGCTTACACCAACAATCTCCCACTAGCACTAGAGCCAATTAGGCATACCCTTAATACCCATAGATCTAGTATGACCATCATGCTTCTGTTGCGCAAGAAGCTTTGTTAATGGGTCAGCGATATTGTCAAGTGTAGGTACTCTGCATATCTTCACATCTCCCCGATCGATTATCTCTCGAATGAGGTGATAACGCCTAAGTATGTGTTTGGATCGTTGGTGAGATCTAGGCTCCTTAGCTTGTGCGATAGCACCATTGTTATCACAATATAAACCAATGGGATCCACAATGCTAGGGACTATGCCAAGTTCACTAATGAACTTCTTGATCCAAACAGCTTCCTTTGCTGCATTTGAGGCAGCAATATACTCGGCCTCAGTTGTAGAATCAGCAACTGTTTCTTGCTTTGAACTTTTCCAGCTCACAGCGCCACCATTGAGACAGAACACATAACCAGATTGTGATCTAAAATCATCCTTATCTGTCTGGAAGCTAGCATCAGTGTAACCAATTACATCAAGCTCTTCCTGACCTCCATATATCCAGAATGAATCCTTAGTCCTTCTCAAGTACTTAAGAATATTCTTGACAGCTACCCAGTGAGCATCACCGGGATCAGATTGGTACCTACTCGTTGCACTTAATGCATACGAGACATCTGGTCGAGTACATAACATGGCATACATGATAGATCCTATTGCAGATGCATATGGAATCTTATTCATGCGATCCCTTTCTTCCTTAGTTGAAGGGGATTGTGCTTTTGATAAACACAGACCATGTTGCATAGGTATGAATCCTTTCTTGGAATCATGCATATTAAAGCGTCTCAACACTTTATCTATGTATGTACTCTGACTTAGGCCAAGCAGTTTTTGTGATCTATCTCTATAGATCCTAATTCCTAATATATAGGCTGCTTCACCTAGGTCTTTCATAGAAAAACAATTCCCTAACCAAGTCTTCACTTGTTGCAAGGTAGGGACATCGTTTCCAATGAGTAATATGTCATCTACATATAATACCAGAAACACGATCATTCTCCCACTAACCTTCTTGTAGACACAAGGTTCATCTTCATTTTTGATGAATCCATATTGTTTTACGGTTTCATCAAAACGAAGATTCCAGCTTCTGGAAGCTTGCTTCAATCCATAGATTGATCGCTGTAACTTGCATATCTTTTGGGCATCTTGTGGTATGTCAAATCCTTCAGGTTGTGTCATGTACACATCCTCAAGAAGATTCCCATTAAGGAAAGCAGTTTTGACATCCATCTGCCATATTTCATAATCATGATATGCAGCGATGGCAAGTAAAATCCGAACAGATTTAAGCATCGCAACTGGTGAAAAGGTTTCATCATAGTCAACCCCATGAATTTGTTTATAGCCTTTTGCAACCAATCTTGCTTTATAGGTATGTACCTTACCATCCATGTCAGTCTTCTTCTTGAAGACCCACTTGCATCCTATAGGGTTAACTCCTATAGGAGGTTCTACCAAGGTCCAAACCTGGTTTGTGTACATGGAATCCATTTCAGATTTCATGGCTTCTAGCCACTTCTCAGACTCAGGACCAGTTATGGCCTCTTTGTAGGTCACAGGCTCATCTTGATCCATGAGTAATACATCACCCTGATCACTTATGAGATATCCATATCTCTCAGGTTGGTGACGTATCCTGCTTGACCTACGCTGGTCTTGTTCTTCTTGAGCAGGTTGCTCTTCCACAACTACTTGTGTTTCCCGCTTTAGTTCCTCCATAGGTGTTTCAATGTTTTGTGATTCTTGAATTTCTTCAAGCTCTATTTTCCTCCCACTGTTTCCTTTGGAAATAAAATCCCTTTCCAGAAAGACTCCAGTTCGAGCGACAAACACTTTGCCCTCAGAAGGATTGTAGAAGTAATATCCTCTTGTTTCTTTAGGATACCCCACAAATAAGCATTTGTCAGATTTGGGCTCAGGCTTGGTTGAAATTTGTCGTTTGACGTAAACTTCGCAACCCCAAATCTTCATGTAAGACATATGTGGTTTCTTACCACTCCATATCTCATATGGTGTCTTATCAACCTTTTTGGATGGAACACGGTTAAGTGTGTAAGCTGCTGTTAATAATGCATGTCCCCAAAAGGAGTTTGGAAGATCGACGTGACTCATCATGGATCGGACCATGTCTAACAAGGTTCGATTTCTTCTCTCAGATACACCATTCCATTGTGGTGTTCCAGGAGGAGTAAGTTGGGATAGAATCCCATACTCTTTTAGATGGTCATCAAATTCTAGGCTTAAATATTCACCGCCTCGATCTGATCGAAGAACTTTAATATTCTTACCTAGTTGGTTTTGTACTTCATTCTTGAATTCCTTGAACTTTTCAAAGGACTCAGATTTGTGTTTCATTAAATACACATATCCGTATCTACTGAAGTCATCAGTAAAAGTGATGAAGTACTGAAAACCTCCTCTGGCTGGTATGTTCAGTGGTCCACATACATCAGTATGTATGAGTGCCAAAAGATCATTAGCCCTTTCACCTTTTCCTGTGAATGGGGACTTTGTCATCTTTCCAATTAAACAAGATCTGCATGTCTCATATGATTCATAATCAAAAGAGTCCAAGAGTCCATCTTTATGGAGTTTGGAAATGCGTTTCTCATTTATGTGGCCTAATCGACAGTGCCAAAGGTAAGTTGGATTCAACTCATTAGGTTTCAACCTTTTAGTATTAATGTTATAAATTGGCATTTCAAGATCAAGGACATATAGTCCATTATTCATTTTTGCAGTAGCATAGAATATATCATTCAAATAAATGGAGCAACAATTGTTCCTTATTATGAATGAAAAACCAAACTTGTCCAAACAAGAAACGGAAATAATATTCCTGCTAATTGCAGGTACATAATAACAGTTCTCTAACTGAATTATTAAACCACTAGGTAAAGTTAAAACATAAGTTCCTACAGCTAAAGCAGCAACCTTTGCTCCATTGCCAACTCGTAGGTCAACTTCACCTTTTGCCAAATCTCTACTCCTTTTTAGCCCCTGCACATTAGTACAAATGTGAGAACCGCATCCAGTATCTAATACCCATGATGCAGAAGTAGATAAATTAATTTCAATAACAAAAATACCTGAATTTGAAGTCTCTACTCCATTATTCTTATCTTCCAGGTACTTTGGGCAATTTCTCTTCTAATGTCCGGTCTTACCGCAATGGAAGCAAGTGCCCTCCTTTGCTATTCCTCCACTAGGCTTCAAAACAGGAGGAGTGGGTTTGGGTTTGGCAACTTCCTTGCCTTTCCCTCTACCACCCTGTTTGATGGGCCTCTTGTTCTGTTTCTTTCCATTACTGACCATCAGAATGGATTTCCCTTTTGTCTTCATATTCTGCTCAGCAGTTCTCAACATGCCTAGCAGTTCTGGAAGACTTTTGTCCAAGTCATTCATATTGAAATTCAGGACAAACTGACTGAAGCTCTCTGGCAACGATTGCAAGATCAGATCAATCGCAAGTTCTTTTCCAAGGGGAAACCCTAATCTGTCAAGGTTCTCCACATACCCAATCATCTTGAGTACATGGGGACTTACAGGGGCTCCCTCAGCTAACTTGTTGTTAAAAAGGGACTTTGAAACCTGAAACCTCTCATTTCTTGCTTGCTCTTGATAAAGCATTTTCAGATGTCCGATCATATCGAACGCAGACATGTTCTCGTGTTGCTTTTGCAACTCAGAGTTCATGGTAGCAAGCATGAGGCAAGCGGTTTCATTGGCATCATCGAAATGCTTCTTATAAGCATCTCTTTCTGCCTTTGGTGCAGAACTAGGAGGTTCCTCCTCAGGAACTGGTGTCTCCAAGACATACAGCTTCTTATCGTGCTTAAGGACAATCCTCAGATTACGGTGCCAATCCAGGAAATTTGTCCCAGACAATTTTTCCTTATCTAGGATGGATCGCAAAATATTGTTCGATATGTTTGTTGTCATGGTAATCTACAAGAGAAATATGAAAATATAAGTATCATTAAAACAACATATTTAATTAGGCCTTTAATCAAATATGCTCCCACTATTTTATTCAAAACAAATGACCCTCATCATTTGATTCGGAAAATCCCGTTGGAAGACTTTCTAGTGGGTCGAGATCCATGTTTCACTTTGTTTTAAGTCAGCGTTAGGTTGATTACACAAAACTAAGTTATTTAGGTAGGAACTCCTTCCAATTGTATCTCATACAACTCTCGAATATTTTCAATTGGGTGAATAACTCCTTATTCTGATCCATCACATGAATCATTCCCAATTCTTGCTTCTAAACATATATAATCTTATTATAATTTGTTTAGTTAAGTTTGACCCATTGTTTTAGCAATTGGATATTACAATTATCCCATCACACCTTACTAATATAGAACATGCACCTCGCGTAGGCGAAACCTACAATGCTCGATACTAGTCTTGATGAGTGCTAAAAATTGGAAAGCATAAACTTAATATTTAATTTTGAGGGAATTTGTTATTAGTTTGATCTCACCGGCTTAACATGCAAAACGTCTCTCACATGCATCAACATACAATTACATGCATCAACATACATATACAAAAGATACAATTATGGCCCCTAACACAATTGTTCTCTCAAGCCAATGAGAGAACCTAAGCTAACCTAATAACGATCTAAGCTTCTCCAAGCATGATCTCCAAGGTTATCCTCCTTTAATATTGAATACTTCCTCCCTTTTTTTTTTTCATAACATAATATTACATTACATATAGGAAAACTCGTTTTACATACGAGGGAGTGAGATGAGAAAAGAAGTTACATAAAGAGATTGAGAGAGAGGCACGACACGCAGGCCGTATTCAAAAATCCCAAAACAATAATAAAGGAAAAACTAAGGCCATAACTGATCACCACAAATAAATAATAATAAACACACTTTTATTATTAGTTTAAAATTCCGATAATTAAATAAACTAAATTAAATTTCGGCTGATTGATCACACTTTGCAGACTTAGCCGGGGGTTCCGCTGCCCGGTCAGCGGACGGTGGTTCTTACGATCTAAACGCAGCGGAAAACAAAACAATTTCCTTTAGTGATCCTTACGAATGAGCATGGTCAGTGATAGAATCGTTACCTCTTTGTGACGATTCAGATCTTTGATGCAGCGATCACAAGCGTTGATGAAGTGCAACGCCTCTACTCAGTTCACACGAACAGCTTCCGGTCACAGTGCTAGCTGCTTACGAACGGAATTATTTGAGTGAGAAAAGAGAATCAAAAACGAAATTGCATCAAGTGAAAGCTTCATCACAAGGGTTCCTTTTATAGACTCTCTTGTGGGCTGCGGGCTAAAAACTCAATTCACATGATCCATAATAATATTATATATTATTATAATAACTATTATTATAATAAATATATTTATTTTATTATTATTTTATAACCATTATAAAATAACAATAATTATTATTATATTATCCGAATTTCTATTTTTCACTTAAGTGCACCGTACCTTACGGTGTTCCTTTGATTTCTCTATCTCTCATCAAACTGTCCTTATGTGTGTGACCCTGTAGGATTTCGTAACGTTGGTAATTATATTAAATTATATATTTAACATAATAAACAGTAAGCGGTATCTAGCAACACATCACTGCTACCCAAGTCACGAAAATGTCATGTGATCTGACAAAACCTTTTTAGTGATAATATATGTTTGTACAATTACCCTTTTTTTCCCCTATGTCTATATTGAACACAAGGCATACATTGTGTCATCCTTGTCCAGTTCAATATTGGGCCCTTAGACATTTCTCCTGTTATGCAGGATTGGCAAATTCCATCTAGGACACTCATGTCCCTCAGCATGCTTCGTGGAGTGCCCATCAACTGTCTTTATGATCATCCAGTTACGGATAATGTTTGATCAGCAATAAAGCACCCGACTCTACATCTAGGGTCCATAGTGGTTTCAGGTCGAAGGGTGGTAATACACCATTATCACCATGAGAATAACTTATGACACTTTGCATAACATACTATGTAGTATTCTCATAGCGGGTCAATCCGGTATAAATATTACTCCTAATATTTATACCTATGTCAAGACTTGATAACTCTTTATCCATGATCCATGAGATGTGATCATTAGTCTATCTTCATAATAGTCTCAATGCTTTTAATGTTATCCCACTTTGCAATAAAGCTTGACTACGGATATTTTAAGAATAATGTCTTTATGTTTAATGGGATCTCATGATTAAGTCACACTTAACATTTCATTAAACAGACTAACTATTCTAGGGACTTTATTATTCTGAAAGACAAACATAATAAAGAAATGCCTTTTATTATTAAACAAATAATCCGATACAAGTACCAAAAAGTATTGGCCTCTAGGGCTTACACCAACAATTACGCCTTGGGGAACATTTTGCTACAAGGTAATGCCTTTCGGTCTGAAGAACGCAGGGGCCACTTACCAACGAGCAATGGTCACTTTGTTTCATGACATGATTCATCATGAGATTGAAGTCTATGTTGATGACATGATTGCGAAGTCCCAAACAGAGGAGGGACATCTGGTCAATTTGCTGAAGCTTTTTGAGAGACTTAGGAGGTTCAGGTTGAGGCTGAATCCTAACAAGTGTACTTTCGGAGTACGGTCCAGAAAGCTACTAGGGTTTATTATGAGCGAAAGAGGCATCGAGGTTCATCCTGCGAAGATAAAAGCAATACAAGAGATGCCAGCGCCAAAAACCGAAAAAGAAGTTCGTGGTTTCCTGGGAAGAATAAACTACATTGCAAGGTTTATCTCTCAGCTCACGGCCACGTGTGCACCGATGTTCAAACTGTTAAAGAAAAATCAGGCGATTATCTGGAACGAGGATTGCCAGAAGGCATTTGATAAGATCAAACAATATCTGCAGGAACCTCCGATCTTGATACCCCCAGTGGCCGGAAGACCCCTAATCATGTACTTGACAGTTCTTGAGAATAGTATGGGGTGTGTTCTCGGTCAGCACGACGAGACGGGCAGAAAGGAGCATGCCATTTACTACTTGAGTAAAAAGTTCACAGATTGTGAATCTCGTTACTCGATGCTGGAGAAGACGTGTTGTGTACTAGCCTGGGCTGCCAAACGTTTACGACAGTACATGCTCAATCACACAACCATGCTAATTTTGAAGATGGATCCGATCAAGTACGTCTTCGAGAAGCAAGCGCTTTCAGGCAGGATTGCCAGATGGCAAATGGTGTTGACGGAATATGATATTCAGTACATTTCCCAGAAGGCCATCAAGGGAAGCGTATTGTCTGAATACCTGGCCGAACAGCCGATCGAGGATTATCAGCCGATGAAATTTGAATTCCCTGATGAGGATATCATGTTTCTCAAAGCGAAGGTTCGCGATGAACTGTTGCCCGACGAGGGTCCAGATAGGAAATCCCAGTGGAAATTGATATTTGACGGGGCGGTTAACTCTTATGAAAGTGGCATTGGGGCGATCATCACGACTCCCCATGGATCCCACATCCCGTTCACTGCGAGACTGACGTTTCCAGTCACCAATAACGAAGCGGAGTATGAAGCATGCATCATGGGTCTAGAAGAGGCAATTGATTTGAGAATCAAGAACCTAGATGTATATGGTGACTCGGCGCTTGTGATCAACCAGATTAAAGGGGAGTGGGAGACTCGTCAATCGAATTTGGTGCAGTACATGAACTATGCCAGAAGGCTGCTTCCGTTCTTTGATCGAGTGGAACTCTATCATGTGCCCAGAGCGGAAAATCAGATGGTTGATGCCTTAGCCACGTTGGCTTCGATGTATAAAGTCAATTTTTGGAATGAAGCTCCAAGAATTGTCCTTTCTTGTCTTGATAGACCTGCATTCGTCTTTGCGATCGAGGAAGCCTCCGACGGCAAGCCATGGTTCCATGATATCCAGACTTTCCTTATGACTAAGGAGTATCCCGCGGGAGCGTCGACCCAAGATAAGAAGACTCTGAGGAGGCTGTCTGAAAATTTTTATCTCAATCCTGATGGAGTGTTGTATAAAAGAAACCACGATCTCGTGCTACTCAGATGTGTAGATGAGAAAGAAGCGAGTATGCTCATGGAAGAACTCCATGAAGTCACATTTGGTACGCACGCCGGCGGGCATGCTATGACGAGAAAGATCCTGAGAGCAGGATACTACTGGCTGACGATGGAGTCAGATTGCTTTAAATTCGCGAAGAGATGTCATAAATGCCAGATTTATGCGGATAAAGTTCATGTGCCGCCGTGCCCGTTAAATGTCATGTCCTCCCCGTGGCCGTTATCCATGTGGGGAATCGACATGATAGGCAAGATCGAGCCCACCACATCTAATGGTCATCGCTTCATCCTAGTAGCTATCGACTACTTCACCAAGTGGGTGGAGGCAGCCTCATATGCTAATGTGACCAAGCAGGTGGTGGCTAAATTCATAAAGAGGGACATCATCTATCGTTACGGAATTCCCGAGCGGATCATTACTGATAATGGTTCAAATCTGAATAACAAGATGATGAAGGAGCTGTGCCAGAGTTTCAAGATTGAACACCACAACTCATCTCCTTACCGGCGGAAGATGAATGGCATCGTTGAAGCGGCCAATAAGAACATTAAGAAGATTTTCCAGAAGATGGTTGTGACCTACAAAGATTGGCACGAGATGTTGCCATTTGCACTCCATGGTTATCGTACAACGGTACGTACATCAACCGGGGCAACTTCTTTCTCCTTAGTGTACGGTATAGAAGTTGTCCTACCGTTAGAGTTGGAGATCCCTTCATTACGAGTTTTGGTTGACGTGAAACTCGATGAGGCAGAATGGATTAAGAACCGACTAAACCAACTCATCCTGATGGACGAGAAGAGGTTAGCATTGATTGTGTATGGTCGTCTGTACCAAAGCCGAATGAAGAAAGCTTATGATAAGAAGGTGCATCCTAGAAGCTTTCAGACGGGTGATCTCGTCCTGAAGAAGATTCTTCCTCCACACTCCGATCACCGGGGCAAGTGGACTCCCAATTACGAAGGTCCGTACATCGTCAGCAAGGTCTTCTCGGGAGGAGCCTTGTTGTTATCCACGATGGATGGTGAAGATTTTGCATCCCCGGTGAACGCGGACGCAGTTAAAAAATACTTTGCTTAAAAAATGACCCGCTGGAAAGAAAAAGAATATCCAGGCAAAAATGGGGCATCCCGGCGAACCATAAAAAAGGAAAAAGGTTCGAGCAAAAATTAGGGATATAAAGAAAAGAATGTACACCCGCAAAGTCGAAAACCCGGATGGGCGACTTTGGCAATAAAAGGGTATCCCGGTGAATCGAAAAACCCGAAAGGGCGATTCAGGCAAAAGTTAGGGATTCGAAAAAGCAAATGACTGCGTTCCGCGTGTGGACTGCATTTGTTTAGTGGTTCGGAAGACCTGAGGGTCGTTTGTCTGAATCAATCTCTTCTGAAGCTGAAGCGTCGGAGAAGTATCGAAGTCGAGTGGGTCATAGAGGGATCAACTCATGGTGTTCGTCTACGCCTCGTTGCCGACATGTGTATATACTGATGTATATTTATGTTTTATTTTTGCGCGGCTTCCTCATTCCAGGAGCTTGCATCTGTTGTAAAATATTTTGGCCCATTCAGGGGTTCGTTATCAATAAAATGTATACCATTCAGCAATTATGTTTGTTTGTTTAGCATTTACCTATTTTGTTTGCGAAAAAGAACGCCGATGTTTTTGATAAAATGCGCATACATAAACTTACTGTCCTAGGCCACTGATTGTTGAAACAATGAATTACTTGAACATTGTCACAAGATGATAACCTTGATAGGTCCCTTTGAGAGGGGTGTCTTGTCTATTTGTTTGTGTTGTTGCAGGTGTAGCATATACCAGGTAGTGCGCCGTATGCGTCCCCAGGCCGGATGATTCCTTCTTCTCCATCAAATGCAGCAGCACCTCCCCGTGGGGTTTGAACATGAGATCGTAAGCATTGATATGTTTCCCTAAGTGTTGCACCCTAAAATTTGCCCAACCTTATTCATCTGGTTTATGTTTCAATATCATTAGCATTTGCATAATAGAGTCATGTACATAGTCTAATCATCTGCATAGTATAAGCATAGCAAGTCATCCAGCAGGGGGCCAATCATTGTTATCATCTCTAGAGACCTATCAAGAGGTTATTATTCTAATCCAATCTCATTCAAGTCATCAGAAAAGAATTTGAAAGCAGGGAGTTCAGTGGATCCAGCATTGAGTATATCTCCTAACTGAGGGTGTCTAAGGATCAACAAGGGAATTATGGGCTGTGAAATGGAGAGCATGGGGAGTATCTAGACATCTTGGAGGACTTAGAAAGTCATTTGGAGAAGAAAACAAGTTGTTGATGTGATCACAAGAGCTACAGTTGAAGACAGTCAACTAGGGTTTCATCTGGGTCAACCCTGGGTCAACCCTAGGTCAATTGATTGATTTGAGGACATTCAGGTCTATTGGAGAGATGTGGGGTTCATCATTTGACATGAAGAATAAGGATATGTTGTTATGCTAAGAATAATTCAAGAGAAATCAAGGAGAAGAGGGGTTTCTAAATTAGGGTTTCTATGTAAAATCCCCTAGTTTAGGTCAAATTTCCAAGCAAGATAAGTCAAAATGCAAGCTTCAAATGGATTCTTGGACAACAAGGAACTTGTAGAGGATCTCAAGACCTTTAATTTGAGTGGTGGAAGACATCAAGGAGATTTATATAACTCAAGTTATGGTCCTTGCAAGTTACAGGTCATCTGAGGTATCTGAAATTTTGTCTGTGAAAGTGACTTGACTTCCAAGCAATTTTTACCCCTCAAGGAGATTTCAAATGGATTTCTGGTCAACATAAGAATTGTTCCTTATTGTCTTAGATTTCTATAATGGTATGGTATGCCTTCATATGATTTGGGGAACTCTACTTATGGTCTTGGCAAGCAAAGGGTATTTTGGTCATTTGTGAATTACAGGTCATTTTAACCTATGCCCAAAACTCATACAAGAAAGCTTCAAATGGAAAACTTTACAACATCAAACTTGTTCCAAATGACATTTTGAGTCTAGAAAAGTGACCATGATATATTGGAAAGATTCATAGCACAAGGTTTCAAAATTGTTGAATTTAATGAAGAAAGATGGACTTAAAAATGAGATTTTTCATATCTTGGCCAAATGAAGCAAAATTATAGGTCATTTTGAATGGAAAGGGAATTTTAAAGACATTGGCTAAAGTGGAATTTTGAGTTTAGTTCATAATTTGTGAGTTATCCATGGTTGCTTGCAATGAAAGAAACATAAACCAAATTGAAAGGGAAAAGTGCAAGGGAAGTTTCTCCAAGTTTCTAGGAGGTTCTAATCTCACCTATATATTGGTACAAGTTGGTTCATGCAAGGGTTGGTGATTCCTTTTGTTCAAAACCCCAAATTTTCCACACTTTCTTCAACTTGCATAAGCTTCACAAACTCTCCATAATCTCCCTCAATTCTTACATTTGTGGATTGAATCTTCATCATCATCATTCAAACACCATGATTCACATCAAGAAAGGGCTGAATTGATCAAGAATTGTATCATTCATCATCTTTTGCCAATTTGCATTTTCTATCCAAACTCCATTAAAGCTTCATCTACCATTCCAATTTCTGTTATCATCATCATCCACCATCATCCTAGAGTATTTGGCAAAGGAAAGTGGAAGGAATTCGTGGCTGGAAAAGGAGATCCAAGTTCAAACTCCAACTTGCATGAAGAGTGGAATAGAGTGATTCACAAGGATTGATCAAGAACCACTGCAAACAGAAGCACACACACTCATTGAAGATCACTTTCAGCAAGTATCAAGGCTTGAGTTGGAGCCTAACCACCATTGCCATCATCACTTGCAAGGTAAGCATAATCTTTCGAATCTCCTCATTTATGCTGTTGTAGATCATGCGGTTAGGATAGAAGTGTTTAGAGACCATAGGGGAATGATTCTTGAAATCTAGGGATAGTTTTGTGAAGATCCATGGCAGGTTACCATTTCTGTTAGCTCCAAGAACAAGCTGTATATTGGATTATAATTGATATGATCAAGCCTAGAATGATGAGGATAGCATGTAGAGTAACTGTAGATCATCAGGTTTGAGTTCTGGAAAAGTGGATATCAGACGAGTATGGTGAACCCTAACTTTCGTGTCCTCTGTTTGGGATCCACAAAGAGAATTAGCAAAAACTAGGACCAGGCATGAATTCCTTGTGTTTAGGGGATCATTTTAGGGCTTTGGATTTTTTATTTTCATCAAGAGAGCATGGAGAAAGATCGAGTGGAATTTTCGTGCATGAAGCTTGTTTCTGAAACCCTAAATGGATAGAGGAAGAAGACGACGCGTATGCCCTTGGATCTGATGGAGATGTTTGACTTGACCAAGAATCGGACGCTCCATATTCAAGCTGAGGTTTGGTGGGAGATTTTGAAAATTGAAACGCGCCGTTTCATTTAGTGGAATGAATTGGGCTCTGATGGCTATTGACACCCCCCAATTTGATGGGCCCAACGCGCTGAACGTGATTTTCTTGCTTTTCTCACCCCCTCTCTTTATTTCTCTCTATTTTCTTTTTCAATTTCTTTTTATTTTCATTCATTTTTGAAAATTCATAACAAATTAGAAATTGTATATTTTTAATTCATTCTTTTTTTAACATTTTCTTTGAAAAGTCAAGAAAATTATAAAAAATAAAAATTGCATTTTATTTTTTATTTGATATTTTTCCCATATTTTCCAAATAAATAGCATTTTAAATAGTTTCATTTCATACATGATTTTGTTAATTTTTGTTCTATTAATTGCTTTAATATTTTTCACCCATTCTTTTTAGGTTGTTTAGTTTAGACATTAAACTTGTAGATAAAATTTAGTTCCCATTTTTAGAAATTAATTTTAGGTGTTTAGTTTAGGTGTGAATAACATGAACAAACTAGGGTTTTAGGTGATGACTTAGGAGAATTAATTCACTTCCCTTAGGACTTAGAGATTGAGTAGGTTAGCTATGGGACTATAGGGGCTATGGGTAGTTATTAGATCCCCTTAGAAAAAAGTCAGGATTCCCCTACTGCTATTAATGTACTGTATATCTGATTGACTGGTGTGGTGTGCCCTCTGGGGATTATTGCTTGTCTGTGTGGGTATTGGGATTGTCTGGGGACTTGGGAGAGCTGAAGACTTGAGGAGATGAAAGCCATTGGAGATCCAGAGATTGAAGATCAACTTCCAGAGTTGAAGAGGAGTTTCTTGCTAGCAGCTGTTGTGGAGATTAGGGTTTAGGAGCTAGGCAGAGCTCTAGGTTAGAAAGTTTGTTTCTCAAACATGGATTGCCTTGTCTGCATCCATTCTTCTCTGTGATACAGAGTCTCTCTAAGACACTCACCCCCTTCCTTTGGAAGGCTTGGTGATAGTGTCTAAGAGATAGAACTCTTGAGAGAAAATGTCATATGTGTTAGAAGCAGTCTGTTCACCACCCTTGGTAGTCAACTGATTACTTAACACCCAATTCACTCTTGTGACTGATCCCTCATCCTGGAGGTTTGAACTTGAAGAAAAGCCATTGCAGATAGAAGACTGATGATCAAAGCCCTTGCCTGAGGGTCATGAAGATGGAGATTGGTGCTTGTTGAAGCCTGTAGCTGATTGGAGATTGCTTGGAGCCAGATGTTGATTCAAAGCTGCTGAAGCTGTTTGTTTTATTGCTGTATTTCATTTATGCTGTATTGTTTGGTTTTCCTGACTGTATTGTTGCTGTCTATCCTGTTGGGTTGAAGGTGAAGTCTGTTCACTTTCGCCTATTGTTTTCTAGGTTCGAGGTTGAGTGGGACTCCCTTGCCTCGCTTGTATTGTTGCATTCATGCATTTTACTGTTTTACTGTATATATCTGATATTGTTTCTGTTTTTGCCTATCCCGTAGGATCTCTGTTTCTCTCTGTGCAAGAGAGGAGCATGATAGACACTAGGTCTTAACCCATGCATGATAACATTAGGCCAGTGTGATTCCCTTTTCAACCGTAGGTTAGAGTTGTGTCTCTTTCTTTCTCAAAACAAACAGAAAAACACATAAAGATTTCAAACACAATAAAAAACACTTCTTCCGTAAAAGAAGGTGAACTCATCAAGACGTCATTTTTGTCCGCCGGGACTGCTAATCAAGAAAACCTTTTTCAGAAGGAATAAAATCAACCAAGACAGACTCGTGTCGTACGTGGCCCGAACTACGTTTGCTCTGATCTTTCATGCTGTATGAAAGTACGTAGGCATAGGATGCGATATCCTAGCGAGCAACCTTCCCCTCCTTTCCCGTAGGTAGGCGAACTACGTTGACTCTGATTTCTCGTTCCAGACGGGAATACGTAGGCATAAAGTGTGATACTTTGCCGAGTCATTTTTATTTTCATTTTATTTTCTTTTTAACCCTTGACCTATAGTTTAGATAGAATAATAATCCATACCCGAAAACAAGCGTGGATCCCGTCGAGTACGACGGACATGAGGGGTGCTAATACCTTCCCCTTGCGTAATCGACTCCCGAATCCAGGTTTTGGTTGCGACGACCATACCTTTCCCGTGTTGTGCGAGGTTTACTCTGAGCGTTTCCTTTCCCTCCCGTGGGATAAATAACGCACGGTGGCGACTCTTCTGTTCAGTCGGCGCCGATTTTCGCAGTAGCGACAGTTGGCGACTCTGCTGGGGATCCAACGTCCCCTGGCTGCTAAGGACTGCGATAGTTCTTATGCATTTGGGATCCAACGTCCCTTAAGAGAGTCAGTCCTAACGCTTGTTTTCCCGTCGAGGATTTTGTATGGAGTTATTTTATATTTCTAACCTTGTATTTTCAGCTTTATATATTGATTATTGTTGTTGTATCTGGGGTGTGACGGGTGTTCTGATATTGAGAGATAAGCCGGACCTGGGCTTGAGTGCACCTAGAATTAGAGTAGAAATTAGTGGGCGCCCGCTTGCTTTGCTTGCTTTGGTGTCCCATGAAATCTACACTCAGACGAGGTTCCTCTGGTTGGCCTCCTGCCCCTTCCTTTGGTTGGCGTGGGTTGCTGGTTAGTTGGATTGTCGACTCTAGGGACCGATCATTTGGAAGTTGGCTAAGTGAGGCCTCTTCAGGGATTGATGATGCCACTCCTTCTGGGAATCGTATCATCAACCCTGAAAGTCTGTGACGCCGACGACCGCATAGGATGCCGTACCTTGTGCCAGTTATAGGGCCACCCACCTGTGAGGGGATTCAGGGTTATGCAGGTAACTAGACCTTCAGATACCGGTTATTTCTTGATCAGGATCCTGGATATTTATGGAGGGTTCTAAGGTCTGTCAGAGACCAGGTGGAGATGTGTTCTAAGGTCTGCCAGAGACCAGTTGGTGTGTTCCGAGGTCTGTCAGAGACTATTTGGAGATGTGTTCTAAGGTCTGTCAGAGACCAGTGGGAGATATGATCTGAGGTCTGCCAGAGACCATTCAGGTTATGATTATGGGGTCTATCAGAGACCAGTATTGGAGCTTTGTTTTAGGTCTATCCGAGACCAAGGTTGGATGACTTCTGGAGGGTCTGGGACCTTCTTGATATGGTTCAGGCTATTCAGCTACAACTTTGGTCCCTGTTGCATGTTGCTTGCATTGCATTACTGCATATCCATTACCATTTGCATTTCACTAACGTGTGTCTGTGCTGCAGGTGCATTTGCATTCCCCTAGTTCTAGTGCCCAGACTTCTGAGTGTTTGATCATGACTAGCTTGAGCAGGACAGTTGCTTACAAATTGCCTACTCCTGATGTTGTTCCCTTGCTTGGGTTGATCTCTCTGGCTGATGAGAATGTCCGTAGGAGCTTCCGGATGAGCTATGGTAGACTACTGAGATTGGTGTGTAAACCTACAGAGATAGAGTTAGATGGGCTGTATGCTTTGATGCAATTCTACGACCCTGCTCTGAGGTGCTTCACGTTCTCTGACTTTATTATGGGACCAACCCTGGAGGAATACGCTGAGTATGTTGAGCTGCCCGTGCAGAACCAGGTTCCATTCATCCATTCTGGCGCCAAGCCCAAGCCGGAGGACTTGGCAAAAGCTTTGCATATTGATGCTTCTGAACTATTAACTACTGTTTCCCGTGGAGTTCCAGGCTTCTCACTCAAGTTCTTAGTTGGTAAAGCCCAGGAGTATGCCAAGAGCGGGTGCTGGGTTGCTTTCAATGCTGTGTTGGCCTTGTGCATTTATGGCATAGTTTTGTTTCCCAACATACCGGATTTTGTGGACTTCGACGCCTTCTACTTGTTTGCCGCTGGTAATCCTGTACCTACCTTACTCGGAGATTTCTACCACTCACTGCATTACAAGAATGAGAAAGGGAGAGGAAAGAATGTTCATCTTTGTGTACCCTTGCTGAGTATGTGGCTTGAGAGCCACCTTCCTAAGAGAAGATCTGTTGCAGGGACTACAGTCCCAGCTGGTTGGCCAGAGCGCCTGATGAGGCTATCGTCGGAAGATATGGAGTGGTTTGATCGAGACCTGTTGGGATCTGAGCTCATCTTCAGTTGTTCTGGGTACCCTAATGTGCCGCTGATAGGAAGAAAAGGGTGTATCAATTACAACCCTTCTCTATTCATTCGCCAGTTCGGATATGCACTGAAGAATCCACCTCAGGAGGAAGAAGTACAGGAATCTCTGTACTTCACAGGTGATTTGAAGGGAGAATTGCTAGCTGAGCTGCAGCATGCCTGGACACGTATTAACCGCAAAGGGAAGCCACTGTTAGGTAAGAACGATTGCCAGGCTTATGCGCCATACCAAGTCTGGATCCAGGAAAGGGCAAGTCAGTTATTAATGCCGTTTCCAGCTGCACCCGTCATTGTTCCTATTCCGGCAGAAGAGCCAACTACTGTTTCTAGGGAAGCCTACGAGCAAGTTGTAAAGGAAAAGGAAGCCTTGATGAAGATCAACGAAGGGTTAGAGCAAGAACTAGCTCAGGTACGCAGTGAGAAAAACAAGGCTGTATATGCTTTCCAACAACAAATCGAGCTGTTAAACAGGTTAGGGGCTGAGTTGACTGAGGAGAAGAAAAAGCGCGAACGTCTGGGGCAAGAGTTTAGAAGCTCCCATGACATGCTGGAATCCAAAAAGAAGGCGCTCGACGCAGCACACCGAGAGATCTCTTCTTGCAATAAGACTTGGAATGCCACGCTCACTAACAACAAGAAGAGGGAGGATAACTTGAAGCAACAAATCTCCGACCTCGAAGAGAAGTTGAAGTCTAGCATCAAGAAGTGTGAGGAAGAAGTGATGACCCGGTATAGCGTCCAGAATGCACTGAACAAGGCAATCAAATGCAGAGATGAAGCTGTGTCTCAAAAGCGAAAACTAGAAGATTGCTTCGGGGAAGCGACATGGGAAGAAACTGCGGGAGACGTGCGTCGTGTTCTTAAGAAAAGGAATCAGTTGGTAGAGGGACTGCTCACCCGACCATTAGCACCAGCAATATATGAGGCTTTCTGTGATTCAGCTCCGGTCTTTATACCATTAGCACCGTCACTGCACTGGCACCTTCACACTAGAACTGGGGGAATGAACTTCCCTAATGCACAGACACATTGCATTGCATTCATATCCATATTGCATTACAGGTAATCTTTGAATAGTGTCTTATTTCATGCTCTGTACCAGGTACTTTCCAAGATTGCAGATCAGCACCCGCACCGCTATTCTACCCGCACCAACTGTCGAAGAATCATGGATCAAATGCAGAACGAGATGCAAGATGTGCGCGAGAAGCTCGCTCTCTTTATGCAGACCATGGAAGCTATTGCAAAAGGTCAGGAGAATTTGCAGGCCATGGTCCAGCCTCTGTTGGCCCGAAATGCTGGTCACGGTAACGAGGATCATCAGTCTGTACGGGTCGATACTGTTCATGGAGACGGCACTCCCACGCCAGTGGCTCCACCTGTAGTCAATATACCTGCTGCTAATGTCAACAACGCTACCGCTGCTGTGAATGGTAACGTCGGAGTTGGGAATGAGACTGTTGTCCATAACGTTGGGCTTGGTGACGTCAACTTGGGAGATAATATGGGAGGCCACGGCTTTGTCAATGCTGGATTCGGGTTCAATGATCAGGGATTCGATAATGCTGGGAAATATGGCTTTAATGCTCAAGGCTTTGGGCAAGATGGTTATGGTGTGGCCAATCAGGGTTACGGAGGTTTCGGAAATGGAAACGGCGCTGGGTTTATGGCTTTTGGTCCTGCTGGAGGTGTTCAAGGGTACGGCAACAGAGGCCGAGGTCCAGGGATGAATCAGATCAGGGCTTGACGTAATAATGGATATGATGGGTATGGAGCTGGAAATGGTATGTGGCAAGAAGATCAGCAGGAGGACGCTTTCTCCGGCGGAGGTTTCGAAGGGCCAATGGACGACTCCCAGAAGATCAGAATGCTAGAAGAGCAGATGAGGGGAGTCTTGAACCAAAGTGCTGTGGGTTTGGACATGGCAACAATGGGGCTGGTACCTGGCTTGAGGGTGCCAATTAAATTCAAAGCTCCTACGTTTGATAAGTATAAAGGGGACACATGTCCGAAAGTGCACGTACGAGCTTATTACAGAAAGATGTCTGCATACTCAACTGATGAAAGAATGCTACTGCATTTCTTTCAAGATAGTCTGTCGGGTCCTTCCCTAGAGTGGTATATGGGGTTGGAGCCAACTAATATCAAGACATGGAAGCAATTGGCAGAGGCATTTGTGGCTCACTACAAGTATAATAGCGATTTGGCGCCCAATCGGGTCCAATTGGCAGGGTTGTCTCAGAAGAAGGGGGAGAGCTTTAAAGAGTACGCGCAAAGGTGGCGCGATATGGCTGCCAGGGTCCGTCCTCCCGTAGAAGATAAGGAAATGAATGACATGTTCGTCGACACATTCACAGGCTTGTTTCATGACATGCTGTTTCACACATCTCTGGCCAGTTTTTCAGACCTAATTCTGATGGGAGAAAAGATTGAGCGTAACATTAAGCAAGGAAAATTCCAGGTTGAGGAATCAACTGCATCTGGCAGTAATAGGAAGGCTTTTGGTGGGCGCCGTCAGGGCGAGGCAAGCGCCGTGTTTGGAGGCCGAGGCCGAGGCCGAGGCAGGGGACGAAACCAATATCATCAGCCGCAGCAGGTGGCGAGTGTTACTATCCCGTACCAGCAACAACCACTTCAGCAACAACAACCGTCTCAGCAGCAGCCAATGCAGCAGCAGCAGCCTCAGCAGGGGGCACAGCAGGCTCAGCGAAGATTCCAGGGTGGCAAACCGAGAAGAGTGTTTGAGAAGCCTCCCTCAACCTATGCAGATTTGTTGCAGACATTGTTGGGATTGAACCTGGTAGAGAAAAGAACTCTGGCACCGATAACGGGAGCTCCCCCGTTTGGTTACGATGCAAGCAGGCACTGTGAGTTTCATTCTGGGGCTCCAGGCCACGATATAGAAGGTTGCCATGCTTTTAAGCATGTTGTGCAGGATCTTTTGGACAATAAGACTATCAATTTCGGAACGGCAGGTCCGAATATAGTGTAGAAGCCCATGCCTAATCACGGGGCAAATGCCATTCTGACTGAGGAAGGGTTAAATCTGATTATGAGTGTCGACGATTTAAAGACACCGCTGAACGAGATAAAAAACAGACTGTTGCAAGAGGGTGTTTATCCAGGGTGTAACGAGTATTGTGTAGAATGTTGGACCCTAGCTGGGGGTGTGATGATTTGAAGAAAGGCATTCAGGCTTTAATTGATGAAGGTTTATTACAGTTTGACCAAGCAGCAACTGAAGAGCCTGCAAGGGCAGTAGCAGATGATCAGACCGATGTGGCCACTGTAACGATTCCTCGGAAGACAATCACTATTGCAGCACCGGTTCAGCGACCACCAATCACCATAACTAAGGCCGGGCCAATCACGTACGAGAATACAAGAGCAGTCCCCTGGTCATATGGGTTGGAGGTGTATTGTGATGGGATAAAGATTGATGTTGATAAGCAGCCAGCCGAGACTGTCGATAACGTTGTTGGTTCAGGAGGTATGACAAGGAGTGGTAGGATCTTTATATCACCTGAAGTCGAGGCCGAAAGACTAGCAAAAGGAAAAGGGAAGATGGTTGAGAACGTCCCTGTGCAAGCAAGTGAAAAAGAAGCGGCATCGAAAGATGTAGAAGAGTTCATGCGCTTGATTAGAAAAAGTGATTATAAGATTGTGGAGCATCTGCAGCAGACGCCGTCCAAAATATCTATCCTGTCATTGCTGTTGTGTTCGGAAGCTCACAGAAATGCTTTGCTGAAAGTCCTGGATACTTCTTTTGTACCTCAAGACGTCTCTGTAAATCAGCTGGAAGGAGTGTTGGCACATGTGAATGCAGGCCACAGCTTGGGCTTTACCGACTTTGATTTGACCCCGAAAGGGAGAGATCATAATATGGCGCTGCACATATCTGTTGAGTGTAGAGGATCAGTAATGTCGCACGTATTGGTTGACACCGGATCGTCTTTGAATGTGATGCCTAAGAAGGCGATGATGAAGTTGGACGTTAGAGGAATCTTGTGTACGCCCAGCGACTTGGTAGTTAGAGCTTTCGATGGCACGCGAAGAACAGTCTTTGGATCGATCACATTGCCTCTACAGGTGGGGTCGGAGGTGTTCGCAACTGAGTTTTATATCATGGATATACAGCCTGCGTACAGCTGCTTGCTTGGAAGACCCTGGATTCATGGGCGGGGGAAGTCACGTCTACTCTACATCAGAAGTTGAAATATATGGTCGGAGACAGCGTAGTCACTGTATGCGGAGAAGAAGACATCCTGGTCAGCCATCTGTCGTCATTTAAATATGTGGAAGTCGACGGAGAGATCCACGAAACACCCTGCCAGGCATTTGAAGGGTTGCGCATCAAGGACAAAGGTCTCGGGCCGAGCAAAGTGCCGGAGATAGCCGTCTCATCGTATAAAGAAGCTCAAGCTCTAGTGGAGGCAGGGGAGGCAAAGGGCTGGGGCAAAGTGCTGGACATTCCTGTGAAGATGGACCGGTTCGGGCTAGGATACCAACCGTCGTCGTCAACTCCTTCCGTGGGGGCACCCCGTTTCAGAGGGCCAATTACCATCTCTGCCAGTGGAGTGTGTCATGAGACCGTCAATGCTGCTTCGGAATCAGATGAAGGAGACAGCGACTGTGATATGGATGCCTGGATTCAGCCAAGCACGCCAGGGCAAGGACTGTGCAACTGGTCTATTCAGGAGCTTGTTCCTGTGACTCTTAAACAGTAATGCTTTGCTTTATTAATTGTTGAATAATCTGATGTCTTGCCCGGGGCATCAGGATTTGCTTAGGGCTGTGTTGTTATGAACATTGTGTGTTAATCATTAAATAAATGGCGTTTTTTCATGTGCAAATACTGTAATCCCTGTCTTTCTTGTTTTATATTTTTCAATAAAATGGCAACGTGGTTATTCGCTTTATACGCATTTTGAAGCACTTAACCATTCCTTTTGCAGGATAACAGTTTCAGATGACATTCTTGAACCACCTACGACTCGTCCCGACTTCGAGCACCCGGTATTTCAGGCCGAAGAAGAGGTTGTCGAAGATAGTGATGTTCCTGAAGAACTGTCTTGGTTGGTGAAGCAAGAGGAAAGAGCCATTCTGCCTCACGATGAGGTCATCGAAATTATCAACTTGGGGTCGAAAGGGGTTGAGAAGAATATTCGTATCGGAGCCGCGCTGCAGAGCGATATCAAGCAAAGACTGGTTGAAATGCTTCGAGAGTATAATGATGTATTCGCTTGGTCGTATGAAGATATGCCAGGGCTCAATACAGATATGGTGGTGCATCGCCTGCCACTGAAAGAAGATTGCCCGCCGGTCAAACAAAAACTTCGCAGAACTCGACCAGATATGGCAGTGAAGATCAAAGAGGAAGTTCAAAAACAGTGGGACGCTGGTTTCCTGGCTGTGACAAAGTATCCCTCATGGGTTGCTAACATCGTACCAGTGCCAAAGAAAGATGGCAAGGTTCGAATGTGTGTGGATTATAGAGATCTGAATAAAGCAAGCCCAAAAGACGATTTTCCACTTCCTCATATTGACGTGCTAGTTGATAATACCGCTCAATACTCCGTATTCTCCTTCATGGATGGCTTTTCAGGCTATAATCAGATTAAAATGGCGCCAGAGGATATGGAGAAAACCACTTTCATAACGCCTTGGGGAACATTTTGCTATAAAGTGATGCCCTTTGGTTTGAAAAATGCTGGGGCAACATATCAGCGTGCGATGACGACTCTTTTCCATGATATGATGCATAAAGAGATCGAAGTTTATGTTGACGATATGATTGCCAAATCCCAGACGGAGGAAGAGCATCTGGTCAATCTTCTGAAGTTATTTAAAAGGCTTAGGAAGTTCAGGCTGAGACTGAACCCTAACAAATGCACCTTCGGGGTGAGATCGGGTAAACTGTTGGGGTTTATCGTAAGCGAAAGAGGAATAGAGGTCGATCCTGCTAAAATAAAAGCGATTCAAGAAATGCCGACGCCTAAAACAGAGAAAGAAGTGCGCGGGTTTTTAGGGAGGTTGAACTACATCGCCCAGTTCATATCTCACCTGACTGCTACGTGTGAACCGTTATTCAAGTTGCTAAAGAAAGATCAAGCTGTAACGTGGAACGAAAATTGTCAAAAGGCGTTCGATAAAATAAAGCAGTATTTGCAAGAGCCTCCTATTTTGATACCCCCAGTGGCAGGTAGACCCTTGATCATGTATTTGACGGTTCTTGAGGGAAGCATGGGTTGTGTTCTCGGTCAGCACGACGAGACAGGAAGAAAAGAGCATGCGATATATTACTTGAGTAAGAAATTTACAGACTGCGAATCTCGATACTCAATGCTGGAGAAAACTTGTTGCGCGCTAGCTTGGGCCGCCAAGCGTTTGAGGCAGTACATGCTGAATCATACAACCATGCTCATCTCGAAGATGGATCCTATCAAATATGTATTCGAAAAGCAGGCGTTGTCAGGAAGAATTGCCCGTTGGCAGATGGTCTTGACTGAATATGACATTCAATACGTCTCGCAGAAGGCTATAAAGGGGAGTGTGCTGTCTGAGTATCTGGCGGAGCAGCCTATTGAAGAGTACCAATCGATGAGGTTTGATTTTCCTGACGAGGATATCATGTATCTAAAGATGAAAGATTGTGAAGAGTCGTTGCCGGACGAGGGGCCAGAGTTGGGTTCTAAATGGAAGATGATATTCGACGGAGCTGTGAATGCTTACGGTAGCGGAATAGGGGCAATCATCACTATGCCACACGGGTCGCACATCCCGTTTACTGCCCGATTGACCTTTGCCGTTACCAATAATGAAGCCGAATACGAAGCTTGTATAATGGGGCTTGAAGAAGCCATTGATTTGCGAATCAAAAATCTAGACGTATACGGAGACTCAGCTCTGGTGGTGAATCAGATCAAAGGGGAATGGGAGACACGTCAGCCCAACTTGATACATTACATGAATTATGCAAGGAGATTGTTGCCTTTCTTCGACAAGGTTGAATTGCATCATGTACCGCGGGCAGAGAATCAAATGGCTGACGCCCTTGCCACTTTGTCTTCCATGTACAAAGTCAACTTCTGGAACGAGGCTCCCCGAATCATTGTCTCTCGGCTTGATAGGCCAGCCTATGTATTTGCCATTGACGAAGCATCCGACGACAAACCGTGGTATTTTGATATCCTTAATTTCCTGAAGAATAAAGAGTATCCGGCTGGGGCATCCAGTCAAGATCAAAAGACTCTCAGGAGATTAGCGGGTAATTTCTACTTGAATCCGGATGGCGTCTTATACAGAAGAAACCACGATTTGGTGCTGTTGCGTTGTGTAGATGAAAGAGAGGCAAAGTTGCTCATGGAGGAAATACACGAAGGTACCTTTGGTACGCATGCTGGTGGACATGCTATGACAAGAAAGCTGCTGCGGGCAGGCTACTTTTGGCTGACCATGGAAACTGATTGTTTCAAGTTTGCAAGAAAGTGCCACAAGTGCCAAATCTATGCTGACAAGATCCATGTGCCTCCGAGTCCTCTGAATGTAATGTCATCACCATGGCCATTCTCGATGTGGGGAATCAATATGATTGGAAAGATCGAGCCGACAACTTCTAATGGGCACCGGTTCATTTTGGTAGCAATCGATTATTTCACCAAATGGGTGGAAGCGGCGTCTTACGCAAATGTAACGAAGCAAGTGGTGGCCAGATTCATCAAGAGAGATATCATTTGCCGATATGGGATCCCCGAGCGAATAATCATGGACAACGGTTCGAACCTGAACAACAAAATGATGAAGGAGCTCTGTCAGAATTTCAAGATCGAACATCACAACTCCTCCCCTTACCGACCCAAGATGAATGGCGCTGTTGAAGCGGCCAATAAGAATATCAAGAAGATCGTTCAGAAAATGGTGGTGACCTATAAGGATTGGCACGAGATGCTACCTTTCGCTTTACACGGTTATCGTACAACGGTACGCACATCAACCGGGGCAACCCCGTTCTCATTAGTGTATGGAATGGAAGCGGTATTACCATTGGAAGTTGAGATCCCTTCTCTGAGAGTATTGCGAGACGTTCAGCTGGACGAGGCAGAATGGATAAAAGACAGGTTGAACCAATTGAGTTTGATGGACGAGAAGAGGCTAGCTTCTCTAGCATACGGTCGCTTATACCAGAGCCGAATGAAGAAAGCATACGACAAGAAAATACATCCGCGAAGCTTTCAGACGGGCGACCTGGTGCTGAAAAGGATTCTCCCGCCGCAAGCAGATCACAGGGGCAAGTGGACCCCTAACTATGAAGGGCCCTACGTTGTCAGGAAAGTCTTTTCAGGAGGAGCGTTGTTGTTGTCCACCAAGGACGGTGAAGACTTTACGTCGCTTGTGAATTCGGACGCAGTTAAAAAATACTTTGCTTAAAATCGACCCGCTGGACAGAAAAAAGAGAGTCCAGGCAAAAATGGGGCATCCTGGCGAACCAAAAACAAAATGAAAGGTTCGGGCAAAAGTTAGGGATAAGATTGAAAAATGTACACCCGCGAAGTTGAAAACCTACACTGGGCGGCTTCGGCAAAAAGGGGTATCTCGGTGAATTGAAAACCCGTAAAGGGCGGTTCACGCAAAAGTTAGGGATTCGAAAAGCAAATGACTGCGGTCCGAATTTGATATTGCACTAAGCATCAATGCGGGATAATACACCGGGGAGGATCGGTTATCTGGTACGACCTTTTCAGAAGTATGAATACCGGGAAAAGCATTAGAGTCGGACGAGTCATAGGAGGATCAGTTCGTGATGTTCATCTGCATCCCGTTGCCGACATGTATACAAATTTAGTTTGTCGATATATTTATGCTTCTTGTGCATACTTGTATATTTGCTTTGCGTAGCTTCCTCTTTTCAGGAGTTACATCCCGTGTACAAAACTCCGCCCATTCAGGGGCCCAATCAATAAAATATGTTATTCAGTACTTGATGCTGGTTCTTTACTGTTTTGTGCATGATAAAGCGCCTAAGTTTACTGAAACTAGCGTGTGTATAACCTCACTGGCCCTTGCCGACAATTGCTAAAACTTGAATTAACTGGAGATGATGTCACTAACCCGAATAGATTTGGTTGCATAGGCTTGTCTTGTTTTGTTTGTGTCGTTGCAGGTTTCATAGCCGTACGAGGAAGAGGATCAAAAGATTGCGTTAACGACAGACTTGATCTCCACGCAGGTTATGCATGTTCCTTACTGAAGAAGGATCGAATTCCCCAGCTAGTCGTAGCCTATCCAAGAAGACATGCTCCAGCAAAAGTCGTTTATCCTCAGCAGAATTGGCGGTTCCCAGATTGTAGGCTGTATTCAGACAGTGTATCTCAAGCAGAGTGGTTTAGCCGCAAAAGATTAACATTTGTGAGTTGTATTCAGCCAGTTTACCTTTCTCCGCAGGGTCATCTACTCTCCCCAGTGGAGTCAGTTGATTTTTCCCAAGAGAATCATCCCATCCCCAGCGGAATTCTCTTCTCAGCAAGTATTCCTCCCAGGGGAACCCAAAGATTAAGGCTCTCCCCGGCAGAGTTGGTGTGGATCATGGCATTTATTTTGTCAGAATACCATATGATATCCGTTCACTTTCCCGCAGAAGTTCAATCATACCAGGCGCATCCGATGTTCCCCAGCAGAGTTATATCCCCCAGCAGGGTGGTCCTTCAACAAGGTGCTGGGTTAAGTTCCCAATTTCCTAGCTGAATCGACTTCATCGGCCCAGCGTTTATTTTGCTGGAATGATTCTGCAGCATCTGGCTATCCCCAGCGAAGTTGGCACCATCTTCGACATTCATTTTGCTGAAGCAGTTCCTGTATCCCAGCAGTTCAAGTCTGCATTTGCATCGGCATATAGGGTCATACTTGCATCCACCACATAAAAGTGTAGCTTTTCCATGTCGAATGGAGCATTGCATCATTGTCGAACGCATGCATTTTGAAACATAAACTAGGCTGGCTAACCTTTTGTTTCAAGTATTGTTTCTCTTGCAGGTAGAGAGAGCCCTTGCTCAGGTGAATCAATAAACATTCAGGATCTCAACGTGAGACATCCGACGAAGTGTCAGTTTCGGCACTACTCCCCACAGAGTCAGCAGGATAAGTTTCTCTTTATCCCTAAGCAGAGTTACTTATTTCCCCGCCAGGGTTCTTGTTGAAGTTTCTCTAGTCCGACCAGCGGATTGTTTCCTTCAGAGTTATTGTTATGTCAACATTCAAAGGAGTCATGAATCAGAATTTCAGAGGCTACCGCCGTTATCAGAACAGGCGTCCGGAAGTTTGGTTTCCAAATGTCCCCAGTAGAGTCAGCCCCAAAGTTGCTGTAATGTCAGTGATAAGAAATTTGCGGACTAATAGAAGGATGAGTCCTGACGTGGACAATTTTATTAACGAGTTTCTTTGTGCTAGAGAAGATTGTTGGAATGTGGAGTCCTGACGTGGACATTTCCTCAAGTTGACGATGTATGTTATTCCTAACGTGGACAGGTTCGAGTTCTCGGTATTGATTGAGTGTGGAGTTCTGACGTGGACAAGATTGATTACTCTTCGTGTTGGTGTCCTGACGTGGACAATTTACTACCAGCGGATAGTTTTATTCGTAATGGTGAAATGTGCGTCCCGACGTGGACGTGTATAGTTCTTTAAGACGACAAGATGCGAGAGTCCTGACGTGGACAAGTTTATCCTTCTTTGTGTTGTGGGCAAAGTGTGAGTCCTGACGTGGACAAGTCTTATTTCCCCAGCAAGTCAAAGACGCGCAGGTCCTGACGTGGACAAGTTCTATTACTTCAGCGGGTCAAGAGGTGAGTCCTGACGTGGACAAATCAAGACGAAATGTGAATCCTGACGTGGACAAGGTTATTCCTTACGAGGAAAGAGAAGCTTCAGTTCCTTACGTGGAAAAGCAAGTTCAGTCCTGACGTGGACAGACGCAGAAAAGACGAGTTGTATTCCTAACGGGGAAAGATGAAGATTCCTTACGTGGAAAGTTTGAAGATGATGATTCCTTACGTGGAAAGATTGAGTCCTTATGTGGACATGTCAAGAGCGTTCCTGACGTGGAAGAAAAATGGTTTCCAGACGCAGGAAAGACGAGTTTATTCCTTACGTGGAAAAATTGAGTCCTTACGCGGACATATCAAGATTGATCGCCAATGTGGATAGAAGTTGATTCCTAACGTGGAAAGAAGTTGATTCCTGACGTGGAAAGAGAAGTTGTTTCCTTACGTCGAAAAGGTTAGTCCTGACGCGGGCAGATCAAAGAAGTTGATTCCTGACGTGGAAAGAGAAGTTGTTTCCTTACGTGGAAAAGGTTAGTCCTGACGCGGGCAGATCAAAGAAGTTATTCCTAACGTGGAAGAAAGAAGATGGAGTCCTTACGCGGACATATCAAGTCGGAGTCCTAGCGTGGACAGACTGAGATTATATTCCTTATGTGGAAAGATTGGGGTTCTTACGTGGACAGATTCAAATCAAGACGTATTCCTTACGTGGAGGAGTTTGACGAAGAAGAAGTTCATTCCTTACATGGAAAGGTGAGTCCTAATGTGGACGATGTTATTCCTAACGTGGACGATGTTATTCCTAACGTGGAAGAGTTTATTCCCAACGTGGACGATTTATTTCTGACGAGAAGGCAGACGAGCCATCCCCAGCGAAGTTATTGAGGTTTTCCAAATCGACGACGCAGGTGTCCTGACGTGGACAGTGTTCTGTCTCTGCGATGATGGAATCTTTTTCAGAACGATGAAAATAATCCCTAGCACGGTCGCGCGAGACCGGTGGGTTGTCATAACAGTCAGATTCAGCTGATGAATGTCGTTCCCCAAGCAGGAGCACAGTTTATTTCTGCGGTTGGCAAATTTCTGGTTTCATTGGTATTCAACCGTCTCGTACCGCGAATGTCTGAAGGCTCCGGGCTCTTCACCCAATCGGGTCCAAGTCGCTTGAATAGGGGCATCTGTTGCACCCTAAAATTTGCCCAACCTTATTCATCTGGTTTATGTTTCAATATCATTAGCATTTGCATAATAGAGTCATGTACATAGTCTAATCATCTACATAGCATAAGCATAGCAAGTCATCCAGCAGGGGGCCAATCATTGTTATCATCTCTAGAGGCCTATCAAGAGGTTATTATTCTAATCCAATCTCATTCATATCATTGGTATGGTATGCCTTCATATGATTTGGGGAACTCTACTTATGGTCTTGGCAAGCAAAGGGTATTTTGGTCATTTGTGAATTACAGGTCATTTTAACCTATGCCCAAAACTCATACAAGGAAGCTTCAAATGGAAAACTTTACAACATCAAACTTGTTCCAAATGACATTTTGAGTCTAGAAAAGTGACCATGATATATTGGAAAGATTCATAGCACAAGGTTTCAAAATTGTTGAATTTAATGAAGAAAGATGGACTTAAAAATGAGATTTTTCATATCTTGGCCAAATGAAGCAAAATTATAGGTCATTTTGAATGGAAAGGGCATTTTAAAGACATTGGCTAAAGTGGAATTTTGAGTTTAGTTCATAATTTGTGAGTTATCCATGGTTGCTTGCAATGAAAGAAACATAAACCAAATTGAAAGGGAAAAGTGCAAGGGAAGTTTCTCCAAGTTTCTAGGAGGTTCTAATCTCACCTATATATTGGTACAAGTTGGTTCATGCAAGGGTTGGTGATTCCTTTTGTTCAAAACCCCAAATTTTCCACACTTTCTTCAACTTGCATAAGCTTCACAAACTCTCCATAATCTCCCTCAATTCTTACATTTGTGGATTGAATCTTCATCATCATCATTCAAACACCATGATTCACATCAAGAAAGGGCTGAATTGATCAAGAATTGTATCATTCATCATCTTTTGCCAATTTGCATTTTCTATCCAAACTCCATTAAAGCTTCATCTACCATTCCAATTTCTGTTATCATCATCATCCACCATCATCCTAGAGTATTTGGCAAAGGAAAGTGGAAGGAATTCGTGGCTGGAAAAGGAGATCCAAGTTCAAACTCCAACTTGCATGAAGAGTGGAATAGAGTGATTCACAAGGATTGATCAAGAACCACTGCAAACAGAAGCACACACACTCATTGAAGATCACTTTCAGCAAGTATCAAGGCTTGAGTTGGAGCCTAACCACCATTGCCATCATCACTTGCAAGGTAAGCATAATCTTTCGAATCTCCTCATTTATGTTGTTGTAGATCATGCGGTTAGGATAGAAGTGTTTAGAGACCATAGGGGAATGATTCTTGAAATCTAGGGATAGTTTTGTGAAGATCCATGGCAGGTTACCATTTCTGTTAGCTCCAAGAACAAGCTGTATATTGGATTATAATTGATATGATCAAGCCTAGAATGATGAGGATAGCATGTAGAGTAACTGTAGATCATCAGGTTTGAGTTCTGGAAAAGTGGATATCAGACGAGTATGGTGAACCCTAACTTTCGTGTCCTCTGTTTGGGATCCACAAAGAGAATTAGCAAAAACTAGGACCAGGCATGAATTCCTTGTGTTTAGGGGATCATTTTAGGGCTTTGGATTTTTCATTTTCATCAAGAGAGCATGGAGAAAGATCGAGTGGAATTTTCGTGCATGAAGCTTGTTTCTGAAACCCTAAATGGATAGAGGAAGAAGACGACGCGTATGCCCTTGGATCTGATGGAGATGTTTGACTTGACCAAGAATCGGACGCTCCATATTCAAGCTGAGGTTTGGTGGGAGATTTTGAAAATTGAAACGTGCCGTTTCATTTAGTGGAATGAATTGGGCTCTGATGGCTATTGACACCCCCCAATTTGATGGGCCCAACGCGCTGAACGTGATTTTCTTGCTTTTCTCACCCCCTCTCTTTATTTCTCTCTATTTTCTTTTTCAATTTCTTTTTATTTTCATTCATTTTTGAAAATTCATAACAAATTAGAAATTGCATATTTTTAATTCATTCTTTTTTTAACATTTTCTTTAAAAAGTCAAGAAAATTATAAAAAATAAAAATTGCATTTTATTTTTTATTTGATATTTTTCCCATATTTTCCAAATAAATAGCATTTTAAATAGTTTCATTTCATACATGATTTTGTTAATTTTTGTTCTATTAATTGCTTTAATATTTTTCACCCATTCTTTTTAGGTTGTTTAGTTTAGACATTAAACTTGTAGATACAATTTAGTTCCCATTTTTAGAAATTAATTTTAGGTGTTTAGTTTAGGTGTGAATAACATGAACAAACTAGGGTTTTAGGTGATGACTTAGGAGAATTAATTCACTTCCCTTAGGACTTAGAGATTGAGTAGGTTAGCTATGGGACTATAGGGGCTATGGGTAGTTATTAGATCCCCTTAGAAAAAAGTCAGGATTCCCCTACTGCTATTAATGTACTGTATATCTGATTGACTAGTGTGGTGTGCCCTCTGGGGATTATTGCTTGTCTGTGTGGGTATTGGGATTGTCTGGGGACTTGGGAGAGCTGAAGACTTGAGGAGATGAAAGCCATTGGAGATCCAGAGATTGAAGATCAACTTCCAGAGTTGAAGAGGAGTTTCTTGCTAGCAGCTGTTGTGGAGATTAGGGTTTAGGAGCTAGGCAGAGCTCTAGGTTAGAAAGTTTGTTTCTCAAACATGGATTGCCTTGTCTGCATCCATTCTTCTCTGTGATACAGAGTCTCTCTAAGACACTCACCCCCTTCCTTTGGAAGGCTTGGTGATAGTGTCTAAGAGATAGAACTCTTGAGAGAAAATGTCATATGTGTTAGAAGCAGTCTGTTCACCACCCTTGGTAGTCAACTGATTGCTTAACACCCAATTCACTCTTGTGACTGATCCCTCATCCTGGAGGTTTGAACTTGAAGAAAAGCCATTGCAGATAGAAGACTGATGATCAAAGCCCTTGCCTGAGGGTCATGAAGATGGAGATTGGTGCTTCACTTTCGCTGTATTGTTTGGTTTTCCTGCTGTATTTCATTTCTGCTGTATTGTTTGGTTTTCCTGCTGTTCACCACCCTTGGTATTTCATTTCTGCTGTATTGTTTGGTTTTCCTGACTGTATTGTTGCTGTCTATCCTGTTGGGTTGAAGGTGAAGTCTGTTCACTTTCGCCTATTGTTTTCTAGGTTCGAGGTTGAGTGGGACTCCCTTACCTCGCTTGTATTGTTGCATTCATGCATTTTACTGTTTTACTGTATATATCTGATATTGTTTCTGTTTTTGCCTATCCCGTAGGATCTCTGTTTCTCTCTGTGCAAGAGAGGAGCATGATAGACACTAGGTCTTAACCCATGCATGATAACATTAGGCCAGTGTGATTCCCTTTTCAACCGTAGGTTAGAGTTGTGTCTCTTTCTTTCTCAAAACAAACAGAAAAACACATAAAGATTTCAAACACAATAAAAAACACTTCTTCCGTAAAAGAAGGTGAACTCATCAAGACGTCATTTTTGTCCGCCAGGACTGCTAATCAAGAAAACCTTTTTCAGAAGGAATAAAATCAACCAAGACAGACTCGTGTCGTACGTGGCCCGAACTACGTTTGCTCTGATCTTTCATGCTGTATGAAAGTACGTAGGCATAGGATGTGATATCCTAGCGAGCAACCTTCCCCTCCTTTCCCGTAGGTAGGCGAACTACGTTGACTCTGATTTCTCGTTCCAGACGGGAATACGTAGGCATAAAGTGTGATACTTTGCCGAGTCATTTTTATTTTCATTTTATTTTCTTTTTAACCCTTGACCTATAGTTTAGATAGAATAATAATCCATACCCGAAAACAAGCGTGGATCTCGTCGAGTACGACGGACGTGAGGGGTGCTAATACCTTCCCCTTGCGTAACCGACTCCCGAATCCAGGTTTTGGTTGCGACGACCATACCTTTCCCGTGTTGTGCGAGGTTTACTCTGAGCGTTTCCTTTCCCTCCCGTGGGATAAATAACGCACGGTGGCGACTCTTCTGTTCAGCCGGCGCCGATTTTCGCAGTAGCGACACTAAGCATAGAAGATTCTCTCCCCAATCAGATGCATCCTGAAGTTTTGTCGTCTCCCCAGCTGAGTCATATACTGAAGTGCGCAGCAATTGATAGTTCAAGACTGAAGTCTCCAGTGGAATTGAAATTCCCCACAGATTTGTACTCTCCCCGGCGAGCAGGATGATTCCTTCTTCCCCAACCGAGTTTGCAGTTCCCCAAGAGAGCCGAGTCCTTGGAAAGCAGTTAGGACCATGATTGGTTTTCCCTAGTAGAGTGTTGAATAACTGATGCTGTGTTTCCCCACCGGAGTCGTTATCTCCAGGAAGGTTTTGCTGCGAAAGCCGTGCAGTTTATTTCTGCGATTGACATCGCTTTCCTCAGCAGGTCCAGGTTCTCGTAGAGCTTTATTCCCCTGCAGCAGTCGACTGAAGTTCATTTCCCCAGGCGGAGTCCGATTGAGATCGGCGTGACTTCTTCTCCTTGGCAGGATGAGTCCTCCCTCCAGCAGAGTGGTTCTTTCTCCTTGACAGGAGGATTCTCCCTTCAGCATTTATTTTGCTGATGGGGTCGTAGCATTTTGCATGATTGCATAGCATTTACCCAAAAAAACGCGTAGCATTTCCACCGTGTGGAGCATTGCGCCATGCCAAAGCATACGCATATGAAACATGAGCTAGGTCATTACCGTTCTTGTTTTGCAGGTGTTCCTCTGCAGAGTCGCTTGCTCAAGATGATTCTTGAACCCCCCCCAGCAAAAGTCGTTTGCCCAAGATGATTCTTAAATTCTCCAGCGAAGGCGCTCGTTTAAGATGATTCTTAAAATCCCCCGTGAAGTCGCCAGAAAGGGTTGCTCAAGTTGATGCTTAGAGTCCCCGGCAGAGTGTTTGCTCAGGATGATCCCTGAAATCTCCCGCAGAGTTATTGGTTCAGGATTATTCTTGAAGTCCCCGGCGGAGTTATTTGTCCAAGATGATTCTTGAAGTCCTCAGCAGAGTTGACTCATCCAGAATGTGTTCTGGATCCCTGAAGCAGAGTTACTTGATAGTTCTCCAGAATCCCCAGCGGAGATGCGTCGTCCCCAGCAGGTTTCTGAGCAGAGAAGCTGAAACTTCCCCTGAAGACTTGATGATTGAAGTCCAACTGAATTAACGAAGCAGATCTCTCAGCTGATGCGGAGTGCCTGATGGTAGAAGATTGGATAGCCCCAATTGGTTCATGATTGACTGAGAATTCTATTCCCGACTTAGTGACGAAGTTCGGCTGACGCCCAAATTTCTTTGAATGCCCGGTGGCATGATTAACTTGATGGTTGACCTGACGAGTCCCGAGGAGTCTTGATGCCTGACGGCATGATCGATCGTGTATCACCGGTTACCGTGTGACCGATTCCCCAACTAGTTGTCGTGCAGCTAATATTTCAGTTTCTGAAGAATTGTTCCCATCAGAGTACCGTGTACTTGTGCAGTTGGCAAATTTCCGGGTTTGTTGGTATTCAACCATCTTTTACCTTGATTGTTTGAGAGTCGTTCACTTCTCACCCAGTCAGGTCCAAGCCGCTTGAATAGGGGCAGCTGTTGCACCCCAAAATTTGCCCAACTTTTCTTTACCTAGCCCATGTTTCATTTCATTCACATTAGCATTATCATTTGTATTTCATTGACATGTACGCAGGAGATCAAGAGGTATGATTACCAATCAAGGGCTACACAAGACTTTGAAGCTAGCTAATAAGGTTATTCAAGTGTTCAAGGATTGATATCCTTGTCAGAGAAGTTAAAAGATCCTCAGAGAGAGTGGTTGAAGCCAAGTATGTGGGCCTCCTAACTTGAAAGTTGTGGAAAGTCATCAGATGATTCTGAAGCCATGAGGATGGACTGGAGGTCTTGAGAGAGCTCATGAGAAGTGTTGAAGATTACTTTGAGGCCTAGACAGGTCATTCTGCAAGATTAAGAAGACTCAGCCATGAGTGGTGCAATTAGGGTTTGACTGGGTCAACCCTAAGTCAACTGATGATTTGGATAAGGTTGAGACCTAATCCAATAGCCATGTGATCATGGATTGATGCATTGAGATGTTATAAGGATGATTCCAAGGTCAACTCATCATGATTGAAGAGTTTGAGAAGTTTTCAAGCTAGGGTTCCTAAGGCTTGACAGTGTAAAATCCCCTAGTTTGACCCCTATCTTCAAGGCAATTTAGCTCAAGATGTGACTGTCATCTCATCTTGCCCCCAACATTAATGTTTTATAGCATGATCTTAGCTTTAATTTGAGTGCTAGAAGTCCTTGATAGGATTTGTAGAACTCAAGTTATGACTTTGACAAGTTACAGGTCATCTGAGGTATGTGAATTTGGGGGCTTGAAAGTTGCCCAACTTGCATGAAACTTTTACCCTAGAAGGATGATTCCTATGAACTTTTGGTCAACATGAATGTTGTTCCTTATCCTCTTAGATTTCTAGAGAGTACTAGAAGTCCTTGATAGGATTTGTAGAACTCAAGTTATGGCTTTGACAAGTCAAGGGCATTTTGGTCATTTGGAGATTATAGGTCATTTCAACCATAAGGCCATAACTCCTATTTCCAAGCTTCAAATGAGAAAATGTTCAACATAAAACTTGTTCAAAATGATGTTATAAGGCTGGTTAAGAGGTCATGAGATGTTGGATTTGCTTGTGGCTCAAAGTTGCAAAAATGACCTAAAAAGAGGGTATAAGTTAAATGAACCAAAGTTGGAAATTGATACTTTTGATCTACACATCCAAACCAAGGCATGTAATAGGTCATTTTGACTTTAAAAAGCATTTTAAGAACATTGGTTTAGCCACATTTTTAAATTGAGGTCTAATTTGTGGACTTGCTTTGAAAAGTAGTTACTTACATCTTAAGTAACATTTGCAAAACCAAAATGCAAGGCATAATCAAGGTCCCTTGCAAGCCAAACACTTCCAAAATGTCATTAGGGGAGAAATTGGAAGGGAATGGGATTAATTTCAAGCTGTTAACAGGATTATGCACACCATGGCATATAAGTGAACTTCTCATGTCCTGAGAGATTGAATTTCTCCTTGGAAGGATCTAGAGCTTTCTAGATCATCCCTACACACTCTATATATGGAATAGAAGTGGTTCAGATCATTTTTTGGTGATGATTGAAAGAGAGAGCAGAGATTGAGATTGTAACTTCATTGCTTGCAACTGAATTCGGTTACATCATTTCACTCACTTTCCACCCATTTTCTTGATTGCAATCTCTTCCATGGATGCTAGGGAATGATTCCAGATCATAATCAAAGGGAATTCGTGGCTGATTGGTGTTCCTGAGTTCATGTTTCTCCACCTGCAACTCAGATTCGAATCCAAGGATTGAAGCCATTTCAATCAATTATATTGCATACAGAAGCTTGGGAGTGATTCACTGAAGGAGTCTGGAGCATTTGAGGGCTTGATTTGAGGTCTTGCTACTTATGTGCACGCGAAATTTTCAGGTTGGTAACCTTTGATCTCTGGCTTGTTTTAGTTAGAATCAATAGGAATTAGGATGATAGATGCATTATAAAGCGGTGTAGGAAGGATTTCAGATCATTAATTTGAGAATTAGTGACCAATTAAGGATGTTACCATTTTCGGTTGAGAGTTGGTTCTTGCGAATCTTGAGGATTAAGGTTGAATTAATGGTATGAGTGAGTTCCTAGTGAGATTTGGGACAAGTTTCATGTATAGACCACTTGCAATGGAGGCCTGTGGAGAGAGTTAGGGTTGGGGACGATGACCGGAGCACCACCGGCGGTGGCCGTGGCTACGCGCGTGGTTCAGAGATTCAAAAGGTTGAAGATGACTTTAGAGCCATTGGATGGGGCTGAGACCTTTGACCAGATGAAGATCCAACGGCGACGTATTAATTTCATTTTGTGAAGAGTCTGAACTAATGTGAAACGCGGCGTTTCACTTAAGTTATGGTTTTGGGCCTAAGTCTCAGACTGATAACCACACCCCCTGGTGGCCCAATCCATGAATTGAACTGATTTTCATTACTATCTGCACCACGCGCTTGGTTATTTTATTTTGATTTTCTTTAATTTTTCATTTTTATACATGGTTATTGATTAAATCATAAAAAAATGGAAAAATAACTCAATTAATCTCATTCTTTTTGCATTGAATTCATGATTGAATCTAGTTTTTTTTAGAGAAAAAATATTTTTATTTCATGCATTTTCTGATTTTATGGGAATTTTCACATTTTAATTGATATTAAAATAGTCATGCTTGATGCTTGATGTTGTGGAATTTTGTGTGATTAATGGGTGATGATTCTTGCCCTGATTTTTGGTATGTGGCTAGCATAGATATGCAGGATCCCCATAGATTTTTCTCACATTTTTATGATGAGCATAAGTGGTAGTTTAGGTTGAAACCTTTAGAAGCTCCATTTTTAGGGTTTATGGTTGATACCTTTGGATTTAGGACTTAATTTTAGGACTTAATTGAATTAGGATCCCTTAGGAATTTTTGTAGGAATTTATAATATAGTTTTCTATTTTTGATTGATTTTAGTTTAGATGCTAGTTTTAGATGATTCTGAGGCACTAATTCAATTAGATTAACTTCTCTAGTTCCCTTAGATTAGGGTTTTGCTTTGCTTGTTCTTGGATGATGATGAAGGCAAGTTGAAGATGCATTGGAGTGCTTGAAGAGGCTTGGATGTGAGGATCTTCCCTTCTTGTAGTGTAGTTTTGATTAGGTTAAGATTAGGGTTTTTGTAGGTAGAGCTTCTAGATAGTTCTCTTCCTTCATAAACATGGAATATGTTGATCAATTCCATTCTTCCCTATGATGCAAGGTCCCTTTGTAAAGGCCTCATCCCTCCTTTGGTAGGATGTGTGGCTCTTTGCAAATTGGTAGAACCTTTGAGGGTCCTTTTCTCTGATGACAGGATGCTCAGTGGTGACCTTTGGTCTTCACTCTGCTACCAATCATCCAAACTTTGCTCTTGATAGATGAATCTTTACCCCTTGTCAGAGGATGGAGTTCCTTGCTTGAAGAAGATTGAAGGATGAAGTTGCTACTTCTTTGTGTTTGGAGATTACTCTGAGGAGCTGAAGCTTGTAGGAGAAGAAGACCAAGTTGATACTGGTAAAGAAGAGAGAGCTGAAGCTTGAAGACCAAGTTGATACTTGTGAAGAAGATCCAATTGATATTGAGTGAAGAGTTGAGGCTTGAGGAATAAAGGATAAGTTGACACTTACATTGATGCATTGAGAGCCTGAAGGAATCAAGTTGATACTTGCAGTTAGGAGTGAAGCCTGAAGGTGGAATTGACTGAAGAGCTGAAGCTTGAAGAAGAAAGAATAGGCGGATACTTATGTGGAAGCTTGAAGAAGCAATTTGATACTTGCCATTGAAGATGATAGCCTTAAAGAGTAATTGAAGTCTGATGACTGGACTGCTGTCAAGTTGGTTTAGTTGTAAGAGCTGTTGATCTGTTTCCTTTCTTGTCTGCTTGTTTTCTTTATTGTACTGATGTGCCTTGTTTGACTTGCTTGATGCATTAGAATAAGTTCATATCTAGACTGATGTAAGCTAGGAGCATGATTGCACTAGAGGTTGAGTTGCTTCCTCTGCTTGTATTTTTACTGTATGGCTTTGCTTGCGGGTATTCGGTAGAGCCCATCTCCCTTGCCTATGTGGTTTATATCTTGCTTGATAGCATGTTATTCTTTTTGTATGATTACAGTTATTCATATCTGGCTTGAGGTTGAGATGAGCTTGTGGAGGCTGATGCCCCACACACATTTCCTCCCTCACTTTGCATTGCATGCATTTTACAGTCGTTTACTGTATATTTGTTTACTGTTTAAGTTGATGCTTTATCTGCTTCTGGTTACCATTGACATGATCCCCTAGGAATCTCACTTCCTTTGACAAGGAAGTGATGATTAGAACTTTAGGTTGAAACCTATGCATGATAATTTCTAGGAGTTCCCTGTTTCAAACTTCAACCATAGGATGAATCCTTGGGATGACAACATTAGGACTTGATAGTCTCCCCTTAGTTGAGCCTGTTCTCTTCTCATCTCAAAACAAATTAAAATACAGTAATAAAGGTTAACTGACGTCGTACGTTACGAGCCTTAAGCTATCTGAGAAAGGATCGTTGGAGAGTTTCTTTTCAATAGTCTGGATGTTTAGTATGGCACCCTTTGGGTGACATGCGACGCATTCACTCTCAAGTCATAGTCTCTAGTGCGATATTGGTGTCGCTTGCGCGAAAATAAGGTGCCGGCACAACAGAAGAGTCGCCACCTTTCATTATTTATCCCTCGGAGCGGGAAAGGAAACGATCGGAAAAAACCTAACGAGAACGGGTAAGACAAGGTCGTCGCAACCATTGTATGGGTTCGGGAGTCGGTTACGCAAGGGGAAGGTATTAGCACCCCTCACGTCCGTCGTACTCGACGGGATCCATGCTTGTTGTGTTTACTTGGACGGGTTGGTTTTATCTATCTACCTATCAAGGCTGGCTTAAACAGAAAAGAAAAATGACTCGGCAAAGCGTCGCGCTTTATGCCTACGTATTCTCATCAGAGAATGAGAAATCAGAGTCAACGTAGTTCGGCCTACGGCGGGTTATTGGGAAGGTAGCTCGCCAATACATCAGTATTGTGCCTACATACTCTCAACAGGTATGAGAGATCAGAGCTTACGTAGTTCGGGAAACTACGGTTTTATTCCTATCTTTTACGAAAGAAGTGTTTTTTTATTGTGATTTGCGATTTCAATCGCACTAGAGACTATGACCTGAGAGTGAATGCGTCGCATGTCACCCAAAGGGTACCATACTAAACATCCAGACTGTGGAAAAGAAACTCTTCCACAATCCTTTCTCAGATAGCTTAAGGCTCGTAACGTACGAAAGAAATCATCCATGATTACTGTATCTTAAACTGTTTTGAGATGAGAAGAGAATAGGCCCAACTAGGAGGGAGACTATCAAGTCCTACTGTTGTCATGCCATGGATTCATCCTATGGTCAAGGTTTGAACAGGGAACTCCTAGAAGTTGTTATGCATAGGTTTCAACCTAAAGTTCTATCATCAATTCCTTATCAAAGGAAATGAGAGTCCTAAGGGATCATGTCAATGATACACCAAAACAGACAAAGCATAAGCTTAAACAGTAAAATGCATGCAACGCAAGTGAGGGAGGAAATGTGTGTGGGGCTTCAGCCTCCACAAGCTCATCTCAACCTCAAGCCAGAATGGATAACAGTAATCATACTGAAATATAAACAACATGCTATCAAGCAAAATACAGTAAACTGC
The DNA here is from genome assembly GCA_963859935.3 of Lathyrus sativus. NCBI lineage: Eukaryota > Viridiplantae > Streptophyta > Magnoliopsida > Fabales > Fabaceae > Lathyrus > Lathyrus sativus. The sequence goes on along the minus strand of OZ012738.1, from coordinate 238,122,064 downwards.
AATCATACAAATAAAATGCCATCAGACAAACAAACCACTTGGGCAAGGGAGCTGGGCTCTACCGAATACCCGCAAGCAAAGCCACACAGTAACAATACAAGCAGAGGGAGCAACTCAACCTCTAGTGCAATCATGCTCTTAGATTCTACCTAATCTACATATGAACTTATCCTAATGCATCAAGCAAGTCAAACAAAACATGTCAATACAACAAAGAAAAAGACAAGAGAGCAGACCAACTCCTCTCTCAGCTTCAAGCTTCAGCTCTTTAATCAGCTCCACCTTCAGGCTTCACTATTAATCACAAGTTTCAACTTGGCTCCTTCAGGATCCCCAGGTATGAAAGTAAGTATCAACTTCCTTTACTCTTCAAGCTTCATCTCTTCAGAATAATCTTCAATCCCTTAGAAGTATCAACTTCATCCTTCAATCTTTACTTCATCTTCAGGGGTCTTCAAGTATCAGCTTGCTCTTGTTGCTCTTCAAGCTTCAGCTGGAATGGCAATATTCAAGGATTCATCCTCTTCAACACTCTTCATTGAAGTCTTCATCTTCACACTCAGGCTCAGCATCTCTCAAGATAATCAAACCAGAGGAAATCACTTACTGGATAAGCTGGGGATATTGAACTGCTTATTGACCACCAAAGGTGACCTATTAGGGTTCAACATCAAAGGAATGGTTCCCTCAAAAGTTCTACTTCCTAGGTACTATCACTTATCCCTCCAAAGGAGAGAGGTGTATACCATGGAAGGACTTTGAATCATAGGGAGGAATGGAGGTGGAAGATACCATCCATGTTTAAGAAAGAAGTTAACTAGGTCTAAACTCTTCCTAATCTCTAACCCTAAAAAAATCAATAAAACAAACAAGATCAAGCTCTCAAGCTCCTCAATGCTCCTCAATGCTCCTACTATGCTCCTCAATGCTCCTTAGAACAAAACCAAGCTATCCAAGCCCACAAAGCAAAGCAAACAAAAATACAAGCCCACAAGGGCAACACAAACAATCATCAACTACAAAAATCATCTAAAAATAGTATACTACTATATTAAAACCTAATATAATTTCTAAGGGATCCTACATACCTACCCTTAATACCCTTATATGCCCCAATGTCTAACTTGACCTAGAAACCTAAAATTCCACTGTTATTGTGGACCTATGTTAAGGATTAACCTAATTCTACACAACCTAATGTCATCTAATCAAAGCTAACCTAAAATTCATCACAAAATTATGCAATAAATCCAGGGGGAAGCTAAAGCTTATATCTAACAATCCTAAAAAGAATGGCCTAAAAATGTTAAGGGAACTACCTTAACAAAATTCTACAAATTCATGTATCAACATAGAAGAATATAAAAGCAATTAAAATAGAAAATGCACAAAAAATAATAAAATTCATGAAATGAAAATATTTTTATTTGATAATTTTTTAGACATTATTATGAAATGGGAGAAAAAATTCCCATTAAAAAATATTTAATTTTCAAATTGATATGAATTTTCAAAGTTTAACAAAAAATGGAAGAAAATGAAATTAAAATATGAAACTGGGGTGCAGATAGTAACCAGATGCAGTTCATTTCATTAATGGGCTAAAAATGAGGGGTGCAGGTAGTAACGCGCTAAGCCCAATTATTATCAGAAAATCAATTAAAAAATGAAACGAAAATAGAAAATGTAACGGTGCAGGAAGTAATGATTTCCAGTTCAAAATCAGGTGGGCCACGAAGATGGGGTGTGGATAGTGGTTTCTTCACTAAAGCCCAAGAACTCCTTTTAATGAAACGGGGCGTTTCATCCTAGTTTCAGATTCCCTCTCAAACTGAAATTAAATCGTGGCCAATGGATCAAGAAATAGTCAATGGTCAGCTCACCATCCAACGACCATGAAGTCGTCTTCAACCTCCAGCTAGGGTTCTTGGAGAATCCATGAAAATGCAGAGCTTCAAGCTCTTTCTTCCTCAAACACGAACTCCATCAATTCTTCATGGAAAACAAAAATTCAAGACCCTATCCTGCCTAGAATTTTATGTTGAATCCAACCATGATCTTAAAATCAACTGGATCATCCTAAATCACTGAACCCGATCCAAGATCACAAATGTGCTCAATCATCAACTATCATGGTTCTTGAAATTTCTTGCATCAGAATGCTCACCAACTCACACTGAACGAAATTAGCTATCTAACATGAATTATATCTCACTATACCACGAGTTCTTGATCATCAAAGAAATGGTGTCCAATATTCAATCTTCACCAATTGCTCTCTAACTCTCCAAAATCCATCACCTATGTGTCTATAACCTTTCTACACTAACAAACTAACCTAATTATGCATAAATCATGGTGTAGTGAAGAATTTGCAAACCTGGTTATTCTTGATCAACAGATGGTGAAATCCTTCACTTCAAGCCTTGAAACTCTTCAGAAAGTTTCCTTGGATGCTAATCTTGCTACTGTTTGCAACAAATTTGATGGAGGAAGCTTCAATCTCCGAATTCGATTCTGACTTGCTACCTTGAAAGTTCAATCACCAACTCTTCAATTCACCATGGATTTGCTCTCAAATCAATGTGCACACCTTCAGAATCATCAATGGAGTGTGTTTGTATAGAAAAAATGAATGGAATTGAAGAAGAATGTAGAATTGGAACTTGATTTGCAATGGAAGCAACAAGATAGCACTCTCTCTCTCAAACCTCTTTTCTCACCAACCTTGCATTTGAGCAAGCTCTAACCATTATATAGAACTTGTTAGAACTGTCCAGAACTTTCTGGAACAATCCAATGAGTATTTGAACTTCTCATCTCATGATATTATGAATTCATCTCATATCATGTATCATATCATGCCATAGTCCTTGTAACCACCAATTATGACTTGAAATTCTCCCCACATGAGATGTATGGTGTGTTACAACCCTTAACTAACTTGTTTATTGAGTTCCTTTGAGTTTTGCTTTGGTGCCTTAAGATGCAAGTAAGCCATTTCCAAAGCAGCCCTATGATCTAGGCCTCAAATCAAAATTGTGGCTGAACCATTGTTCTTAGAATGTCCTTTAGAGTCAAAATGACCTATTATATGACATGGTTTGGATGTATAACTTGGGATTTCCAATTTTCAATTTCAACTTATTTAACTTATGCCTCCATTTTAGGTCATTTTTATCACTTTTTGATACAAGCCTTTTCAACATCTCATGACCTTCCTACTAGCCTTAAAACATCATTCTAAGCAAGTTTGATGTTGAAGATTTGTCCATTTGAAGCTTGGAAATAGGAGATATGGCTTTATGCTTGAAATGACCTATAACCTCCAAATGACCAAAATGCCCTTGACTTGCCAAAGCCATAAGTTGAGTTCTACAAATCCTATCAAGGACTTCTAGTACTCTCTAGAAAGATAAGAAGATGCGCTACAACATTCATGTTGACCAAGAGTTCATAGGAATCATCCTACTAGGGCAAAAGTTGGATGCAAGTTGGGTGACTTTGAAGGACCCATATTCACATACCTTAGATGACCTGTAATTTGTCAAAGTCATAACTTGAGCTCTACAAATCCTATCAAGGACTTCTAGTACTCAAATTAAAGCTAATAACAATCTCTAAAACATTTATGTTGTGGGGAAGATTATATGAAATCACATCTTGAGCTAAATTGCCTTGAAGATAGGGATCAAACTAGGGGATTTTACACTGTCAAGCCTTAGAAACCCTAGCTTGAAACTTCTCAAACTCCTTAATCATGATGAGTTGGTCTAGGAATCATCCTTATAACATCTCAATGCATCATTCCATGATCACATGGCTCTTGGATTAGGTCTCAACCCTCTCCAAATCCTCAGTTGACCTAGGGTTGACCCAGTCAAACCCTAATTCCACCACCCATGGCTGAATCTTATGAATCCTTGTACAATGACCTCTCTAGGCTTCATGATGGCTTTCAAGACATCTCATAAGCTTTCTCAAAGTTTCAAGTCCATCCTCATAGTCTCAGAATCATCTGAGGAGCTCCCACAACTCTCAAGTTATGAGACACACAACCTTGGTTTCAACCAATCTCCCTGAGGATTTCTTGAGTTTTCTGACAAAGATATCAACCTTTGAACACTTGAATAACTTTCTTGGCTAGCTTCAAAGTCTCATACAACTCTTGTAGGGTAAATAAATGTTGGTCAAATTTTGGGGTGCAACAGCTGCCCCTATTCAAACGGCTTGAACCTGACTGGGTGAGGAGCGAACGGCTCTCAGCCAATCAAGGTGCGAGACGGTTGAATACCGATAAACCCGGAAATTTGCCAACTGCACAAGTACACGGTACTCTGGCGGGAACAAATCTTCGAGCACTGAAATAATAGCTGCACGACAACTAGCTGGAGAATTGGTCACACGGTAACTGGTAATACATAGTCGATCATGCCATCAGGCATTCAAAGAAACTGTCGGGCATCAGCCGGACTTCAACCATCAGGTTGATCATGCCATCAGGCATTCAAAGAAACTGTCGGGCATCAGCCGGACTTCAACCATCAGGTGGATCATGCCATCAGGCATTCAAAGAAACTGTCGGGCATCAGCCGGACTTCAACCATCAGGTCGATCATTCCATCAGGCATCCCGCATTACGGTCGGGCATCAGCCGGACTTCGTCAACAAGTCGGGAATAGAATTCTTGGTCAATCATGAGCCAATTGGGAATATATAAACCTCTGCCATCAGGCACTCCGCATCAGCTGAGAGAACTGCTTCATTAACACGGTCGGACTTCAATCATAGAGTCTTTAAGGGAGGTTTCAACTTCGCCGTTAGAAACCTGTTGCGGATGACGCTTCGCCGCTGGGGATTCTGGAGAACTATCGAGCAACTCCGTTCCGGGGGTCCAGAAATCATTCTGGATGAATCAACTCTGCTGAGGACTTCAAGAATCATCTTGGACAAATAACTTCGCCGGGGACTTCAAGAATCATCTTGAACCGACGACCATTCTGGAGATTTCAGGAATCATCCTGAGCGGACACTCTGTTGGGGATTTCAGGAATCATCCTGGGCAACCTTCACTAGGGACTCGAAGTATCAACTTGAGCGACCAACTCTGGTGACTGCGCTGGGGTCTTAAGAATCATCTTAAGCAAACGGCCCTGCTGGGGAATTCAAGAATCATCTTGAACCGAAGACTTCGCTGGGGACTTCAAGAATCATCTTGAGCAAGCGACTTCGTTGGGGGGAATGCCAGGAATCATCCTGAGCAATCAATTCTGCGGCGGAACACCTGCAAAACAAGAACGGTAACAACCTAAATCATGTTTATTATGCATATGCTTCAGCAATGGCGCAATGCTCCACACGGTGGAAATGCTATGCGTTTATGACAAATGTTGTGCAGTCATGCGATCTGACGCGATCCCGTCAGCAAAATAAATGCTGAGGGGGAATTCTCCTGTCAAGGAGAAAGAACTACTCAGATAGAGGAATCATCCTGCTGAGGAGAACAAAGTCACGCCAATCTCAATTGGACCCCGCGGGGGACACAACTTCAGTTGACTGCTGCGGGGGAAACAACTTCAGTTGATTGCTGCAGGGGAACGAAGCTCTACGAGAACCTGGACCTGCTGAGGGAAAACGATGTCAATCGCGGGAATAAGCTGCATGGCCTTCTCGGCTACTTCTCTGGAGATAACAACTCTGTGGGGAAACAACATCAGTTGTTCAACACTCTACTGGGGAAAACCAATCATGGCTTGAGCAGCTTCCAAGGATTCGGCTCTCTTGGGTATCTGCAAACTCGGCTGAAGAAGGAGAAATCATTCTGCTTCGCTGGAAAGTACGACTCTGGTGGGGAATTTCAATTCCGCTGGAGACTTCAGTCTTGCACCATCAGTTGCTGCATACTTCGGTGTACGAATAGTTTCCTACGAAACCTGCACTTGTGACCCGGTGCTGGGGGATGAACACGCGCTTCGGCACCTGCCTCAGCTGAGGATATGACGTTCCTTCAGGACACACCTGATTGGGGAGAGAACCATCTCTGCCTGGGGAGACATATCAATGCTCACGATCTCGGGTTCAGACTCTGCGGAGAGAGGGTACTGAACTCTGCTGGAGAAGGAGGAATCATCCTGCTTCAGGGATGCGCACGGCGCACTGTCTGAAACATGCTACACCTGTAACAACACAAGCAAACAGACAAGATACCCTTCTCAAAGGGACCTATCAAGGTTATTATCTCGTGACAATGTTCAAGTATTTAATTGTTTCAACAATCAGTGGCCTAGGCCAGTAAGTTTATGTATGCGCATTTTATCAAAAACATCGGCGTTCTTTTTCGCAAACAAAACAGATAAATGCTAAACAGACAAACAAAATTGCTGAATAGTATACATTTTATTGATAACGAACCCCTGAATGGGTAAAAATGTTTTACAACAGATGCAAGCTCCTGGAATGAGGAAGCCGCGCAAAAATAAAACATAAATATACATCAGTATATACAAATGTCGGCAACGAGGCGTAGACGAACACCATGAGTTGATCCCTCTATGACCCACTCGACTTTGATACTTCTCCGACGCTTCAGCTTCGGAAGAGATTGATTCAGATGAACGGCCCTCAGATCTTCCAAACCACTAAACAAAGAAAGTCCATACGCGGAACGCAATCATTTGCTTTTTCAAATCCCTATCTTTTGCGTGAACCGCCCTTTGCGGGTTTTCAGTTCACCGGGATACCCTTTTTTGCCGAAGCTGCCCAGTGTAAGTTTTCGACTTCGCGGGTGTACATTTTTCAATTTATATCCCTAATTTTTGCCCGAACCTTTTATTCTGTTTTTGGTTCACCGGGATGCCCCATTTTTTCCTGGACTCTCCTTTTTTTGTCCAGCGGGTCACTTTCAAGCAACGTATTTTTTAACTGCGTCCGCGTTCACCGGGGATGCAAAATCTTCACCATCCATCGTGGATAACAACAAAGCTCCTCCCGAGAAGACCTTGCTGACGACGTACAGACCTTCGTAATTCGGAGTCCACTTGCCCCGGTGATCGGAGTGTGGAGGAAGAATCTTCTTCAGGACGAGATCACCCGTCTGAAAGCTTCTAGGACGCACCTTCTTATCATAAGCTTTCTTCATTCGGCTTTGGTACAGACGACCAAACGCAATCGATGCCAACCTCTTCTCGTTCATCAGGCTGAGCTGGTTCAGTCGGTTCGTAATCCATTCTGCCTCGTCGAGTTTCACATCAACCAAAACTCGCAAAGAAGGGATCTCCACTTCTAACGGCAGGACAACTTCCATACCGTACACCAAGGAGAAAGGAGTTGCCCCGGTTGAAGTACGTACTGTCGTACGATAACCGTGCAATGCAAATGGCAGCATCTCGTGCCAATCTTTGTAGGTCACAAGCATCTTCTGAACAATCTTCTTTATGTTCTTGTTGGCCGCTTCAACGACACCATTCATCTTTGGCCGGTAAGGAGATGAGTTGTGGTGTTCGATCTTAAAACTCTGGCACAGCTCCTTCATCATCTTGTTATTCAGATTCGAACCATTATCAGTAATGATCCGCTCGGGAATTCCGTAACGACAGATGATGTCCCTCTTTATGAATTTAGCCACCACCTGCTTGGTCACATTAGCATACGAGGCTGCCTCCACCCACTTGGTGAAGTAGTCGATAGCTACTAGAATGAAGCGATGATCGTTAGATTCAGTGGGCTCGATCTTGCCTATCATGTCGATGCCCCACATGGAGAACGGCCACGGGGAGGATATGACATTCAACGGGCACGGCGGCACATGAATTTTATCAGCGTAAATCTGGCACTTATGACAGCTCTTCGCGAACCTGAAGCAATCAGACTCCATCGTCAGCCAGTAGTATCCAGCTCTCAGGATTTTCCTCGTCATAGCATGCCCGCCGGCGTGCGTACCAAATGTGCCTTCATGGACTTCCTCCATGAGCATACTCGCCTCTTTCTCATCTACACATCTGAGTAGCACGAGATCATGGTTTCTTTTATACAACACTCCATCAGGATTGAGATAAAAGTTTCCAGACAGCCTCCTTAGAGTCTTCTTATCCTGGGTTGATGCACCCGCAGGATACTCCTTAGTCATAAGGAAAGTCTGGATGTCATGGAACCATGGCTTGCCGTCGGCGGCTTCCTCGATTGCAAAGACGAATGCCGGTCTATCAAGACGAGATAGTACAATTCTTGGAGCCTCATTCCAAAAATTGACTTTATACATTGAAGCCAACGTGGCTAAGGCATCAGCCATTTGATTCTCCTCTCTGGGCACATGATGGAGTTCCACTCGATCAAAGAATGGAAGTAGCCTTCTGGCATAATTCATGTACGACACCAAATTCGATTGACGAGTCTCCCACTCCCCTTTAATTTGGTTGATCACAAGCGCCGAGTCACCATATACGTCTAGATTCTTGATTCTCAAATCAATTGCCTCTTCTAGACCCATGATGTATGCTTCGTACTCCGCCTCATTATTGGTGACTGGAAACGTCAGTCTCGCAGTAAACGGGATGTGGGATCCGCGGGGAGTCGTGACGATAGCCCCGATGCCACTTCCGTAGGAATTAACTGCTCCATCGAATATCAATTTCCACTGGGATTTCCTATCTGGCCCCTCGGCGGGCAACGACTCATCGTAATCCTTCGCTTTGAGAAACATAATATCCTCGTCAGGGAATTTAAATTTCATGGGCTGATAATCCTCGATCGGCTGTTCGGCCAGGTAGTCAGACAATACGCTTCCCTTGATGGCTTTCTGGGACACGTACTGAATATCATATTCCGTTAACACCATTTTCCATCTGGCAATCCTGCCCGAAAGAGCCTGCTTCTCGAAGACGTACTTGATCGGATCCATCTTCGAAATTAGCATGGTGGTGTGATTGAGCATGTACTGTCGTAGACGTTTGGCGGCCCAGGCTAGTGCACAGCACGTCTTCTCCAGCATCGAGTAGCGAGATTCACAGTCAGTGAACTTTTTACTCAAGTAGTAAATGGCATGCTCCTTTCTGCCCGTCTCGTCGTGCTGACCGAGAACACACCCCATACTATTCTCAAGAACGGTCAAGTACATGATTAATGGCCGTCCAGCCACTGGGGGTATCAAGATTGGAGGTTCTTGGAGATACTGCTTTATCTTGTCAAATGCCTTCTGGCAATCCTCATTCCAGATAATTGCCTGATCTTTCTTTAAAAGCTTGAACATCGGTTCACAAGTGGCCGTGAGCTGAGAAATAAACCTTGCAATGTAGTTTATTCTTCTGCCCAAGAAACCACAAACTTCTTTTTCTGTTTTCGGCGCTGGCATTTCTTGAATGGCTTTTATTTTCGCAGGATCAACCTCGATGCCTCGTTCACTCACGATAAACCATAGTAACTTTCCGGACCGTACTCTGAAAGTACATTTGTTAGGATTCAGCCTCAACCTGAATTTCCTAAGCCTCTCAAAAAGCTTCAATAAGTTGACCAGATGCTCTTCCTCCGTTTGGGACTTCGCAATCATGTCATCAACATAGACCTCAATCTCATGATGAATCATGTCATGAAACAAAGTTACCATTGCTCGTTGGTAAGTGGCCCCTGCGTTCTTCAGACCGAAAGGCATTACCTTGTAGCAAAATGTTCCCCAAGGTGTAATAAACGTCGTTTTCTCCATGTCCTCCGGCGCCATCTTGATCAGATTGTAACCGGAGAAGCCATCCATGAATGAAAACACGGAGAACTGGGCTGTATTATCGACCAACACATCGATATGAGGCAGCGGGAAATCATCTTTAGGGCTCGCCCTATTCAAATCCCGATAATCGACGCACATGCGTACCTTACCGTCCTTCTTCGGTACAGGCACTATGTTGGCGATCCACAGAGGGTAAGTGGTGACCGCTAAGAAGCCAACATCGAGTTGTTTCTGCACTTCTTCTTTGATCTTAACGGCCATATCTGGTCTCGTCCTCCTAAGCTTCTGCTTAACGGGAGGGCAATCTTCTCGCAGCGGCAAGTGGTGGACCACGATGTCCGTGTCAAGTCCGGGCATATCTTCGTATGACCAAGCAAAGACGTCACTATACTCTCTTAGCATCTCAACCAATCTCTGCTTAACATCACTCTGCAATGCGGCCCCTATCCTGACATTTCTGACGAGCTCTTCAGAACCCAGGTTCACGATTTCGATCTCCTCTTCATGAGGCAGAATAACTTTCTCCTCTTGTTTCAACAAGCTGGCCAACTCTTCAGGAAGGTCTTCGTCTTCATCAATCTCTTCTTCGGCTTGATAGATCGGGCAATCGAAGTCGAAGTGAGCCGTAGAAGGTCCAGAGTCGATGTCATCTGTTATGTGGATCCTGCAATAACAATGGTTAAGTTTAAAACAAGAATATGCAGGTTAGCACAAACCCATTGCCATTTTACTGTTTTTCAAAACAAATATAAAACAGGAATAACAGAGATCACAATATTTGAATACGAAGAAAACGCCTTTGATTTATTAACAAAATGCATGTACATAATCCAACAAGGCCCTGACAATAAAACCGCTATGCCCCGGGTAGGACATAGGGTTGTACAATGATTGGAAAAAGTAAATCATTACTCTCTTGGCTGAATCCAAGAGTCGAGGTCACAATCGCTATCCCCGCTGTCTTCAGACGCCGCGTTGATGCTTTCGAAGATCACTCCGCCACTGGTAAATTGGATCGACCCTTTACCTCGAGACGCACTGCTAGACGAAGAAGAAGAAGCTTCAGCTCCAGGAGAATATCTCAACCCAAACTTATCTTGCTTGTTGGGTATCTCCAAAATTCGCCCCCAACCTGGGGTAAATCCGGCTTGGACAACGGCCCGAGCCTCCTTGAACGAGGAGAGAGTCATCTCTGGCTTTTCAGTGACCACAGGAGTTACGTCCTTCACTTCGACAGCCTCGAACGCTTGACAAAGAGTCTCATGGATTTCGCCATCCATTTCAACATACTTAAAGGATGAAAAATGGCTCACCATTATGTCTTCCTCGCCACACACGGTTACGATGCTTCCCCCGACAGCATATTTGAGCTTTTGGTGCAACGTGGAAGTCACGGCACCAGCAGCATGGATCCACGGCCGGCCCAAGAGACAACTGTAGGCAGGCATGATGTCCATAATATAAAAGACCGCGTTGAACGTTTCCGGACCGACTTGGATCGGCAAGGTCACTTCCCTGAAAACGTGGCGTTTAGTCCCGTCGAACGCCTTCACAACCAGATCACTGGGTGTGCAGATCACTCCACGAGTATCCAATTTCATTAATGCCTTCTTCGGAAGAACATTAAGTGACGAACCCGTGTCCACTAATACGTGCGACATGATCGTGCCCCTGCACTCTACCGAGATGTGCAGGGCGCTATTGTGATTCCTCCCTTTTGGCGTCAGCTCTGAGTCTGTGAACCCTAGCCCATTGCCAGCATTAATATGGGCTACCACCTCCTCCAGCTGATTCACCGATATCTCTTGCGGTACGTAGGCGGCGTTCAACACCTTCAACAGCGCGTTGCGGTGTGCTTCAGATCACATCAACAGGTTGAGAATGGAAATCTTCGAGGGCATCTGACGGAGATGATCTACAATCTTGTAGTCACTCTTTTTAATCAACCGCATGAACTCCTCGGCATCTTTGACCAGCAAGTCTGTTTCTGCCCCACGCGGGACCTCTTCAACGACTTTATTTTTACCTTTATCGGCCGCATCAGCTCTGACTGCTTTATCCGCCACGACCTCTGGTGGTGCAAATACTCTTCCGCTGCGAGTAATACCACTGATCCCTGCAAGGTTTCCCACAGTCGACCCATACGGCTCCAACTCCAACTTCTGTCCGTTGCAATAGACTTCAGCCCCATAATGCCACGGAACGACGTTAGTGCTCTCGAAGGGTATTGGCCCAGCTTTGGTAATAGTGATTATGGGCGGTCTGGGCGCAGAAATGGTTATCGGCCGGCGAGGGATGGTGATGGTGGCGACTTCATCGGCCTGCTTCAGCACTACCTCTCCTGATCCACTCTCAGCCCTCCGGCTAAACTGCAGAATCCCCTCAGTCATCAGACTTTGAATTCCTTCTACTAACTGCTCGCATCCATCAGAACGTGTAGCACAGTCCATACATAATTCTCCGCACCCTGGAAAGAACCCTCTTTTCAACAACTTAGCTTTGACGAAGCTAAGCGGCGTCTTTAGGTCTCTGACATCAGTCAACAGATCTGCGCTCTCTTCTTCGATAATGGCGTTCACTCCGCCTCCCCTATGATTCGGCATATGATTCTTCGTGACATTGGGCACATTATCGGAGAAGTTAATGATCTTGGCATCTACCAGGTCCTGCACCTTATGCTTGAAGGCTTTGCATTTCTCGATTGTGTGGCCTGGTGCCCCTGAGTGGAAGTCGCAAGTGGCATTTGCGTCGTACCCTGGTGGAGGTGCCCCCGTCAAGGGAGCCATCGTCCTCTTCTGGACCAACTGTAGCTGAAGCAAAGTCTGCAAGAGCTGCGCATACGACATGGGCGGTGCCTCGAAGTGACGGTTTGCCAAAGATGCCCGATTCTGGTACTTTCTATATCCATGTTGATTCGGTTGCTGTTGCTGCTGCTACTGCTGCGGAGCCGCTGGGATATTTATACTGGCTGTCTGCTGCTGAGGGCCTTTTCCCTTCCTTCGAGCGTTGGTCACAGCGCTCGCTTCTCCTTCTCGTCGTTTGCCAGCATAAGGTTTCTTTCCACCTCCTCCAGCTGAGGATGACTCACCTTGAATCTTCCCGATCTTGATTCCATTCTCGACGTGCTCGCCCATGATAATGAGAGCTGAGAACGTCCCAGACATACCGCTGACTAACTTTTCATAGTAAACCCCTGGAAGGGTAGCTACAAACATCTGCACGAGCTCGCGTTCAACCATCGGCGGCTGAACCCGGGCTGCCAACTCACGCCACTGCTGGGCGTACTCCTTAAATCCTTCATTACTCCTCTGCGACAAGTTCTGCAGCTGGACTCGGTTCGGGGCCAAGTCGCTATTGTATTGGTAGTGGTGCACAAACGCTTCAGCGAGATCCTTCCATGTGCGCACGCTAGTGGGCTCCAGACCCATGTACCACTCGAGGGACGGCCCGGAAAGACTGTCTTGGAAGAAGTGCATCAGCAACTTCTCGTCTTCTGAATAAGCAGACATCTTCCTGTAATACGATCTCAGGTGGACACGAGGGCAAGTGGTGCCCTTATATTTCTCAAAGTCAGGTACCCTGAACTTAGGAGGTACCTTGAAATCAACAATTAATCCCAGCTTGGACATATCAACGCCCAAAGTATTCTGATTCTCGATATCTCTCATTTTATCTTCCAGTGCCTTGAATCTGAGCCGCGCTTCGGCATTCAGCTCCCCTTCAGCACCCTTCTGAGAGAACACATCATCCTGATGATCCTCAAGCCATGGCTGAGGCACAAACAGATTCCCGACGCCTGCATTGCCGTTGCCCGACCCGATATTGACATTAGCTCCCAGACTCCCATTACCGACGCCTGTCGTATTGAGTCCGATGTTGGCCATCACATTGCCCTGAGCACTGTCGTTGCCCCCGGCCACGGGGACACCGTTCTGCGGTGTTTCAACTGGTGGAGGAGTAGGCACGGTCCCACCGTGGAGCACGCCGTTGCTATCAACCCTGGAAATCAAAGGCTGAACCAAAGTTCTGAGCTGATCCTGGCCATTGGCGACCACTTGCATGAGCTCCATAAAGCGATCCATCCTTTCGCAGAGCTCCTGAACATCTGTTTGCACTTGATCCATGATTCTGGTCTGATTAGCTCTGGTAGGATAGCGGTGAACTGGTCTCTGATCAATCCTGGAACCACCGAAAATAACCTGGGACAACCTGTAAACCTGAAAAACCTGTACAACACAGAAGGGTTAGGGAAAACAACAAAATACTCGTCATGCAAATGCTTCATGCAAATGCATGCGTGTGTCTGTGTGTTTGGGAGATTTCCCCCGATCCTAGTTCCTGAGTGCCAGTGCTGATAATAATAATAAGAAGAAGTCCAAGTCCAATCAGGGAAACAACAATTTCATATATAAAGAAAGCCTATCAAGGCAGTACATAGCATCAGCGAGTACAAGATGAATCAACAGCGTGACCTCAGCCAACAAGCCTGGTGATGGTCAGCATACAACAATGATCAAAACAAAAGGAATACAAATAGTCAAGTACGGCCCCGGGCGCGATACTCTTCTAACAACTCCTTCGTCTCTGGATGATCCGGCAGAGTGAGAAACCCTTCGACGAGTAATTCCCTCTGCACAATGGTATACTGAAGTCCTTCGACCGAACTTTCCCATGCTCCTTCGCTGAAGCAATTTTCTAATTTCTGCTTTTTGGACTCAAAGGTCAGCTTGCGCTCCTTCAAGTTAGCAAGAGCTTTGTTGAGCTGGCCTTCGGCGCCGTATCTGCGGGCGGTTTCTTCATCAAACCTTTACTCACTGTCCTTCACTTGGGCTTCCAGCTTGGAGATCTGTAGCATCAGCTTATCCTCTCGCTCTTTCCTGGTGGCCAGGGAAGCTTTCCAGTGCTGGTTGAACTTGGATATCCTCCGATATGCCTCGTCTAAGTGCTGCTTCTTTGTAGCCAGTACGTCGTTGACAGCTTTGAAGTCTCGACCCATGCGTTCACGCTCGGCTATCTGCTTAGTCAAGTCCGTACCTAGCTGGTTCACCAACTCTGTCTGCCTTTTGAAAGAATGAACGACTTCGTTCCTCTCGCTTCGGAGTTGAGCTAATTCCTTCTCCAGTTCTTCGTTCGCCCGCTTCAATTCATCCCGCTCAGCTAACACCTGATTATGCTGCTGAATGGGCACAGTAGTAGGCTCTTCGATCATTGGAGGGCTCTCTGGCTTGGCATGAGGAAACGACATCCCTATAGCATCGACCCTGGCTCTGATCCAAGTCACGTACGGAGGGTAGGCTTGATTGTTGCTTTTTCCCAGCAATGGCTTTCCTCGCTTACTGATGCCATTCCACGCGTGCTGAAGCTTGGACAACAAATCCCCCTCTAGAAGACCAGTGAGATACAGAGATTCCTGTACCTCTTCATCCTTCGGCGGAGCTCTCAAAGCATACGCGAACTGTCGAACCAGCAACGACGGATTGTAGTTTATACAGCCCTTCCTACCTATCAAAGGCACGTTTGGAAACCCGCTGCAACTGAAGATCACCTCAGTACCCAACCTATCTCTGTCGAACCAGTCAATATCCTCTGCAGATAAACTCATCAGACGCTCAAACCACTCAGTTGTGGCTGCAGACGAGACAAAAGGACCCCTCTTGGGCAGATGGCCATCAAGCCATTTGTACAGCAAGGGTACGCAGCACGAGACATTCTTCCCCCTCCTGTTCTCGTTTTTGTAGTGGACTGAATGATAGACATCTCTTATCAAGGTAGGGAATGGATTCCTTGATGCGAAGATGTGAGATGCATCGAAGTCTACAAAATCGGGCATATTAGGGAACAGGATGATGCCATATATGCATAGAGCGAGGATGGCATTGAACGCGACCCAACATCCGTCCTTGGCACACTGCTGAGCTTTACCTACCAGAAACTGCAAGGAGAACCCAGGAACCTTGTTCCAACTAGTCAATACTAACTCGAAGGCATCCAGATGAAGTGAAGGAGCTAAACCAGCCAGATCAGGCTCAGCATCCATGTGAACAAAAGGCATCTGCCTCTTGATAGGCACACCTAGTAGATCAGCATATTCTTCCAGCGTAGGCGCGAGAACAAAGTCCTGAAAAGTAAAACATCTCAGCGGAGGGTCGTAGAACTACAGCAGAGCGTGCAACCCATTCAACTCGAACACAGAAGGCTTATGAACCAAACTGAGCAACCTGCCGTGAGATTTTCTGAACTCATCCCTCACAGAATCATCTGCTAGAGCTATCAAACCAGTCAACTTAACCACATCGGGGGCAGGGAACTTGTAAGCCACGGTCTTCCTCAGAGAGCCCATAACAATACAATAGGAGGCAAGAAATCCTGGATCGGGGAAAACGGTACCTGCAACACAGACACACGTTAATGAAATGCAAATGAACATGCAAACTAATGCAAAATGCAGTCATGCAATAATAGGCCAAGGCAACTGCTGCCGTGGAGATTCTGTATCAACAAAACCATGACACTGCTCTATCAAGAACAACCACTGATAAGAAGAAAACCCCGGTGTAGGACCACAAATCCGATCTGTTAAGAACAACCATCTGATAGGACCATATACATAAGATCATAATTTTTCTCTGTCAAGAACCAATGTCTGATAATAAGGACCTCGGATATAGGATCAGGAAATAATTGTTGATGAGGTCTTCAGACCCCAATCAAAAATCTGCCCTATCAAGAACAAACATACAGCTGCTGATGAGATCTTCTGATCAAAATCTGCTCTATCAAGAACAAATACACATCTGATGATAAGATCCTCTGATCAAAACCTGCTCTATCAAGAACAAATACACATCTGATGATAAGATCCTCTGATCAAAACCTGCTCTATCAAGAACAGAAAAATCTGCAACTGAGAAACCTCGGTACCAATAAAACTGATTCACTGTCAAGAAAACCAGGTAGTCTGAAGGTCAAGGTTTCCTGCAATAAACCCAACCCTGCTCACAGGTATGGACCTAAACTGACTCAAGTTCGGCATCCTATGCGTTCATCAGCGTCACAGACATTCAAGAGGGGTGATACGATAACCATAAGGTGTGGCATCACCAGCTCATGAAGCGGCCTCACTCGGCTGAATCACAAATGATCGGTCCCTAAAGTCGACAATCCACCAAACCAGCAACCGTCTCAACCCAAAGGGTTGAAAGAGAAGCCAACCGGATGAACCTCTTCTGAGCGTGGATTTCATGAGACACTAGTGCCTGCAAGGCAAGCACGTGCCCACTAATTTCCACAACTAATTCTATGGTGCACTCAAGCCTGGGTCTGGCTTCTCACTCATCAGAACTCCCATCCCACAACAGCACAGATAATCATATTATACTGAAAATAAAAAGCGGGAAATAAAGTGCGAGAAGTAAAATGCGATAAATAAACGCAACCCAACAAGTAAACATACAAGCGTTAGGATTGACTCGCATAGGGAACCGGAGAACCAGAGATTCTGGGTTCGATCCCCAGCAGAGTCGCCAGCTGTCGCTTGCGCGAAAATAAGGTGCCGGCACAACAGAAGAGTCGCCACCTTTTGTTATTTATCCCTCAGAGCGGGAAAGGAAACGATCGGAACAAACCTAACGAGAACGGGTAAGACAAGGTCGTCGCAACCATTGTCTGGGTTCGGGAGTCGGTTACGCAAGGGGAAGGTATTAGCACCCCTCACGTCCGTCGTACTCGACGGGATCCACGCTTGTTGTGTTTACTTGGACGGGTTGGTTTTATCTATCTACCTATCAAGGCTGGCTTAAACAGAAAAGAAAAATGACTCAGCAAAGCGTCGCGCTTTATGCCTACGTATTCTCATCAGAGAACGAGAAATCAGAGTCAACGTAGTTCGGCCTACGACGGGTTATGGGGAAGGTAGCTCGCCAATACATCAGTATTGTGCCTACGTACTCTCAATAGGTATGAGAGATCAGAGCTTACGTAGTTCGGGAAACTACAGTTTATTTCCTGTCTTTTACGAAAGAAGTGTTTTTTTATTGTGTTTTGCGATTTCAATCGCACTAGAGACTATGACCTGAGAGTGAATGCGTCGCATGTCACCCAAAGGGTACCATACTAAACATCCAGACTGTGGAAAAGAAACTCTCCCACAATCCTTTCTCAGATAGCTTAAGGCTCGTAACGTACGAAAGAAATCATCCATGATTACTGTATCTTAAATTGTTTTGAGATGAGAAGAGAACAGGCCCAACTAGGAGGGAGACTATCAAGTCCTACTGTTGTCATGCCATGGATTCATCCTATGGTCAAGGTTTGAACAGGGAACTCCTAGAAGTTGTCAAGCATAGGTTTCAACCTAAAGTTCTATCATCAATTCCTTATCAAAGGAAATGAGAGTCCTAAGGGATCATGTCAATGATACACCAAAACAGACAAAGCATCAGCTTAAACAGTAAAATGCATGCAACGCAAGTGAGGGAGGAAATGTGTGTGGGGCTTCAGCCTCCACAAGCTCATCTCAACCTCAAGCCAGAATGGATAACAGTAATCATACTGAAATATAAACAACATGCTATCAAGCAAAATACAGTAAACTGCAATCATATAAATAAAATGCCATCAGACAAACAAACCACTTGGGCAAGGGAGCTGGGCTCTACCGAATACCCGCAAGCAAAGCCACACAGTAACAATACAAGCAGAGGGAGCAACTCAACCTCTAGTGCAATCATGCTCCTAGATTCTACCTAATCTACATATGAACTTATCCTAATGCATCAAGCAAGTTAAACAAAACATGTCAATACAACAAAGAAAAAGACAAGAGAGCAGACCAACTCCTCTCTCAGCTTCAAGCTTCAGCTCTTTAATCAGCTCCACCTTCAGGCTTCACTATTAATCACAAGTATCAACTTGGCTCCTTTAGGATCCCTAGGTATCAAAGTAAGTATCAACTTCCTTTGCTCTTCAAGCTTCATCTCTTCAGAATAATCTTCAATCCCTTAGATGTATCAACTTCATCCTTCAGTCTTTACTTCATCTTCAGGGGTTTTCAAGTATCAGCTTGCTCTTGTTGCTCTTCAAGCTTCAGCTGGAATGGCAATACTCAAGGATTCATCCTCTTCAACACTCTTCATTGAAGTCTTCATCTTCACACTCAGGCTCAGCATCTCTCAAGATAATCAAACCAGAGGAAATCACTTACTGGATAAGCTGGGGATATTGAACTGCTTATTGACCACCAAAGGTGACCTATAAGGGTTCAACATCAAAGGAATGGTTCCCTCAAAAGTTCTACTTCCTAGGTACTATCACTTATCCCTCCAAAGGAGAGAGGTGTATACCATGGAAGGACTTTGAATCATAGGGAGGAATGGAGGTGGAAGATACCATCCATGTTTAAGAAAGAAGTTAACTAGGTCTAAACTCTTCCTAATCCCTAACCCTAAAACAATCAACAAAACAAACAAGATCAAGCTATCAAGCTCCTCAATGCTCCTCAATGCTCCTACTATTCTCCTCAATGCTCCTTAGAACAAAACCAAGCTCTCCAAGCCCACAAAGCAAAGCAAACAAAAATACAAGCCCACAAGGGCAACACAAACAATCATCAACTACAAAAATCATCTAAAAATAGTATACTACTATATTAAAACCTAATATAATTTCTAAGGGATCCTACATACCTACCCTTAATGCCCTTATATCCCCCAATGTCTAACTTGACCTAGAAACCCAAAATTCTAATGTTATTGTGGACCTATGTTAAGGATTAACCTAATTCTACACAACCTAATGTCATCTAATCAAAGCTAACCTAAAATTCATCACAAAATTATGAAATAAATCCAGGGGGAGCTAAACTTATATCTAACTATCCTAAAAAGAATGGCCTAAAAATGTTAAGGGAACTACCTAAACAAAATTCTACAAATTCATGTATCAACATAGAAGAATATAAAAGCAATTAAAATAGAAAATGCACAAAAAATATTAAAAATGCATGAAATGAAAATATTTTTATTTGATAATTTTCTAGACATTATTATGGAATGGGAGCAAAAATTCCCATTAAAAAATTTTTAATTTTCAAATTGATATGAATTTTCAAAGTTTAACAAAAAAATGGAAGAAAATGAAATTAAAATATGAAACTGGGGTGCAGATAGTAACCAGATGCAGTTCATTTCATTAATAGGCTAAAAATGAGGGGTGCAGGTAGTAACGCGCTAAGCCCAATTATTATCAGAAAATCAATTAAAAAATGAAACGAAAATAGAAAATGTAACGGTGCAGGAAGTAATGATTTCCAGTTCAAAATCAGGTGGGCCACGAAGATGGGGTGTGGATAGTGGTTTCTTCACTAAAGCCCAAGAACTCCTTTTAATGAAATGGGGCATTTCATCCTAGTTTCAGATTCCCTCTCAAACTGAAATTAAATCGTGGCCAATGGATCAAGAAATAGTCAATGGTCAGCTCACCATCCAACGGCCATGAAGTCGTCTTCAACCTCCAGCTAGGGTTCTTGGAGAATCCATGAAAATGCAGAGCTTCAAGCTCTTTCTTCCTCAAACACGAACTCCATCAATTCTTCATGGAAAACAGAAATTCAAGACCCTATCCTCCCTAGAATTTTATGCTGAATCCGACCATGATCTTAAAATCAACTGGATCATCCTAAATCACTGAACCCGATCCAAGATCAAAAATGTGCTCAATCATCAACTATCATGGTTCTTGAAATTTCTTGCATCAGAATGCTCACCAACTCACACTGAATGAAATTAGCTATCTAACATGAATTATATCTCACTATACCACGAGTTCTTGATCATCAAAGAAATGGTGTCCAATATTCAATCTTCACCAATTGCTCTCTAACTCTCCAAAATCCATCACCTATGTGTCTCTAACCTTTCTACACTAACAAACTAGCCTAATTATGCATAAATCATGGTGTAGTGAAGAATTTGCAAACCTGGTTATTCTTGATCAACAGATGGTGAAATCCTTCACTTCAAGCCTTGAAACTCTTCAGAAAGTTTCCTTGGATGCTAATCTTGCTACTGTTTGCAACAAATTTGATGGAGGAAGCTTCAATCTCCGAATTCGATTCTGACTTGCTACCTTGAAAGTTCAATCACCAACTCTTCAATTCACCATGGATTTGCTCTCAAATCAATGTGCACACCTTCAGAATCATCAATGGAGTGTGTTTGTATAGAAAAATGAATGGAATTGAAGAAGAATGTAGAATTGGAACTTGACTTGCAATGGAAGCAACAAGATAACACTCTCTCTCTCAAACCTCTTTTCTCACCAACCTTGCATCTGAGCAAGCTCTAACCATTATATAGAACTTGTTAGAACTGTCCAGAACTTTCTGGAACAATCCAATGAGTATTTGAACTTCTCATCTCATGATATTATGAATTCATCTCATATCATGTATCATATCATGCCATAGTCCTTGTAACCACCAATTCTGACTTGAAATTCTCCCCACATGAGATGTATGGTGTGTTCCAACCCTTAACTAACTTGTTTATTGAGTTCCATTGAGTTTTGCTTTGGTGCCTTAAGATGCAAGTAAGCCATTTCCAAAGCAGCCCTATGATCTAGGCCTCAAATCAAAATTGTGGCTGAACCATTGTTCTTAGAATGTCCTTTAGAGTCAAATGACTTATTATATGACATGGTTTGGATGTATAACTTGGGATTTCCAATTTTCAATTTCAACTTATTTAACTTATGCCTCCATTTTAGGTCATTTTTATCCCTTTTTGATACAAGCCTTTTCAACATCTCATGACCTTTCTACTAGCCTTAAAACATCATTCTAAGCAAGTTTGATGTTGAAGATTTTTCCATTTGAAGCTTGGAAATAGGAGATATGGCTTTATGCTTGAAATGACCTATAACCTCCAAATGACCAAAATGCCCTTGACTTGCCAAAGCCATAAGTTGAGTTCTCAAAATCCTATCAAGGACTTCTAGTACTCTATAGAAAGCTAAGAAGATGCTCTACAACATTCATGTTGACCAAGAGTTCATAGGAATCATCCTACTAGGGAAAAAGTTGGATGCAAGTTGGGTGACTTTGAAGGACCCATATTCACATACCTCAGATGACCTGTAATTTGTCAAAGTCATAACTTGAGCTCTACAAATCCTATCAAGGACTTCTAGTACTCAAATTAAAGCTAAGAACAAGCTCTACAACATTCATGTTATGGGGAAGATGAGATGACAATCACATCTTGAGCTAAACTGCCTTGAAGACAGGGATCAAACTAGGGGATTTTACACTGTCAAGCCTTAGAAACCCTAGCTTGAAACTTCTCAAACTCCTCAATCATGATGAGTTGGTCTAGGAATCATACTTATAGCATCTCAATGCATCATTCCATTATCACATGGCTCATGGATTAGGTATCAACCCTCTCCAAATCCTCAGTTGACCTAGGGTTGACCCAGTCAAACCCTAATTCCACCACCCATGTCGGAATCTTCTGAATCCTTGTACAATGAAATCTCTAGGCTTCATGATGGCTTTCAAGACATCTCATAAGCTTTCTCAAAGTTTCAAGTCCATCCTCATAGTCTCAGAATCATCTGAGGAGCTCCCACAACTCTCAAGTTATGAGACACACAACCTTGGTTTCAACCAATCTCCCTGAGGATTTCTTGAGTTTTCTGACAAAGATATCAACCTTTGAACACTTGAATAACTTTCTTGGCTAGCTTCAAAGTCTCATACAACTCTTGCAGGGTAAATAAATGTTGGTCAAATTTTGGGGTGCAACAATTGGTTGCAAACATCCATAAAAAACACTTCTTCCGTAAAAGACAGAAAACAAACTTCAAACCTTTTTGCCCCGTGGGCCCATAATTCAAAGGAAAGCTTTTCTGAAGAAAAGAGTGTCGTTAACTCCTAGTTCTACCGCAAACGGTAACGCTTAAGTCTCCAAGGGTCGAGCTGCGTACGCCAAACTGCTGGAACTGTTTGTTAACCCTACTCGAAAAAACAGATGAATCTGAATTCCCGTAATCCGTATTATCCCGAACTACGTAAGCTCTGATCTCTCATACCTGTTGAGAGTATGTAGGCACAATACTGATGTATTGGCGAGCCACCTTCCCCGTACCCCGTAGTTAGTCGAACTACGTTGACTCTGATTTCTCATTCTCTGATGAGAATACGTAGGCATAAAGTGCGACGCTTTGCTGAGTCATTTTCTTTTCTTTTCAGACCAGCCTTGATAGGTAGATAGATAAAACTAACTCATCCAGTAAACACAACAAGCGTGGATCCCATCGAGTACGATGGACGTGAGGGGTGCTAATACCTTCCCCTTGCGTAACCGACTCCCGAACCCAATCAATGGTTGCGATGACCTTGTCTTATACCTTTTCGTCAGGTTTTTCCGATCGTTTCCTTTCCCGCTCTGAGGGATAAATAACGAAAGGTGGCGACTCTTCTGTTTTTCCGGCACCTTATTTTCGCGGTAGCGACAATGGGCGGGGCCTCGAGGTGATGACTTGATAGAGGTGCCCTGTTCTGATGCTTCCTGTACCCTTGCTGATTCGGCTGCTGCTGTGGCTGTTGGACCGCGGGGATGGTTATGCTAGCCACCTGCTGGTGCTGGCCCTTGCCTTTCCTTCGAGCGTTGGACACGGCGCTCGTCTCTCCTTCTCACCTTTTGCCACCATATGGTTTCTTTCCTCCTCCAGCTGAGGATAGATCACCTTGAATTTTCCCCAGTTTGATCCCATTTTCAACGTGCTCGCCCGTGATGATGAGATCCGAGAAGCTTCCAGACATACTGCTGACCATCGGCGGCTACAAACATTTCAACAAGCTCCCGCTCAACCATCGGCGGCTGAACCCTAGCTGCAAATTCACACCACCGCTGGGCGTATTCTTTGAACCCTTCGTTGTTCCGCTGTGACAAATTCTGCAGTTGGACCTGGTTCGGAGCCAAGTCACTGTTGTATTGGTAATGGTGCACGAATGCTTCAGCAAGTTCCTTCCACGTGCGCACACTGGTAGGTTCCAGACTCATGTACCATTCCAAGGATGGCCCTGACAAGCTATCCTGAAAGAAGTGCATCAGCAACTTCTCGTCTTCAGAGTGAGCGGACATTTTCCGGTAGTAGGATCTCAGGTGGACGTGAGGGCAGGTGGTGCCCTTGTACTTTTCAAAGTCGGGTACCTTGAACTTGGGAGGCACCTTGAAATCCGCAATCAGTCCCAACTTGGACATGTCGACACCCATAGTGTTCAGGTTTTCGAAATTCCTCATCTTGTCCTCGAGTGCCTTAAACCTCAGACGTGCTTCAGCAGTCAGCTCTCCTTCAGCACCTTTCTGTGAGAACAAGTCTTCTTGACGGTCTTCTAACCATGGGTGAGGCCCATACAGATTTCCAACACCTGTGTTACCGTTGCCCAGTCCAACATTGACATTAGCTTCAGAATTCCCATTACCGACGCCAGTCGCATTACCGTTGAGCCCCATGTTAGCGATCACGTTGTCGTTGGCACTACTGTTCCCCCCAGTCACGGGGACGCCATTCTGAGGAGTTTCAACAGGGGGAGGGGTTGGAACAGTCCCACCATGGAGTATACCATTGATGTCAACCCTTGAAATCAGAGGTTGGACCAATGTTCTGAGCTGGTCTTGGCCGTTGGCAACCACTTGCATGAGTTCCATGAAGCGGTCCATCCTCTCTCGGAGTTCTTGAACGTCAGTCTGCACTTGCTCCATTGCTCTAGCTCGATTTGATCTGGTCGGATAGCGGTGGATTGGTCTTTGCTCAATCCTGGAACAACCTGTATACACAAAAGGGTTAGAAAAAACGACAAAGTGCTCGTTATGCAGATGTTTCATGCAAATGCAAACGTGTGTCTGTGTGTTAGGGAGATTTTCCCCCGATCCTAGTGCCTGAGTGCTAGTGCTGATAATAAGAAGTCCGAGTCTAGTCGTGGGAATAACATCTCATATATAAAGAAAGCCCATCAAGGCGATACACAATGTCACTGAGTACAAGCAGAATCAATAGCATGACCTCAACCAACAAGCCTGATGATGGTCAGCATACAACAATGATCAACACAAAAGGATTACAAATATAGTCAAGTACGGCCACGGGCTCGGAACTCTTCTAACAGATTCCTCGTGTCTGGATGATCAGGCCGAGTGAGCAACCCTTCGACGAGTAACTCCCTTTGCGTAATAGTGTACTGAAGACCTTCAACTGAGTCTTCCCATGCTCCTTCGCCGAAACAATCTTCTAACTTCCGCTTCTTGGATTCAAACGTCAGTTTGTGCTCCTTCAGGTTAGCAAGAGACTTGTTGAGCAGGCCTTCAGCGGCATATCTGTGAGCGGTTTCTTCATCAAACCTCTTCTCACTAGCCTTGACCTGGGCTTTCAACTTGGAGATCTGCTGCTTCAGTTTATCCTCCCATTCTTTGCCGTTGGCTAGGGTGGCCTTCCAATGCTGATTAAACTTGGATATTCTCCGGTACGCTTCATCCAAGTGCTGCTTTTTAGTGGCCAGTACGTCGTTGACAGCTTTGAAGTCCCGACCCAAACGCTCACCTCAGCCATCTGCTTAGTCAAATCTGTACCTAACTGGTTCACCAACTCTGTTTGTCTCTTGAAGGAATGGACGGCTTCGCTTCTCTCGCTTCTGAGTTGAGCCAATTCTTTCTCCAGTTCTTCATTTGCCTTCTTCAACTCATCTCTTTCAGCTAACACCTGGTTATGCTGCTGAATGGACACGGTGGTAGGCTCTTCAATCACTGGAGGGCTTGCTAGCTGGGCAGGTGGAAACGGCATCCCTATAATATCTGCTCTGGCTCTGATCCAGGTCATATACGGAGCGTAGGCTTGGCTATTACTTTTTCCCAGCAATGGTTTTCCCCGCTTACTGATACCATTCCAAGCGTGCTGAAGCTTAGACAGCATGTCCCCTTCTAGAAGACTAGTGAGGTACAGAGATTCCTGCACCTCTTCATCCTTCGGCGGAGCTCTAAGAGCATAAGCAAACTGTCGGACCAGCAGAGATGGATTATAGTTGATACAACCCTTCCTGCCTATCAAAGGCACATTCGGAAACCCCCTGCAGCTGAAGATAATCTCAGTACCCAACCTATCTCTATCAAACCAGGCAATATCCTCCGCTGACAGACTCATCAAACGCTCAGACCACTCAGTTGTGGCTGCAGACGAAGCAAAGGGACCCTTCTTGGGTAGGTGACTATCAAGCCATCTATAGAGCAGGGGCACACAGCACGAGACATTCTTGCCCCTTCTGTTCTCGTTTTTGTAATGGATGGAATGATAGACATCTCCTATCAAGGTAGGGACTAGATTCCCTGATGCAAAGATGTGGAAGGCGTCGAAGTCCACAAAGTCAGGCATATTAGGGAACAGAATGATGCCGTATATGCAAAGAGCAAGAATGGCGTTGAACACGATCCAACATCCGTCTTTGGCACACTGTTGGGCCTTTCCCACTAGGAACTGCAAGGAGAAGCCGGGAACCCTGTTCCAACTAGACAAAACCAACTCTGAGGCATCCAGATGAAGTGAAGGAGCTAGACTAGCCAGATCAGGCTCAGCATCCATATGAACAAAAGGCATCTGACTCTTGATAGGCACACCTAACAAATCAGCATACTCCTCTAGTGCAGGTGCGAGAACAAAATCCGGGAAAGTAAAGCATCTCAAAGGAGGATCGTAGAACTGCAGCAAGGCGTGCAACCCATTCAACTCAAACACAGAAGGTTTACGAACCAAGCTGAGCAGTTTCCCATAAGCCTTTCTGAATTCACCTCTCACAGAATCATCTGCCAAAGCAATCAAACCAGTCAGCTGAACGACATCAGGAGTGGGGAGCCTGTAGGCCACAGTCTTCCTCAGAGAACCCATGACAGTGCAATAGAAGGCAAGAAAACCTGAACCGGGGGAGACGGTACCTGCAACACAGATACAAGTTAATGATATGCAAATGAATATGCAAAACAATGCAAAATGCAATCCTGCAGCAGGAGATCAAGACGACTGCGCTGTTGAGGAGATGAAGGTTATGTATCAACAAAACCACAATACTGCTCTGTCAAGAACAACCACTATCTCTGATAAGAAGTAACCCCTAATACCAGACCATAAACCTCTGATACAGGACCATAACTATGCTCTGTCAAGAACACATATACATCTGATGATAAGGACCTCTGATACAGGACCATAACTCTGCTCTGTCAAGAACAATCATATATCTGGTGATGAGAACCTCTGATACCAACAAATTGATTCACTATCAAGAAAACCAGGCAGTCTGAAGGTTAAGGTTTCCTGCAACAAACCCGACCCTGCTCACAGGTATGGACCTAAACTGACACAAGTTCGGCATCCTATGCGGTCATCAACGTCACAGACATTCAAGAGGAGTGATACGATACCCAGAAGGTGTGGCATCACCATCTCCTGAAGCGGCCTCACTTAGCTGAATCCCAAATGATCGGTCCCCAGAGTCGACAATCCTCCAAACCAACAACCCCTCAGGCCCAAAGGGCCGGAAAAGAAGTCAACCGGGAGAACCTCGTTTGAGCGTGGATTTCATGAGACACTAGTGCCTGCAAAGCAAGCACGCGCCCACTAATTTCCACAACTAATGCTAGGTACACTCAAGCCTGGGTCTGGCTTCTCACTCATCAGAATGCCCCTCCCACAACAGCACAGATAATCATATCATACTGAAAATAAAGTGCGGGAAATAAATGCGATAAATAAACACAACCTAACAAGTAATCATACAAGCGCTAGGATTGACTCTCGCAGGGGATGTTAGATCCCCAAACTGACTCGCATAAGGGACGTTGGATCCCAGGAAACTATCAAGTCCCCAGCAGAGTCGCCAGCTGTCGCTTCCGCGAAAATAAGGTGCCGACAAAACAGAAAAGTCGCCACCTTTCGTTACTTATCCCTCAGAACGGGAAAGGAAACGATCGGGAAAAACCTGACGAAAAGGTATAAGACAAGGTCATCGTAACCATTGTCTGGGTTCGGGAGTCGGTTACGCAAGGGGAAGGTATTAGCACCCCTCACATCCATCGTACTCGATGGGATCCACGCTTGTTGTGTTCATCTTACGGGTTGGTTTTATCTATCTACCTATCAAGACTAGCCCAAAAGAAAAGAAAATGACTCGGCAAAGCATCGCGCTTTATGCCTATGTATTCTCATCAGAGAATGAGAAATCAGAGTCAACGTAGTTTGCCTAACTACGGGGTACGGGGAAGGTGGCTCGCTAATACATCAATATTGTGCTACGTACTCTCAACAGGTATGAGAGATCAGAGCTTACGTAGTTCGGGATAATACGGATTATGGGAATTCAGATTCATCTGTTTTTCGAGTAGGGTTAACAAACAATTCCAACAGTTTGGTGTATGCAGCTCGACCCTTGGAGACTTAGGCGTTACCGTTTGAGGTAGAATTGGGAGTTAACGACACTCTTTTCTTCAGAAAAGCTTCCTTTGAATTATGGGCCCACGGGGCAAAAAGGTTTGAAGTTTGTTTTTTGTCTTTTACGAAAGAACTGTTTTTTATGGATGTTTGCAACCAATATCGCACTAGAGACTATGATCTAATAGTGAATGCGTCGCATGTCACCCAAAGGGTGCCATACTAAACATCCAGACTGTTGAAAAGAAACTCTCCAACAATCCTTTCTCAGATAGCTTAAGGCTCGTAGTGTATGCCATCAGTTAACCTTTATTACTGAATTTTGATTTGTTTTGAGATGAGAAGAGAGAACGAACTGGTTCAACTAAGGGGAGACTATCAAGTCCTAATGTTGTCATGCCAAGGATTCATCCTATGATTGAGGTTTGAAACAGGGAACTCCTAGAAGTTATCATGCATAGGTTTCAACCTAAAGTTCTAATCATCACTTCCTTATCAAAGGAAGTGAGATTCCTAGGGGATCATGTCAATGATAAACAGAAACAGATAAAGCATCAGCTTAAACAGTAAACAGTAAACGACTGTAAAATGCATGCAATACAAGTGAGGGAGGAAATGTGTGTGGGGCATCAGCCTCCACAAGCTCATCTCAACCTCAAGCCAGATATGAATAACTGCAATCATACAGAAGAAATAACATGCTATCAAGCAAAATATAATAACTGCAATCATACAGAAGAAATGAAATAAAATGCCATCAAACAAATCACAAACCACACAAGCAAGGGAGCTGGGCTCTACCAAATACCAGCAAGCAAAGCCATACAGTAAAAATACAAGCAGAGGGAGAAACTTAACCTCTAGTGCAATCATGCTCCTAGCTTACATCAGCCTAGATATGGACTTATTCTAATGCATCAAGCAAATCACACAAGCCACAGCAATACAGTTGCACAGAAAGTAAACAGACAGGAAAGAAAGCAGATCAACAGCTTCCACAGCTTCACAGCAAAGCTCCTCTGATAGCATTTCTGTCTTCAGTCTATAATTGTTTTCAAGTCTTTCATCTTCAATAGCAAGTGTCAACTTGCTTCTTCAAGCTTTCAATGCATCAAACACAAGTATCAACTTGTCCCTCTTCTTCAAGCCTCAGCTCCAAAGTAGACTCCGCCTTCAGGCTTCCATCCTAATTGCAAGTATCAACTTGTTCCTTCAGGCATTCCAAACATTGAACTCACAAGTATCAACTTGCTTCCCGACCTCAAGCTTCAGCTTCTTCATTCAACTTCCATTGGATCCCCTTCACAAGTATCAACTTGTTCTTCATCTTCTTCAAGCTTCAGCTCTTCCCTCAATCTCAGCTTGATCTTCTTCCCACAAGTATCAACTTGCTCCTCTTGATCCTCAAGCTTCAGCTCCAAAGGTAGTCTTCAAACACGGAGAAGACAACAACTTCTAGCATTCAATATTATTCAAGCAAGGAACTCCATCCTCTAGCAAGGGAGAAAGATTCATCTAACCAGAGCAAAGTTTGGATGATTGGTAGCAGAGTGAAGACCAAAGGTCACCACAAAGCATCCTATCATCAGAGAAAGGGACCCTCAAAGGTTCTACCAACTGGTAAAGAGCCACACATCCTACCAAAGGAGGGATGAGGCCTTTACAAGGGGACCTTGCATCATAGGGAAGAATGGAAGTGATCAACACCTTCCATGTTTATGAAAGAAGAGAATCTATCTAGAAGCTCTGCCTACAAACCCTAATCTTAACACCTAATCAACACTACACCAATAGAAGGGAAATCTTCACATCCAAGCTTCTTCAAGCACTCCATGGTAGCCCAAGCTTGCCTTCATCTTCCACCAAGGGTAAAAACAACACAAGCTTATTCTAAGGGAACCTAAGGGGTTAATCTAGTCAAATTAGCAAGTTAGGATCACCTAAAACCTAGTATTAAAGTTAATTCTAACTAAAATACTAAAACCAATTGTAAAATCCTACAAAAATAACTATGGGACCCTAATTCAATCATGAACCTACCATACAAAATTCAGAGGTTGAATCATCCACCAAGTCCTAGAAATAAAACCTAAATCACAAGGTACTAACCATAAACCCTAAAAATGGAGCTCCTAAAGTTTCAACTCAAAAATACCACCTACATTCATCACAAAAATGTGAGAAAAATATAAGGGTAACATGCATATCTATGCTAGCTACACACAAAAAATCAAGGCAAGAATCATCACCAAGTGCTCAAACCAAATTCATCAAAACAAAGTATCAACCATGGTGATTTTAATATCAATTAATATTCAATAAATGCAAATAAAATCAAAAATGCATGAAATATTAATATTTTTTTATCTAAAAAAACTAGATTCAATCATGAATAAATGTAAAAAAGAATGGAATTAATTGAGTTAGTCTTCCATTTTTTATGAATTATTTACTAAGTCACATGAAATGATGAAAATCAAAAGAAATTCAAGAAATTGATTAAAAATGCGTG
This sequence comes from Lathyrus sativus, assembly GCA_963859935.3. NCBI lineage: Eukaryota > Viridiplantae > Streptophyta > Magnoliopsida > Fabales > Fabaceae > Lathyrus > Lathyrus sativus. The sequence continues at coordinate 238,091,363 of OZ012738.1, read as the reverse complement.
GCAAATAGCAAAAATAATTAGTTCAATTCAATGTTTGGGCCAGAAAGGGGGTGTGAAGAGCAAGTACTTCATAGACCCAGGCGCTTGGATCCATTTGCAATTCCTTCAGCAATTAGAATGAGGAAAAAAACATACACAAGCCATGGTTCGAACTCATGCCCTTTGGTCCAAGCACCGAAACTCATCAGGCTACTAAACAAAACGACGCGTTTCAGGGGAGGGGGTATGTGTCGCAATGAGAAACGTTGGATCCAGGTCTGAGTCAAAGTCTTCTTAATGAATGGACAATGGAGATTATATCTTCCCCAATTCAAATTTCTGAAACCTTCCAACCTGCGCGCGCGAAGGTCACCGCCAGTGGCTTTTCCGGTCACCATCAAGCAACCCTAACTCTCTCTATAATTAACCATTCCACACGATTTCTACATGAATCTTGTCCTAAATTTCACCAGGAATCCAACTATGCTAGCCAATCATGCTAAAAACGCCAGGATCAAAAAATATCCATCTCAACCGAAAATGGCATCATCCCTAAATTGTCACTAATCTTCAAATTAATTATCCAGAAAGCTTCTAGCAATGATCTACAATGATTCTAACCTATCAAAACCTAGCCAAACTACATGAATCATGCTACACGATGAGAATTACATACCTGTAAAACTTGAATGCACAAAGCACTAAAACCTTCAAATCAACCTCAAAGAATCTCCAAATACCTTCACTAACACCAAAGGAAGCTTCTGTATGCAACAAATTGGATTGAAACTCTCTGAATCCTTGAATTCGATTTTGACTTGCAAGCTATGAACTCAAGGTGCTCTCTCACGATTTTGCTATGATCTTGGCTTGAATTCTATCTGGAATCACTCATACACTCAAGAGGAAGATGTTGAAAGCAAGAATTTGGACTGAAATGGATCAAAACCGTGTAACTGAATTTGATTTGCAAGAAGAAAATTCAGTTTGCAATCTCTCTATTCTCTCTCAATTTCCACCAACCTTGGCCTTGATCCAGTTCTAAAGCTTATATAGAACCAGTAGGAATGATCTAGAAGTTCCTAGAACCATCTATATGAGATATCCAATATCTCTTGCTCTTGAATTTCTCATCTCATGCTCATCCATGATAGTTCTGCTTTGGCTTGTTGCAGCCCCTCATTCTCACCCAAATTCTCCTCAAATGACATTTTGAATGTGTTGGGATGGATTGGAGCCTTGGTTTTGATCTTGTGCAAAGTTTGGCATATGTAACTTACATCATAAGCTACCAAATGCAAACCTTTGAATTGGGCCTCAAATGAAAAAACCAACATTTTCATTGTCTTTAAAATGTATTTTCCAATCAAAATGACCTATAAGTTTTTCTCATTTGGTCACCAAATGACTTATTTGAATTTTTGACCATTAAATCCTTTTGACTCTTCCTTTTTTCAAAATTTCTTGAACCAAGTCTCTCCTTGAGCCATTTCAATGCCTCCTTGATGCATGGTCAAGGTTAAAACCCCAATTTGAGCAACTTTCTAGTTGAACAAAATTTCATTTGAAGCCTCTAAGTTGGTGAAAATGGCCTATGATCACAAATGACCTATAATCACCAAATGTCCAAAATACCCTTGACTTGTCAAAGCCATAACTTGAGTTCTACAAATCCTATCAAGGACGTCTAGTACTCTCTAGAAAGCTAAGAGGATAAGGAACAACATTCATGTTGATCAAAAGTTAATAGGAATCATCCTTCTAGAGCAAAAGTTTCATGCAAGTTGGGTAACTTTCAAGCTCCAAATTCACATACCTCAGATGACTTGTAACTTGTTAAAGTCATAACTTGAGTTCTACAAATCCTATCAAGGACTTCTAATACTCAAATTAAAGCTAAGATCATGCTCTACAACAATCATGTTGGGGGCAAGATTATATGACAATCAAATCTTGAGCTAAATGGCCTTGAAGATAGGGGTCAAACTAGGGGATTTTACACTGTCAAGCCTTAGCAACCCTAGCCTGAAACTTCTCAAACTCTTCAATCATTATGAGTCAACCTTGGAATCATACTTAGAACATCTCAATACATTAATCCATGATCACATGGCTCTTGAATTAGGTCTCAACCTCTTTCAAATCCTCAGTTGACTTAGGGTTGACCTAGCCATACCCTAGCTGCACCAATCATGGCTAAGGCTTCTTAATCTTGCACAATGACCTGTCTAGGCCTCAAAGTGATCTTCAACACTTCTCATGAGCTCTCTCAAGACCTCAATTCTAACTTCATGGCTTCAGAATCATCTGATGACTTCCCACAACTCTCAAGTTAGGAGACCTACACACTTGGTTTCAATCACTCTCTCTGAGGATCTTTTAACTTCTCTAACAAGGCTATCCACCCCTGAACACTTGAATAACCTTCTTAGCTAGCTTAAAACTCTTTTGTAGCCCTTGATTGGTAATCATACCTCTTGATCTCCTGCATACATGTCAATGAAATGCAAATGATAATGCTAATGTGAATGAAATGAAATATAAGCTAGGTAAAGAAAAGTTGGGCAAATTTTGGGGTGCAACAGATTGCCACTTAACGTTAAAAATGGTTAAGCTTCTCGGAAGACATTTCCACTTATCCCTAAAGAAGGATAAGCTTCTCGAAAGAGATTTCAAATTATCGTTGAAGAAGAATAAGCTTCTCGAAAGTGATTGCCATTTATTGGTTAAGAAGGATAAGCTTCCTTGAAGAGATTTCCACTTATCGTTGAAAATGGATAAGCTTCTCGAAATAGATTTCCAATTTTATCGTTGAAAATTGATAAGCTTCTCGAAACACATTGCCACTTATCGTTGAAAATGGATAAGCTTCTCAAAAGAGACTTCCACTTATCGTTGAAAATGGATAAGCTTCTCGAATGACATTGCCACTTATCAATTAAAATAGATAAGCTTCTCGAAAGAGATTTCCACTTATTTTTAAAGAAGGATACGCTACTCTAAAGATATTGCCACATATCATTGAAAATGGATAAGCTTCTCGAAAGAGATTGCCACTTATTGCTGAAGAAGGATAAGCTTCTCGAAAGATATTGCCACTTATCGTTGAAGATGGATAAGCTTCTTGAATGAGAGTGCCACTTATCTTTGAAGAAGGATAAGCTTCTATGAAGAGATTTCCACTTATCGTTAAAAATGGATAAGCTTCTCGAAATAGATTTTAACTTACCGTTGAAGAAGTATAAGCTTCTCTGAAGAGATTTCCACTTATCGTTGAAGAAGGATAATCTACTCTAAAGTTATTGCCACTTATCGTTAAAGAAGGACGCGCTTCTCTAAAGATATTGCCACTTATTGTTGAAAACCGTTAAGCCTCTCGAAAGACATTTCCACTTATCCCTGAAGAAGGATAAGCTTCACGAAAGAGATTTCCAATTATAGCTGAAAAAGGATAAGCTTCTCGAAAGAGAATGCCACTTATCATTGAAGAAGGATAAGCTTCTCTGAAGAAATTTCCACTTATCGTTGAAAATGGGTAAGCTTCTCTAAAGAGATTGCCACTTATCGTTGAAGAAGGAAATTATTCTATGAAGACATTGCCATTAATCACTGAAAATGGATAAGCTTCTCAAAAGAGGTTGCAACTTATCGTTGAAGAAGGATAAGCTTCTCTGAATAGATTGCCACTTATCTTTGAAAATGGATAAGCTTCTTGAAAGAGATTTCCACTTATCGTTGAAAATGGATTAGCTTCTCAAAAGAGATTGCCACTTATTGTTGAAAATGGATAAGCTTCTAAAAACAGATTGCCACTTATCGTTGAAGATGGATAAACTTCACTAAAGAGATTTCCACTAATCGTTGAAAATGGGTAAGCTTCTCGAAAGAGATTTCCACATATCGTTAAAGAAGGATACGCGTCTCGAAAATGCATAAGCGTCTCGAAAATGATTTCCACTTATCGGTGAAGAAGGATAAGCTTCTCGAAAGAGATTTCCACTTTTCGTTGAAGAAGGATAATGTTCTCTAAAGAGATTTCCACTTACCGTCCAAGAAGGATAAGCTTCTCTGGAGAGATTGCCACTTATCATTAAAAATGGTTAAGCTTTTCGAAAGACATTTCCACTTATCCCTGAATAAGGATAAGCTTCTCGAAAGAGATATCCAATTATCGTTCAAGAAGGATAAGCTTCTCGAAAGTGATTTCCACTTATTGGTTAAGAAGGATAAGCTTCCCTGAAGAGATTTCCACTTATCATTGAAAATGGATAAGCTTCTCGATATATATTTCCAATTATCGTTGGAAATTAATAAGCTTCTCGAAACACATTGCCACTTATCATTGAAAATGGATAAGCTTCTCGAAAGAGATTGCCATTTATCGTTGAAAATGTATAAGCTTCTCGAAAGACATTGCCATTTATTGTTGGAAATGGTTAAGCTTCTCGAAAGACATTGCCACTTATCCATGAAGAAGGATAAGCTTCTCGAAAGAGATTTCCAATTATCGTTGAAGAAGGATAAGCTTCTCGAAAGCGAATTCCGCTTATCAATGAATAAGGATAAGTTTCTCTGAAGAAATTTCCACCTGTCGTTGAATATAGGTAAGCTTCTCTAAAGAGATTGCCACTTAACGTTGAAGAAGGAAATGCATCTATGAAGAGATTGCCACTAATCACTGAAATTGGATAAGCTTCTCGAAAGAGGTTACCACTTATCGTTGAAGAAGGATAAGCTTCTCTGAAGAGATTGCCACTTATCTTTGAAAATGGATAAACTTCTTGAAAGAGATTTCCACTTATCGTTGAAAATGGATAAGCTTCTCAAAAGAGATTGCCACTTATCGTTGAAAATGGATAAACTTCTCAAAACAGATTGTCATTTCGTAGAAGAAGGATAAGCTTCTCTAAAGAGATTTCCACTTATCGTTGTAAATGGGTAAGCTTCTCGAAAGAGATTTCCACTTATCGTTAAAAATGCACAAGCTTCTCGAAAGTGATTGCGACTTATCGTTGAAGAAACATAAGCTTCTCTGAAGACATTTCCACTTATCGTTTAAAATGGATAAGCTTCTCGAAAGAGATTTCCACTTATTGTTGAAAATGGGTAAGCTTCTCGAAAGAGATTTCCGCTTATCGTTAAAAAGGGATAAGCTTCTCGAAAGTTATTACCACTTATCATTGAAGAAGGATAAGCTTCTCGAAAGAGATTTCCACTATTCTTTGAAGAAGGACAATCTTCTCTCAAGAGATTGCCACTTACCGTTGAAGAAGGATAAACTTCTCTGATGAGATTGCCACCTATCGTTGAAAATGGATAAGATTCTCGAAAGAGATTTCCACTTATCATTGAAAATGGGTAAACTTCTCGAAAGGGATTTCCATTTATCGTTAAAAATGGATAAGCTTCTCGAAAGAGATTGCCATTTATCGTTGAAGATGGATAAGCTTCTTGAAAGAGATTGCCACTTATCTTTGAAGAAGGATAATCTTCTTGAAAGAGATTGCCACTTATCTTTGAAGAAGGATAAGCTTCTATGAAGAGATTGCCACTTATCGTAGAAAATGGAGAAGCTTCTCGAAAGAGATTTCCACTTACCATTGAAGAAGAATAAGCTTCTCTTAAGAGATTTCCACTTACCTTGAAAAATGGATAAGCTTCTCGTAAGAGATTGCCACTTATTGTTGAAAATGTGTAAGCTTATCGAAAGAGATTGCCACTTATCGTTAGAAATGCATAAGCTTATCGAAAGTCAATGCCACTTATCGTTAGAAATGCATAAGCTTATCGAAAGTGAGTGCCACATATCGTTGAAGAAGGATAAGCTTCTCTGAAGTGATTTCAACCAATCGTTGAAAATGGATAAGCTTCTCGAAAGAGATTGGCGCTTATCGTTGAAAACTGATAAGCTTCTCGAAAAACATTGCCACTTATTTGAAAATGGATAAGCTTCTCGAAAGAGATTGCCACTTATCGTTGAAAATGGATAAGCTTCTCGAAAGAGATTTCCACATATCGTTAAAGAAGGATACGCTTCTCTAAAGAGATGGCTACTTATCGTTGAAAATGGATAAGTGTCTCGAAAATGATTGCCACTTATCGGTGAAGAAGGATAAGCTTCTCGAAAGAGATTTCCACTTTTTGTTGAAGAAGGATAATCTTCTCTAAAGAGATTGCCACTTACCGTTGAAGAAGGATAAGTTTCTCTAAAGAGATTGCCACTTATCGTTAAAAATGGTTAAGCTTCTCGAAAGACATTTCCATTTATCCCTAAAGAAGGATAAGCTTCTCGAAAGAGATTTCGAATTATCGTTGAAGAAGGATAAGCTTCTCGAAAGTGATTGCCACTTATTGGTTAAGAAGGATAAGCTTCCCTGAAGAGATTTCCACTTATCGTTGAAAATGGATAAGCTTCTCGAAATAGATTTCCAATTTTATCGTTGAAAATTGATAAGCTTCTCGAAACACATTGCCACTTATCGTTGAAAATGGATGAGCTTCTCGAAAGAGATTTCCACTTATCGTTGAAAATGGATAAGCTTCTCGAATGACATTGCCACTTATCAATTAAAATAGATAAGCTTCTCGAAAGAGATTTCCACTTATTGTTAAAGAAGGATACGCTACTCTAAAGATATTGCCACATATCATTGAAAATGGATAAGCTTCTCGAAAGAGATTGCCACTTATTGCTGAAGAAGGATAAGCTTCTCGAAAGATATTGCTACTTATCGTTGAAGATGGATAAGCTTCTTGAATGAGAGTGCCACTTATCTTTGAAGAAGGATAAGCTTCTATGAAGAGATTTCCACTTATCGTTAAAAACGGATAAGCTTCTCGAAATAGATTTTAACTTACCGTTGAAGAAGAATAAGCTTCTCTGAAGAGATTTCCCCTTATCGTTGAAGAAGGATAATCTACTATAAAGTTATTGCCACTTATCGTTAAAGAAGGATGCGCTTCTCTAAAGATATTACCACTTATTGTTGAAAACCGTTAAGCCTCTCGAAAGACATTGCCACTTATCCCTGAAGAAGGATAAGCTTCTCGAAAGAGATTTTCAATTATAGCTGAAAAAGGATAAGCTTCTCGAAAGAGAATGCCACTTATCATTGAAGAAGGATAAGCTTCTCTTAAGAAATTTCCACTTATCGTTGAAAATGGGTAAGCTTCTTTAAAGAGATTGCTACTTATCGTTGAAGAAGGAAATTATTCTATGAAGAGATTGCCACTAATCACTGAAAATGGATAAGCTTCTCGAAAGAGGTTACCACTTATCGTTGAAGAAGGATAAGCTTCTCTGAATAGATTTCCACTTATCTTTGAAAATGGATAAGCTTCTTGAAAGAGATTTCCACTTATCGTTGAAAATGGATAAGCTTCTCAAAAGAGATTGCCAGTTATCGTTGAAAATGGATAAGCTTCTAAAAACAGATTGCCACTTATCGTTGAAGACGGATAAGCTTCACTAAAGAGATTTCCACTTATCGTTGAAAATGGGAAAGCTTCTCGAAAGAGATTTCCACATATCGTTAAAGAAGGATACGCGTCTCGAAAATGCATAAGCGTCTCGAAAATGATTTCCACTTATCGGTGAAGAAGGATAAGCTTCTCGAAAGAGATTTCCACTTTTCGTTGAAGAAGGATAATGTTCTCTAAAGAAAATGCCACTTATTGGTTAAGAAGGATAAGCTTCCCTGAAGAGATTGCCACTTATCGTTGAAAATGGATAAGCTTCTCGATATATATTTCCAATTATCGTTGGAAATTAATAAGCTTCTCAAAACACATTTCCACTTATCGTTGAAAATGGATAAGCTTCTCGAAAGAGATTGCCACTTATAGTTGAAAATGGATAAGCTTCTCGAAAGACATTGCCATTTATTGTTGTAAATGGTTAGCTTCTCGAAAGACATTGCCACTTATCCCTGGAGAAGGATAAGCTTCTCGAAAGAGATTTCTAATTATCGTTGAAGAAGGATAAGCTTCTCGAAAGAGAATTCCACTTATCAATGAAGAAGGATAAGCTTCTCTGAAGAAATTTCCACCTATCGTTGAATATGGGTAAGCTTCTTTAAAGAGATTGCCACTTAACGTTGAAGAAGGAAATGCATCTATGAAGAGATTGCCACTAATCACTGAAACTGGATAAGCTTCTCAAAAGAGGTTTCCACTTATCGTTGAAGAAGGATAAGCTTCTCTGAAGAGATTGTCACTTATCTTTGAAAATGGATAAACTTCTTGAAAGAGATTTCCACTTATCTTTGAAAATGGATAAGCTTCTCAAAAGAGATTGCCACTTATCGTTGAAAATGGATAAGCTTCTCAAAACAGATTGTCATTTATCGTAGAAGACGGATAAGCTTCTCTAAAGAGATTTCCACTTATCGTTGTAAATGGGTAAGCTTCTCGAAAGAGATTTACACTTATCGTTAAAAATGCACAAGCTTCTCGAAAGTGATTGTGACTTATCGTTGAAGAAACATAAGCTTCTCTGAAGACATTTCCACTTATCGTTTTAAATGGATAAGCTTCTTGAAAGAGATTTCCACTTATTGTTGAAAATGGGTAAGCTTCTCGAAAGAGATTTCCACTTATCGTTAAAAAGGGATAAGCCTCTCGAAAGTGATTACCACTTATCATTGAAGAAGGATAAGCTTCTCGAAAGAGATTTCCACTATTCGTTGAAGAAGGACAATCTTCTCTAAAGAGATTGCCACTTACCATTGAAGAAGGATAAGCTTCTCTGAAGAGATTGCCACTTATCGTTGAAAATGGATAAGATTCTCGAAAGAGATTTCCACTTATCATTGAAAATGGGTAAACATCTCGAAAGAGATTTCCATTTATCGTTAAAAATGGATATGCTTCTCGAAAGAGATTTCCACTTACCATTGAAGAAGAATAACCTTCTCTGAAGAGATTTCCACTTACCTTGAAAAATGGATAAGCTTCTCGAAAGAGATTGCCACTTATTGTTGAAAATGGGTAAGCTTCTCGAAAGAGATTGCCTCTTATCGTTAGAAATTCATAAGCTTATCGAAAGTCATTGCCACTTATCGTTGAAGAAGGATAAGCTTCTCTGAAGTGATTTCAGCCAATCGTTGAAAATGGATAAGCTTCTCGAAAGAGATTGCCACTTATCGTTGAAAATTGATAAGCTTCTCGAAAAACATTGCCACTTATTTGAAAATGGATAAGCTTCTCGAAAGCTTCCCCTGCCAAAACAGCCATCAATCCTGCATCTTTTGAAGTCAGCCTTCAATTCATCACCCCTAGTTTCTTGGATCATGTTGCTCACTCTAGACTCAGCGTCACGTCTAAGAGATACTTCTTCAGCAATCTTCGCATCCTTAGCGCTGAGCTGCTCCTCTAACTGGAAAATCTAAAGCTTCAATTCATCTTCATGCTCCTTCCGGCTAGTAAGCGTGGCATTCCACAAAAGTTCCCATTTGCAAAGTCGAGAATAAGCCTTGTTCAGAAGTTCTTTCTTAGTAGCAAATACACTACTAACCCCATTCAGGGCTACTCCTACTTTCTCTCTCCTGCTGGTTTCTTCAGTCAAATCTGAACCCAACCTATTAATCATCTCAGTCTGCTTCTTCAAAGTGAAAGTTGCCTCATTCTTCTCATGCCGAAGCTGGAAAATCTCTTTCTCTAGCTCTTCATTCGTTCTTTGCAACTCTTCCTTTTCAGCCAGCAGCTTGTTATACTTCTCAATCTCTACTGAAGTAGGTTCCTCAATCACCGGAAGATACAAAGGCTCTGCAGCAGGATATGGCATTAAAGAAGTACTAACTCTATCATGGATCCAGAGCCGATAAGGATTATAAGCTCGACTGTCACTCTTACCAAGCAATGTCTTTCCTCTTCTGTGAATATTACCCCAAGCACACCTCAATCTGACCAAAACATCTCCATCTAATAAACCCGTGAGATACAGAGATTCCTGTATCTCGTCTTCAACCGGAGAGTCCCTCAAAGCATAGCCAAATTGTCTCACAAGCAGAGAAGGATTATAATTAATACAACCTTTCCGTCCAATCAAAGGAACGTTCGGAAAGCCACTGCAACTATATATAATATTCACTCCGAGCAAGTTCCGATCAAACCAAACAATGTTCTCAGCACACAATCCCATCAATATGGAAGACCAATCTAAAGTACCAATAGTATCAACAAAAGGTCCCTTCTTAGGAAGATGTCCCTGAAACCACCTGGATAGAAGAGGTACACAGCAAGAAACATTCTTTCCCCGACGCTTCTCATTCTTATAGTGAACAGAATGATAAACGTCACCCAAGAGAGTAGGCACCGGATTCTTCGAGGCAAGAATAAAGAAAGCATCTGAGTCAACAAAATCAGGCAAGTTTGGGAACAATACAATCCCATAAATGCAAATAGCCAGAATAGCATTGAAGACAATCCAACATCCATCCTTCGCACACTGCGTAGCCTTCTCAACCAAGCAAGAAAGATGAAAACCATAAGCTCCATTCAACTTGACCAAACCTCCGGGGAACTCAGAAGCATCTAAACTGAAAATCTCAGCAAGCTTAGCCAACTCAGGCTCAGTATCCTCGTGAATAAAAGGCATCTGATCTAACACAGGCAATTCCAGCATATCAGAATACTCCTCCAAAGTAGGAGCCAAGATGAAATCAGGGAACAAGAAGCATCTCAACTGAGGCTCGTAAAACTGCATCAAAGTGTACAATCCAGTCATCTTAAACACAGAAGGTTTGTACAACAAACTGAGCAGTTTCCCGTAAGACTCTCTAAACTTAGCCCTCACTCTCTGATTTGCTAGAGCAACCAACTGCAATAAGGAACAGATATCTGGAGAAGGCAACCTGTAAGAAACTGTTCTCTTCAGGGACTCCATGTCTGGCAAGAAGAACACTAGAATCTGAGGGGGACAAACACACCTGCAACATAAATACACGTTAATGAAATGCAGACATGAAAATGCAGATGCATATGCAACAGGGGATCAAGTGTAATAATGAAGAACTGTGCTGTGCTGAACTGCCACTTTAGAACCATCACATCTTCTCCTCAAACCAAACCAACCACAAAAGAACCCTCACAACCAATTCTCACTGACAGAGACAAACCAGGTATTCTGAGGCCAGAGTTTTCCTACAAAAAGACCCACCTACCCCTCACATATATGTACTTAACTCACAGACGAGGTACGACATCCTATGTGGTCATCAGCGTCACAGACTATCAAGAGCGATGATACGATACCCAGAAGGTGTGGCATCATCATCCCTTGAAGAGGCCTCACTTAGCCGAATCCCAAATGATAGGTTCCCAGAGTTGACAACCCTCAAATCCAACAACCTGTCGAGCCCAAAGGGCCAGGCAAGATGCCATCAAAGAGAATCTCGTCTGAGTGTAAATTTCGTAGCTAGCGGGTGCGAGCAAAGCAAGCAGGATAACCATTACTCTCTACTTCTAAGTCTATGTGCACTCAAGCCCAGGTCTGGCTTATCTCTCAAACTAACCCTCTACCCATAACACAACAACAGTAATATACAGTACTTAAAGTAAAGACAAAAATATAAATACATACAAAACCTCATACGGGAAAACAAGCGCTAGGATTGACTCACCTAGGGAACCGTTGAAGTCCCCAGCAGAGTCGCCAGCTGTCGCTACTGCGAAAATTGGCGTCGGCTATGAAAGAAGAGTCACCAACGTGCGTTATTTATCCCACAAGAGGGAAAGTAAACGCTCAGAGTAAACCTAACGCAAAGAGGGAAAGGAATGGTCATTGCAACCAAATCCTGGATTCGGGAGTCGGTTACGCAAGGGGAAGGTATTAGCACCCCTCACTCCCGTCGTACTCGACGGGATCCACGCTTGTTTTCTGTCTAGGGTCTGTTTATCTATCTACTCTAAAGGTCTGGGTTAAAAAGAAAAGAAAATGACTTGGCAAAGTATCGCACTTTATGCCTACGTATTCCCGTCTGGAACGAGAAATCAGAGTCAACGTAGTTCGCCTAACTACGGGTTAAAGGGGGGAAGGTTGCTCGCCGAGATGTCGCATCTCGTGCCTACGTACTTTCACACGGCATGAAAGATCAGAGACGTATTTCGGGCTACGGAAGACACAAGCTTGTCTTACAGTTTTTTATCTCCTTAAGAAAGGGTTTTCCAGATTAAGGGTCCAAGAGGACAAAAACAGAGTTTGAATGTTTGTTTGAGTCTTTTACGAAAGAACTGTTTTTTAGGATGTTTGCAATCTCAGTCGCACTAGAGACTATGAACCAGTAGTGAACGCTTCGTATGTCACCCAAAGGGTACCACACTAACATCCAGATTACTGGAGAGAGACCATCCACCAACCTTTTCCCAGATAGCTTAAGGCTCGTAACGCACGACTTCAATTAACCTTATTACTGTGTTTTTGAATTGTTTTGAGATGAGAAGAGAAAGACACCCTAAAACTATGGTTGAAAGGGGAATCTACCTACAATTATCATGCATGGGTCAAAACCTAATGTCTTTCATAATTCCCTCTTGCACAGAGGAAATCAGAGATCCTAGGGGAAACAGCAAAAGAAAGCAAGCAGTAAACTGTAAACAGTAAACAGTAAAATGCATGCTATGCAACAGTACAAGCGAGGCAAGGGAGAAAACAACAGGCAAGAGAAGACAAGCTCCCTCTAAAACCTAGAGGTAATCAACACAAGCAAACAGACAATACAACAAAAGAAAAGAAGCAGAGAAAGCAGCCCAAGCAACAACAACAGTCTTCAGCAGACAGCAACTTCAATACTCAGCAGCAGCAGCTCTAAACAACAAATCCTCTTAACAGCAAAGTTGACAGCAAAATACTTCATCTTCAAGCTAGCTTCTATCTTTAAGCCTCATCAAACTTCATCTTCAAGCTCTAGCAAGCACACTCCAAGCAGAGGAATAATCACTAAGATCAAGGTTGCAATGTTGAAAACCAAATGAAGTTTCCCTAGGAGGACTTTACCACACATTGAAATGGAAGGGCATCCTCAAAGTTCTTCTCAACTATGGGCATACCACACATCCCTCCAAAGGAGATATGGAGTTTCCCTAGGAGGACTTTACATTATTAGATAGAATAGAAGCACACAATGCATTCTATGTTTGATGAAAGAATCAAAATTAGTTCTAATGGCTCTTCCTAAAACCCTAATTTCCTAAGCTCCTAAAACAACTCCTAAAAGAAAAGGAAACTTCAACTCCAAGCTCCAATCTTTAAGCCACAACAGCTACACAAGGTCTAGAAGACCTCCCAAGAAGGAAACCAAGAAAATCCAGCTCCAAAGTCACCAACAAGACCAAGCAATCAAAGGCACACAAGATAGAACACCATAAGCACAAGCAACTTGCAAAATACAACTAAAATAGAAAACAAAGTTGTAAAATTCTAATAAAATTCCTAGGGGAACATACATGTTTGAAAAGCCTAGGGTTAAAATATTAAAGCCTAATTCAGCTTCTAAGTCACCTAAATAATTTCTAGATTGAAGGATATCAAGGTGATCCACAAGTTTGGGAAGGCTCTAATCTCAACACCAAAAACAGAACCTAAATTTGTTCTAAAATTCTAACAAAAATTCTAAGGGAACATGAATATCTACCCTAAAACATATTAAAAAATCAAAGCAAAATTCAACACCAATTGGAAGAACAAAATTCAACAAAACAGATGACCAAATATGCAAATATTAAAGAATTAAACAAAATGAGAAAAATCAAATTAAATTGAAAAATGCATGAAAATGCATTTTATGGATTTCAGAAAATCACAAATTCTCTCAAGATCATGGAGATATTTTTAAAATAATTTTTGGATCAAAATTGAATTTATTGTGATTTTTCAAATCAATAAAGCATTTAAAATAAAGAAAATGAAATAAAAAGAAATAAAAAGAAATAAAAACTCAGAATAAAACATGAGCCACAAGATGTGTTGACAAGTCCACTAATCCAAGAGCCAGGAGCGTGACACCTCATTTAATGAAACTGCATCGTTTTGGTTCCAAAATCTCACTTCTCAGATTAAAACACAACCAATGGATCTGGTGGAAAGTCTTTGGTCAAAGGCAGATCTAATGGTCCAGAGATCATCTTCTCCAATTCACAAGCCAAACGGAGTGAGATTCAGGGCGGTGGCCGGAGAAGACTCCGGTCGTCTTCTCCGGTGAGCAAGTGGTTGCAGGTGATCAAAAACTCCAAACCTTATACCAATCTCATTCAGAATTTCATCAGGAATTCAAATCTCCTATCCATATGTCCTAACTCTCCATAGATTTCAAGATTCGAAGCAAAGTTCAGAACATACATCCAGATCAATCATCATCAATTGCAAATCTAATGTTATAGAATTTATCCTCATGTCACATATATCACTCTGATCTATCTAGATTGCTCCAACTCTCCATGAATCAAGAGATTCGAATCAAAACAGAAATGCTATGTCATGATCAATCATCACCAAATGCTTCCAAATTGATCCTAAAACGATCTACATCTTGTCTAGATCCTAACCACAAGTTCAAATCTAACTACATCATGCTAATTCAAGTGGAAAGTTGAAAGTTACTAACCTGTTGTAGATCAAGTAACAGAGGTAGCTAGAGCTTGATTCAACCTTCAAAACTCTCCAGAATCATTCAAGGATGCAAGAGGATGATGCTTCAACCTTCAATTTGCTCTGAATCAGCCTGGAACTCAAAACACGATTTCACTTGCTCCTTGGAATTTTTCAACTGCAACTTCAGTGTTCTTCACGAAATGAATGCCAAAACCACTCCGAATTCATTGCAATGAATATATAGAATTTTTTATGGGCTTTTGAAGTGTATTTGAAGCCCAATCCATGAATTTGTAAATTCTGATTTTGCTCTTGAAGTTGCACATGACAGTCACGATTTTTCCATGGAAACTGTTCTAGAATCTTCCCTTTCAACTGCAAATTGCCTTGTGAGTGTATTCAGACCAAAAGGAGTGCTTGAATTACATTGGTAAGGTGTTTGGCTATGTGACTTGCAAATGAAGAAACCAAATGACAACTCGTGAAACTTGGCCTAAACTCAAAATTCTGGTAATGCCAAAGTGTCTAAAATTCAATTTCCATTCAAAAAATGTAGTTACTTGACATGTTTTGGTCCTATAACTCAAAATTTGCATTTTCCCTCCTTAATTCATTTGAAAATTTCCTTTATTCAAACCATTTCAAACCAAGTCTTGCTATGATCCCCATCAATCCATCATGACCTCTTGGCTAGCCTAAAAACCCCATTTTGAACAACTTTCATGTTGAACAAAAATCCATTTGACAAGTGCAAGTTGGAGATTTTGGCCTATGATTGAAAATGACCTATAATCTCACTTTCCCAAAATACCCCTGACTTGTAAACGTCATAACTTGAGTTCTACAAATCAGATGGAAGACTTCTAGTACAATTTAGAAAGCTAAGATCATAAGGAACAACTTTCATGTTGGCAAAAAGTTCATGTGAAACTTCCTTCTAGGCTAAATATAGCTTTGAAATCAGATGATTTTCACAGACAAATTTCAGAAGCATCTGAGGACTTGTAACATGTCTGGGTCATAACTTGTGTTCTATAAATCCCCTTGAGGACTTCTAGACTCAAATTAAAGGTATTGTTATGATCTACAAGTTTCATGTTGGCCAAAGATCCATTTGAAACTTTTATCTTGACTTATGTGGTCTTGAAGTGAGGCATTAAACAAGGAATTTTGCACTGAAACCCTAATTTAGCAACTTCCCACACTCTTGACTCCTCTTGATTTGATCTTGTCAAAACACCACAAATGTCTTAACATATCATTCCATTAACTCCATGACCTAGAAGTAGGCTTTGATACTTTTCAATTGCCCAGTTGACCTAGGATTAACCCAGATGAAACCCTAATTGCTTGCACCTCAACTGTGGCTCTTGCATTTGACACAATGACTTGATTAAACTCTCCCATGGCCCCACATGAATTCTATGAGCTTCATACACATCCTCTTCTCACATTCAACATTTCACAACCCCCTGATGGTCTTCAGTTGATCCTCAAGTTAGGAGAAGACTCATACTCCAACATCTAAACCCTTAGGCACTCAAACCACCTTCTGATGACTTTAACAACTTCTCAATCTTGAATGAGACCTCTTGCTAGGCTACTTTTGATAAGAATCACACTTGATCCCCTGCTATACGAATGATACCATGATATGCAAATGATATAACTATGCAGATGATAATGTAATGAAACATAAACCAGGTAAGAAAAGGTTGAGCAAATTTTGGGGTGCAACATAGATTGCCAATTATCATTGGAAATTGATAAGCTTCTCGAAACACATTTCCACTTATTGTTGAAAATGGATAAGCTTCTCGAAAGAGATTGCCACTTATCGTTGAAAATGGATAAGCTTCTCGAAAGAGATTTCCACTTATCTCTGAAGAAGGATAAGCTTCTCGAAAGATATTTCCACTTATCTTTGAAGATGGATAAGCTTCTTCAAAGAGAGTGCCGCTTATCTTTGAAGAAGGATAAGCTTCTATGAAGAGATTTCCACTTATTGTTAAAAATGGATAAGATTCTCGAAAGAGATTTGCACTTACCGTTGAAGAGTAATAAGCTTCTTTGAAGAGATTTCCACTTATCGTTGAAGAAGGATAATCTACTCTAATGTTATTGCCACTTGTCATTAAAGAAGGATACGCTTCTCTAAAGATATTGCCACTTATTGTTGAAAATGGTTAAGGTTCTCGAAAGACATTGCCACTTACCCATGAAGAAGGAAAAGCTTCTCGAAAGAGATTTCCAATTATCGTTGAATAAGGATAAGCTTCTCGAAAGAGAGTGCCACTTATTGTTGAAGAAGGATAAGCTTCTCTGAAGAAATTTCTACTTATCGTTGAAAATGGGTAAGCTTATCTAAAGAGATTGCCACTTAACTTTGAAGAAGGAAATGCTTCTATGAAGAGATTGACACTAATCACTTAAAATGGGTAAGCTTCTCGAATGAGGTTGCAACTTATCGTTGAAGAAGGATAAGTTTCTCTGAAGAGATTGCCACTTATCTTTGAAAATGGATAAGCTTCTTGAAAGAGATTTCCACTTATCATTGAAAATGGATAAGCTACTCAAAAGAGATTGCCAGTTAATGATGAAAATGGACAAGCTTCTCAAAACAGATTGCCATTTATCATTGAAGACGGATAACCTTCTCTAAAGATATTTCCACTTATCGTTGAAAATGGGTAAGCTTCTCCAAAGATATTTGCATTTATCGTTAAAAATGGATAAGCTTCTCGAAAGTGATTGCCACTTATCGTTGAAGAAACATAAGCTTCTCTGAAGACATTTCTACTTATCGTTTAAAATGGATAAGCTTCTCGAAAGACATTTTGACTTATCGTTAAAAATGGATAAGATTCTCGAAAATGATTGCCACTTATCGGTTAAAAAGGATAAGCTTCTCGAAAGAGATTTCCACGTTTAGTTGAAGAATGATAATCTTCTCTAAAGAGATTGCCACTTACCATTAAAGAAGGATAAGCTTTTCTGAAGAGATTGCCACTTATCCTTGAAAATTGTTAAGCTTCTCGAAAGACATTGCCACTTATCCCTAAAGAAGGATAAGCTTCTCGAAAGAGATTTCCAATTATCGTTCAAGAAGGATAAGCTTTTCGAAAGAGAATGCCACTTATCAATGAAGAAAGATATGCTTCTCTGAAGAAATTTCCACTTATCGTTGAATGTGGGTAAGCTTCTCTAAAGAGTTTGCCACTTATCGTTGAAAAAGGAAATGCTTCTATGAAGAGATTGCCACTAATCACTGAAACTAGATAAGCTTCCCGAAAGAGGTTGCCACTTATCGTTGAAGAAGGATAAGCTTCTCTGAAGAGATTTCCACTTATCTTTGAAAATGGATAAAGCTTCTCAAAACAGATTGCCATTTATCGTTGAAGACGGATAAGCTTCTCTAAAGAGATTTCCACTTATCGTTGAAAATGGTTAAGCTTCTCGAAAGAGATTTCCACTTATCGTTATAAATGGATAAGCTTCTCGAATGTGATTGCGAGTTGTCGTTGAAGAAACATAAACTTCTCTGAAGACATTCCACTTATCGTTTAAAATGGATAAGCTTCTCGAAAGAGATTTCCACTTATCGTTGAAAATGGGTAAGCTTCTCGAAAGAGATATCCACTTATCGTTAAAAATGGATAACCTTCTCGAAAGTGATTACCACTTATCATTGAAGAATGATAAGCTTCTCGAAAGATATTTCCACTATTCGTTGAAGAAGGATAATCTTCTCCAAAGAGATTGCCACTTACCATTAAAGAAGGATAAGCTTCTCTGAAGAGATTTCCACTTATCGTTGAAAATGGATAAGATTCTGGAAAGAGATTTCTACTTATCGTTGAAAATGGGTAAGCTTCTCGAAAGAGATTTTCTTTTGTCGTTAAATACGGATAAGCTTCTCGAAAGAGATTGCCATTTATCGTTGAAGATGGATAAGCTTCTTGAAAGAGATTGCCACTTATCTTTGAAGAAGTATAATCTTCTTGAAAGAGATTGCCACTTATCTTTGAAGAAGTATAAGCTTCTATGAAGAGATTGCCACTTATTGTTGAAAATGGATAAGCTTCTCGAAAGAGATTTCCACATACCTTTGAAGAAGAATAAGCTTCTCTGAAGAGATTTCCACTTACCTTTGAAAATGGATAAGCTTCTTGAAAGAGATCGCCACTTATCGTTGAAAATGGGTAAGCTTCTCGAAAGAGATTGTCACTTATCGTTAAAAATGGAGAAGCTTATCGAAACTGATTGCCACTTATCGTTGAAGAAGAATAAGCTTCTCTGGAGAGATTTCAACTTATCGTTGAAAATGGATAAGCTTCTCGAAAGAGATTGCCACTTATCGTTTAAAATTGATAAGCTTCTCGAAAAACATTGCCACTTATTTGAAAATGTATAAGCTTCTCGAAAGAGATTGCCACTTATCCTTGAAAATGGATAAGCTTCTCGAAAGATATTTCCAAATATCATTAAAGAAGGATACGCTTCTCTAAAGATATTGCTAATTATCGTTGAAAATGGATAAGCTTCTCGAAAATGATTTCCACTTATCGATGAAGAAGGATAAGCTTCTCGAAAGAGACTTCCACTTTTCGTTGAAGAAATATCATCTTCTCTAAAGAGATTGCCACTTTTCGTTGAAGAAGGATAAGCTTCTCAAAAGTGATTGCCACTTATTCTTTGAGAAGGATAAGCTTCCCAAAAGAGGATTCCACTTATCGTTGAAAATGGATAAGCTTCTCGAAATAGATTGCCAATTATCTTTGAAAATTGATAAGCTTCTCGAAACACATTGCCACTTATCTTTGAAAATGGATAAGCTTCTAGAAAGAGATTTCCACTAATCGTCGAAAATGGATAAGCTTCTCGAAAGACATTGCCACTTATTGTTGAAAATGGATAAGGTTCTCGAAAGAGATTTCGACTTATCGTTAAAGAAGGATACGCTACTCTAAAGATATTGCCACATATCATTGAAAATGGATAAGCTTCTCGAAAGAGATTGCCACTTATTGTTGACGAAGGATAAGCTTCTCAAAAGATATTGTACTTATCGTTGAAGATGGATAAGCTTCTTGAAAAAGAGTGCCGCTTATCTTTGAACAAAGATAAGCTTCTATGAAGAGATTTCCACTTATTGTTAAAAATGGATAATTTTCTCGAAAGAGATTAGCACTTACCGTTGAAGAAGAATAAGCTTCTCTGAAGAGATTTCCACTTATCATTGAAGAAGGATAATCTACTCTAATGTTATTGCCACTTATCGTTCAAGAAGGATACGCTTCTCTAAAGATATTGCCACTTATGGTTGAAAATGGTTAAGCTTCTCGAAAGACATTGCCACTTACCCATGAAGAAGGATAAGCTTCTCGAAAGAGATTTCCAATTATCATTGAATAAGGATAGGCTTCTTGAAAGAGAGTGCCACTTATCGTTGAAGAAGGATAAGCTTCTCTGAAGATATTTCCACTTATCGTTGAAAATGGGTAAGCTTCTCTAAAGAGATTCCCACTTATCGTTGAAGAGGGAAATGCTTCTATGAAGAAATTGACACTAATCACTCAAAATGGGTAAGCTTCTCGAAAGAGGTTGCCACTTATCGTTGAAGAAGGATAAGCTTCTCTGAAGTGATTGCCACTTATCTTTGTAAATGGATAAGCTTCTTGAAAGAGATTTTCACTTATCGTTGAAAATGGATAAGCTTCTCAAAAGAGATTGCCATTTATCGTTGAAGACGGATAACCTTCTCTAAAGAGATTTCCACTTATCATTGAAAATGGGTAAGCTTCTCGAAAGAGATTTCCACTTATCGTTAAAAATGGATAAGCTTCTCAAAAGTGATTGCGACTTATCGTTGAAGAAACATAAGCTTCTCTGAATACATTTCTACTTATCGCTGAAAATGGATAAGCTTCTCGAAAGAAATTTCGACTTATCGTTAAAAATGGATAAGATTCTTGAAAATGATTGCCACTTATCGGTTAAGAAGGATAAGCTTCTCGAAAGAGATTTCCACTTTTAGTTGAAGAAGGATAATCTTCTCTAAAGAGATTGCCACTTACCGTTGAAGAAGGATAAGCTTTTCTGAAGAGATTGCCACTTATCCTTGAAAATTGTTAAGCTTCTCGAAAGACATTGCCACTTCTCCCTGAAGAAGGATAAGCTTCTCGAAAGAGATTTCCAATTATCGTTCAAGAACGATAAGTTTCTCGAAAGTGATTGCCACTTATCGTTGTAGAAAGATTAGCTTCCCTGAAGAGATTGCCACTTATCGTTGAAAATGGATAGGCTTCACGAAATAGATTGCCAATTATCGTTGAAAATTGATAAGCTTCTCGAAACACATTGCCACTTATCTTTGAAAATCGATAAGCTTCTCGAAAGAGATTTCCACTAAACGTCGAAAATGGATAAGCTTCTCAAAAGACATTGCCACTTATCGTTGAAAATGGATAAGCTTCTCGAAAGAGATTGCCACTTATCGCTGAAGAAGGATAAGCTTCTCGAAAGATATTTCCACTTATCGTTGAAGATGGATAAGCTTCTTGAAAGAGAGTTCCACTTATCTTTGAAGAAGGATAAGCTTCTATGAAGAGATTTGCCAATTATCGTTAAAAATGGATAAGCTTCTCGAAAGAAATTTGCACTTACCGTTGAAGAAGAATAAGCTTCTCTGAAGAGATTTCCACTTATCGTTGAAGAAGGATAATCTACTCTAATGTTATTGCCACTTATCGTTCAAGAAGGATACGCTTCTCTAAAGATATTGCCACTTATGGTTGAAAATGGTTAAGCTTCTTGAAACACATTGCCACTTACCCATGGAGAAGGATAAGATTCTCGAAAGAGATTTCCAATTATCATTGAATAAGGATAGGCTTCTCGAAAGAGAGTGCCACTTATCGTTGAAGAAGGATAAGCTTCTCTGAAGAGATTTCCACTTATCGTTGAAAATGGATAAGTTTCTCGAAAGAGATTGCCACTTATCATTGAAGAAGGAAATGCTTCTATGAAGAGATTGACACTAATCGCTCAAAACGGGTAAGCTTCTCGAAAGAGGTTTCCACTTATCGTTGAAGAAGGATAAGCTTCTCTGAAGAGATTTCCACTTATCTTTGAAAATGGATAAGCTTCTTGAAAGAGATTTCCACTTATCGTTGAAAATGGATAAGCTTCTCAAAAGAGATTGCCAGTTAATGATGAAAATGGATAAGCTTCTCAAAACAGATTGCCATTTATCTTTGAAGACGGATAATCTTCTCTAAAGAGATTTCCACTTATCGTTGAAAATGGGTAAGCTTCTCCAAAGACATTTCCACTTATCGTTAAAAATGGATAAGTTTCTCGAAAGTGATTGCCACTTATCGTTGAAGAAACATAAGCTTCTCTGAAGACATTTCTACTTATCGTTGAAAATGGATAAGCTTCTCGAAAGACATTTCGACTTATCATTAAAAATGGATAAGATTCTTGAAAATGATTGCCACTTATCGGTTAAGAAGGATAAGCTTCTCGAAAGAGATTTCCACTTTTAGTTGAAGAAGGATAATCTTCTCTAAAGAGATTGCCACTTAGCGTTGAAGAAGGATAAGCTTTTCTGAAGAGATTGCCACTTATCCTTGAAAATTGTTAAGCTTCTCAAACGACATTGCCACTTTATCGTTGAAAATGGGTAAGCTTCTCGAAAGAGATTTCCAATTATCGTTCAAAAAGGATAAGCTTCTCGAAAGTGATTGCCACTTATCTTTGAAGATGGATAAGCTTCTTGGAAGAGATTGCTACTTATCTTTGAAGAAGGATAATCTTCTTGAAAGAGATTGCCACTTATCTTTGAAGAAGGATAATCTTCTTGAAAGAGATTGCCACTTATCTTTGAAGAAGGATAAGCTTTTATGATGAGATTTCCACTTATTGTTGAAAATGGATAAGCTTCTCGAAAGAGATTTCCACTTACCATTGAAGAAGAATACGCTTCTCTGAAGAGATTTCCACTTACCTTTGAAAATCGATAAGCTTCTCGAAAGAGATCGTTACTTATCGTTGAAAATGGGTAAGCTTCTCGAAAGAGATTGTCACTTATCCTTGAAAATGGATAAGCTTCTCGAAAGAGATTTCCATTTATCGTTGAAAATTGATAAGCTTCCCGAAAGATATTTCCAAATATCGTTAAAGAAGGATACGCTTCTCTAAAGATATTGCTACTTATCGTTGAAAATGGATAAGCATCTCGAAAAATATTGCCACTTATCGGTGAAGAAGGATAAGCTTCTCGAAAGATATTTCCACTTTTCGTTGAAGTAGGATCATCTTCTCTAAAGAGATTGCCACTTTTCGTTGAAGAAGGATAAGCTTCTCTGAAGAGATTGCCACTTATCGTTAAAAATGGCTAAGCTTCTCAAAAGACATTTCCACTTATCCCTGTAGAAGGATAAGCTTCTCTAAAGAGATTGCCAATTATCGTTGAAGAAGGTTAAGCTTCTCAAAAGTGATTTCCACTTATTCATTAAGAAGGATAAGCTTCCCTAAAGAGGATGCCACTTATCGTTGAAAATGGATAAGCTTCTCGAAATAGATTGTCAATTATCGTTGGAAATTGATAAGCTTCTTGAAACACATTGCCACTTATCGTTGAAAATGGGTAAGCTTTTTGAAAGAGATTGCCACTTATCGTTGAAAATGGATAAGCTTCTCGAAAGACATTGCGACTTATCGTTGAAAAATTGATAAGGTTCTCGAAAGAGATTTCGACTTATCGTTAAAGAAGGATACACTACTCTAAAGATATTGCCACATATCATTGAAAATCGATAAGCTTCTCGAAAGAGGTTTCCACTTAACGCTGAAGAAAGATAAGCTTCTCGAAAGATATTGCCACTTATCGTTGAAGATGGATAAGCTTCTTGAAAGAGAGTGTCGCTTATCTTTGAAGAAGGATAAGCTGCTATGAAGAGATTTCCACTTATTGTTAAAAATGGATAAGATTCTCGAAAGAGATTTGCACTTACCGTTGAAGAAGAATAAGCTTCTCTGAAGAGATTTCCACTTATCGTTGAAGAAGGATAATCTACTCTAATGTTATTGCCACTTATCGTTAAATACGGATACGCTTCTCTAATGATATTGGCACTTATGGTTGAAAATGGTTAAGCTTCTCGAAAGACATTGCCACTTACCCATGAAGAAGGATAAGCCTCTCGAAAGAGATTTCCAATTATCGTTGAATAAGGATAAGCTTCTCGAAAGAGAGAGCCACTTATCGTTGAAGAAGGATAAGCTTCTCTGAAGAAATTTCCACTTATCGTTGAAAATGGGTAAGCTTCTCTAAAGAGATTGCCACTTATCATTGAAGAAGGAAATGCTTCTATGAAGAGATTGACACTAATCACTCAAAATGGGTAAGCTTCTCGAAAGAGGTTACCACTTATCGTTGAAGAAGGATAAGCTTCTCTGAAGAGATTTCCACTTATCTTTGAAAATGGATAAGCTTCTTGAAAGAGATTTCCACTTATCGTTGAAAATGGATAAGCTTCTCAAAAGAGATTGCAGAGTTAATGATGAAAATGGATAAGCTTCTCAAAACAGATTGCCATTTATCGTTGGAGACGGATTACCTTCTCTAAAGAGATATCCACTTATCGTTGAAAATGGGTAAGCTTCTCGAAAGAGATTTCCACTTATCGTTAAAAATGGATAAGCTTCTCGAAAGTGACTGCCACTTATCGTTGAAGAAACATTAGCTTCTCTGAAGAAATTTCTATTTATCGTTGAAACCGGATAAGCTTCTCGAAAGACATTTCGACTTATCGTTAAAAATGGATAATATTCTCGAAAATGATTGCCACTTATCGGTTAAGAAGGATAAGCTTCTCGAAAGAGATTTCCACTTTTAGTTGAAGAATGATAATCTTCTCTAGAGATATTGCGACTTACCGTTGAAGAAGGATAAGCTTCTCTGAAGAGGTTGCCACTTATCCTTGAAAATTGTTAAGCTTCTCGAAAGACATTGCCACTTATCCCTGAAGAAGGATAAGTTTCTCGAAAGAGATTTCCAATTATCGTTCAAGAAGGATAAGCTTCTCGAAAGTGATTGCCACTTATCGTCGTAGAAGGATTAGATTCCCTGAAGAGATTGCCACTTATCATTGAAAATGGATAAGCTTCTCGAAATAGATTGCCAATTATCGTTGAATATTGATAAGCGTCTCGAAACACATTGCCACTTATCTTTGAAAATGGATACGTTTCTCGAAAGAGATTTCCACTAATCGTCGTAAATGGATAAGCTTCTCGAAAGACATTGCCACTTATCGTTGAAAATGGCTAAGCTTCTCGAAAGAGATTTCCACTTATCGTTAAAGAAGGATACGCTACTCTAAAGATATTACCACATATCATTGAAAATGGATAAGCTTCTCGAAAGAGATTGCCACTTATCTCTAAAGAAGGATAAGCTTCTCGAAAGATATTTCAACTTATCGTTGAAGATGGATAAGCTTCTTGAAAGAGAGTGCCACTTATCTTTGAAGAAGGATAAGCTTCTATGAAGAGATTCTCCACTTATCGTTAAAAATGGATAAGATTCTAGAAAGAGATTTTCACTTACCGTTGAAGAAGAATAGGTTTCTCTGAAGAGATTTCCACTTATCGTTGAAGAAGGATAATCTACTCTAAAGTTATTGCCACTTATCGTTAAAGAAGGATACACTTCTCTAAAGATAATGCCATTTATCGTTGAAAATGGTTAAGCTTCTCGAAAGGCATTTCCACTTATCCCTGAAGAAGGATAAGCTTCTCGAAAGAGATTTCCAATTATCGTTGAAGAAGGATAAGCTTCTCGAAAGAGAATGCCACTTATCAATGAAGAAAGATAAGCTTCTCTGAAGAAATTTCCACTTATCGTTGAAAATGGGTAAGCTTCTCTAAAGAGATTGCCACCTATCGTTGAAGAAGGAAATGCTTCTATGAAGAGATTGCCACTAATCACTGAAACTGGATAAGCTTCTCGAAAGAGGTTGCCACTTATCGTTGAAGAAGGATAAGCTTCTCTGAAGAGATTGCCACTTATCTTTGAAAATGGATAAACTTCTTGAAAGAGATTTCCACTTATCGTTGAAAATGGATAAGCCTCTTAAAAGAGATTTCCACTTCTCGTTGAAAATGGATAAGCTTCTCAAAACAGATTGCCATTTATCGTTGAAGAAGGATAAGCTTCTCTAAAGAGATTTCCACTTATCGTTGAAAATGGGTAAGATTCTCGAAAGAGATTTCCACTTATCGTTAAAAATGGATAAGCTTCTTGAAAGTGATTGCGAATTATCGTTGAAGAAACATAAGCATCTCTGAAGACATTTCCACTTATCGTTTAAAATGGATAAGCTTCTCAAAAGAGATTTCCACTTATCGTTGAAAATGGGTAAGCTTCTCGAAAGAGATATCCACTTATCGTTAAAAATGAATAAGCTTCTCGAAATTGATTACCACTTATCATTGAAGAAGGATAAGCTTCTTGAAAGAGATTTCCACTATTCGTTGAAGAAGGATAATCTTCTCTAAAGAGATTGCCACTTACCGTTGAAGAAGGATAAGCTTCTCTGAAGAGATTGCCACTTATCGTTGAAAATGGATAAGATTCTCGAAAGAGATTTCCACTTATCGTTGAAAATGGGTAAGCTTCTTGAAAGAGATTTCCATTTGTTGTTAAAAATGGATAAGCTTCTCGAAAGAGATTGCAATTTATCGTTGAATATGGATAAGCTTCTTGAAAGAGATTGCCACTTATCTTTGAAGAAGGATAATCTTCTTGAAAGAGATTGCCACTTATCTTTCAAGAAGGATAAGCTTCTATGAAGAGATTGCCAATTATTGTTGAAAATGGATCAGCTTCTCGAAAGAGATTTCCACTTACCATTGAATAAGAATAAGCTTCTCTGAAGAGATTTCCACTTACCTTTGAAAATGGATAAGCTTCTCGAAAGAGATTGCCACTTATCGTTGAAAATGGGTAAGCTTCTTGAAAGATATTGATACTTATCATTGAAAATGGATAAGCGTCTTGAAAATGATTGCCACTTATCGGTGAAGAAGGATAAGCTTCTCGAAAGAGATTTACACTTTTCGTTGAAGAAGGATAATATTCTCTAAAGATATTGCCACTTACCATTGAAGAAGGATAAGCTTCTCTGAAGATATTACCACTTATCGTTAAAAATGGTTAAGCTTCTCGAAAGACATTTCCACTTATCCCTGAAGAAGGATAAGCTTCTCCAAAGAGATTTCCAATTATCGTTGAAGAAGGATAAGCTTCTCGAAAGTGATTGCCACTTATTCGTTAAGAAGGATAAGCTTCCCTAAGGAGGATGCCACTTATCGTTGAAAATGGATAACCTTCTCGAAATAGATTGCCAATTATCGTTGGAAATTGATAAGCTTCTCGTAACACATTGCCACTTATCGTTGAAAATGGATAAGCTTCTCAAAAGAGATTTCCACTTACCGTTGAAGAGGGATAAGCTTCTAGAAAGAGAATGCCACTTATCGTTAAAGAAGGATAAGCTTCTCTGAAGAAATTTCCACTTATCTTTGAAAAGGGATAAGCTTCTCCGAAGAGATTGGCACTTATCGTTGACGAAGGATATGCTTCTATGAAGAGATTGCCATTAATCGTTGAAAATGGATAAGCTTCTCGAAAGAGGTTGTCAATTATCACTGAAGAAGGATAAGCTTCTCGAAAGACATTGCCACTTATCGTTGAAAATGGATAAGGTTCTCGGAAGAGATTTCGACTTATCGTTAAAGAAGGATATGCTACTCTAAAGATATTGCAACATATCATTGAAAATGGATAAGCTTCTCGAAAGAGATTGCCACTGATCGCTGAAGAAGGATAAGCTTTTCGAAAAATATAGCCACTTATCGTTGAAAATGGGTAAGCTTCTCGAAAGAGATTTTCTTTTGTCGTTAAATACGGATAAGCTTCTCGAAAGAGATTGCCATTTATCGTTGAAGATGGATAAGCTTCTTGAAAGAGATTGCCACTTATCTTTGAAGAAGTATAATCTTCTTGAAAGAGATTGCCACTTATCTTTGAAGAAGTATAAGCTTCTATGAAGAGATTGCCACTTATTGTTGAAAATGGATAAGCTTCTCGAAAGAGATTTCCACATACCTTTGAAGAAGAATAAGCTTCTCTGAAGAGATTTCCACTTACCTTTGAAAATGGATAAGCTTCTTGAAAGAGATCGCCACTTATCGTTGAAAATGGGTAAGCTTCTCGAAAGAGATTGTCACTTATCGTTAAAAATGGATAAGCTTATCGAAACTGATTGCCACTTATCGTTGAAGAAGAATAAGCTTCTCTGGAGAGATTTCAACTTATCGTTGAAAATGGATAAGCTTCTCGAAAGAGATTGCCACTTATCGTTTAAAATTGATAAGCTTCTCGAAAAACATTGCCACTTATTTGAAAATGTATAAGCTTCTCGAAAGAGATTGCCACTTATCCTTGAAAATGGATAAGCTTCTCGAAAGATATTTCCAAATATCATTAAAGAAGGATACGCTTCTCTAAAGATATTGCTACTTATCGTTGAAAATGGATAAGCTTCTCGAAAATGATTTCCACTTATCGATGAAGAAGGATAAGCTTCTCGAAAGAGACTTCCACTTTTCGTTGAAGAAATATCATCTTCTCTAAAGAGATTGCCACTTTTCGTTGAAGAAGGATAAGCTTCTCAAAAGTGATTGCCACTTATTCTTTGAGAAGGATAAGCTTCCCAAAAGAGGATTCCACTTATCGTTGAAAATGGATAAGCTTCTCGAAATAGATTGCCAATTATCTTTGAAAATTGATAAGCTTCTCGAAACACATTGCCACTTATCTTTGAAAATGGATAAGCTTCTAGAAAGAGATTTCCACTAATCGTCGAAAATGGATAAGCTTCTCGAAAGACATTGCCACTTATTGTTGAAAATGGATAAGGTTCTCGAAAGAGATTTCGACTTATCGTTAAAGAAGGATACGCTACTCTAAAGATATTGCCACATATCATTGAAAATGGATAAGCTTCTCGAAAGAGATTGCCACTTATTGTTGACGAAGGATAAGCTTCTCAAAAGATATTGTACTTATCGTTGAAGATGGATAAGCTTCTTGAAAAAGAGTGCCGCTTATCTTTGAACAAAGATAAGCTTCTATGAAGAGATTTCCACTTATTGTTAAAAATGGATAATTTTCTCGAAAGAGATTAGCACTTACCGTTGAAGAAGAATAAGCTTCTCTGAAGAGATTTCCACTTATCATTGAAGAAGGATAATCTACTCTAATGTTATTGCCACTTATCGTTCAAGAAGGATACGCTTCTCTAAGGATATTGCCACTTATGGTTGAAAATGGTTAAGCTTCTCGAAAGACATTGCCACTTACCCATGAAGAAGGATAAGCTTCTCGAAAGAGATTTCCAATTATCATTGAATAAGGATAGGCTTCTCGAAAGAGAGTGCCACTTATCGTTGAAGAAGGATAAGCTTCTCTGAAGAAATTTCCACTTATCGTTGAAAATGGGTAAGCTTCTCTAAAGAGATTCCCACTTATCGTTGAAGAGGGAAATGCTTCTATGAAGAAATTGACACTAATCACTCAAAATGGGTAAGCTTCTCGAAAGAGGTTGCCACTTATCGTTGAAGAAGGATAAGCTTCTCTGAAGTGATTGCCACTTATCTTTGTAAATGGATAAGCTTCTTGAAAGAGATTTTCACTTATCGTTGAAAATGGATAAGCTTCTCAAAAGAGATTGCCATTTATCGTTGAAGACGGATAACCTTCTCTAAAGAGATTTCCACTTATCGTTGAAAATGGGTAAGCTTCTCGAAAGAGATTTCCACTTATCGTTAAAAATGGATAAGCTTCTCAAAAGTGATTGCGACTTATCGTTGAAGAAACATAAGCTTCTCTGAATACATTTCTACTTATCGCTGAAAATGGATAAGCTTCTCGAAAGAAATTTCGACTTATCGTTAAAAATGGATAAGATTCTTGAAAATGATTGCCACTTATCGGTTAAGAAGGATAAGCTTCTCGAAAGAGATTTCCACTTTTAGTTGAAGAAGGATAATCTTCTCTAAAGAGATTGCCACTTACCGTTGAAGAAGGATAAGCTTTTCTGAAGAGATTGCCACTTATCCTTGAAAATTGTTAAGCTTCTCGAAAGACATTGCCACTTCTCCCTGAAGAAGGATAAGCTTCTCGAAAGAGATTTCCAATTATCGTTCAAGAACGATAAGTTTCTCGAAAGTGATTGCCACTTATCGTTGTAGAAGGATTAGCTTCCCTGAAGAGATTGCCACTTATCGTTGAAAATGGATAAGCTTCACGAAATAGATTGCCAATTATCGTTGAAAATTGATAAGCTTCTCGAAACACATTGCCACTTATCTTTGAAAATCGATAAGCTTCTCGAAAGAGATTTCCACTAAACGTCGAAAATGGATAAGCTTCTCAAAAGACATTGCCACTTATCGTTGAAAATGGATAAGCTTCTCGAAAGAGATTTCCACTTATCGTTAAAGAAGGATACGCTACTCTAAAGATATTACCACATATCATTGAAAATGGATAAGCTTCTCGAAAGAGATTGCCACTTATCGCTGAAGAAGGATAAGCTTCTCGAAAGATATTTCCACTTATCGTTGAAGATGGATAAGCTTCTTGAAAGAGAGTTCCACTTATCTTTGAAGAAGGATAAGCTTCTATGAAGAGATTTGCCAATTATCGTTAAAAATGGATAAGCTTCTCGAAAGAAATTTGCACTTACCGTTGAAGAAGAATAAGCTTCTCTGAAGAGATTTCCACTTATCGTTGAAGAAGGATAATCTACTCTAATGTTATTGCCACTTATCGTTCAAGAAGGATACGCTTCTCTAAAGATATTGCCACTTATGGTTGAAAATGGTTAAGCTTCTTGAAACACATTGCCACTTACCCATGGAGAAGGATAAGATTCTCGAAAGAGATTTCCAATTATCATTGAATAAGGATAGGCTTCTCGAAAGAGAGTGCCACTTATCGTTGAAGAAGGATAAGCTTCTCTGAAGAGATTTCCACTTATCGTTGAAAATGGATAAGTTTCTCGAAAGAGATTGCCACTTATCATTGAAGAAGGAAATGCTTCTATGAAGAGATTGACACTAATCGCTCAAAACGGGTAAGCTTCTCGAAAGAGGTTTCCACTTATCGTTGAAGAAGGATAAGCTTCTCTGAAGAGATTTCCACTTATCTTTGAAAATGGATAAGCTTCTTGAAAGAGATTTCCACTTATCGTTGAAAATGGATAAGCTTCTCAAAAGAGATTGCCAGTTAATGATGAAAATGGATAAGCTTCTCAAAACAGATTGCCATTTATCTTTGAAGACGGATAATCTTCTCTAAAGAGATTTCCACTTATCGTTGAAAATGGGTAAGCTTCTCCAAAGACATTTCCACTTATCGTTAAAAATGGATAAGTTTCTCGAAAGTGATTGCCACTTATCGTTGAAGAAACATAAGCTTCTCTGAAGACATTTCTACTTATCGTTGAAAATGGATAAGCTTCTCGAAAGACATTTCGACTTATCATTAAAAATGGATAAGATTCTTGAAAATGATTGCCACTTATCGGTTAAGAAGGATAAGCTTCTCGAAAGAGATTTCCACTTTTAGTTGAAGAAGGATAATCTTCTCTAAAGAGATTGCCACTTAGCGTTGAAGAAGGATAA
The DNA here is from genome assembly GCA_963859935.3 of Lathyrus sativus. Taxonomy (NCBI): domain Eukaryota; kingdom Viridiplantae; phylum Streptophyta; class Magnoliopsida; order Fabales; family Fabaceae; genus Lathyrus; species Lathyrus sativus. Next base: position 238,060,033 of record OZ012738.1, on the reverse strand, counting down.
GCTTTTCTGAAGAGATTGCCACTTATCCTTGAAAATTGTTAAGCTTCTCAAACGACATTGCCACTTTATCGTTGAAAATGGGTAAGCTTCTCGAAAGAGATTTCCAATTATCGTTCAAAAAGGATAAGCTTCTCGAAAGTGATTGCCACTTATCTTTGAAGATGGATAAGCTTCTTGGAAGAGATTGCTACTTATCTTTGAAGAAGGATAATCTTCTTGAAAGAGATTGCCACTTATCTTTAAAGAAGGATAATCTTCTTGAAAGAGATTGCCACTTATCTTTGAAGAAGGATAAGCTTTTATGATGAGATTTCCACTTATTGTTGAAAATGGATAAGCTTCTCGAAAGAGATTTCCACTTACCATTGAAGAAGAATACGCTTCTCTGAAGAGATTTCCACTTACCTTTGAAAATCGATAAGCTTCTCGAAAGAGATCGTTACTTATCGTTGAAAATGGGTAAGCTTCTCGAAAGAGATTGTCACTTATCCTTGAAAATGGATAAGCTTCTCGAAAGAGATTTCCATTTATCGTTGAAAATTGATAAGCTTCCCGAAAGATATTTCCAAATATCGTTAAAGAAGGATACGCTTCTCTAAAGATATTGCTACTTATCGTTGAAAATGGATAAGCATCTCGAAAAATATTGCCACTTATCGGTGAAGAAGGATAAGCTTCTCGAAAGATATTTCCACTTTTCGTTGAAGTAGGATCATCTTCTCTAAAGAGATTGCCACTTTTCGTTGAAGAAGGATAAGCTTCTCTGAAGAGATTGCCACTTATCGTTAAAAATGGCTAAGCTTCTCAAAAGACATTTCCACTTATCCCTGTAGAAGGATAAGCTTCTCTAAAGAGATTGCCAATTATCGTTGAAGAAGGTTAAGCTTCTCAAAAGTGATTTCCACTTATTCATTAAGAAGGATAAGCTTCCCTAAAGAGGATGCCACTTATCGTTGAAAATGGATAAGCTTCTCGAAATAGATTGCCAATTATCGTTGGAAATTGATAAGCTTCTTGAAACACATTGCCACTTATCGTTGAAAATGGATAAGCTTCTCGAAAGACATTGCGACTTATCGTTGAAAAATTGATAAGGTTCTCGAAAGAGATTTCGACTTATCGTTAAAGAAGGATACACTACTCTAAAGATATTGCCACATATCATTGAAAATCGATAAGCTTCTCGAAAGAGGTTGCCACTTAACGCTGAAGAAAGATAAGCTTCTCGAAAGATATTGCCACTTATCGTTGAAGATGGATAAGCTTCTTGAAAGAGAGTGTCGCTTATCTTTGAAGAAGGATAAGCTGCTATGAAGAGATTTCCACTTATTGTTAAAAATGGATAAGATTCTCGAAAGAGATTTGCACTTACCGTTGAAGAAGAATAAGCTTCTCTGAAGAGATTTCCACTTATCGTTGAAGAAGGATAATCTACTCTAATGTTATTGCCACTTATCGTTAAATACGGATACGCTTCTCTAATGATATTGGCACTTATGGTTGAAAATGGTTAAGCTTCTCGAAAGACATTGCCACTTACCCATGAAGAAGGATAAGCCTCTCGAAAGAGATTTCCAATTATCGTTGAATAAGGATAAGCTTCTCGAAAGAGAGAGCCACTTATCGTTGAAGAAGGATAAGCTTCTCTGAAGAAATTTCCACTTATCGTTGAAAATGGGTAAGCTTCTCTAAAGAGATTGCCACTTATCATTGAAGAAGGAAATGCTTCTATGAAGAGATTGACACTAATCACTCAAAATGGGTAAGCTTCTCGAAAGAGGTTACCACTTATCGTTGAAGAAGGATAAGCTTCTCTGAAGAGATTTCCACTTATCTTTGAAAATGGATAAGCTTCTTGAAAGAGATTTCCACTTATCGTTGAAAATGGATAAGCTTCTCAAAAGAGATTGCAGAGTTAATGATGAAAATGGATAAGCTTCTCAAAACAGATTGCCATTTATCGTTGGAGACGGATTACCTTCTCTAAAGAGATATCCACTTATCGTTGAAAATGGGTAAGCTTCTCGAAAGAGATTTCCACTTATCGTTAAAAATGGATAAGCTTCTCGAAAGTGACTGCCACTTATCGTTGAAAGAAACATTAGCTTCTCTGAAGAAATTTCTATTTATCGTTGAAACCGGATAAGCTTCTCGAAAGACATTTCGACTTATCGTTAAAAATGGATAATATTCTCGAAAATGATTGCCACTTATCGGTTAAGAAGGATAAGCTTCTCGAAAGAGATTTCCACTTTTAGTTGAAGAATGATAATCTTCTCTAGAGATATTGCGACTTACCGTTGAAGAAGGATAAGCTTCTCTGAAGAGGTTGCCACTTATCCTTGAAAATTGTTAAGCTTCTCGAAAGACATTGCCACTTATCCCTGAAGAAGGATAAGTTTCTCGAAAGAGATTTCCAATTATCGTTCAAGAAGGATAAGCTTCTCGAAAGTGATTGCCACTTATCGTCGTAGAAGGATTAGATTCCCTGAAGAGATTGCCACTTATCATTGAAAATGGATAAGCTTCTCGAAATAGATTGCCAATTATCGTTGAATATTGATAAGCGTCTCGAAACACATTGCCACTTATCTTTGAAAATGGATACGTTTCTCGAAAGAGATTTCCACTAATCGTCGTAAATGGATAAGCTTCTCGAAAGACATTGCCACTTATCGTTGAAAATGGCTAAGCTTCTCGAAAGAGATTTCCACTTATCGTTAAAGAAGGATACGCTACTCTAAAGATATTACCACATATCATTGAAAATGGATAAGCTTCTCGAAAGAGATTGCCACTTATCTCTAAAGAAGGATAAGCTTCTCGAAAGATATTTCAACTTATCGTTGAAGATGGATAAGCTTCTTGAAAGAGAGTGCCACTTATCTTTGAAGAAGGATAAGCTTCTATGAAGAGATTCTCCACTTATCGTTAAAAATGGATAAGATTCTAGAAAGAGATTTTCACTTACCGTTGAAGAAGAATAGGTTTCTCTGAAGAGATTTCCACTTATCGTTGAAGAAGGATAATCTACTCTAAAGTTATTGCCACTTATCGTTAAAGAAGGATAGGTTTCTCTAAAGATATTGCCACTTATGGTGTAAAATGGTTAAGCTTCTCGAAAGACATTTCCACTTATCCCTGAAGAAGGATAAGCTTCTCGAAAGAGATTTCCAATTATCGTTGAATAAGGATAAGCTTCTCGAAAGAGAATGCCACTTATCAATGAAGAAAGATAAGCTTCTCTGAAGAAATTTCCACTTATCGTTGTAAATGGGTAAGCTTTTCTAAAGAGATTGCCACTTATCATTGAAGAAGGAAATGCTTCTATGAAGAGATTGCCACTAATCATTTAAACTGGATAAGCTTCTCGAAAGAGGTTGCCACTTATCGTTGAAGAAGGATAAGCTTCTCTGAAGAGATTGCCACTTATCTTTGAAAATGGATAAACTTCTTGAAAGAGATTTCCACTTATCGTTGAAAATGGATAAGCCTCTTAAAAGAGATTTCCACTTCTCGTTGAAAATGGATAAGCTTCTCAAAACAGATTGCCATTTATCGTTGAAGAAGGATAAGCTTCTCTAAAGAGATTTCCACTTATCGTTGAAAATGGGTAAGATTCTCGAAAGAGATTTCCACTTATCGTTAAAAATGGATAAGCTTCTTGAAAGTGATTGCGAATTATCGTTGAAGAAACATAAGCTTCTCTGAAGACATTTCCACTTATCGTTTAAAATGGATAAGCTTCTCAAAAGAGATTTCCACTTATCGTTGAAAATGGGTAAGCTTCTCGAAAGAGATATCCACTTATCGTTAAAAATGGATAAGCTTCTCGAAATTGATTACCACTTATCATTGAAGAAGGATAAGCTTCTTGAAAGAGATTTCCACTATTCGTTGAAGAAGGATAATCTTCTCTAAAGAGATTGCCACTTACCGTTGAAGAAGGATAAGCTTCTCTGAAGAGATTGCCACTTATTGTTGAAAATGGATAAGATTCTCGAAAGAGATTTCCACTTATCGTTGAAAATGGGTAAGCTTCTTGAAAGAGATTTCCATTTGTTGTTAAAAATGGATAAGCTTCTCAAAAGAGATTGCAATTTATCGTTGAAGATGGATAAGCTTCTTGAAAGAGATTGCCACTTATCTTTGAAGAAGGATAATCTTCTTGAAAGAGATTGCCACTTATCTTTGAAGAAGGATAAGCTTCTATGAAGAGATTGCCAATTATTGTTGAAAGTGGATAAGCTTCTCGAAAGAGATTTCCACTTACCATTGAATAAGAATAAGCTTCTCTGAAGAGATTTCCACTTACCTTTGAAAATGGATAAGCTTCTCGAAAGAGATTGCCACTTATCGTTGAAAATGGGTAAGCTTCTTGAAAGATATTGATACTTATCATTGAAAATGGATAAGCGTCTTGAAAATGATTGCCACTTATCGGTGAAGAAGGATAAGCTTCTCGAAAGAGATTTCCACTTTTCGTTGAAGAAGGATAATATTCTCTAAAGATATTGCCACTTACCATTGAAGAAGGATAAGCTTCTCTGAAGATATTACCACTTATCGTTAAAAATGGTTAAGCTTCTCGAAAGACATTTCCACTTATCCCTGAAGAAGGATAAGCTTCTCCAAAGAGATTTCCAATTATCGTTGAAGAAGGATAAGCTTCTCGAAAGTGATTGCCACTTATTCGTTAAGAAGGATAAGCTTCCCTAAAGAGGATGCCACTTATCGTTGAAAATGGATAACCTTCTCGAAATAGATTGCCAATTATCGTTGGAAATTGATAAGCTTCTCGTAACACATTGCCACTTATCGTTGAAAATGGATAAGCTTCTCGAAAGAGATTTCCACTTACCGTTGAAGAGGGATAAGCTTCTAGAAAGAGAATGCCACTTATCGTTAAAGAAGGATAAGCTTCTCTGAAGAAATTTCCACTTATCTTTGAAAAGGGATAAGCTTCTCCGAAGAGATTGGCACTTATCGTTGACGAAGGATATGCTTCTATGAAGAGATTGCCATTAATCGTTGAAAATGGATAAGCTTCTCGAAAGAGGTTGTCAATTATCACTGAAGAAGGATAAGCTTCTCGAAAGACATTTCCACTTATCGTTGAAAATGGATAAGGTTCTCGGAAGAGATTTCGACTTATCGTTAAAGAAGGATATGCTACTCTAAAGATATTGCAACATATCATTGAAAATGGATAAGCTTCTCGAAAGAGATTGCCACTGATCGCTGAAGAAGGATAAGCTTTTCGAAAAATATAGCCACTTATCGTTGAAGATGGATAAGCTTCTTGAAAGAGAGTGCCGCTTATTTTTGAAGAAGGATAAGCTTCTATGAAGAGATTTCCACTTATTGTTAAAAATGGATAAGATTCTCGAAAGAGATTTGCACTTACCGTTGAAGAAGAATAAGCTTCTCTGAAGAGATTTCCACTTATCGTTGAAGAAGGATAATCTACTATAATGTTATTTCCACTTATCGTTAAAGAAGGATACGCTTCTCTAAAGATATTGCCACTTATGGTTGAAAATGGTTAAGCTTCTCGAAATACATTGCCACTTACCCATGAAGAAGGATAAGCTTTTCGAAAGAGATTTCCAATTATCGTTGAATAAGGATAAGCTTCTCGAAAGAGAATGCCACTTATCGTTGAAGAAGGATAAGCTTCTAGAAAGAGAATGCCACTTATCGTTGAAGAAGGATAAGCTTCTCTGAAGAAATTTCCACTTATCTTTGAAAAGGGATAAGCTTCTCCGAAGAGATTGCCACTTATCGTTAACGAAGGATATGCTTCTATGAAGAGATTGCAATTAATCGTTGAAAATGGATAAGCTTCTCGAAAGAGGTTGTCAATTATCACTGAAGAAGGATAAGCTTCTCGAAAGACATTGCCACCTATCGTTGAAAATGGATAAGCTTCTCGAAAGAGATTTCCACTTATTGTTAAAGAAGGATACGCTACTCTAAAGATATTGCCACATATCATTGAAAATGGATAAGCTTCTCGAAAGAGATTGCCACTTATCGCTGAAGAAGGATAAGCTTCTCGAAAGATATTTCCACTTATCGTTGAAGATGGATAAGCTTCTTGAAAGAGACTGCCACTTATCTTTGAAGAAGGATAAGCTTCTATGAAGAGATTTCCACTTATTGTTAAAAATGGATAAGATTCTCGAAAGAGATTTGTGCTTACCGTTGAAGAAGAATAAGCTTCTCTGAAGAGATTTCCACTTATCATTGAAGAAGAATAATCTACTCTAAAGTTATTGCCACTTATCGTTAAAGAAGGACAGGTTTCTCTAAAGATATTGCCACTTATGGTGTAAAATGGTTAAGCTTCTCGAAAGACATTTCCACTTATCCCTGAAGAAGGATAAGCTTCTCGAAAGAGATTTCCAATTATCGTTGAATAAGGATAAGCTTCTCGAAAGAGAATGCACTTATCAATGAAGAAAGATAAGCTTCTCTGAAGAAATTTCCACTTATCGTTGTAAACGGGTAAGCTTCTCTAAAGAGATTGCCACTTATCGTTGAAGAAGGAAATGCTTTTATGAAGAGATTGCCACTAATCACTGAAACTGGATAAGCTTCTCGAAAGAGGTTGCCACTTATCGTTGAAGAAGGATAAGCTTCTCTGAAGAGATTGCCACTGATCTTTGAAAATGGATAAACTTCTTGAAAGAGATTTCCAGTTATCATTGAAAATGGATAAGCTTCTCAAAAGAGATTTCCACTTATCGTTGAAAATGGATAAGATTCTCAAAAAAGATTGCCATTTATATTTGAAGACGGATAAGCTTCTCTAAAGAGATTTCCACTTATCGTTGAAAATGGGTAAGCTTCTCGAAAGAGATTTCCACTTATCGTTAAAAATGGATAAGCTTCTCGAAAGTGATTGCGACCTATCGTTGAAGAAACATAAGCTTCTCTGAAGACATTTCCACTTATCGTTTAAAATGGATAAGCTTTTCGAAAGACATTTCCACTTATCGTTGAAAATGGGTAAGCTTCCCGAAAGAGATATCCACTTATCGTTAAAAATGGGTAAGCTTCTCGAAATTGATTACCACTTATCACTGAAGAAGGATAAGCTTCTCGAAAGATATTTCCACTATTCGTTGAAGAAGGATAATCTTCTCTAAAGAGATTGCCACTTACCGTTGAAGAAAGATAAGCTTCTCTGAAGAGATTGCCACTTATCGTTGAAAATGGATAAGATTCTCGAAAGAGATTGCCACTTATCTTTGAAGAAGGATAATCTTCTTGAAAGAGATCGCCATTTATCTTTCAAGAAGGATACGCTTCTATGAAGAGATTGCCACTTATTGTTGAAAATGGATAAGCTTCTCGAAATAAATTTCCACTTACCATTGAAGAAGAATAAGCTTCTCTGAAGAGATTTCCACTTACCTTTGAAAATGGATAAGCTTCTCGAAAGAGGTTGTCAATTATCACTGAAGAAGGATAAGCTTCTCGAAAGACATTGCCACCTATCGTTGAAAATGGATAAGCTTCTCGGAAGAGATTTCCACTTATCGTTAAAGAAGGATACGCTACTCTAAAGATATTGCCACATATCATTGAAAATGGATAAGCTTCTCGAAAGAGATTGCCACTTATCGCTGAAGAAGGATAAGCTTCTCGAAAGATATTTCCACTTATCGTTGAAGATGTATAAGCTTCTTGAAAGAGACTGCCACTTATCTTTGAAGAAGGATAAGCTTCTATGAAGAGATTTCCACTTATTGTTAAAAATGGATAAGATTCTCGAAAGAGATTTGCACTTACTGTCGAAGAAGAATAAGCTTCTCTGAAGAGATTTCCATTTATCATTGAAGAAGAATAATCTACTCTAAAGTTATTGCCACTTATCGTTAAAGAAGGATAGGTTTCTCTAAAGATATTGCCACTTATGGTGTAAAATGGTTAAGCTTCTCGAAAGACATTTCCACTTATCCCTGAAGAAGGATAAGCTTCTCGAAAGAGATTTCCAATTATCATTGAATAAGGATAAGCGTCTCGAAAGAGAATGCCACTTATCAATGGAGAAAGATAAGCTTCTCTGAAGAAATTTCCACTTATCGTTGTAAATGGGTAAGCTTCTCTAAAGAGATTGCCACTTATCGTTGAAGAAGGAAATGCTTCTATGAAGAGATTGCCACTAATCACTGAAACTGGATAAGCTTCTCGAAAGAGGTTGCCACTTATCGTTGAAGAAGGATAAGCTTCTCTGAAGAGATTGCCACTGATTTTTGAAAATGGATAAACTTCTTGAAAGAGATTTCCACTTATCATTGAAAATGGATAAGCTTCTCAAAAGAGATTTCCACTTATCGTTGAAAATGGATAAGCTTCCCAAAAAAGATTGCCATTTATCGTTGAAGACGGATAAGCTTCTCTAAAGAGATTTCCACTTATCGTTGAAAATGGGTAAGCTTCTCGAAAGAGATTTACACTTATCGTTAAAAATGGATAAGCTTCTCGAAAGTGATTGCGACCTATCGTTGAAGAAACATAAGCTTCTCTGAAGGCATTTCCACTTATCGTTTAAAATGGATAAGCTTTTCTAAAGACATTTCCACTTATCGTTGAAAATGGGTAAGCTTCCCGAAAGAGATATCCACTTATCGTTAAAAATGGGTAAGCTTCTATGAAGAGATTGCCAATTATTGTTGAAAATGGATAAGTTTCTCGAAAGAGATTTACACTTACCATTGAATAAGAATAAGCTTCTCTGAAGAGATTTCCAGTTACCTTTGAAAATGGATAAGCTTCTCGAAAGAGATTGCCACTTATCGTTGAAAATGGGTAAGCTTCTTGAAAGATATTGATACTTATCATTGAAAATGGTTAAGCGTCTTGAAAATGATTGCCACTTATCGGTGAAGAAGGATACGCTTCTCGAAAGAGATTTCCACTTTTCGTTGAAGAAGGATAATATTCTCTAAAGATATTGCCACTTACCATTGAAGAAGGATAAGCTTCTCTGAAGAGATTACCACTTATCGTTAAAAATGGTTAAGCTTCTCGAAAGACATTTCCACTTATCCCTGAAGAAGGATAAGCTTCTCCAAAGAGATTTCCAATTATCGTTGAAGAAGGATAAGCTTCTCGAAAGTGATTGCCACTTATTCGTTAAGAAGGATAAGCTTCCCTAAAGAGGATGCCACTTATCGTTGAAAATGGATAACCTTCTCGAAATAGATTGCCAATTATCGTTGGAAATTGATAAGCTTCTCGTAACACATTGCCACTTATCGTTGAAAATGGATAAGCTTCTCGAAAGAGATTTCCACTTACCGTTGAAGAGGGATAAGCTTCTAGAAAGAGAATGCCACTTATCGTTGAAGAAGGATAAGCTTCTCTGAAGAAATTTCCACTTATCTTTGAAAAGGGATAAGCTTCTCCGAAGAGATTGGCACTTATCGTTGACGAAGGATATGCTTCTATGAAGAGATTGCCATTAATCGTTGAAAATGGATAAGCTTCTCGAAAGAGGTTGTCAATTATCACTGAAGAAGGATAAGCTTCTCGAAAGACATTGCCACTTATCGTTGAAAATGGATAAGGTTCTCGGAAGAGATTTCGACTTATCGTTAAAGAAGGATATGCTACTCTAAAGATATTGCAACATATCATTGAAAATGGATAAGCTTCTCGAAAGAGATTGCCACTTATCGCTGAAGAAGGATAAGCTTCTCGAAAAATATAGCCACTTATCCTTGAAGATGGATAAGCTTCTTGAAAGAGAGTGCCGCTTATTTTTGAAGAAGGATAAGCTTCTATGAAGAGATTTCCACTTATTGTTAAAAATGGATAAGATTCTCGAAAGAGATTTGCACTTACCGTTGAAGAAGAATAAGCTTCTCTGAAGAGATTTCCACTTATCGTTGAAGAAGGATAATCTACTATAATGTTATTTCCACTTATCGTTAAAGAAGGATACGCTTCTCTAAAGATATTGCCACTTATGGTTGAAAATGGTTAAGCTTCTCGAAATACATTGCCACTTACCCATGAAGAAGGATAAGCTTTTCGAAAGAGATTTCCAATTACCGTTGAATAAGGATAAGCTTCTCGAAAGAGAATGCCACTTATCGTTGAAGAAGGATAAGCTTCTAGAAAGAGAATGCCACTTATCGTTGAAGAAGGATAAGCTTCTCTGAAGAAATTTCCACTTATCTTTGAAAAGGGATAAGCTTCTCCGAAGAGATTGCCACTTATCGTTGACGAAGGATATGCTTCTATGAAGAGATTGCAATTAATCGTTGAAAATGGATAAGCTTCTCGAAAGAGGTTGTCAATTATCACTGAAGAAGGATAAGCTTCTCGAAAGACATTGCCACCTATCGTTGAAAATGGATAAGCTTCTCGAAAGAGATTTCCACTTATCGTTAAAGAAGATTACGCTACTCTAAAGATATTGCCACATATCATTGAAAATGGATAAGCTTCTCGAAAGAGATTTCCACTTATCGCTGAAGAAGGATAAGCTTCTCGAAAGATATTTCCACTTATCGTTGAAGATGGATAACCTTCTTGAAAGAGACTGCCACTTATCTTTGAAGAAGGATAAGCTTTTATGAAGAGATTTCCACTTATTTTTAAAAATGGATAAGATTCTCGAAAGAGATTTGCGCTTACGGTTGAAGAAGAATAAGCTTCTCTGAAGAGATTTCCACTTATCATTGAAGAAGAATAATCTACTCTAAAGTTATTGCCACTTATCGTTAAAGAAGGATAGGTTTCTCTAAAGATATTGCCACTTATGGTGTAAAATGGTTAAGCTTCTCGAAAGACATTTCCACTTATCCCTGAAGAAGGATAAGCTTCTCGAAAGAGATTTCCAATTATCGTTGAATAAGGATAAGCTTCTCGAAAGAGAATGCCACTTATCAATGAAGAAAGATAAGCTTCTCTGAAGAAATTTCCACTTATCGTTGTAAATGGGTAAGCTTTTCTAAAGAGATTGCCACTTATCATTGAAGAAGGAAATGCTTCTATGAAGAGATTGCCACTAATCATTTAAACTGGATAAGCTTCTCGAAAGAGGTTGCCACTTATCGTTGAAGAAGGATAAGCTTCTCTGAAGAGATTGCCACTTATCTTTGAAAATGGATAAACTTCTTGAAAGAGATTTCCACTTATCGTTGAAAATGGATAAGCTTCTTAAAAGAGATTTCCACTTCTCGTTGAAAATGGATAAGCTTCTCAAAACAAATTGCCATTTATCGTTGAAGAAGGATAAGCTTCTCTAAAGAGATTTCCACTTATCGTTGAAAATGGGTAAGATTCTCGAAAGAGATTTCCACTTATCGTTAAAAATGGATAAGCTTCTTGAAAGTGATTGCGAATTATCGTTGAAGAAACATAAGCTTCTCTGAAGACATTTCCACTTATCGTTTAAAATGGATAAGCTTCTCAAAAGAGATTTCCACTTATCGTTGAAAATGGGTAAGCTTCTCGAAAGAGATATCTACTTATCGTTAAAAATGGATAAGCTTCTCGAAATTGATTACCACTTATCATTGAAGAAGGATAAGCTTCTTGAAAGAGATTTCCACTATTCGTTGAAGAAGGATAATCTTCTCTAAAGAGATTGCCACTTACCGTTGAAGAAGGATAAGCTTCTCTGAAGAGATTGCCACTTATTGTTGAAAATGGATAAGATTCTCGAAAGAGATTTCCACTTATCGTTGAAAATGGGTAAGCTTCTTGAAAGAGATCTCCATTTGTTGTTAAAAATGGATAAGCTTCTCGAAAGAGATTGCAATTTATCGTTGAAGATGGATAAGCTTCTTGAAAGAGATTGCCACTTATCTTTGAAGAAGGATAATCTTCTTGAAAGAGATTGCCACTTATCTTTCAAGAAGGATAAGCTTCTATGAAGAGATTGCCAATTATTGTTGAAAATGGATAAGCTTCTCGAAAGAGATTTCCACTTACCATTGAATAAGAATAAGCTTCTCTGAAGAGATTTCCAGTTACCTTTGAAAATGGATAAGCTTCTCGAAAGAGATTGCCACTTATTGTTGAAAATGGGTAAGCTTCTTGAAAGATATTGATACTTATCATTGAAAATGGATAAGCGTCTTGAAAATGATTGCCACTTATCGGTGAAGAAGGATAAGCTTCTCGAAAGAGATTTCCACTTTTCGTTGAAGAAGGATAATATTCTCTAAAGATATTGCCACTTACCATTGAAGAAGGATAAGCTTCTCTGAAGAGATTACCACTTATCGTTAAAAATGGTTAAGCTTCTCGAAAGACATTTCCACTTATCCCTGAAGAAGGATAAGCTTCTCCAAAGAGATTTCCAATTATCGTTGAAGAAGGATAAGCTTCTCGAAAGTGATTGCCACTTATTCGTTAAGAAGGATAAGCTTCCCTAAAGAGGATGCCACTTATCGTTGAAAATGGATAACCTTCTCGAAATAGATTGCCAATTATCGTTGGAAATTGATAAGCTTCTCGTAACACATTGCCACTTATCGTTGAAAATGGATAAGCTTCTCGAAAGAGATTTCCACTTACCGTTGAAGAGGGATAAGCTTCTAGAAAGAGAATGCCACTTATCATTGAAGAAGGATAAGCTTCTCTGAAGAAATTTCCACTTATCTTTGAAAAGGGATAAGCTTCTCCGAAGAGATTGGCACTTATCGTTGACGAAGGATATGCTTCTATGAAGAGATTGCTATTAATCGTTGAAAATGGATAAGCTTCTCGAAAGAGGTTGTCAATTATCACTGAAGAAGGATAAGCTTCTCGAAAGACATTGCCACTTATCGTTGAAAATGGATAAGGTTCTCGGAAGAGATTTCGACTTATCGTTAAAGAAGGATATGCTACTCTAAAGATATTGCAACATATCATTGAAAATGGATAAGCTTCTCAAAAGAGATTGCCACTTATCGCTGAAGAAGGATAAGCTTCTCGAAAGATATAGCCACTTATCGTTGAAGATGGATAAGCTTCTTGAAAGAGAGTGCCGCTTATTTTTGAAGAAGGATAAGCTTTTATGAAGAGATTTCCACTTATTGTTAAAAATGGATAAGATTCTCGAAAGAGATTTGCACTTACCGTTGAAGAAGAATAAGCTTCTCTGAAGAGATTTCCACTTATCGTTGAAGAAGGATAATCTACTATAATGTTATTTCCACTTATCGTTAAAGAAGGATACGCTTATCTAAAGATATTGCCACTTATGGTTGAAAATGGTTAAACTTCTCGAAATACATTGCCACTTACCCATGAAGAAGGATAAGCTTTTCGAAAGAGATTTCCAATTATCGTTAAATAAGTATAAGCTTCTCGAAAGAGAATGCCACTTATCGTTGAAGAAGGATAAGCTTCTAGAAAGAGAATGCCACTTATCGTTGAAGAAGGATAAGCTTCTCTGAAGAAATTTCCACTTATCTTTGAAAAGGGATAAGCTTCTCCGAAGAGATTGCCACTTATCGTTGACGAAGGATATGCTTCTATGAAGAGATTGCAATTAATCGTTGAAAATGGATAAGCTTCTCGAAAGAGGTTGTCAATTATCACTGAAGAAGGATAAGCTTCTCGAAAGACATTGCCACCTATCGTTGAAAATGGATAAGCTTCTCGAAAGAGATTTCCACTTATCGTTAAAGAAGATTACGCTACTCTAAAGATATTGCCACATATCATTGAAAATGGATAAGCTTCTCGAAAGAGATTGCCACTTATCGCTGAAGAAGGATAAGCTTCTCGAAAGATATTTCCACTTATCGTTGAAGATGGATAACCTTCTTGAAAGAGACTGCCACTTATCTTTGAAGAAGGATAAGCTTTTATGAAGAGATTTCCACTTATTTTTAAAAATGGATAAGATTCTCGAAAGAGATTTGCGCTTACGGTTGAAGAAGAATAAGCTTCTCTGAAGAGATTTCCACTTATCATTGAAGAAGAATAATCTACTCTAAAGTTATTGCCACTTATCGTTAAAGAAGGATAGGTTTCTCTAAAGATATTGCCACTTATGGTGTAAAATGGTTAAGCTTCTCGAAAGACATTTCCACTTATCCCTGAAGAAGGATAAGCTTCTCGAAAGAGATTTCCAATTATCGTTGAATAAGGATAAGCTTCTCGAAAGAGAATGCCACTTATCAATGAAGAAAGATAAGCTTCTCTGAAGAAATTTCCACTTATCGTTGTAAATGGGTAAGCTTTTCTAAAGAGATTGCCACTTATCATTGAAGAAGGAAATGCTTCTATGAAGAGATTGCCACTAATCATTTAAACTGGATAAGCTTCTCGAAAGAGGTTGCCACTTATCGTTGAAGAAGGATAAGCTTCTCTGAAGAGATTGCCACTTATCTTTGAAAATGGATAAACTTCTTGAAAGAGATTTCCACTTATCGTTGAAAATGGATAAGCTTCTTAAAAGAGATTTCCACTTCTCGTTGAAAATGGATAAGCTTCTCAAAACAGATTGCCATTTATCGTTGAAGAAGGATAAGCTTCTCTAAAGAGATTTCCACTTATCGTTGAAAATGGGTAAGATTTTCGAAAGAGATTTCCACTTATCGTTAAAAATGGATAAGCTTCTTGAAAGTGATTGCGAATTATCGTTGAAGAAACATAAGCTTCTCTGAAGACATTTCCACTTATCGTTTAAAATGGATAAGCTTCTCAAAAGAGATTTCCACTTATCGTTGAAAATGGGTAAGCTTCTCGAAAGAGATATCTACTTATCGTTAAAAATGGATAAGCTTCTCGAAATTGATTACCACTTATCATTGAAGAAGGATAAGCTTCTTGAAAGAGATTTCCACTATTCGTTGAAGAAGGATAATCTTCTCTAAAGAGATTGCCACTTACCGTTGAAGAAGGATAAGCTTCTCTGAAGAGATTGCCACTTATTGTTGAAAATGGATAAGATTTTCGAAAGAGATTTCCACTTATCGTTGAAAATAGGTAAGCTTCTTGAAAGAGATCTCCATTTGTTGTTAAAAATGGATAAGCTTCTCGAAAGAGATTGCAATTTATCGTTGAATATGGATAAGCTTCTTGAAAGAGATTGCCACTTATCTTTGAAGAAGGATAATCTTCTTGAAAGAGATTGCCACTTATCTTTCAAGAAGGATAAGCTTCTATGAAGAGATTGCCAATTATTGTTGAAAATGGATAAGCTTCTCGAAAGAGATTTCCACTTACCATTGAATAAGAATAAGCTTCTCTGAAGAGATTTCCAGTTACCTTTGAAAATGGATAAGCTTCTCGAAAGAGATTGCCACTTATTGTTGAAAATGGGTAAGCTTCTTGAAAGATATTGATACTTATCATTGAAAATGGATAAGCGTCTTGAAAATGATTGCCACTTATCGGTGAAGAAGGATAAGCTTCTCGAAAGAGATTTCCACTTTTCGTTGAAGAAGGATAATATTCTCTAAAGATATTGCCACTTACCATTGAAGAAGGATAAGCTTCTCTGAAGAGATTACCACTTATCGTTAAAAATGGTTAAGCTTCTCGAAAGACATTTCCACTTATCCCTGAAGAAGGATAAGCTTCTCCAAAGAGATTTCCAATTATCGTTGAAGAAGGATAAGCTTCTCGAAAGTGATTGCCACTTATTCGTTAAGAAGGATAAGCTTCCCTAAAGAGGATGCCACTTATCGTTGAAAATGGATAACCTTCTCGAAATAGATTGCCAATTATCGTTGGAAATTGATAAGCTTCTCGTAACACATTGCCACTTATCGTTGAAAATGGATAAGCTTCTCGAAAGAGATTTCCACTTACCGTTGAAGAGGGATAAGCTTCTAGAAAGAGAATGCCACTTATCATTGAAGAAGGATAAGCTTCTCTGAAGAAATTTCCACTTATCTTTGAAAAGGGATAAGCTTCTCCGAAGAGATTGGCACTTATCGTTGACGAAGGATATGCTTCTATGAAGAGATTGCTATTAATCGTTGAAAATGGATAAGCTTCTCGAAAGAGGTTGTCAATTATCACTGAAGAAGGATAAGCTTCTCGAAAGACATTGCCACTTATCGTTGAAAATGGATAAGGTTCTCGGAAGAGATTTCGACTTATCGTTAAAGAAGGATATGCTACTCTAAAGATATTGCAACATATCATTGAAAATGGATAAGCTTCTCAAAAGAGATTGCCACTTATCGCTGAAGAAGGATAAGCTTCTCGAAAGATATAGCCACTTATCGTTGAAGATGGATAAGCTTCTTGAAAGAGAGTGCCGCTTATTTTTGAAGAAGGATAAGCTTTTATGAAGAGATTTCCACTTATTGTTAAAAATGGATAAGATTCTCGAAAGAGATTTGCACTTACCGTTGAAGAAGAATAAGCTTCTCTGAAGAGATTTCCACTTATCGTTGAAGAAGGATAATCTACTATAATGTTATTTCCACTTATCGTTAAAGAAGGATACGCTTATCTAAAGATATTGCCACTTATGGTTGAAAATGGTTAAACTTCTCGAAATACATTGCCACTTACCCATGAAGAAGGATAAGCTTTTCGAAAGAGATTTCCAATTATCGTTAAATAAGTATAAGCTTCTCGAAAGAGAATGCCACTTATCGTTGAAGAAGGATAAGCTTCTAGAAAGAGAATGCCACTTATCGTTGAAGAAGGATAAGCTTCTCTGAAGAAATTTCCACTTATCTTTGAAAAGGGATAAGCTTCTCCGAAGAGATTGCCACTTATCGTTGACGAAGGATATGCTTCTATGAAGAGATTGCAATTAATCGTTGAAAATGGATAAGCTTCTCGAAAGAGGTTGTCAATTATCACTGAAGAAGGATAAGCTTCTCGAAAGACATTGCCACCTATCGTTGAAAATGGATAAGCTTCTCGAAAGAGATTTCCACTTATTGTTAAAGAAGGATACGCTACTCTAAAGTTATTGCCACATATCATTGAAAATGGATAAGCTTCTCGAAAGAGATTGCCACTTATCGCTGAAGAAGGATAAGCTTCTCGAAAGATATTTCAACTTATCGTTGAAGATGGATAAGCTTCTTGAAAGAGACTGCCACTTATCTTTGAAGAAGGATAATCTTCTATGAAGAGATTTCCACTTATTGTTAAAAATGGATAAGATTCTCGAAAGAGATTTGTGCTTACCGTTGAAGAAGAATAAGCTTCTCTGAAGAGATTTCCACTTATCATTGAAGAAGAATAATCTACTCTAAAGTTATTGCCACTTATCGTTAAAGAAGGATAGGTTTCTCTAAAGATATTGCCACTTATGGTGTAAAATGGTTAAGCTTCTCGAAAGACATTTCCACTTATCCCTGAAGAAGGATAAGCTTCTCGAAAGAGATTTCCAATTATCGTTGAATAAGGATAAGCTTCTCGAAAGAGAATTCCACTTATCAATGAAGAAAGATAAGCTTCTCTGAAGAAATTTCCACTTATCGTTGTAAATGGGTAAGCTTCTCTAAAGAGATTGCCACTTATCGTTGAAGAAGGAAATGCTTTTATGAAGAGATTGCCACTAATCACTGAAACTGGATAAGCTTCTCGAAAGAGGTTGCCACTTATCGTTGAAGAAGGATAAGCTTCTCTGAAGATATTTCCACTGATCTTTGAAAATGGATAAACTTCTTGAAAGAGATTTCCAGTTATCATTGAAAATGGATAAGCTTCTCAAAAGAGATTTCCACTTATCGTTGAAAATGGATAAGATTCTCAAAAAAGATTGCCATTTATATTTGAAGACGGATAAGCTTCTCTAAAGAGATTTCCACTTATCGTTGAAAATGGGTAAGCTTCTCGAAAGAGATTTCCACTTATCGTTAAAAATGGATAAGCTTCTCGAAAGTGATTGCGACCTATCGTTGAAGAAACATAAGCTTCTCTGAAGACAATTCCACTTATCGTTTAAAATGGATAAGCTTTTCGAAAGACATTTCCACTTATCGTTGAAAATGGGTAAGCTTCCCGAAAGAGATATCCACTTATCGTTAAAAATGGGTAAGCTTCTCGAAATTGATTACCACTTATCACTGAAGAAGGATAAGCTTCTCGAAAGATATTTCCACTATTCGTTGAAGAAGGATAATCTTCTCTAAAGAGATTGCCACTTACCGTTGAAGAAAGATAAGCTTCTCTGAAGAGATTGCCACTTATCGTTGAAAATGGATAAGATTCTCGAAAGAGATTGCCACTTATCTTTGAAGAAGGATAATCTTCTTGAAAGAGATCGCCATTTATCTTTCAAGAAGGATAAGCTTCTATGAAGAGATTGCCACTTATTGTTGAAAATGGATAAGCTTCTCGAAATAAATTTCCACTTACCATTGAAGAAGAATAAGCTTCTCTGAAGAGATTTCCACTTACCTTTGAAAATGGATAAGCTTCTCGAAAGAGGTTTTCAATTATCACTGAAGAAGGATAAGCTTCTCGAAAGACATTGCCACCTATCTTTGAAAATGGATAAGCTTCTCGGAAGAGATTTCCACTTATCGTTAAAGAAGGATACGCTACTCTAAAGATATTGCCACATATCATTGAAAATGGATAAGCTTCTCGAAAGAGATTGCCACTTATCGCTGAAGAAGGATAAGCTTCTCGAAAGATATTTCCACTTATCGTTGAAGATGGATAAGCTTCTTGAAAGAGACTGCCACTTATCTTTGAAGAAGGATAAGCTTCTATGAAGAGATTTCCACTTATTGTTAAAAATGGATAAGATTCTCGAAAGAGATTTGCACTTACCGTTGAAGAAGAATAAGCTTCTCTGAAGAGATTTCCACTTATCATTGAAGAAGAATAATCTACTCTAAAGTTATTGCCACTTATCGTTAAAGAAGGATAGGTTTCTCTAAAGATATTGCCACTTATGGTGTAAAATGGTTAAGCTTCTCGAAAGACATTTCCACTTATCCCTGAAGAAGGATAAGCTTCTCGAAAGAGATTTCCAATTATCGTTGAATAAGGATAAGCTTCTCGAAAGAGAATGCCACTTATCAATGGAGAAAGATAAGCTTCTCTGAAGAAATTTCCACTTATCGTTGTAAATGGGTAAGCTTCTCTAAAGAGATTGCCACTTATCGTTGAAGAAGGAAATGCTTCTATGAAGAGATTGCCACTAATCACTGAAACTGGATAAGCTTCTCGAAAGAGGTTGCCACTTATCGTTGAAGAAGGATAAGCTTCTCTGAAGAGATTGCCACTGATCTTTGAAAATGGATAAACTTCTTGAAAGAGATTTCCACTTATCATTGAAAATGGATAAGCTTCTCAAAAGAGATTTCCACTTATCGTTGAAAATGGATAAGCTTCTCAAAAAAGATTTCCATTTATCGTTGAAGACGGATAAGCTTCTCTAAAGAGATTTCCACTTATCGTTGAAAATGGGTAAGCTTCTCGAAAGAGATTTACACTTATCGTTAAAAATGGATAAGCTTCTCGAAGGTGATTGGGACCTATCGTTGAAGAAACATAAGCTTCTCTGAAGGCATTTCCACTTATCGTTTAAAATGGATAAGCTTTTCTAAAGACATTTCCACTTATCGTTGAAAATGGGTAAGCTTCCCGAAAGAGATATCCACTTATCGTTAAAAATGGGTAAGCTTCTCAAAATTGATTACCACTTATCACTGAAGAAGGATAAGCTTCTTGAAAGAGATTTCCACTATTCGTTGAAGAAGGATAATCTTCTCTAAAGAGATTGCCACTTACCGTTGAAGAAAGATAAGCTTCTCTGAAGAGATTGCCACTTATCGTTGAAAATGGATAAGATTCTCGAAAGAGATTGCCACTTATCTTTGAATAAGGATAATCTTCTTGAAAAAGATCGCCATTTATCTTTCAAGAAGGATAAGCTTCTATGAAGAGATTGCCACTTATTGTTGAAAGTGGATAAGCTTCTCGAAAGAAATTTCCACTTACCATTGAAGAAGAATAAGCTTCTCTGAAGAGATTCCCACTTACCTTTGAAGATGGATAAGCTTCTCGAAAGAGATTGCCAATTATCGTTGAAAATGGGTAAGCTTCTCGAAAGAGATTGTCACTTATCGTTAAAAATGGATAAGCTTATCGAAAGTGATTGCCACTTATCGTTGAAAATTCATAAGCTTCTTGAAAAACATTGCCACTTATTTGAAAATGGATAAGCTTCTCGAAAGAGATTTCCACTTATCGTTGAAAATGGATAAGCTTCTCGAAAGATATTTCCACATATCGTTGAAGAAGGATATGCTTCTCTAAAGATATTGCTACTTATCATTTAAAATTGATAAGCTTCTTGAAAATGATTGCCACTTATCGGTGAAGAAGGATAAGCTTCTCGAAAGAGATTTCCACTTTTCATTGAAGAAGGATAATCATCTCTATGGAGATTGCCACTTACCGTTGAAGAAGGATAAGCTTGTCTGAAGAGATTTCCACTTATCATTAAACATGGATAAGCTACTCGAAACTGATTGCCACTTATTCGTTAAGAAGGATAAGCTTCCCTGAAGAGGATGCTAGTTATCGTTGAAAATGGATAAGCTTCTCGAAATAGATTGCCAATTATCGTTGGAAATTGATAAGCTTCTCGAAACACATTGCCACTTATTGTTGAAAATGGATAAGCTTCTCGAAAGAGATTTCCACTTATCGTTGAAAACGGATAAGCTTCTCGAAATACATTGCCACTTATCGTTGAAAATGGATAAGGTTCTCGAAAGAGATTTCGACTTATCGTTAAAGAAGGATACGCTACTCTAACGATATTGCCACATATCATTGAAAATGGATACGCTTATCGAAAGAGATTGCCACCTTTCGGTGAAGAAGGATAAGCTTCTCGAAAGATATAGCCACTTATCGTTGAAGATAGATAAGCTTCTTGAAAGGGAGTGCCGCTTATTTTTGAAGAAGGATAAGCTTCTATGAAGAGATTTCCACTTATTGTTAAAAATGGATAAGATTCTCGAAAGAGATTTGCACTTACCGTTGAAGAAGAATAAGCTTCTCTGAAGAGATTCCCACTTACCTTTGAAGATGGATAAGCTTCTCGAAAGAGATTGCCAATTATCGTTGAAAATGGGTAAGCTTCTCGAAAGAGATTGTCACTTATCGTTAAAAATGGATAAGCTTATCGAAAGTGATTGCCACTTATCGTTGAAAATTGATAAGCTTCTTGAAAAACATTTCCACTTATTTGAAAATGGATAAGCTTCTCGAAAGAGATTTCCACTTATCAATGAAAATGGATAAGCTTCTCGAAAGATATTTCCATATATCGTTGAAGAAGGATATGCTTCTCTAAAGATATTGCTAATTATCATTTAAAATTGATAAGCTTCTTGAAAATGATTGCCACTTATCGGTGAAGAAGGATAAGCTTCTCGAAAGAGATTTCCACTTTTCATTGAAGAAGGATAATCATCTCTATGGAGATTGCCACTTACCGTTGAAGAAGGATAAGCTTCTCTGAAGAGATTTCCACTTATCGTTAAACATGGATAAGCTACTCGAAACTGATTGCCAATTATTCGTTAAGAAGGATAAGCTTCCCTGAAGAGGATGCTAGTTATCGTTGAAAATGGATAAGCTTCTCGAAATAGATTGCCAATTATCGTTGGAAATTGATAAGCTTCTCGAAACACATTGCCACTTATTGTTGAAAATGGATAAGCTTCTCGAAAGAGATTTCCACTTATCGTTGAAAACGGATAAGCTTCTCGAAATACATTGCCACTTATCGTTGAAAATGGATAAGCTTCTTGAAAGAGATTTCCACTTATCACCGAAGAAGTATAAGCTTCTCGAAAGATATTGCCACTTATCGTTGAAGATGGATAAGCTTCTTGAAAGAGAGTGCCACTTATCGTTGAAGAAGGATAAGCTTCTATGAAGAGATTTGCCACTTATCATTAAAAATGGATAAGCTTCTCGAGAGAGATTTGCACTTACCGTTGAAGAAGAATAAGCTTCTCTGAAGAGATTGCCACTTATCGTTAAAGAAGGATACACTTCTCTAAAGATATTGCCATTTATCGTTGAAAATGGTTAAGATTATCGAAAGATATTTCCACTTATCCCTGAAGAAGGATAAGCTTCTCGAAAGAGATTTCCAATTATCGATGAAGAAGGATAAGCTTCTCGAAAGAGAATGCCACTTATCAATGAAGAAGGATAAGTTTCTCTGAAGAAATTTCCACTTATCGTTGAAAATGGGTAAGCTTCTCTAAAGAGATTGTCACTTATCGTTGAAGAAGGAAATGCTTCTACGAAGAGATTGCCACTAATCACTGAAACTGGATAAGCTTCTCGAAAGAGGTTGCCACTTAACGTTGAAGAAGGATAAGCTTCTCTGAAGAGATTACCACTTATCTTTGAAAATGGAAAAACTTCTTGAAAGAGATTTTCACTTATCGTTGAAAATGGATAAGCTTCTCAAAAGAGATTTCCACTTATCATTGAAAATGGATAAGCTTCTCAAAACAGATTGCCATTTATCGTTGAAGACGGATAAGCTTCTCTAAAGAGATTTCCACTTATCGTTGAAAATGGGTAAGCTTCTCGAAAGAGATTTCCACTTATCGTTATAAATGGATAAGCTTCTCGAAAGGGATTGCCATTTATCGTTGAAGATGGATAAGCTTCTTGAAAGAGAGTGCCACTTATCTTTGAAGAAGGATAAATTTCTATGAAGAGATTTGCCACTTATCGTTAAAAATGGATAAGCTTCTCGAAAGAGATTTGCACTTACCGTTGAAGAAGAATAAGCTTCTCTGAAGAGATTTCCACTTATTGTTGAAGAAGGATAATCTACTCTAAAGTTATTGCCACTTATCGCTAAAGAAGGATGCACTTCTCCAAAGATATTGCCATTTATCGTTGAAAATGGTTAAGCTTCTCGAAAGACATTTCCACTTAGCCCTGAAGAAGGATAAGCTTCTCGAAAGAGATTTCGAATTATCGTTGAAGAAGGATAAGCTTCTCAAAAGGGAATGCCACTTATCAATGAAGAAGGATAACCTTCTATGAAGAAATTTCCACTTATCATTGAAAATGGGTTAGCTTCTCTAAAGAGATTGCCACTTACCGTTGAAGAAGAATAAGCTTCTATGAAGAGATTGCCACTAATCACTGAAACTGGATAAGCTTCTCGAAAGAGGTTGCCACTTATCGTTGAAAAAGGCTAAGCGTTTCTGAAGAGATTGCCACTTATCTTTAAAAATGGATGAACTTCTTAAAAGAGATTTCCACTTATCGTTGAAAATGGATAAGCTTCTCAAAAGAGATTTCCACTTATCGTTGAAAATGGATAAGCTTCTCAAAACAGATTGCCATTTATCGTTGAAGACAGATAAGCTTCTCTAAAGAGATTTCCACTTATCGTTGAAAATGGGTAATCTTCTCAAAAGAGATTTCCACTTATCGTTAAAAATGGATAAGCTTCTAGAAAGTGATTAAGATTTATCGTTGAAGAAACATACGTTTCTCCGAAGACATTTCCACTTATCGTTTAAAATGGATAAGCTTCTCGAAAGAGATTTCCACTTATCGTTGAAAATGGGTAAGCTTCTCGAAAGAGATATCCACTTATCGTTAAAAATGGATAAGCTTCTCGAAAGTGATTACCACTTATCATTGAAGAAGGATAAGCTTCTCGAAAGAGATTTCCACTATTCGTTGAAGAAGGATAATCTTCTCTAAAGAGATTGCCACTTACCGTTGAAGAAGGATAAGCTTCTCTGAAGAGATTGCCACTTATCGTTGAAAATGGATTAGATTCTCGAAAGAGATTTCCATTTATCGTTGAAAATGGGTAAGCTTCTCGAAAGAGATTTCCACTTATCGTTAAAAACGGACAAGCTTCTCGAAAGTGATTGCGACTTATCGTTGAAGAAACATAAGCTTCTCTGAAGACATTTCCACTTGTCGTTTAAAATGGATAAGCTTCTCGAAATGGATTTCCACTTATCGTTGAAAATGGGTAAGCTTCTCGAAAGAGATATCCACTTATCGTTAAAAATGGATAAACTTCTCGAAAGTGATTACCACTTATCATTGAAGAAGGATAAGCTTCTCGAAAGATATTTCCACTATTCGTTGAAGAAGGATAATCTTCTCTAAAGAGATTTCCACTTACCGTTGAAGAAGGATAAGCTTCTCTGAAGAGATTGCCGTTTATCGTTGAAAATGGATAAGATTCTCGAAAAGAGATTTCCACTTATCGTTGAAAATGGGTAAGTGTCTCGAAAGAGATTTCCATTTATCGTTAAAAATGGATAAGCTTCTCGAAAGAGATTTACCACTTATCGTTAAAAATGGATAAGCTTCTCGAAAGAGATTTGCACTTACCGTTGAAGAAGAATAAGCTTCTCTGAAGAGATTTCAACTTATTGTTGAAGAAGGATAATCTACTCTAAAGTTATTGCCACTTATCGTTAAAGAAGGATACATTTCTCTAAAGATATTGCCATTTATCGTTTAAAATGGTTAAGCTTCTCGAAAGACATTTCCACTTATCCCTGAAGAAGGATAAGCTTCTCGAAAGAGATTTTGAATTAGCGATGGAGAAGGATAAGCTTCTCGAAAGAGAATCCCACATATCAATGAAGAAGGATAAGCTTTTTTGAAGAAATTTCCACTTTTTGTTGAAAATGGGTTAGCTTCTCTAAAGAGATTTCCACTTATCGTTGAAGAAGGAAACTCTTCTATGAAGAGATTGCCACTAAGCACTAAAACTGGATAAGCTTCTCGAAAGAGGTTGCCACTTATCGTTGAAAAAGGCTAAGCTTCTCTGAAGAGATTGCCACTTATCTTTGAAAATGGATGAACTTCTTGAAAGAGATTTCCACCTATCGCTGAAAATGGATAAGCTTCTCAAAAGAGATTTCCACTTATCGTTGAAAATGGATAAGCATCTCAAAACAGATTGCCATTTATCGTTGTAGACGGATAAGCTTCTCTAAAGAGATTTCCACTTATCGTTGAAAATGGGTAAGCTTCTCGAAAGAGATTTCCACTTTATCGTTAAAAATGGATAAGCTTCTCGAAAGTGATTGCGACTTATTGTTGAAGAAACATAAGCTTCTCTGAAGACATTTCCACTTATCGTTTAAAATGGATAAGCTTCTCAAAAGAGATTTCCACTTCTCGTTGAAGATGGGTAAGCTTCTCGAAAGTAATTACCACTTATCATTGAAGAAGGATAAGCTTCTCGAAAGAGATTTCCACTATTCGTTGAAGAAGGATAATCTTCTCTAAAGAAATTGCCACTTACCGTTGAAGAAGGATAAGCTTCTCTGAAAAGATTGCCACTTATGGTTGAAAATGGATAAGATGAGATTTCCACTTATCGTTGAAAATGGGTAAGCTTCTCGAAAAAGATTTCCATTTATCGTTAAAAATGGATAAGCTTCTCGAAAGAGATTTCCATTTATTGTTGAAGATGGATAAGCTTCTTGAAAGAGAGTGCCACTTATCTTTGAAGAAGGATAAACTTCTATGAAGAGATTTGCCACTTATCATTAAAAATGGATAAGCTTCTCGAAAGAGATTTGGACTTACCGTTGAAGAAGAATAAGCTTCTCTAAAGAGATTTCCACTTATTGTTGAAGAAGGATAATCTACTCTAAAGTTATTGCCACTTATCGTTAAAGAAGGATACACTTCTCTAAAGATATTGCCATTTACCGTTGAAAATGGTTAAGCTTCTCGAAAGACATTTCCACTTATCCCTGAAGAAGGATAAGCTTCTCGAAAGAGATTTCGAATTTTCGTTGAAGAAGGATAAGCTTCTCGAAAGAGAATGCCACTTATCAATGAAGAAGGATAAGCTTCTCTGAAGAAAATTCCACTTATCGTTGAAAATGGGTTAGCTTCTCTAAAGAGATTGCCACTTACCGTTGAAGAAGGAAATACTTCTATGAAGAGATTGCCACTAATCACTGAAACTGGATAAGCTTCTCGAAAGAGGTTTCCACTTATCGTTGAAAAAGGCTAAGCTTCTCTGAAGAGATTGCCACTTATCTTTGAAAATGGATGAACTTCTTGAAAGAGATTTCCACTTATCGTTGAAAATGGATAAGCTTCGCAAAAGAGATTTTCACTTATCGTTGAAAATGGATAAGCTTCTCAAAACCGATTTCCATTTATCGTTGAAGACAGATAAGCTTCTCTAAAGAGATTTCCACTTATCGTTGAAAATGGGTAATCTTCTCTAAAGAGATTTCCACTTATCTTTAAAAATGGATAAGCTTCTCGAAAGTGATTGCGACTTATCGTTGAAGAAACATAAACATCTCTGAAGACATTTCCACTTATCGTTGAAAATGGATAAGATTCTCGAAAGAGATTTCCACTTATCGTTGAAAATGGGTAAGCTTCTCGAAAGAAATTTCCATTTGTCGTTAAAAATGGATAAGCTTCTCCAAAGATATTGCCATTTATCGTTGAAGATGGATAAGCTTCTTGAAAGAGATTGCCACTTATCTTTGAAGAAGGATAATCTTCTTGAAAGAGATTTCCACTTATCTTTGAAGAAGTACAAGCTTCTAGAAAGAGATTTGGACTTACCGTTGAAGAAGAATAAGCTTCTCTGAAGAGATTTCCACTTATTGTTGAAGAAGGATAATCTACTCTAAAGTTATTGCCACTTATCGTTAAAGAAGGATACACTTCTCTAAAGATATTTCCATTTATCGTTGAAAATGGTTAAGCTTCTCGAAAGACATTTCCACTTATCCCTGAAGAAGGATAAGCTTCTCGAAAGAGATTTCGAATTATCGTTGAAGAAGGATAAGCTTCTCGAAAGATAATGCCACTTATCAATGAAGAAGGATAAGCTTCTCTGAAGAAATTTCCACTTATCGTTAAAAATGGGTTAGCTTCTCGAAAGAGATTTCCACTTATCGTTGAAGAAGGAAATGCTTCTATGAAGAGATTGCCACTAATCACTGAAACTGGATAAGCTTCTCGAAAGAGGTTTCCACTTATCGTTGAAAAAGGCTAAGCTTCTCTGAAGAGATTGCCACTTATCTTTGAAAATGGATGAACATCTTGAAAGAGATTTCCACTTATCGTTGAAAATGGATAAGCTTCTCAAAACAGATTGCCATTTATCGTTGAAGACAGATAAGCTTCTCTAAAGAAATTTCCACTTATCGTTGAAAATGGGTAATCTTCTCTAAAGAGATTTCCACTTATCTTTAAAAATGGATAAGCTTCTCGAAAGTGATTGCGACTTATCGTTGAAGAAACATAAGCTTCTCCGAAGACATTTCCACTTATCGTTTAAAATGGATAAGCATCTCGAAAGAGATTTCCACTTATCGTTGAAAATGGGTAAGTTTCTCGAAAGAGATATCCACTTATCGTTAAAAAAGGATAAGCTTCTCGAAAGTGATTACCACTTATCATTGAAGAAGGATAAGCTTCTCGAAAGAGATTTCCACTATATGTTGAAGAAGGATACTCTTCTCTAAAGATATTTCCACTTAACATTGAAGAAGGAGAAGCTTCTCTGAAGAGATTGCCACTTATCGTTGAAAATGGATAAGATTCTCGAAAGAGATTTCCACTTATCGTTGAAAATGGTTAAGCTTCTCGAAAGAGATTTCCATTTGTCGTTAAAAATGGATAAGCTTCTCGAAAGATATTGCCATTTATCGTTGAAGATGGATAAGCTTCTTGAAAGAGATTGCCACTTTTCTTTGAAGAAGGATAATCTTCTTGAAAGATATTGCCACTTATCTTTGAAGAAGGATAAGCTTCTAGAAAGAGATTTGGACTTACCGTTGAAGAAGAATAAGCTTCTCTGAAGAGATTTCCATTTATTGTTGAAGAAGGATAATCTACTCTAAAGTTATTGCCACTTATCGTTAAAGAAGGATACACTTCTCTAAAGATATTGCCATTTATCGTTGAAAATGGTTAAGCTTCTCGAATGACATTTCCACATATCCCTGAAGAAGGATAAGCTTCTCGAAAGAGATTTCGAATTATCGTTGAAGAAGGATAAGCTTCTCGAAAGATAATGCCACTTATCAATGAAGAAGGATAAGCTTCTCTGAAGAAATTTCCACTTATCGTTAAAAATGGGTTAGCTTCTCTAAAGAGATTGCCACTTATCGTTGAAGAAGGAAATGCTTCTATGAAGAGATTGCCACTAATCACTGAAATTGGATAAGCTTCTCGAAAGAGGTTTCCACTTATCGTTGAAAAAGGCTAAGCTTCTCTGAAGAGATTGCCACTTATCTTTGAAAATGGATGAACTTCTTGAAAGAGATTTCCACTTATCGTTGAAAATGGATAAGCTTCTCAAAAGAGATTTCCACTTATCGTTGAAAATGGATAAGCTTCTCAAAACAGATTGCCATTTATCGTTGAAGACAGATAAGCTTCTCTAAAGAGATTTCCACTTATCGTTGAAAATGGGTAATCTTCTCTAAAGAGATTTCCACTTATCTTTAAAAATGGATAAGCTTCTCGAAAGTGATTGCGACTTATCGTTGAAGAAACATAAGCTTCTCCGAAGACATTTCCACTTATCGTTTAAGATGGATAAGCTTCTCGAAAGAGATTTCCACTTATCGTTGAAAATGGGTAAGCTTCTCGAAAGAGATATCCACTTATCAGTAAAAATGGATAAGCTTCTCGAAAGTGATTACCACTTATCATTGAAGAAGGATAAGCTACTCGAAAGAGATTTCCACTATTAGTTGAAGAAGGATAATCTTCTCTAAAGAGATTTCCACTTACCGTTGAAGAAGGATAAGCTTCTCTGTAGAGATTGCCACTTATTGTTGAAACTGGTTAAGATTCTCGAAAGATATTTCCACTTATTGTTGAAAATAGGTAAGCTTCTCGTAAGAGATTTCCATTTGTCGTTAAAAATGGATAAGCTTCTCGAAAGAGATTTCCATTTATCGTTGAAGATGGATAAGCTTCTCGAAAGAGATTGCCACTTATCTTTGAAGAAGGATAATCTTCTTGAAAGAGATTGCCACTTATCTTTGAAGAAGGATAAGCTTCTATGAAGAGAATGCCACTTATTGTTGAAAATGGATAAGCTTCTCGAAAGAAAATTCCACTTACCATTGAAGAAGAATAAGCTTCTCTTAAGAGATTTCCACTTATCGTTGAAAATAGATAAGCTTCTCGAAAGATATTTCCACATATCGTTAAAGAAGGATACGCTTCTCTAAAGAGATTGCTAATTATCGTTGAAAATGGATAAGCGTATCGAAAATGATTGCCACTTTTCGGTGAAGAAGGATAAGCTTCTCGAAAGAGATTTCCACTTTTCGTTGAAGAAGGATAATCTTCTCTAAGGAGATTGCCACTTACCGTTGAAGAAGGATAAGCTTCTCTGAAGAGATTTCCACTTATCGTTAAAAATGGTTAAGCTTCACGAAAGACATTTCCACTTATCCCTGAAGAAGGATAAACTTCTCCATAGAGATTTCCAATTATCATTGAAGAAGGATAAGCTTCACGAAAGTGATTGCCACTTATTCGTTAAGAAGGATAAGCTTCCCTGAAGAGATTTCCACTTATCGTTGAAAATGGATAAGATTCTCGAAATAGATTGCCAATTTTTTCGTTGAAAATTGATAAGCTTCTCGAAACACTTTGCCACTTATCGTTGAAAATGGATAAGCTTCTCGAAAGAGATTTCCACTTTATCGTTGAAAATGGAAAAGCTTCTCGAAAGACATTTCCATTTGTCTATAAAAATGGATAAGCTTCTCGAAAGAGATTGCCATTTATCGTTGAAGATGGATAAGCTTCTTAAAAGAGATTGCCACTTATCTTTGAAGAAGGATAATCTTCTTGAAAGTGATTTCCACTTATCTTTGAAGAAGGATAAGCTTCTATGAAGAGATTGCCACTTATTGTTGAAAATGGATAAGCTTCTCGAAAGAGATTTCCACTTACCATTGAAGAAGAATAAGCTTCTCTGAAGAGATTTCCACTTACCTTTGAAAATGGATAATCTTCTCGAAAGATATTGCCACTTATCGTTGAAAATTGGTAAGCTTCTCGAAAGAGATTGCCACTTATCGTTAAAAATGGATAAGCTTATCGAAAGTGACTGCCACTTATCGTTGAAGAAGGATAAGCTTCTCTCAAGAGATTTCAACTTATCGTTGAAAATGGATAAGCTTCTCGAAAGACATTGCCACTTATTGTTGAAAATTGATAACCTTCTCGAAAGACATTGCCACTTATTTGAAAATGGATAAGCTTCTCGAAAGAGATTGCCACTTATCGTTGAAAATGGATAAGCTTCTCGAAAGATATTTCCACATATCGTTAAAGAAGGATACGCTTCTCTAAAGAGATTTCTAGTTATCGTTGAAAATGGATAAGCATCTCGAAAATGATTTCCACTTATCGGTGAAGAAGGATAAGCTTCTCGAAAGAGATTTCCACTTTTCGTTGAAGAAGGATAATCTTCGCTAAAGAGATTGCCACTTACCGTTGAAGAAGGATAAGATTCTTTGAAGAGATTGCCACTAATCGTTAAAAATGGTTAAGCTTCTCGAAAGACATTTCCACTTATCCCTGAAGAAGGATAAGCTTCTCCAAAGAGATTTCCAATTATCGTTGAAGAAGGATAAGCTTCTCGAAAGTGACTGCCACTTATTCGTTAAGAAGGATAAGCTTCCCTGAAGAGATTGCCACTTATCGTTGAAAACGGATAAGATTCTCGAAATAGATTGCCAATTTTATTGTTGAAAATTGATAAGCTTCTCGAAACACATTTCCACTTATTGTTGAAAATGGATAAGCTTCTCGAAAGAGATTTCCACTTATCGTTGAAAATGGATAAGCTTCTCGAAAGAGATTTCCATTTGTCGTTAAAAATGGATAAGCTTCTCGAAAGAGATTGCCATTTATCGTTGAAGATGGATAAGCTTCTTGAAAGAGATTGCCACTTATCTTTGAAGAAGGATAATCTTCTTGAAAGTGATTTCCACTTATCTTTGAAGAAGGATAAGATTCTATGAAGAGATTGCCACTTATTGTTGAAAATGGATAAGCTTCTCGAAAGAGATTTCCACTTACCTTTGAAAATGGATAGGCTTTTCGAAAGAGATTACCACTTATCGTTGAAAATTTGTAAGCTTCTCGAAAGAGATTACCACTTATCATTAAAACTGGATAAGCCTGTCGAAAGTGATTGCCACTTATCGTTGAAGAAGGATAAGCTTCTCTGAAGAGATTTCAACTTATCGTTGAAAATGGATAAGCTTCTCGAAAGAGATTTCCACTTATCGTTGAAAATAGATAAGCTTCTCGAAAAACATTGCGACTTCTTTGAAAATGGATAAGCTTCTCGAAAGAGATTTCCACTTATCATTGAAAATGGATAAGCTTCTCGGAATATATTTCCACATATCGTTAAAGAAGGATACACTTCTCTAAAGAGATTTATAGTTATCGTTGAAAATGGATAAGCGTATCGAAAATGATTGCCACTTATCGGTGAAGAAGGATAAGCTTCTCGAAAGAGATTTCCACTTTTCGTTGAAGAAGGATAATCTTCTCTAAAGAGATTGCCAGTTACCCTTGAAGAAGGATAAGCTTCTTTGAAGAGATTGCCACTTATCGTTAAAAATGGTTAAGCTTCTCGAAAGACATTTCAACTTATCCCTGAAGAAGGATAAGCTTCTCCAAAGAGATTTCCAATTATCGTTGAAGAAGGATAAGCTTCTCGAAAGTGATTGCTACTTATTTGATAAGAAGGATAAGCTTGCCTGAAGAGATTGCCACTTATCGTTGAAAATGGATAAGCTTCTCGAAATAGATTGCCAATTTTATCGTTGAAAATTGATAAGCTTCTCGAAACACATTGCCACTTATTGTTGAAAATGGATAAGCTTCTCGAAAGAGATTTCCACTTATCGTTGAAAATGGATAAGCTTCTCGAAAGACATTTCCATTTGTCGTTAAAAATGGATAAGCTTCTCGAAAGAGATTGCCATTTATCGTTGAAGATGGATAAGCTTCTTGAAATAGATTGCCACTTATCTTTGAAGAAGGATAATCTTCTTGAAAGAGATTGCCACTTATCTTTGAAAAAGGATAATCTTCTTGAAAGAGATTGCCACTTATCTTTGAAGAAGAATAAGCTTCTATGAAAATATTGCCACTTATTATTGAAAATGGATAAGCTTCTCGAAAGAGATTTTCACTTACCATTGGAGAAGAATAAGCTTCTATGAAGATATTTCCACTTACCTTGGAAAATGGATAAGCTTCTCGAAAGAGATTGCCACTTATCGTTGAAAATGGGTAAGCTTCTCGAAAGAGATTGCCACATATCGTTAAAAATGGATAAGCTTATCGAAAGTGATTGCCACTTATCGTTGAAGAAGGATAAGCTTCTCTGAAGAGATTTCAACTTATCGTTGAAAATGGATAAGCTTCTCGAAAGAGATTTCCACTTATCGTTGAAAATTGATAAGCTTCTCGAAAAACATTGCGACTTCTTTGAAAATGGATAAGCTTCTCGAAAGAGATTTCCACTTATCATTGAAAATGGATAAGCTTCTCGAAATATATTTCCACATATCGTTAAAGAAGGATACACTTCTCTAAAGAGATATATAGTTATCGTTGAAAATGGATAAGCGTATCGAAAATGATTGCCACTTATCGGTGAAGAAGGATAAGCTTCTCGAAAGAGATTTCCACTTTTCGTTGAAGAAGGATAATCTTCTCTAAAGAGATTGCCAGTTACCCTTGAAGAAGGATAAGCTTCTTTGAAGAGATTGCCACTTATCGTTAAAAATGGTTAAGCTTCTCGAAAGACATTTCAACTTATCCCTGAAGAAGGATAAGCTTCTCCAAAGAGATTTCCAATTATCGTTGAAGAAGGATAAGCTTCTCGAAAGTGATTGCTACTTATTTGATAAGAAGGATAAGCTTGCCTGAAGAGATTGCCACTTATCGTTGAAAATGGATAAGCTTCTCGAAATAGATTGCCAATTTTATCGTTGAAAATTGATAAGCTTCTCGAAACACATTGCCACTTATCGTTGAAAATGGATAAGCTTCTCGAAAGAGATTTCCACTTATCGTTGAAAATGGATAAGCTTCTCAAAAGACATTTCCATTTGTCGTTAAAAATGGATAAGCTTCTCGAAAGAGATTGCCATTTATCGTTGAAGATGGATAAGCTTCTTGAAAGAGATTGCCACTTATCTTTGAAGAAGGATAATCTTCTTGAAAGAGATTGCCACTTATCTTTGAAAAAGGATAATCTTCTTGAAAGAGATTGCCACTTATATTCTAAGAAGAATAAGCTTCTATGAAAATATTGCCACTTATTATTGAAAATGGATAAGCTTCTCGAAAGAGATTTTCACTTACCATTGGAGAAGAATAAGCTTCTCTGAAGATATTTCCACTTACCTTGGAAAATGGATAAGCTTCTCGAAAGAGATTGCCACTTATCGTTGAAAATGGGTAAGCTTCTCGAAAGAGATTGCCACATATCGTTAAAAATGGATAAGCTTATCGAAAGTGATTGCCACTTATCGTTGAAGAAGGATAAGCTTCTCTGAAGAGATTTCAACTTATCGTTGAAAATGGATAAGCTTCTCGAAAGAGATTTCCACTTATCGTTGAAAATTGATAAGCTTCTCGAAAAACATTGCGACTTCTTTGAAAATGGATAAGCTTCTCGAAAGAGATTGCCACTTATCATTGAAAATGGATAAGCTTCTCGAAAGATATTTCCACATATCGTTAAAGAAGGATACACTTCTCTAAAGAGATTTATAGTTATCGTTGAAAATGGATAAGCGTATCGAAAATGATTGCCACTTATCGGTGAAGAAGGATAAGCTTCTCGAACGAGATTTCCACTTTTCGTTGAAGAAGGATAATCTTCTCTAAAGAGATTGCCAATTACCATTGAAGAAGGATAAGCTTCTTTGAAGAGATTGCCACTTATCGTTAAAAATGGTTAAGCTTCTCGAAAGACATTTCAACTTATCCCTGAAGAAGGATAAGCTTCTCCAAAGAGATTTCCAATTATCGTTGAGGAAGGATAAGCTTCTCGTAAGTGATTGCTACTTATTTGATAAGAAGGATAAACTTCCCTGAAGAGATTGCCACTTATCGTTGAAAATGGATAAGCTTCCCGAAATAGATTGCCAATTTTATCGTTGAAAATTGATAAGCTTCTCGAAACACATTGCCACTTATCGTTGAAAATGGATAAGCTTCTCGAAAGAGATTTCCACTTATCGTTGAAAATCGATAAGCTTCTCGAAAGACATTTCCATTTGTCGTTAAAAATGGATAAGCTTCTCGAAAGAGATTTCCATTTATCGTTGAAGATGGATAAGCTTCTTGAAAGAGATTGCCACTTATCTTTGAAGAAGGATAATCTTCTTGAAAGAGATTGCCACTTATCTTTGAAAAAGGATAATCTTCTTGAAAGAGATTGCCACTTATCTTTGAAGAAGAATAAACTTCTATGAAAATATTGCCACTTATTGTTGAAAATGGATAAGCTTCTCGAAAGAGATTTTCACTTACCATTGGAGAAGAATAAGCTTCTCTGAAGATATTTCCACTTACCTTGGAAAATGGATAAGCTTCTCGAAAGAGATTGCCACTTATCATTGAAAATGGGTAAGCTTCTCGAAAGAGATTGCCACATATCGTTAAAAATGGATAAGCTTATCGAAAGTGATTGCCACTTATCGTTGAAGAAGGATAAGCTTCTCTGAAGAGATTTCAACTTATCGTTGAAAATGGATAAGCTTCTCGAAAGAGATTTCCACTTATCGTTGAAAATTGATAAGCTTCTCGAAAAACATTGCGACTTCTTTGAAAATGGATAAGCTTCTCGAAAGAGATTGCCACTTATCATTGAAAATGGATAAGCTTCTCGAAAGATATTTCCACATATCGTTAAAGAAGGATACACTTCTCTAAAGAGATATATAGTTATCGTTGAAAATGGATAAGCATATCGAAAATGATTGCCACTTATCGGTGAAGAAGGATAAGCTTCTCGAAAGAGATTTCCACTTTTCGTTGAAGAAGGATAATCTTCTCTAAAGAGATTGCCAGTTACCCTTGAAGAAGGATAAGCTTCTTTGAAGAGATTGCCACTTATCGTTAAAAATGGTTAAGCTTCTCGAAAGACATTTCAACTTATCCCTGAAGAAGGATAAGCTTCTCCAAAGAGATTTCCAATTATCGTTGAAGAAGGATAAGCTTCTCGAAAGTGATTGCTACTTATTTGATAAGAAGGATAAGCTTGCCTGAAGAGATTGCCACTTATCGTTGAAAATGGATAAGCTTCTCGAAATAGATTGCCAATTTTATCGTTGAAAATTGATAAGCTTCTCGAAACACATTGCCACTTATCGTTGAAAATGGATAAGCTTCTCGAAAGAGATTTCCACTTATCGTTGAAAATGGATAAGCTTCTCAAAAGACATTTCCATTTGTCGTTAAAAATGGATAAGCTTCTCGAAAGAGATTGCCATTTATCGTTGAAGATGGATAAGCTTCTTGAAAGAGATTGCCACTTATCTTTGAAGAAGGATAATCTTCTTGAAAGAGATTGCCACTTATCTTTGAAAAAGGATAATCTTCTTGAAAGAGATTGCCACTTATATTCTAAGAAGAATAAGCTTCTATGAAAATATTGCCACTTATTATTGAAAATGGATAAGCTTCTCGAAAGAGATTTTCACTTACCATTGGAGAAGAATAAGCTTCTCTGAAGATATTTCCACTTACCTTGGAAAATGGATAAGCTTCTCGAAAGAGATTGCCACTTATCGTTGAAAATGGGTAAGCTTCTCGAAAGAGATTGCCACATATCGTTAAAAATGGATAAGCTTATCGAAAGTGATTGCCACTTATCGTTGAAGAAGGATAAGCTTCTCTGAAGAGATTTCAACTTATCGTTGAAAATGGATAAGCTTCTCGAAAGAGATTTCCACTTATCGTTGAAAATTGATAAGCTTCTCGAAAAACATGGCGACTTCTTTGAAAATGGATAAGCTTCTCGAAAGAGATTGCCACTTATCATTGAAAATGGATAAGCTTCTCGAAAGATATTTCCACATATCGTTAAAGAAGGATACACTTCTCTAAAGAAATTTATAGTTATCGTTGAAAATGGATAAGCGTATCGAAAATGATTGCCACTTATCGGTGAAGAAGGATAAGCTTCTCGAACGAGATTTCCACTTTTCGTTGAAGAAGGATAATCTTCTCTAAAGAGATTGCCAATTACCATTGAAGAAGGATAAGCTTCTTTGAAGAGATTGCCACTTATCGTTAAAAATGGTTAAGCTTCTCGAAAGACATTTCAACTTATCCCTGAAGAAGGATAAGCTTCTCCAAAGAGATTTCCAATTATCGTTGAGGAAGGATAAGCTTCTCGTAAGTGATTGCTACTTATTTGATAAGAATGATAAGCTTCCCTGAAGAGATTGCCACTTATCGTTGAAAATGGATAAGCTTCCCGAAATAGATTGCCAATTTTATCGTTGAAAATTGATAAGCTTCTCGAAACACATTGCCACTTATCGTTGAAAATGGATAAGCTTCTCGAAAGAGATTTCCACTTATCGTTGAAAATGGATAAGCTTCTCGAAAGACATTTCCATTTGTCGTTAAAAATGGATAAGCTTCTCGAAAGAGATTTCCATTTATCGTTGAAGATGGATAAGCTTCTTGAAAGAGATTGCCACTTATCTTTGAAGAAGGATAATCTTCTTGAAAGAGATTGCCACTTATCTTTGAAAAAGGATAATCTTCTTGAAAGAGATTGCCACTTATCTTTGAAGAAGAATAAGCTTCTATGAAAATATTGCCACTTATTGTTGAAAATGGATAAGCTTCTCGAAAGAGATTTTCACTTACCATTGGAGAAGAATAAGCTTCTCTAAAGATATTTCCACTTACCTTGGAAAATGGATAAGCTTCTCGAAAGAGATTGCCACTTATCGTTGAAAATGGGTAAGCTTCTCGAAAGAGATTGCCACATATCGTTAAAAATGGATAAGCTTATCGAAAGTGATTGCCACTTATCGTTGAAGAAGCATAAGCTTCTCTGAAGAGATTTCAACTTATCGTTGAAAATGGATAAGCTTCTCGAAAGA
Organism: Lathyrus sativus; assembly: GCA_963859935.3. Classification (NCBI taxonomy): domain Eukaryota; kingdom Viridiplantae; phylum Streptophyta; class Magnoliopsida; order Fabales; family Fabaceae; genus Lathyrus; species Lathyrus sativus. Next base: position 238,022,933 of record OZ012738.1, on the reverse strand, counting down.
GATTTCCACTTATCGTTGAAAATTGATAAGCTTCTCGAAAAACATTGCGACTTCTTTGAAAATGGATAAGCTTCTCGAAAGAGATTGCCACTTATCATTGAAAATGGATAAGCTTCTCGAAAGATATTTCCACATATCGTTAAAGAAGGATACACTTCTCTAAAGAGATATATAGTTATCGTTGAAAATGGATAAGCGTATCGAAAATGATTGCCACTTATCGGTGAAGAAGGATAAGCTTCTCGAAAGAGATTTCCACTTTTCGTTGAAGAAGGATAATCTTCTCTAAAGAGATTGCCAGTTACCCTTGAAGAAGGATAAGCTTCTTTGAAGAGATTGCCACTTATCGTTAAAAATGGTTAAGCTTCTCGAAAGACATTTCAACTTATCCCTGAAGAAGGATAAGCTTCTCCAAAGAGATTTCCAATTATCGTTGAAGAAGGATAAGCTTCTCGAAAGTGATTGCTACTTATTTGATAAGAAGGATAAGCTTGCCTGAAGAGATTGCCACTTATCGTTGAAAATGGATAAGCTTCTCGAAATAGATTGCCAATTTTATCGTTGAAAATTGATAAGCTTCTCGAAACACATTGCCACTTATCGTTGAAAATGGATAAGCTTCTCGAAAGAGATTTCCACTTATCGTTGAAAATGGATAAGCTTCTCAAAAGACATTTCCATTTGTCGTTAAAAATGGATAAGCTTCTCGAAAGAGATTTCCATTTATCGTTGAAGATGGATAAGCTTCTTGAAAGAGATTGCCACTTATCTTTGAAGAAGGATAATCTTCTTGAAAGAGATTGCCACTTATCTTTGAAAAAGGATAATCTTCTTGAAAGAGATTGCCACTTATCTTTGAAGAAGAATAAACTTCTATGAAAATATTGCCACTTATTGTTGAAAATGGATAAGCTTCTCGAAAGAGATTTTCACTTACCATTGGAGAAGAATAAGCTTCTCTGAAGATATTTCCACTTACCTTGGAAAATGGATAAGCTTCTCGAAAGAGATTGCCACTTATCATTGAAAATGGGTAAGCTTCTCGAAAGAGATTGCCACATATCGTTAAAAATGGATAAGCTTATCGAAAGTGATTGCCACTTATCGTTGAAGAAGGATAAGCTTCTCTGAAGAGATTTCAACTTATCGTTGAAAATGGATAAGCTTCTCGAAAGAGATTTCCACTTATCGTTGAAAATTGATAAGCTTCTCGAAAAACATTGCGACTTCTTTGAAAATGGATAAGCTTCTCGAAAGAGATTGCCACTTATCATTGAAAATGGATAAGCTTCTCGAAAGATATTTCCACATATCGTTAAAGAAGGATACACTTCTCTAAAGAGATTTATAGTTATCGTTGAAAATGGATAAGCGTATCGAAAATGATTGCCACTTATCGGTGAAGAAGGATAAGCTTATCGAAAGAGATTTCGACTTTTCGTTGAAGAAGGATAATCTTCTCTAAAGAGATTGTCAGTTACCATTGAAGAAGGATAAGCTTCTTTGAAGAGATTGCCACTTATCGTTAAAAATGGTTAAGCTTCTCGAAAGACATTTCAACTTATCCCTGAAGAAGGATTAGCTTCTCCAAAGAGATTTCCAATTATCGTTGAAGAAGGATAAGCTTCTCGTAAGTGATTGCTACTTATTTGATAAGAATGATAAGCTTCCCTGAAGAGATTGCCACTTATCGTTGAAAATGGATAAGCTTCTCGAAATAGATTGCCAATTTTATCGTTGAAAATTGCTAAGATTCTCGAAACACATTGCCACTTATCGTTGAAAATGGATAAGCTTCTCGAAAGAGATTTCCACTTATCGTTGAAAATGGATAAGCTTCTCGAAAGACATTTCCATTTGTCGTTAAAAATGGATAAGCTTCTCGAAAGAGATTTCCATTTATCGTTGAAGATGGATAAGCTTCTTGAAAGAGATTGCCACTTATCTTTGAAGAAGGATAATCTTCTTGAAAGAGATTGCCACTTATCTTTGAAAAAGGATAATCTTCTTGAAAGAGATTGCCACTTATCTTTGAAGAAGAATAAGCTTCTATGAAAATATTGCCACTTATTGTTGAAAATGGATAAGCTTCTCGAAAGAGATTTTCACTTACCATTGGAGAAGAATAAGCTTCTCTAAAGATATTTCCACTTACCTTGGAAAATGGATAAGCTTCTCGAAAGAGATTGCCACTTATCGTTGAAAATGGGTAAGCTTCTCGAAAGAGATTGCCACATATCGTTAAAAATGGATAAGCTTATCGAAAGTGATTGCCACTTATCGTTGAAGAAGGATAAGCTTCTCTGAAGAGATTTCAACTTATCGTTGAAAATGGATAAGCTTCTCGAAAGAGATTTCCACTTATCGTTGAAAATTGATAAGCTTCTCGAAAAACATTGCGACTTCTTTGAAAATGGATAAGCTTCTCGAAAGAGATTGCCACTTATCATTGAAAATGGATAAGCTTCTCGAAAGATATTTCCACATATCGTTAAAGAAGGATACACTTCTCTAAAGAGATATATAGTTATTGTTGAAAATGGATAAGCGTATCGAAAATGATTGCCACTTATCGGTGAAGAAGGATAAGCTTCTCGAAAGAGATTTCCACTTTTCGTTGAAGAAGGATAATCTTCTCTAAAGAGATTGCCAGTTACCCTTGAAGAAGGATAAGCTTCTTTGAAGAGATTGCCACTTATCGTTAAAAATGGTTAAGCTTCTCGAAAGACATTTCAACTTATCCCTGAAGAAGGATAAGCTTCTCCAAAGAGATTTCCAATTATCGTTGAAGAAGGATAAGCATCTCGAAAGTGATTGCTACTTATTTGATAAGAAGGATAAGCTTGCCTGAAGAGATTGCCACTTATCGTTGAAAATGGATAAGCTTCTCGAAATAGATTGCCAATTTTATCGTTGAAAATTGATAAGCTTCTCGAAACACATTGCCACTTATCATTGAAAATGGATAAGCTTCTCGAAAGAGATTTCCACTTATCGTTGAAAATGGATAAGCTTCTCAAAAGACATTTCCATTTGTCGTTAAAAATGGATAAGCTTCTCGAAAGAGATTTCCATTTATCGTTGAAGATGGATAAGCTTCTTGAAAGAGATTGCCACTTATCTTTGAAGAAGGATAATCTTCTTGAAAGAGATTGCCACTTATCTTTGAAAAAGGATAATCTTCTTGAAAGAGATTGCCACTTATCTTTGAAGAAGAATAAACTTCTATGAAAATATTGCCACTTATTGTTGAAAATGGATAAGCTTCTCGAAAGAGATTTTCACTTACCATTGGAGAAGAATAAGCTTCTCTGAAGATATTTCCACTTACCTTGGAAAATGGATAAGCTTCTCGAAAGAGATTGCCACTTATCATTGAAAATGGGTAAGCTTCTCGAAAGAGATTGCCACATATCGTTAAAAATGGATAAGCTTATCGAAAGTGATTGCCACTTATCGTTGAAGAAGGATAAGCTTCTCTGAAGAGATTTCAACTTATCGTTGAAAATGGATAAGCTTCTCGAAAGAGATTTCCACTTATCGTTGAAAATTGATAAGCTTCTCGAAAAACATTGCGACTTCTTTGAAAATGGATAAGCTTCTCGAAAGAGATTGCCACTTATCATTGAAAATGGATAAGCTTCTCGAAAGATATTTCCACATATCGTTAAAGAAGGATACACTTCTCTAAAGAGATTTATAGTTATCGTTGAAAATGGATAAGCGTATCGAAAATGATTGCCACTTATCGGTGAAGAAGGATAAGCTTCTCGAAAGAGATTTCCACTTTTCGTTGAAGAAGGATAATCTTCTCTAAAGAGATTGCCAGTTACCATTGAAGAAGGATAAGCTTCTTTGAAGAGATTGCCACTTATCGTTAAAAATGGTTAAGCTTCTCGAAAGACATTTCAACTTATCCCTGAAGAAGGATAAGCTTCTCCAAAGAGATTTCCAATTATCGTTGAAGAAGGATAAGCTTCTCGAAAGTGATTGCTACTTATTTGATAAGAAGGATAAGCTTCCCTGAAGAGATTGCCACTTATCGTTGAAAATGGATAAGCTTCTCGAAATAGATTGCCAATTTTATCGTTGAAAATTGATAAGCTTCTCGAAACACATTGCCACTTATCGTTGAAAATGGATAAGCTTCTCGAAAGAGATTTCCACTTATCGTTGAAAATGGATAAGCTTCTCGAAAGACATTTCCATTTGTCGTTAAAAATGGATAAGCTTCTCGAAAGAGATTTCCATTTATCGTTGAAGATGGATAAGCTTCTTGAATGAGATTGCCACTTATCTTTGAAGAAGGATAATCTTCTTGAAAGAGATTGCCACTTATCTTTGAAAAAGGATAATCTTCTTGAAAGAGATTTCCACTTATCTTTGAAGAAGAATAAGCTTCTATGTAAATATTGCCACTTATTATTGAAAATGGATAAGCTTCTCGAAAGAGATTTTCACTTACCATTGGAGAAGAATAAGCTTCTCTGAAGATATTTCCACTTACCTTGGAAAATGGATAAGCTTCTCGAAATAGATTGCCACTTATCTTTGAAAATGGGTAAGCTTCTCGAAAGAGATTGCCACATATCGTTAAAAATGGATAAGCTTATGGAAAGTGATTGCCACTTATCGTTGAAGAAGGATAAGCTTCTCTGAAGAGACTTCAACTTATCGTTGAAAATGGATAAGCTTCTCGAAAGAGATTTCCACTTATCGTTGAAAATTGTTAAACTTCTCGAAAAACATTGCGACTTCTTTGAAAATGGATAAGCTTCTCGAAAGAGATTGCCACTTATCATTGAAAATGGGTAAGCTTCTCGAAAGATATTTCCACATATCGTTAAAGAAGGATACACTTCTCTAAAGAGATTTATAGTTATCGTTGAAAATGGATAAGCGTATCGAAAATGATTGCCACTTATCGGTGAAGAAGGATAAGCTTCTCGAAAGAGATTTCCACTTTTCGTTGAAGAAGGATAATCTTCTCTAAAGAGATTGCCAGTTACCGTTGAAGAAGGATAAGCTTCTTTGAAGAGATTGCCACTTATCGTTAAAAATGGTTAAGCTTCTCGAAAGACATTTCAACTTATCCCTGAAGAAGGATAAGCTTCTCCAAAGAGATTTCCAATTATCGTTGAAGAAGGATAATCTTCTCAAAAGTGATTGCTACTTATTTGATAAGCAGGATAAGCTTCCCTGAAGAGATTGCCACTTATCGTTGAAAATGGATAAGCTTCTCGAAATAGATTGCCAATTTTATCGTTGAAAATTGATAAGCTTCTCGAAACACATTGCCACTTATCGTTGAAAATGGATAAGCTTCTCGAAAGAGATTTCCACTTATCGTTGAAAATGGATAAGCTTCTCAAAAGACATTTCCATTTGTCGTTAAAAATGGATAAGCTTCTCGAAAGAGATTTCCATTTATCGTTGAAGATGGATAAGCTTCTTGAAAGAGATTGCCACTTATCTTTGAAGAAGGATAATCTTCTTGAAAGAGATTGCCACTTATCTTTGAAAAAGGATAATCTTCTTGAAAGAGATTGCCACTTATCTTTGAAGAAGAATAAACTTCTATGAAAATATTGCCACTTATTGTTGAAAATGGATAAGCTTCTCGAAAGAGATTTTCACTTACCATTGGAGAAGAATAAGCTTCTCTGAAGATATTTCCACTTACCTTGGAAAATGGATAAGCTTCTCGAAAGAGATTGCCACTTATCATTGAAAATGGGTAGGCTTCTCGAAAGAGATTGCCACATATCGTTAAAAATGGATAAGCTTATCGAAAGTGATTGCCACTTATCGTTGAAGAAGGATAAGCTTCTCTGAAGAGATTTCAACTTATCGTTGAAAATGGATAAGCTTCTCGAAAGAGATTTCCACTTATCGTTGAAAATTGATAAGCTTCTCGAAAAACATTGCGACTTCTTTGAAAATGGATAAGCTTCTCGAAAGAGATTGCCACTTATCATTGAAAATGGATAAGCTTCTCGAAAGATATTTCCACATATCGTTAAAGAAGGATACACTTCTCTAAAGAGATTTATAGTTATCGTTGAAAATGGATAAGCGTATCGAAAATGATTGCCACTTATCGGTGAAGAAGGATAAGCTTATCGAAAGAGATTTCGACTTTTCGTTGAAGAAGGATAATCTTCTCTAAAGAGATTGTCAGTTACCATTGAAGAAGGATAAGCTTCTTTGAAGAGATTGCCACTTATCGTTAAAAATGGTTAAGCTTCTCGAAAGACATTTCAACTTATCCCTGAAGAAGGATTAGCTTCTCCAAAGAGATTTCCAATTATCGTTGAAGAAGGATAAGCTTCTCGAAAGTGATTGCTACTTATTTGATAAGAAGGATAAGCTTCCCTGAAGAGATTGCCACTTATCGTTGAAAATGGATAAGCTTCTCGAAATAGATTGCCAATTTTATCGTTGAAAATTGCTAAGATTCTCGAAACACATTGCCACTTATCGTTGAAAATGGATAAGCTTCTCGAAAGAGATTTCCACTTATCGTTGAAAATGGATAAGCTTCTCGAAAGACATTTCCATTTGTCGTTAAAAATGGATAAGCTTCTCGAAAGAGATTGCCATTTATCGTTAAAGATGGATAAGCTTCTTGAAAGAGATTGCCACTTATCTTTGAAGAAGGATAATCTTCTTGAAAGAGATTGCCACTTATCTTTGAAAAAGGATAATCTTCTTGAAAGAGATTGCCACTTATCTTTGAAGAAGAATAAGCTTCTATGAAAATATTGCCACTTATTATTGAAAATGGATAAGCTTCTCGAAAGAGATTTTCACTTACCATTGGAGAAGAATAAGCTTCTCTGAAGATATTTCCACTTACCTTGGAAAATGGATAAGCTTCTCGAAAGAGATTGCCACTTATCTTTGAAAATGGGTAAGCTTCTCGAAAGAGATTGCCACATATCGTTAAAAATGGATAAGCTTATCGAAAGTGATTGCCACTTATCGTTGAAGAAGGATAAGCTTCTCTGAAGAGACTTTAACTTATCGTTGAAAATGGATAAGCTTCTCGAAAGAGATTTCCACTTATCGTTGAAAATTGTTAAACTTCTCGAAAAACATTGCGACTTCTTTGAAAATGGATAAGCTTCTCGAAAGAGATTGCCACTTATCATTGAAAATGGATAAGCTTCTCGAAAGATATTTCCACATATCGTTAAAGAAGGATACACTTCTCTAAAGAGATTTATAGTTATCGTTGAAAATGGATAAGCGTATCGAAAATGATTGCCACTTATCGGTGAAGAAGGATAAGCTTCTCGAAAGAGATTTCCACTTTTCGTTGAAGAAGGATAATCTTCTCTAAAGAGATTGCCAGTTACCATTGAAGAAGGATAAGCTTCTTTGAAGAGATTGCCACTTATCGTTAAAAATGGTTAAGCTTCTCGAAAGACATTTCAACTTATCCCTGAAGAAGGATAAGCTTCTCCAAAGAGATTTCCAATTATCGTTGAAGAAGGATAAGCTTCTCGAAAGTGATTGCTACTTATTTGATAAGAAGGATAAGCTTCCCTGAAGAGATTGCCACTTATCGTTGAAAATGGATAAGCTTCTCGAAATAGATTGCCAATTTTATCGTTGAAAATTGATAAGCTTCTCGAAACACATTGCCACTTATCGTTGAAAATGGATAAGCTTCTCGAAAGAGATTTCCACTTATCGTTGAAAATGGATAAACTTCTCGAAAGACATTTCCATTTGTCGTTAAAAATGGATAAGCTTCTCGAAAGAGATTTCCATTTATCGTTGAAGATGGATAAGCTTCTTGAATGAGATTGCCACTTATCTTTGAAGAAGGATAATCTTCTTGAAAGAGATTGCCACTTATCTTTGAAAAAGGATAATCTTCTTGAAAGAGATTTCCACTTATCTTTGAAGAAGAATAAGCTTCTATGTAAATATTGCCACTTATTATTGAAAATGGATAAGCTTCTCGAAAGAGATTTTCACTTACCATTGGAGAAGAATAAGCTTCTCTGAAGATATTTCCACTTACCTTGGAAAATGGATAAGCTTCTCGAAATAGATTGCCACTTATCTTTGAAAATGGGTAAGCTTCTCGAAAGAGATTGCCACATATCGTTAAAAATGGATAAGCTTATGGAAAGTGATTGCCACTTATCGTTGAAGAAGGATACGCTTCTCTGAAGAGACTTCAACTTATCGTTGAAAATGGATAAGCTTCTCGAAAGAGATTTCCACTTATCGTTGAAAATTGTTAAACTTCTCGAAAAACATTGCGACTTCTTTGAAAATGGATAAGCTTCTCGAAAGAGATTGCCACTTATCATTGAAAATGGGTAAGCTTCTCGAAAGATATTTCCACATATCGTTAAAGAAGGATACACTTCTCTAAAGAGATTTATAGTTATCGTTGAAAATGGATAAGCGTATCGAAAATGATTGCCACTTATCGGTGAAGAAGGATAAGCTTCTCGAAAGAGATTTCCACTTTTCGTTGAAGAAGGATAATCTTCTCTAAAGAGATTGCCAGTTACCGTTGAAGAAGGATAAGCTTCTTTGAAGAGATTGCCACTTATCGTTAAAAATGGTTAAGCTTCTCGAAAGACATTTCAACTTATCCCTGAAGAAGGATAAGCTTCTCCAAAGAGATTTCCAATTATCGTTGAAGAAGGATAATCTTCTCGAAAGTGATTGCTACTTATTTGATAAGCAGGATAAGCTTCCCTGAAGAGATTGCCACTTATCGTTGAAAATGGATAAGCTTCTCGAAATAGATTGCCAATTTTATCGTTGAAAATTGATAAGCTTCTCGAAACACATTGCCACTTATCGTTGAAAATGGATAAGCTTCTCGAAAGAGATTTCCACTTATCATTGAAAATGGATAAGCTTCTCGAAAGACATTTCCATTTGTCGTTAAAAATGGATAAGCTTCTCGAAAGAGATTGCCATTTATCGTTGAAGATGGATAAGCTTCTTGAAAGAGATTGCCCATTATCTTTGAAGAAGGATAATCTTCTTGAAAGTGATTGCCACTTATCTTTGAAGAAGGATAAGATTCCATGAAGAGATTGCCACTTATTGTTGAAAATGAATAAGCTTCTCGAAAGAGATTTCCACTTACCATTGAAGAATTATAAGCTTCTCTGAAGAGATTTCCACTTACCTTTGAAAATGGATAAGCTTTTCGAAAGAGATTACCACTTATCGTTGAAAATTGGTAAGCTTCTCGAAAGAGATTGCCACTTATCGTTAAAACTGGATAAGCCTATCGAAAGTGATTGCCACTTATCGTTGAAGAAGGATAAGCTTCTCTGAAGAGATTTCAACTTATCGTTGAAAATGGATAAGCTTCTCAAAAGAGATTTCCACTTATCGTTGAAAATTGATAAGCTTCTCGAAAAACATTGCGACTTCTTTGAAAATGGATACGCTTCTCGAAAGAGATTGCCACTTATCATTGAAAATGGATAAGCTTCTCGAAAGATATTTCCACATATCGTTAAAGAAGGATACACTTCTCTAAAGATATTTATATTTATCATTGAAAATGGATAAGCGTATAGAAAATGATTGCCACTTATCGGTGAAGAAGGATAAGCTTCTCGAAAGAGATTTCCACTTTTCCTTGAAGAAGGATAATCTTCTCTAAAGAGATTGCCAATTACCGTTGAAGAAGGATAAGCTTCTTTGAAGAGATTGCCACTTATCGTTAAAAATGGTTAAGCTTCTCGAAAGACATTTCAACTTATCCCTGAAGAAGGATAAGCTTCTCCAAAGAGATTTCCAATTATCGTTGAAGAAGGATAATCTTCTCGAAAGTGATTGCTACTTATTTGATAAGCAGGATAAGCTTCCCTGAAGAGATTGCCACTTATCGTTGAAAATGGATAAGCTTCTCGAAATAGATTGCCAATTTTATCGTTGAAAATTGATAAGCTTCTCGAAACACATTGCCACTTATCGTTGAAAATGGATAAGCTTCTCGAAAGAGATTTCCACTTATCGTTGAAAATGGATAAGCTTCCCAAAAGACATTTCCATTTGTCGTTAAAAATGGATAAGCTTCTCGAAAGAGATTGCCATTTATCGTTGAAGATGGATAAGCTTCTTGAAAGAGATTGCCACTTATCTTTGAAGAAGGATAATCTTCTTGAAAGAGATTGCCACTTATCTTTGAAAAAGGATAATCTTCTTGAAAGATATTGCCACTTATCTTTGAAGAAGAATAAGCTTCTATGAAAATATTGCCACTTATTGTTGAAAATGGATAAGCTTCTCGAAAGAGATTTTCACTTACCATTGGAGAAGAATAAGCTTCTCTGAAGATTTTTCCCCTTACCTTGGAAAATGGATAAGCTTCTCGAAAGAGATTGCCACTTATCGTTGAAAATGGGTAAGCTTCTCGAAAGAGATTGCCACATATCGTTAAAAATGGATAAGCTTATCGAAAGTGATTTCCACTTATCGTTGAAGAAGGATAAGCTTCTCTGAAGAGATTTCAACTTATCGTTGAAAATGGATAAGCTTCTCGAAAGAGATTTCCACTTATCGTTGAAAATTGATAAGCTTCTCGAAAAACATTGCGACTTCTTTGAAAATGGATAAGCTTCTCGAAAGAGATTGCCACTTATCATTGAAAATGGATAAGCTTCTCGAAAGATATTTCCACATATCGTTAAAGAAGGATACACTTCTCTAAAGATATTTATATTTATCGTTGAAAATGGATTAGCGTATAGAAAATGATTGCCACTTATCGGTGAAGAAGGATAAGCTTCTCGAAAGAGATTTCCACTTTTCCTTGAAGAAGGATAATCTTCTCTAAAGAGATTGCCAGTTACCGTTGAAGAAGGATAAGCTTCTTTGAAGAGATTGCCACTTATCGTTAAAAATGGTTAAGCTTCTCGAAAGACATTTCAACTTATCCCTGAAGAAGGATAAGCTTCTCCAAAGAGATTTCCAATTATCGTTGAAGAAGGATAAGCTTCTCGAAAGTGATTGCTACTTATTTGATAAGAAGGATAAGCTTCCCTGAAGAGATTGCCACTTATCGTTGAAAATGGATAAGCTTCTCGAAATAGATTGCCAATTTTATCGTTGAAAATTGATAAGCTTCTCGAAACACATTGCCACTTATCGTTGAAAATGGATAAGCTTCTCGAAAGAGATTTCCACTTATCGTTGAAAATGGATAAGCTTCTCGAAAGACATTTCCATTTGTCGTTAAAAATGGATAAGCTTCTCGAAAGAGATTGCCATTTATCGTTGAAGATGGATAAGCTTCTTGAAAGAGATTGCTACTTATCTTTGAAGAAGGATAATCTTCTTGAAAGAGATTGCCACTTATCTTTGAAAAAGGATAATCTTCTTGAAAGAGATTGCCACTTATCTTTGAAGAAGAATAAGCTTCTATGAAAATATTGCCACTTATTGTTGAAAATGGATAAGCTTCTCGAAAGAGATTTTCACTAACCATTGGACAAGAATAAGCTTCTCTGAAGATATTTCCACTTACCTCGGAAAATGGATAAGCTTCTCGAAAGAGATTGCCACTTATCGTTGAAAATGGGTAAGCTTCTCGAAAGAGATTGCCACATATCGTTAAAAATGGATAAGCTTATCGAAAGTGATTGCCACTTATCGTTGAAGAAGGATAAGCTTCTCTGAAGAGATTTCAACTTATCATTGAAAATGGATAAGCTTCTCGAAAGAGATTTCCACTTATCGTTGAAAATTGATAAGCTTCTCGAAAAACATTGCGACTTCTTTGAAAATGGATAAGCTTCTCGAAAGAGATTGCCACTTATCATTGAAAATGGATAAGCTTCTCGAAAGATATTTCCACATATCGTTAAAGAAGGATACACTTCTCTAAAGAGATTTATAGTTATCGTTGAAAATGGATAAGCGTATCGAAAATGATTGCCACTTATCGGTGAAGAAGGATAAGCTTCTCGAAAGAGATTTCCACTTTTCGTTGAAGAAGGATAATCTTCTCTAAAGAGATTCCCAGTTACCGTTGAAGAAGGATAAGCTTCTTTGAAGAGATTGCCACTTATCGTTAAAAATGGTTAAGCTTCTCGAAAGACATTTCAACTTATCCCTGAAGAAGGATAAGCTTCTCCAAAGAGATTTCCAATTATCGTTGAAGAAGGATAATCTTCTCGAAAGTGATTGCTACTTATTTGATAAGCAGGATAAGCTTCCCTGAAGAGATTGCCACTTATCGTTGAAAATGGATAAGCTTCTCGAAATAGATTGCCAATTTTATCGTTGAAAATTGATAAGCTTCTCGAAACACATTGCCACTTATCGTTGAAAATGGATAAGCTTCTCGAAAGAGATTTCAACTTATCGTTGAAAATGGATAAGCTTCCCAAAAGACATTTCCGTTTGTCGTTAAAAATGGATAAGCTTCTCGAAAGAGATTGCCATTTATCGTTGAAGATGGATAAGCTTATTGAAAGAGATTGCCACTTATCTTTGAAGAAGGATAATCTTCTTGAAAGAGATTGCCACTTATCTTTGAAAAAGGATAATCTTCTTGAAAGAGATTGCCACTTATCTTTGAAGAAGAATAAGCTTCTATGAAAATATTGCCACTTATTGTTGAAAATGGATAAGCTTCTCGAAAGAGATTTTCACTTACCATTGGAGAAGAATAAGCTTCTATGAAGATATTTCCACTTACCTTGGAAAATGGATAAGCTTCTCGAAAGAGATTGCCACTTATCGTTGAAAATGGGTAAGCTTCTCGAAAGATATTGCCACATATTGTTAAAAATGGATAAGCTTATCGAAAGTGATTCCACTTATCGTTGAAGAAGGATAAGCTTCTCTGAAGAGATTTCAACTTATCGTTGAAAATGGATAAGCTTCTCGAAAGAGATTTCCACTTATCGTTGAAAATTGATAAGCTTCTCGAAAAACATTGCGACTTCTTTGAAAATGGATAAGCTTCTCGAAAGAGATTGCCACTGATCGTTGAAAATGGATAAGCTTCTCGAAAGATATTTCCACATATCGTTAAAGAAGGATACACTTCTCTAAAGAGATTTATAGTTATCGTTGAAAATGGATAAGCGTATCGAAAATGATTGCCACTTATCGGTGAAGAAGGATAAGCTTCTCGAAAGAGATTTCCACTTTTCGTTGAAGAAGGATAATCTTCTCTAATGAGATTGCCAGTTACCGTTGAAGAAGGATAAGCTTCTTTGAAGAGATTGCCACTTATCGTTAAAAATGGTTAAGCTTCTCGAAAGACATTTCAACTTATCCCTGAAGAAGGATAAGCTTCTCCAAAGAGATTTCCAATTATCGTTGAAGAAGGATAAGCTTCTCGAAAGTGATTGCTACTTATTTGATAAGAAGGATATGCTTCCCTGAACAGATTTCCACTTATCGTTGAAAATGGATAAGCTTCTCAAAACAGATTTCCATTTATCGTTGAAGACGGATAAGCTTCTCTAAAGAGATTTCCACTTATCGTTGAAATTGTGTAAGTTTCTCGAAAGAGATTTCCACTTATCGTTAAAAATAGATAAGCTTCTCGAAAGTGATTGCGACTTCGCGTTGAAGAAACATAATCTTCTCTCAAGACATTTTCACTTATCGTTTAAAATGGCTAAGCTTCTCGAAAGAGATTTCCACTTATCGTTGAAAATGGGTAAGCTTCTCGAAAGAGATATCCATTTATCAGTAAAAATGGATAAGCTTCTCGAAAGTGATTACCACTTATCATTGAAGAAGGATAAGCTACTCTAAAGAGATTTCCACTATTAGTTGAAGAAGGATAATCTTCTCTAAAGAGATTTCCACTTACCGTTGAAGAAGGATAATCTTCTCTGTAGAGATTGCCTCTTATCGTTGAAAATGGTTAAGATTCTCGAAAAATATTTCCACTTATCGTCGAAAATGGGTAAGCTTCTCGAAAGAGATTTCCATTTGTCGTTAAAAATGGATAAGCTTCTCGAAAGAGATTTCCATTTATCGTTGAAGATGGATAAGCTTCTCGAAAGAGATTGCCACTTATCTTTGAAGAAGGATAATCTTCTTGAAAGAGATTGCCACTTATCTTTGAAGAAGGATAAGCTTCTATGAAGGGATTGCCACTTATTGTTGAAAATGGATAAGCTTCTCGAAAGAAATTTCCACTTACCATTGAAGAAGAATAAGCTTCTCTTAAGAGATTTCCATTTATCGTTGAAAATGGATAAGCTTCTCGAAAGATATTTCCACATATCGTTAAAGAAGGATACGCTTCTCAAAAGAGATTGCTACTTATCGTTGAAAATGGATAAGCGTATCGAAAATGATTGCCACTTTTCGGTGAAGAAGGATAAGCTTCTCGAAAGAGATTTCCACTTTTCGTTGAAGAAGGATAATCTTCTCTAAGGAGATTACCACTTACCGTTGAAGAAGGATAAGCTTCTCTGAAGAGATTGCCACTTATCGTTAAAAATGGTTAAGCTTCACGAAAGACATTTCCACTTATCCCTGAAGAAGGATAAGCTTCTCCAAAGAGATTTCCAATTATCGTTGAAGAAGGATAAGCTTCTCGAAAGTGATTGCCACTTATTCGTTAAGAAGGATAAGCTTCCCTGAAGAGATTGCCACTTATCGTTGAAAATGGATAAGATTCTCGAAATAGATTGCCATTTTTTTCGTTGAAAATTGATAAGCTTCTCGAAACACATTGCCACTTATCGTTGAAAATGGATAAGCTTCTCGAAAGAGATTTCCACTTATCGTTGAAAATGGAAAAGCTTATCGAAAGACATTTCCATTTGTCGTAAAAAATGGATAAGCTTCTCGAAAGAGATTTCCATTTATCGTTGAAGATGGATAAGCTTCTTAAAAGAGATTGCAACTTATCTTTGAAGAAGGATAATCTTCTTGAAAGTGATTTCCACTTATCTTTGAAGAAGGATAAGCTTCTATGAAGAGATTGCCACTTATTGTTGAAAATGGATAAGCTTCTCGAAAGAGATTTCCACTTACCATTGAAGAAGAATAAGCTTCTCTGAAGAGATTTCCACTTACCTTTGAAAATGGATAAGCTTCTCGAAAGAGATTGCCACTTATCGTTGATATTTGGTAAGCTTCTCGAAAGAGATTGCCACTTATCGTTAAAAATGGCTAAGCTTATCGAAAGTGACTGCCACTTATTGTTGAAGAAGGATAAGCTTCTCTCAAGAGATTTCAACTTATCGTTGAAAATGGATAAGCTTCTCGAAAGATATTGCCACTTATTGTTGAAAATTGATAACCTTCTCGAAAAACATTGCCACTTATTTGAAAATGGATAAGCTTCTCGAAAGAGATTGCCACTTATCGTTGAAAATGGATAAGCTTCTCGAAAGATATTTCCACATATCGTTAAAGAAGGATACGCTTCTCTAAAGAGATTGCTAGTTATCGTTGAAAATGGATAAGCATCTCGAAAATGATTGCCACTTATCGGTGAAGAAGGATAAGCTTCTCGAAAGAGATTTCCACTTTTCGTTGAAGAAGGATAATCTTCTCTAAAGAGATTGCCACTTACCGTTGAAGAAGGATAAGCTTCTTTGAAGAGATTGCCACTAATCGTTAAAAATGGTTAAGCTTCTCGAAAGACATTTCCACTTATCCCTGAAGAAGGATAAGCTTCTCCAAAGAGATTTCCAATTATCGTTGAAGAAGGATAAGCTTCTCGAAAGTGATTGCCACTTATTCGTTAAGAAGGATATGCTTCCCTGAAGAGATTGCCACTTATCATTGAAAACGGATAAGATTCTCGAAATAGATTGCCAATTTTATTGTTGAAAATTGATAAGCTTCTCGAAACACATTTCCACTTATCGTTGAAAATGGATAAGCTTCTCGAAAGAGATTTCCACTTATCGTTGAAAATGGATAAGCTTCTCAAAAGAGATTTCCATTTGTCGTTAAAAATGGATAAGCTTCTCGAAAGAGATTGCCATGTATCGTTGAAGATGGATAAGCTTCTTGAAAGAGATTGCCACTTATCTTTGAAGAAGGATAATCTTCTTGAAAGTGATTGCCACTTATCTTTGAAGAAGGATAAGATTCTATGAAGAGATTGCCACTTATTGTTGAAAATGAATAAGCTTCTCGAAAGAGATTTCCACTTACCATTGAAGAATTATAAGCTTCTCTGAAGAGATTTCCACTTACCTTTGAAAATGGATAAGCTTTTCGAAAGAGATTACCACTTATCGTTGAAAATTGGTAAGCTTCCCGAAAGAGATTGCCACTTATCGTTAAAACTGGATAAGCCTATCGAAAGTGATTGCCACTTATCGTTGAAGAAGGATAAGCTTCTCTGAAGAGATTTCAACTTATCGTTGAAAATGGATAAGCTTCTCGAAAGAGATTTCCACTTATCGTTGAAAATTGATAAGCTTCTCGAAAAACATTGCGACTTCTTTGAAAATGGATAAGCTTCTCGAAAGAGATCTCCACTTATCATTGAAAATGGATAAGCTTCTCGAAAGATATTTCCACATATCGTTAAAGAAGGATACACTTCTCTAAAGATATTTATATTTATCGTTGAAAATGGATAAGCGTATAGAAAATGAGTGCCACTTATCGGTGAAGAAGGATAAGCCTCTCGAAAGAGATTTCCACTTTTCGTTGAAGAAGGATAATCTTCTCTAAAGAGATTGGCAGTTACCGTTGAAGAAGGATAAGCTTCTTTGAAGAGATTGCCACTTATCGTTAAAAATGGTTAAGCTTCTCGAAAGACATTTCAACTTATCCCTGAAGAAGGATAAGCTTCTCCAAAGAGATTTCCAATTATCATTGAAGAAGGATAAGCTTCTCGAAAGTGATTGCTACTTATTTGATAAGAAGGATAAGCTTCCCTGAAGAGATTGCCACTTATCGTTGAAAATGGATAAGCTTCTCGAAATAGATTGCCAATTTTATCGTTGAAAATTGATAAGCTTCTCGAAACACATTGCCACTTATCGTTGAAAATGGATAAGCTTCTCGAAAGAGATTTCCACTTATCGTTGAAAATGGATAAGCTTCTCGAAAGACATTTCCATTTGTCGTTAAAAATGGATAAGCTTCTCGAAAGAGATTGCCATTTATCGTTGAAGATGGATAAGCTTATTGAAAGAGATTGCCACTTATCTTTGAAGAAGGATAATCTTCTTGAAAGAGATTGCCACTTATCTTTGAAAAAGGATAATCTTCTTGAAAGAGATTGCCACTTATCTTTGAAGAAGAATAAGCTTCTATAAAAATATTGCCACTTATTGTTGAAAATGGATAAGCTTCTCGAAAGAGATTTTCACTTACCATTGGAGAAGAATAAGCTTCTATGAAGATATTTCCACTTACCTTGGAAAATGGATAAGCTTCTCGAAAGAGATTGCCACTTATCGTTGAAAATGGGTAAGCTTCTCGAAAGAGATTGCCACATATTGTTAAAAATGGATAAGCTTATCGAAAGAGATTCCACTTATCGTTGAAGAAGGATAAGCTTCTCTGAAGAGATTTCAACTTATCGTTGAAAATGGATAAGCTTCTCGAAAGAGATTTCCACTTATCGTTGAAAATTGATAAGCTTCTCGAAAAACATTGCGACTTCTTTGAAAATGGATAAGCTTCTCGAAAGAGATTGCCACTGATCGTTGAAAATGGATAAGCTTCTCGAAAGATATTTCCACATATCGTTAAAGAAGGATACACTTCTCTAAAGAGATTTATAGTTATCGTTGAAAATGGATAAGCGTATCGAAAATGATTGCCACTTATCGGTGAAGAAGGATAAGCTTCTCGAAAGAGATTTCCACTTTTCGTTGAAGAAGGATAATCTTCTCTAAAGAGATTGCCAGTTACCGTTGAAGAAGGATAAGCTTCTTTGAAGAGATTTCCACTTATCGTTAAAACTGGTTAAGCTTCTCGAAAGACATTTCAACTTATTCCTGAAGAAGGATAAGCTTCTCCAAAGAGATTTCCAAGTATCGTTGAAGAAGGATAAGCTTCTCGAAAGTGATTGCTACTTATTTGATAAGAAGGATAAGCTTCCCTGAAGAGATTGCCACTTATCGTTGAAAATGGATAAGCTTCTCGAAATAGATTGCCAATTTTATCGTTGAAAATTGTTAAGCTTCTCGAAACACATTGCCACTTATCGTTTAAAATGGATAAGCTTCTCGAAAGAGATTTCCACTTATCGTTGAAAATGGATAAGCTTCTCGAAAGAGATTTCCACTTATCGTTGAAAATGGATAAGCTTCTCGAAAGACATTTCCATTTGTCGTTAAAAATGGATAAGCTTCTCGAAAAAGATTGCCATTTATCGTTGAAGATGGATAAGCTTCTTGAAAGAGATTGCCACTTATCTTTGAAGAAGGATAATCTTCTTGAAAGAGATTGCCACTTATCTTTGAAAAAGGATAATCTTCTTGAAAGAGATTGCCACTTATCTTTGAAGAAGAATAAGCTTCTATGAAAATATTGCCACTTATTGTTGAAAATGGATAAGCTTCTCGAAAGAGATTTTCACTTAACATTGGAGAAGAATAAGCTTCTCTAAAGATATTTCCACTTACCTTGGAAAATGGATAAGCTTCTCGAAAGAGATTGCCACTTATCGTTGAAAATGGGTAAGCTTCTCGAAAGAGATTGCCACATATCGTTAAAAATGGATAAGCTTATCGAAAGTGATTGCCACTTATCGTTGAAGAAGGATAAGCTTCTCGAAAGAGATTTCCACTTTTCGTTGAAGAAGGATAATCTTCTCTAAAGAGATTGCCAGTTACCGTTGAAGAAGGATAAGCTTCTTTGAAGAGATTGCCACTTATCGTTAAAAATGGTTAAGCTTCTCGAAAGACATTTCAACTTATCCCTGAAGAAGGATAAGCTTCTCCAAAGAGATTTCCAATTATCGTTGAAGAAGGATAAGCTTCTCGAATGTGATTGCTACTTATTTGATAAGAAGGATAAGCTTCCCTGAAGAGATTGCCACTTATCGTTGAAAATGGATAAGCTTCTCGAAATAGATTGCCAATTTTATCGTTGAAAATTGATAAGCTTCTCAAAACACATTGCCACTTATCGTTGAAAATGGATAAGCTTCTCGAAAGAGATTTCCACTTATCGTTGAAAATGGATAAGCTTCTCGAAAGACATTTCCATTTGTCGTTAAAAATGGATAAGCTTCTCGAAAGAGATTGCCATTTATCGTTGAAGATGGATAAGCTTATTGAAAGAGATTGCCACTTATCTTTGAAGAAGGATAATCTTCTTGAAAGAGATTGCCACTTATCTTTGAAAAAGGATAATATTCTTGAAAGAGATTGCCACTTATCTTTGAAGAAGAATAAGCTTCTATGAAAATATTGCCACTTATTGTTGAAAATGGATAAGCTTCTCGAAAGAGATTTTCACTTACCATTGGAGAAGAATAAGCTTCTATGAAGATATTTCCACTTACCTTGGAAAATGGATAAGCTTCTCGAAAGAGATTGCCACTTATCGTTGAAAATGGGTAAGCTTCTCGAAAGAGATTGCCACATATCGTTAAAAATGGATAAGCTTATCGAAAGTGATTGCCACTTATCGTTGAAGAAGGATAAGCTTCTCTGAAGAGATTTCAACTTATCGTTGAAAATGGATAAGCTTCTCGAAAGAGATTTCCACTTATCGTTGAAAATTGATAAGCTTCTCGAAAAACATTGCGACTTCTTTGAAAATGGATAAGCTTCTCAAAAGAGATTGCCACTGATCATTGAAAATGGATAAGCTTCTCGAAAGATATTTCCACATATCGTTAAAGAAGGATACACTTCTCTAAAGAGATTTATAGTTATCGTTGAAAATGGATAAGCGTATCGAAAATGATTGCCACTTATCGGTGAAGAAGGATAAGCTTCTCGAAAGAGATTTCCACTTTTCGTTGAAGAAGGATAATCTTCTCTAAAGAGATTGCCAGTTACCGTTGAAGAAGGATAAGCTTCTTTGAAGAGATTGCCACTTATCGTTAAAAATGGTTAAGCTTCTCGAAAGACATTTCAACTTATCCCTGAAGAAGGATAAGCTTCTCCAAAGAGATTTCCAATTATCGTTGAAGAAGGATAAGCTTCTCGAAAGTGATTGCTACTTATTTGATAAGAAGGATAAGCTTCCCTGAAGAGATTGCCACTTATCGTTGAAAATGGATAAGCTTCTCGAAATAGATTGCCAATTTTATCGTTGAAAATTGTTAAGCTTCTCGAAACACATTGCCACTTATCGTTTAAAATGGATAAGCTTCTCGAAAGAGATTTCCACTTATCGTTGAAAATGGATAAGCTTCTCGAAAGACATTTCCATTTGTCGTTAAAAATGGATAAGCTTCTCGAAAGAGATTGCCATTTATCATTGAAGATGGATAAGCTTCTTGAAAGAGATTGCCACTTATCTTTGAAGAAGGATAATCTTCTTGAAAGAGATTGCCACTTATCTTTGAAAAAGGATAATCTTCTTGAAAGAGATTGCCACTTATCTTTGAAGAAGAATAAGCTTCTATGAAAATATTGCCACTTATTGTTGAAAATAAATAAGCTTCTCGAAAGAGATTTTCACTTACCATTGGAGAAGAATAAGCTTCTCTGAAGATATTTCCACTTACCTTGGAAAATGGATAAGCTTCTCGAAAGAGATTGCCAATTATCGTTGAAAATGGGTAAGCTTCTCGAAAGAGATTGCCACATATCGTTAAAAATGGATAAGCTTATCGAAAGTGATTGCCACTTATCGTTGAAGAAGGATAAGCTTCTCGAAAGAGATTTCCACTTTTCGTTGAAGAAGGATAATCTTCTCTAAAGAGATTGCCAGTTACCGTTGAAGAAGGATAAGCTTCTTTGAAGAGATTGCCACTTATCGTTAAAAATGGTTAAGCTTCTCGAAAGACATTTCAACTTATCCCTGAAGAAGGATAAGCTTCTCCAAAGAGATTTCCAATTATCGTTGAAGAAGGATAAGCTTCTCGAATGTGATTGCTACTTATTTGATAAGAAGGATAAGCTTCCCTGAAGAGATTGCCACTTATCGTTGAAAATGGATAAGCTTCTCGAAATAGATTGCCAATTTTATCGTTGAAAATTGATAAGCTTCTCAAAACACATTGCCACTTATCGTTGAAAATGGATAAGCTTCTCGAAAGAGATTTCCACTTATCGTTGAAAATGGATAAGCTTCTCGAAAGACATTTCCATTTGTCGTTAAAAATGGATAAGCTTCTCGAAAGAGATTGCCATTTATCGTTGAAGATGGATAAGCTTATTGAAAGAGATTGCCACTTATCTTTGAAGAAGGATAATCTTCTTGAAAGAGATTGCCACTTATCTTTGAAAAAGGATAATATTCTTGAAAGAGATTGCCACTTATCTTTGAAGAAGAATAAGCTTCTATGAAAATATTGCCACTTATTGTTGAAAATGGATAAGCTTCTCGAAAGAGATTTTCACTTACCATTGGAGAAGAATAAGCTTCTATGAAGATATTTCCACTTACCTTGGAAAATGGATAAGCTTCTCGAAAGAGATTGCCACTTATCGTTGAAAATGGGTAAGCTTCTCGAAAGAGATTGCCACATATCGTTAAAAATGGATAAGCTTATCGAAAGTGATTGCCACTTATCGTTGAAGAAGGATAAGCTTCTCTGAAGAGATTTCAACTTATCGTTGAAAATGGATAAGCTTCTCGAAAGAGATTTCCACTTATCGTTGAAAATTGATAAGCTTCTCGAAAAACATTGCGACTTCTTTGAAAATGGATAAGCTTCTCAAAAGAGATTGCCACTGATCATTGAAAATGGATAAGCTTCTCGAAAGATATTTCCACATATCGTTAAAGAAGGATACACTTCTCTAAAGAGATTTATAGTTATCGTTGAAAATGGATAAGCGTATCGAAAATGATTGCCACTTATCGGTGAAGAAGGATAAGCTTCTCGAAAGAGATTTCCACTTTTCGTTGAAGAAGGATAATCTTCTCTAAAGAGATTGCCAGTTACCGTTGAAGAAGGATAAGCTTCTTTGAAGAGATTGCCACTTATCGTTAAAAATGGTTAAGCTTCTCGAAAGACATTTCAACTTATCCCTGAAGAAGGATAAGCTTCTCCAAAGAGATTTCCAAGTATCGTTGAAGAAGGATAAGCTTCTCGAAAGTGATTGCTACTTATTTGATAAGAAGGATAAGCTTCCCTGAAGAGATTGCCACTTATCGTTGAAAATGGATAAGCTTCTCGAAATAGATTGCCAATTTTATCGTTGAAAATTGATAAGCTTCTCGAAACACATTGCCACTTATCGTTGAAAATGGATAAGCTTCTCGAAAGAGATTTCCACTTATCGTTGAAAATGGATAAGCTTCTCGAAAGACATTTCCATTTGTCGTTAAAAATGGATAAGCTTCTCGAAAGAGATTGCCATTTATCATTGAAGATGGATAAGCTTCTTGAAAGAGATTGCCACTTATCTTTGAAGAAGGATAATCTTCTTGAAAGAGATTGCCACTTATCTTTGAAAAAGGATAATCTTCTTGAAAGAGATTGCCACTTATCTTTGAAGAAGAATAAGCTTCTATGAAAATATTGCCACTTATTGTTGAAAATAAATAAGCTTCTCGAAAGAGATTTTCACTTACCATTGGAGAAGAATAAGCTTCTCTGAAGATATTTCCACTTACCTTGGAAAATGGATAAGCTTCTCGAAAGAGATTGCCAATTATCGTTGAAAATGGGTAAGCTTCTCGAAAGAGATTGCCACATATCGTTAAAAATGGATAAGCTTATCGAAAGTGATTGCCACTTATCGTTGAAGAAGGATAAGCTTCTCGAAAGAGATTTCCACTTTTCGTTGAAGAAGGATAATCTTCTCTAAAGAGATTGCCAGTTACCGTTGAAGAAGGATAAGCTTCTTTGAAGAGATTGCCACTTATCGTTAAAAATGGTTAAGCTTCTCGAAAGACATTTCAACTTATCCCTGAAGAAGGATAAGCTTCTCCAAAGAGATTTCCAATTATCGTTGAAGAAGGATAAGCTTCTCGAAAGTGATTGCTACTTATTTGATAAGAAGGATAAGCTTCCCTGAAGAGATTGCCACTTATCGTTGAAAATGGATAAGCTTCTCGAAATAGATTGCCAATTTTATCGTTGAAAATTGATAAGCTTCTCGAAACACATTGCCACTTATCGTTGAAAATGGATAAGCTTCTCGAAAGAGATTTCCACTTATCGTTGAAAATGGATAAGCTTCTCGAAAGACATTTCCATTTGTCGTTAAAAATGGATAAGCTTCTCGAAAGAGATTGCCATTTATCGTTGAAGATGGATAAGCTTATTGAAAGAGATTGCCACTTATCTTTGAAGAAGGATAATCTTCTTGAAAGAGATTGCCACTTATCTTTGAAAAAGGATAATATTCTTGAAAGAGATTGCCACTTATCTTTGAAGAAGAATAAGCTTCTATGAAAATATTGCCATTTATTGTTGAAAATGGATAAGCTTCTCGAAAGAGATTTTCACTTACCATTGGAGAAGAATAAGCTTCTATGAAGATATTTCCACTTACCTTGGAAAATGGATAAGCTTCTCGAAAGAGATTGCCACTTATCGTTGAAAATGGGTAAGCTTCTCGAAAGAGATTGCCACATATCGTTAAAAATGGATAAGCTTATCGAAAGTGATTGCCACTTATCGTTGAAGAAGGATAAGCTTCTCTGAAGAGATTTCAACTTATCGTTGAAAATGGATAAGCTTCTCGAAAGAGATTTCCACTTATCGTTGAAAATTGATAAGCTTATCGAAAAACATTGCGACTTCTTTGAAAATGGATAAGCTTCTCAAAAGAGATTGCCACTGATCATTGAAAATGGATAAGCTTCTCGAAAGATATTTCCACATATCGTTAAAGAAGGATACACTTCTCTAAAGAGATTTATAGTTATCGTTGAAAATGGATAAGCGTATCGAAAATGATTGCCACTTATCGGTGAAGAAGGATAAGCTTCTCGAAAGAGATTTCCACTTTTCGTTGAAGAAGGATAATCTTCTCTAAAGAGATTGCCAGTTACCGTTGAAGAAGGATAAGCTTCTTTGAAGAGATTGCCACTTATCGTTAAAAATGGTTAAGCTTCTCGAAAGACATTTCAACTTATCCCTGAAGAAGGATAAGCTTCTCCAAAGAGATTTCCAAGTATCGTTGAAGAAGGATAAGCTTCTCGAAAGTGATTGCTACTTATTTGATAAGAAGGATAAGCTTCCCTGAAGAGATTGCCACTTATCGTTGAAAATGGATGAGCTTCTCGAAATAGATTGCCAATTTTATCGTTGAAAATTGATAAGCTTCTCGAAACACATTGCCACTTATCGTTAAAAATGGATAAGCTTCTCGAAAGAGATTTCCACTTATCGTTGAAAATGGATAAGCTTCTCGAAAGACATTTCCATTTGTCGTTAAAAATGGATAAGCTTCTCGAAAGAGATTGCCATTTATCGTTGAAGATGGATAAGCTTCTTGAAAGAGATTGCCACTTATCTTTGAAGAAGGATAATCTTCTTGAATGAGATTGCCATTTATCTTTGAAAAAGGATAATCTTCTTGAAAGAGATTGCCACTTATCTTTGAAGAAGAATAAGCTTCTATGAAAATATTGCCACTTATTGTTGAAAATGGATAAGCTTCTCGAAAGAGATTTTCACTTACCATTGGAGAAGAATAAGCTTCTCTAAAGATATTTCCACTTACCTTGGAAAATGGATAAGCTTCTCGAAAGAGATTGCCACTTATCGTTGAAAATGGGTAAGCTTCTCGAAAGAGATTGCCACATATCGTTAAAAATGGATAAGCTTATCGAAAGTGATTGCCACTTATCGTTGAAGAAGGATAAGCTTCTATGAAGAGATTTCAACTTATCTTTGAAAATGGATAAGCTTATCGAAAGAGATTTCCACTTATCGTTGAAAATTGATAAGCTTCTCGAAAAACATTGCGACTTCTTTGAAAATGGATAAGCTTCTCGAAAGAGATTGCCACTTATCATTGAAAATAGATAAGCTTCTCGAAAGATATTTCCACATATCGTTAAAGAAGGATACACTTCTCTAAAGAGATTTATAGTTATCGTTGAAAATGGATAAGCGTATCGAAAATGATTGCCACTTATCGGTGAAGAAGGATAAGCTTCTCGAAAGAGATTTCCACTTTTCGTTGAAGAAGGATAATCTTCTCTAAAGAGATTGCCAGTTACTGTTGAAGAAGGATAAGCTTCTTTGAAGAGATTGCCACTTATCGTTAAAAATGGTTAAGCTTCTCGAAAGACATTTCAACTTATCCCTGAAGAAGGATAAGCTTCTCCAAAGAGATTTCCAATTATCGTTGAAGAAGGATAAGCTTCTCGAAAGTGATTGCTACTTATTTGATAAGAAGGATAAGCTTCCCTGAAGAGATTGCCACTTATCGTTGAAAATGGATAAGCTTCTCGAAATAGATTGCCAATTTTATCGTTGAAAATTGATAAGCTTCTCGAAACACATTGCCACTTATCGTTGAAAATGGATAAGCTTCTCGAAAGAGATTTCCACTTATCGTTGAAAATGGATAAGCTTCTCGAAAGACATTTAAATTTGTCGTTAAAAATGGATAAGCTTCTCGAAAGAGATTGCCATTTATCGTTGAAGATGGATAAGCTTATTGAAAGAGATTGCCACTTATCTTTGAAGAAGGATAATCTTCTTGAAAGAGATTGCCACTTATCTTTGAAAAAGGATAATCTTCTTGAAAGAGATTGCCATTTATCTTTGAAGAAGAATAAGCTTCTATGAAAATATTGCCACTTATTGTTGAAAATGGATAAGCTTCTCGAAAGAGATTTTCACTTACCATTGGAGAAGAATAAGCTTCTATGAAGATATTTCCACTTACCTTGGAAAATGGATAAGCTTTTCGAAAGAGATTGCCACTTATCGTTGAAAATGGGTAAGCTTCTCGAAAGAGATTGCCACATATTGTTAAAAATGGATAAGCTTATCGAAAGTGATTCCACTTATCGTTGAAGAAGGATAAGCTTCTCTGAAGAGATTTCAACTTATCGTTTAAAATGGATAAGCTTCTCGAAAGAGATTTCCACTTATCGTTGAAAATTGATAAGCTTCTCGAAAAACATTGCGACTTCTTTGAAAATGGATAAGCTTCTCGAAAGAGATTGCCACTGATCGTTGAAAATGTATAAGCTTCTCGAAAGATATTTCCACATATCGTTAAAGAAGGATACACTTCTCTAAAGAGATTTATAGTTATCGTTGAAAATGGATAAGCGTATCGAAAATGATTGCCACTTATCGGTGAAGAAGGATAAGCTTCTCGAAAGAGATTTCCACTTTTCGTTGAAGAAGGATAATCTTCTCTAAAGAGATTGCCAGTTACCGTTGAAGAAGGATAAGCTTCTTTGAAGAGATTGCCACTTATCGTTAAAACTGGTTAAGCTTCTCGATAGACATTTCAACTTATCCCTGAAGAAGGATAAGCTTCTCCAAAGAGATTTCCAAGTATCGTTGAAGAAGGATAAGCTTCTCGAAAGTGATTGCTACTTATTTGATAAGAAGGATAAGCTTCCCTGAAGAGATTGCCACTTATCGTTGAAAATGGATAAGCTTCTCGAAATAGATTGCCAATTTTATCGTTGAAAATTGATAAGCTTCTCGAAACACATTGCCACTTATCGTTGAAAATGGATAAGCTTCTCGAAAGAGATTTCCACTTATCGTTGAAAATGGATAAGCTTCTCGAAAGACATTTCCATTTGTCGTTAAAAATGGATAAGCTTCTCGAAAGAGATTGCCATTTATCGTTGAAGATGGATAAGCTTCTTGAAAGAGATTGCCACTTATCTTTGAAGAAGGATAATCTTCTTGAAAGAGATTGCCACTTATCTTTGAAAAAGGATAATCTTCTTGAAAGAGATTGCCACTTATCTTTGAAGAAGAATAAGCTTCTATGAAAATATTGCCACTTATTGTTGAAAATGGATAAGCTTCTCGAAAGAGATTTTCACTTACCATTGGAGAAGAATAAGCTTCTCTAAAGATATTTCCACTTACCTTGGAAAATGGATAAGCTTCTCGAAAGAGATTGCCACTTATCTTTGAAAATGGGTAAGCTTCTCGAAAGAGATTGCCACATATCGTTAAAAATGGATAAGCTTATCGAAAGTGATTGCCACTTATCGTTGAAGAAGGATAAGCTTCTCTGAAGAGATTTCAACTTATCGTTGAAAATGGATAAGCTTCTCGAAAGATATTTCCACTTATCGTTGAAAATTGATAAGCTTCTCGAAAAACATTGCGACTTCTTTGAAAATGGATAAGCTTCTCGAAAGAGATTGCCACTTATTATTGAAAATGGATAAGTTTCTCGAAAGATATTTCCACATATCGTTAAAGAACGATACACTTCTCTAAAGAGATTTATAGTTATCGTTGAAAATGGATAAGCGTATCGAAAATGATTGCCACTTATCGGTGAAGAAGGATAAGCTTCTCGAAAGAGATTTCCACTTTTCGTTGAAGAAGGATAATCTTCTCTAAAGAGATTGCCAGTTACCGTTGAAGAAGGATAAGCTTCTTTGAAGAGATTGCCACTTATCGTTAAAAATGGTTAAGCTTCTCGAAAGACATTTCAACTTATCCCTGAAGAAGGATAAGCTTCTCCAAAGAGATTTCCAATTATCGTTGAAGAAGGATAAGCTTCTCGAAAGTTATTGCTACTTATTTGATAAGAAGGATAAGCTTCCCTGAAGAGATTGCCGCTTATCGTTGAAAATGGATAAGCTTCTCGAAATAGATTTCCAATTTTATCGTTGAAAATTGATAAGCTTCTCGAAACACATTGCCACTTATCGTTGAAAATGGATAAGCTTCTCGAAAGAGATTTCCACTTATCGGTGAAAATGGATAAGCTTCTCGAAAGACATTTCCATTTGTCGTTAAAAATGGATAAGCTTCTCGAAAGAGATTGCCATTTATCGTTGAAGATGGATAAGCTTCTTGAAAGAGATTGCCACTTATCTTTGAAGAAGGATAATCTTCTTGAAAGAGATTGCCACTTATCTTTGAAAAAGGATAATCTTCTTGAAAGAGATTGCCACTTATCTTTGAAGAAGAATAAGCTTCTATGAAAATATTGCCACTTATTGTTGAAAATAAATAAGCTTCTCGAAAGAGATTTTCACTTACCATTGGAGAAGAATAAGCTTCTCTGAAGATATTTCCACTTACCTTGGAAAATGGATAAGCTTCTCGAAAGATATTGCCAATTATCGTTGAAAATGGGTAAGCTTCTCGAAAGAGATTGCCACATATCGTTAAAAATGGATAAGCTTATCAAAAGTGATTGCCACTTATCGTTGAAGAAGGATAAGCTTCTCGAAAGAGATTTCCACTTTTCGTTGAAGAAGGATAATCTTCTCTAAAGAGATTGCCAGTTACCGTTGAAGAAGGATAAGCTTCTTTGAAGAGATTGCCACTTATCGTTAAAAATGGTTAAGCTTCTTGAAAGACATTTCAACTTATCCCTGAAGAAGGATAAGCTTCTCCAAAGAGATTTCCAATTATCGTTGAAGAAGGATAAGCTTCTCGAAAGTGATTGCTACTTATTTGATAAGAAGGATAAGCTTCCCTGAAGAGATTGCCACTTATCGTTGAAAATGGATAAGCTTCTCGAAATAGATTGCGAATTTTATCGTTGAAAATTGATAAGCTTCTCGAAACACATTGCCACTTATCGTTGAAAATGGATAAGCTTCTCGAAAGAGATTTCCACTTATCGTTGAAAATGGATAAGCTTCTCGAAAGACATTTCCATTTGTCGTTAAAAATGGATAAGCTTCTCGAAAGAGATTGCCATTTATCGTTGAAGATGGATAAGCTTATTGAAAGAGATTGCCACTTATCTTTGAAGAAGGATAATCTTCTTGAAAGAGATTGCCACTTATCTTTGAAAAAGGATAATATTCTTGAAAGAGATTGCCACTAATCTTTGAAGAAGAATAAGCTTCTATGAAAATATTGCCACTTATTGTTGAAAATGGATAAGCTTCTGGAAAGAGATTTTCACTTACCATTGGAGAAGAATAAGCTTCTATGAAGATATTTCCACTTACCTTGGAAAATGGATAAGCTTCTCGAAAGAGATTGCCACTTATCGTTGAAAATGGGTAAGCTTCTCGAAAGAGATTGCCACATATCGTTAAAAATGGATAAGCTTATCGAAAGTGATTGCCACTTATCGTTGAAGAAGGATAAGCTTCTCTGAAGAGATTTCAACTTATCGTTGAAAATGGATAAGCTTCTCGAAAGAGATTTCCACTTATCGTTGAAAATTGATAAGCTTCTCGAAAAACATTGCGACTTCTTTGAAAATGGATAAGCTTCTCGAAAGAGATTGCCACTGATCATTGAAAATGGATAAGCTTCTCGAAAGATATTTCCACATATCGTTAAATAAGGATACACTTCTCTAAAGAGATTTATAGTTATCGTTGAAAATGGATAAGCGTATCGAAAATGATTGCCACTTATCGGTGAAGAAGGATAAGCTTCTCGAAAGAGATTTCCACTTTTCGTTGAAGAAGGATAATCTTCTCTAAAGAGATTGCCAGTTACCGTTGAAGAAGGATAAGCTTCTTTGAAGAGATTGCCACTTATCGTTAAAAATGGTTAAGCTTCTCGAAAGACATTTCAACTTATCCCTGAAGAAGGATAAGCTTCTCCAAAGAGATTTCCAAGTATCGTTGAAGAAGGATAAGCTTCTCGAAAGTGATTGCTACTTATTTAATAAGAAGGATAAGCTTCCCTGAAGAGATTGCCACTTATCGTTGAAAATGGATAAGCTTCTCGAAATAGATTGCCAATTTTATCGTTGAAAATTGATAAGCTTCTCGAAACACATTGCCACTTATCGTTGAAAATGGATAAGCTTCTCGAAAGAGATTTCCACTTATCGTTGAAAATGGATAAGCTTCTCGAAAGACATTTCCATTTGTCGTTAAAAATGGTTAAGCTTCTCGAAAGAGATTGCCATTTATCGTTGAAGATGGATAAGCTTCTTGAAAGAGATTGCCACTTATCTTTGAAGAAGGATAATCTTCTTGAAAGAGATTGCCACTTATCTTTGAAAAAGGATAATCTTCTTGAAAGAGATTGCCACTTATCTTTGAAGAAGAATAAGCTTCTATGAAAATATTGCCACTTATTGTTGAAAATGGATAAGCTTCTCGAAAGAGATTTTCACTTACCATTGGAGAAGAATAAGCTTCTCTAAAGATATTTCCACTTACCTTGGAAAATGGATAAGCTTCTCGAAAGAGATTGCCACTTATCGTTGAAAATGGGTAAGCTTCTCGAAAGAGATTGCCACATATCGTTAAAAATGGATAAGCTTATCGAAAGTGATTGCCACTTATCGTTGAAGAAGGATAAGCTTCTCTGAAGAGATTTCAACTTATTGTTGAAAATGGATAAGCTTCTCGAAAGAGATTTCCACTTATCGTTGAAAATTGATAAGCTTCTCGAAAAACATTGCGACTTCTTTGAAAATGGATAAGCTTCTCGAAAGAGATTGCCACTTATCATTGAAAATGGATAAGCTTCTCGAAATATATTTCCACATATCGTTAAAGAAGGATACACTTCTCTAAAGAGATTTATAGTTTTGATTGAAAATGGATAAGCGTATCGAAAATATTGCCACTTATCGGTGAAGAAGGATAAGCTTCTCGAAAGAGATTTCCACTTTTCGTTGAAGAAGGATAATCTTCTCTAAAGAGATTGCCAGTTACCGTTGAAGAAGGATAAGCTTCTTTGAAGAGATTGCCACTTATCGTTAAAAATGGTTAAGCTTCTCGAAAGACATTTCAACTTATCCCTGAAGAAGGATAAGCTTCTCCAAAGAGATTTCCAATTATCGTTTAAGAAGGATAAGCTTCTCGAAAGTGATTGCTACTTATTTGATAAGAAGGATAAGCTTCCCTGAAGAGATTGCCACTTATCGTTGAAAATGGATAAGCTTCTCGAAATAGATTGCCAATTTTATCGTTGAAAATTGATAAGCTTCTCGAAACACATTGCCACTTATCGTTGAAAATGGATAAGCTTCTCGAAAGAGATTTCCACTTATCGTTGAAAATGGATAAGCTTCTCGAAAGACATTTCCATTTGTAGTTAAAAATGGATAAGCTTCTCGAAAGAGATTGCCATTTATCGTTGAAGATGGATAAGCTTCTTGAAAGAGATTGCCACTTATCTTGGAAGAAGGATAATCTTCTTGAAAGAGATTGCCACTTATCTTTGAAAAAGGATAATCTTCTTGAAAGAGATTGCCACTTATCTTTGAAGAAGAATAAGCTTCTATGAAAATATTGCCACTTATTGTTGAAAATGGATAAGCTTCTCGAAAGAGATTTTCACTTACCATTGGAGAAGAATAAGCTTCTCTAAAGATATTTCCACTTACCTTGGAAAATGGATAAGCTTCTCGAAAGAGATTGCCACTTATCGTTGAAAATGGGTAAGCTTCTCGAAAGAGATTGCCACATATCGTTAAAAATGGATAAGCTTATCGAAAGTGATTGCCACTTATCGTTGAAGAAGGATAAGCTTCTCTGAAGAGATTTCAACTTATCGTTGAAAATGGATAAGCTTCTCGAAAGAGATTTCCACTTATCGTTGAAAATTGATAAGCTTCTCGAAAAACATTGCGACTTCTTTGAAAATGGATAAGCTTCTCGAAAGAGATTGCCACTTATCATTGAAAATGGATAAGCTTCTCGAAAGATATTTCCACATATCGTTAAAGAAGGATAAACTTCTCTAAAGAGATTTATAGTTATCGTTGAAAATGGATAAGCGTATCGAAAATGATTGCCACTTATCGGTGAAGAAGGATAAGCTTCTCGAAAGAGATTTCCACTTTTCGTCGAAGAAGGACAATCTTCTCTAAAGAGATTGCCAGTTACCGTTGAAGAAGGATAAGCTTCTTTGAAGAGATTGCCACTTATCGTTAAAAATGGTTAAGCTTCTCGAAAGACATTTCAACTTATCCCTGAAGAAGGATAAGCTTCTCCAAAGAGATTTCCAATTATCGTTGAAGAAGGATAAGCTTCTCGAAAGTGATTGCTACTTATTTGATAAGAAGGATAAGCTTCCCTGAAGAGATTGCCACTTATCATTGAAAATGGATAAGCTTCTCGAAATAGATTGCCAATTTTATCATTGAAAATTGATAAGCTTCTCGAAACACATTGCCACTTATCGTTGAAAATGGATAAGCTTCTCGAAAGAGATTTCCACTTATCGTTGAAAATGGATAAGCTTCTCGAAAGACATTTCCATTTGTAGTTAAAAATGGATAAGCTTCTCGAAAGAGATTGCCATTTATCGTTGAAGATGGATAAGCTTCTTGAAAGAGATTGCCACTTATCTTTGAAGAAGGATAATCTTCTTGAAAGCGATTGCCACTTATCTTTGAAAAAGGATAATCTTCTTGAAAGAGATTGCCACTTATCTTTGAAGAAGAATAAGCTTCTATGAAAATATTGCCACTTATTGTTGAAAATGGATAAGCTTCTCGAAAGAGATTTTCACTTACCATTGGAGAAGAATAAGCTTCTCTGAAGATATTTCCACTTACCTTGGAAAATGGATAAGCTTCTCGAAAGAGATTGCCACTTATCGTTGAAAATGGGTAAGCTTCTTGAAAGAGATTGCCACATATCGTTAAAAATGGATAAGCTTATCGAAAGTGATTGCCACTTATCGTTGAAGAAGGATAAGCTTCTCTGAAGAGATTTCAACTTATCGTTGAAAATGGATAGGCTTCTCGAAAGAGATTTCCACTTATCGTTGAAAATTGATAAGCTTCTCGAAAAACATTGCGACTTCTTTGAAAATGGATAAGCTTCTCGAAAGAGATTGCCACTTATCATTGAAAATGGATAAGCTTCTCGAAAGATATTTCCACATATCATTAAAGAAGGATACACTTCTCTAAAGAGATTTATAGTTATCGTTGAAAATGGATAAGCGTATCGAAAATGATTGCCACTTATCGGTGAAGAAGGATAAGCTTCTCGAAAGAGATTTCCACTTTTCGTTGAAGAAGGATAATCTTCTCTAAAGAGATTGCCAGTTACCGTTGAAGAAGGATAAGCTTCTTTGAAGAGATTGCCACTTATCGTTAAAAATGGTTAAGCTTCTCGAAAGACATTTCAACTTATCCGTGAAGAAGGATAAGCTTCTCCAAAGGGATTTCCAATTATCGTTGAAGAAGGATAAGCTTCTCGAAAGTGATTGCTACTTATTTGATAAGAAGGATAAGCTTCCCTGAAGAGATTGCCACTTATCGTTGAAAATGGATAAGCATCTCGAAATAGATTGCCAATTTTATCGTTGAAAATTGATAAGCTTCTCGAAACACATTGCCACTTATCGTTGAAAATGGATAAGCTTCTCGAAAGAGATTTCCACTTATCGTTGAAAATGGATAAGCTTCTCGAAAGACATTTCCATTTGTCGTTAAAAATGGATAAGCTTCTCGAAAGAGATTGCCATTTATCGTTGAAGATGGATAAGATTCTTGAAAAAGATTGCCACTTATCTTTGAAGAAGGATAATCTTCTTGAAAGAGATTGCCACTTATCTTTGAAAAAGGATAATCTTCTTGAAAGAGATTGCCACTTATCTTTGAAGAAGAATAAGCTTCTATGAAAATATTGCCAGTTATTGTTGAAAATGGATAAGCTTCTCGAAAGAGATTTTCACTTACCAGTGGAAAAGAATAAGCTTCTCTGAAGATGTTTCCACTTACCTTGGAAAATGGAAAAGCTTCTCGAAAGAGATTGCCACTTATCGTTGAAAATGGGTAAGCTTCTCGAAAGAGATTGCCACATATCGTTAAAAATGGATAAGCTTATCAAAAGTGAATGCCACTTATCGTTGAAGAAGGATAAGCTTCTCTGAAGAGATTTCAACTTATCGTTGAAAATGGATAAGCTTCTCGAAAGAGATTTCCACTTATCGTTGAAAATTGATAAGCTTCTCGAAAAACATTGCGACTTCTTTGAAAATGGATAAGCTTCTCGAAAGAGATTGCCACTTATCATTGAAAATGGATAAGCTTCTCGAAAGATATTTTGACATATCGTTAAAGAAGGATACACTTCTCTAAAGAGATTTATAGTTATCGTTGAAAATGGAT
Organism: Lathyrus sativus; assembly: GCA_963859935.3. Classification (NCBI taxonomy): domain Eukaryota; kingdom Viridiplantae; phylum Streptophyta; class Magnoliopsida; order Fabales; family Fabaceae; genus Lathyrus; species Lathyrus sativus. The sequence goes on along the minus strand of OZ012738.1, from coordinate 237,988,674 downwards.
AAGCGTATCGAAAATGATTGCCACTTATCGGTGAAGAAGGATAAGCTTCTCGAAAGAGATTTCCACTTTTCGTTGAAGAAGGATAATCTTCTCTAAAGAGATTTCCAGTTACCATTGAATAAGGATAAGCTTCTTTGAAGAGATTGCCACTTATCGTTAAAAATGGTTAAGCTTCTCGAAAGACATTTCAACTTATCCCTGAAGAAGGATAAGCTTCTCCAAAGAGATTTCCAATTATCGTTGAAGAAGGATAAGCTTCTCGAAAGTGATTGCTACTTATTTGATAATAAGGATAAGCTTCCCTGAAGAGATTGCCACTTATCGTTGAAAATGGATAAGCTTCTCGAAATAGATTGCCAATTTTATCGTTGAAAATTTATAAGCTTCTCGAAACACATTGCCACTTATCGTTGAAAATGGATAAGCTTCTCGAAAGAGATTTCCACTTATCGCTGAAAATGGATAAACTTCTCGAAAGACATTTCCATTTATCGTTAAAAATGGATAAGCTTCTCGAAAGAGATTGCCATTTATCGTTGAAGATGGATAAGCTTCTTGAAAGAGATTGCCACTTATCTTTGAAGAAGGATAATCTTCTTGAAAGAGATTGCCACTTATCTTTGAAAAAGGATAATCTTCTTGAAAGAGATTGCCACTTATCTTTGAAGAAGAATAAGCTTCTATGAAAATATTGCCACTTATTGTTGAAAATGGATAAGCTTCTCGAAAGAGATTTTCACTTACCATTGGAGAAGAATAAGCTTCTCTAAAGATATTTCCACTTACCTTGGAAAATGGATAAGCTTCTCGAAAGAGATTGCCACTTATCGTTGAAAATGGGTAAGCTTCTCGAAAGAGATTGCCACATATCGTTAAAAATGGATAAGCTTATCGAAAGTGATTGCCACTTATCGTTGAAGAAGGATAAGCTTCTCTGAAGAGATTTCAACTTATCGTTGAAAATGGATAAGCTTCTCGAAAGAGATTTCCACTTATCGTTGAAAATTGATAAGCTTCTCGAAAAACATTGCGACTTCTTTGAAAATGGATAAGCTTCTCGAAAGAGATTGCCACTTATCATTGAAAATGGATAAGCTTCTCGAAAGATATTTCCACATATCGTTAAAGAAGGATAAACTTCTCTAAAGAGATTTATAGTTATCGTTGAAAATGGATAAGCGTATCGAAAATGATTGCCACTTATCGGTGAAGAAGGATAAGCTTCTCGAAAGAGATTTCCACTTTTCGTTGAAGAAGGACAATCTTCTCTAAAGAGATTGCCAGTTACCGTTGAAGAAGGATAAGCTTCTTTGAAGAGATTGCCACTTATCGTTAAAAATGGTTAAGCTTCTCGAAAGACATTTCAACTTATCCCTGAAGAAGGATAAGCTTCTCCAAAGAGATTTCCAATTATCGTTGAAGAAGGATAAGCTTCTCGAAAGTGATTGCTACTTATTTGATAATAAGGATAAGCTTCCCTGAAGAGATTGCCACTTATCGTTGAAAATGGATAAGCTTCTCGAAATAGATTGCCAATTTTATCGTTGAAAATTGATAAGCTTCTCGAAACACATTGCCACTTATCGTTGAAAATGGATAAGCTTCTCGAACGAGATTTCCACTTATCGTTGAAAATGGATAAGCTTCTCGAAAGACATTTCCATTTGTAGTTAAAAATGGATAAGCTTCTCGAAAGAGATTGCCATTTATCGTTGAAGATGGATAAGCTTCTTGAAAGAGATTGCCACTTATCTTTGAAGAAGGATAATCTTCTTGAAAGCGATTGCCACTTATCTTTGAAAAAGGATAATCTTCTTGAAAGAGATTGCCACTTATCTTTGAAGAAGAATAAGCTTCTATGAAAATATTGCCACTTATTGTTGAAAATGGATAAGCTTCTCGAAAGAGATTTTCACTTACCATTGGAGAAGAATAAGCTTCTCTGAAGATATTTCCACTTACCTTGGAAAATGGATAAGCTTCTCGAAAGAGATTGCCACTTATCGTTGAAAATGGGTAAGCTTCTTGAAAGAGATTGCCACATATCGTTAAAAATGGATAAGCTTATCGAAAGTGATTGCCACTTATCGTTGAAGAAGGATAAGCTTCTCTGAAGAGATTTCAACTTATCGTTGAAAATGGATAGGCTTCTCGAAAGAGATTTCCACTTATCGTTGAAAATTGATAAGCTTCTCGAAAAACATTGCGACTTCTTTGAAAATGGATAAGCTTCTCGAAAGAGATTGCCACTTATCATTGAAAATGGATAAGCTTCTCGAAAGATATTTCCACATATCATTAAAGAAGGATACACTTCTCTAAAGAGATTTATAGTTATCGTTGAAAATGGATAAGCGTATCGAAAATGATTGCCACTTATCGGTGAAGAAGGATAAGCTTCTCGAAAGAGATTTCCACTTTTCGTTGAAGAAGGACAATCTTCTCTAAAGAGATTGCCAGTTACCGTTGAAGAAGGATAAGCTTCTTTGAAGAGATTGCCACTTATCGTTAAAAATGGTTAAGCTTCTCGAAAGACATTTCAACTTATCCCTGAAGAAGGATAAGCTTCTCCAAAGAGATTTCCAATTATCGTTGAAGAAGGATAAGCTTCTCGAAAGTGATTGCTACTTATTTGATAATAAGGATAAGCTTCCCTGAAGAGATTGCCACTTATCGTTGAAAATGGATAAGCTTCTCGAAATAGATTGCCAATTTTATCGTTGAAAATTGATAAGCTTCTCGAAACACATTGCCACTTATCGTTGAAAATGGATAAGCTTCTCGAACGAGATTTCCACTTATCGTTGAAAATGGATAAGCTTCTCGAAAGACATTTCCATTTGTAGTTAAAAATGGATAAGCTTCTCGAAAGAGATTGCCATTTATCGTTGAAGATGGATAAGCTTCTTGAAAGAGATTGCCACTTATCTTTGAAGAAGGATAATCTTCTTGAAAGCGATTGCCACTTATCTTTGAAAAAGGATAATCTTCTTGAAAGAGATTGCCACTTATCTTTGAAGAAGAATAAGCTTCTATGAAAATATTGCCACTTATTGTTGAAAATGGATAAGCTTCTCGAAAGAGATTTTCACTTACCATTGGAGAAGAATAAGCTTCTCTGAAGATATTTCCACTTACCTTGGAAAATGGATAAGCTTCTCGAAAGAGATTGCCACTTATCGTTGAAAATGGGTAAGCTTCTTGAAAGAGATTGCCACATATCGTTAAAAATGGATAAGCTTATCGAAAGTGATTGCCACTTATCGTTGAAGAAGGATAAGCTTCTCTGAAGAGATTTCAACTTATCGTTGAAAATGGATAGGCTTCTCGAAAGAGATTTCCACTTATCGTTGAAAATTGATAAGCTTCTCGAAAAACATTGCGACTTCTTTGAAAATGGATAAGCTTCTCGAAAGAGATTGCCACTTATCATTGAAAATGGATAAGCTTCTCGAAAGATATTTCCACATATCATTAAAGAAGGATACACTTCTCTAAAGAGATTTATAGTTATCGTTGAAAATGGATAAGCGTATCGAAAATGATTGCCACTTATCGGTGAAGAAGGATAAGCTTCTCGAAAGAGATTTCCACTTTTCGTTGAAGAAGGATAATCTTCTCTAAAGAGATTGCCAGTTACCGTTGAAGAAGGATAAGCTTCTTTGAAGAGATTGCCACTTATCGTTAAAAATGGTTAAGCTTCTCGAAAGACATTTCAACTTATCCGTGAAGAAGGATAAGCTTCTCCAAAGAGATTTCCAATTATCGTTGAAGAAGGATAAGCTTCTCGAAAGTGATTGCTACTTATTTGATAAGAAGGATAAGCTTCCCTGAAGAGATTGCCACTTATCGTTGAAAATGGATAAGCATCTCGAAATAGATTGCCAATTTTATCGTTGAAAATTGATAAGCTTCTCGAAACACATTGCCACTTATCGTTGAAAATGGATAAGCTTCTCGAAAGAGATTTCCACTTATCGTTGAAAATGGATAAGCTTCTCGAAAGACATTTTCATTTGTCGTTAAAAATGGATAAGCTTCTCGAAAGAGATTGCCATTTATCGTTGAAGATGGATAAGCTTCTTGAAAAAGATTGCCACTTATCTTTGAAGAAGGATAATCTTCTTGAAAGAGATTGCCACTTATCTTTGAAAAAGGATAATCTTCTTGAAAGAGATTGCCACTTATCTTTGAAGAAGAATAAGCTTCTATGAAAATATTGCCAGTTATTGTTGAAAATGGATAAGCTTCTCGAAAGAGATTTTCACTTACCAGTGGAGAAGAATAAGCTTCTCTGAAGATGTTTCCACTTACCTTGGAAAATGGATAAGCTTCTCGAAAGAGATTGCCACTTATCGTTGAAAATGGGTAAGCTTCTCGAAAGAGATTGCCACATATCGTTAAAAATGGATAAGCTTATCAAAAGTGAATGCCACTTATCGTTGAAGAAGGATAAGCTTCTCTGAAGAGATTTCAACTTATCGTTGAAAATGGATAAGCTTCTCGAAAGAGATTTCCACTTATCGTTGAAAATTGATAAGCTTCTCGAAAAACATTGCGACTTCTTTGAAAATGGATAAGCTTCTCGAAAGAGATTGCCAGTTATCATTGAAAATGGATAAGCTTCTCGAAAGATATTTTGACATATCGTTAAAGAAGGATACACTTCTCTAAAGAGATTTATAGTTATCGTTGAAAATGGATAAGCGTATCGAAAATGATTGCCACTTATCGGTGAAGAAGGATAAGCTTCTCGAAAGAGATTTCCACTTTTCGTTGAAGAAGGATAATCTTCTCTAAAGAGATTGCCAGTTACCATTGAATAAGGATAAGCTTCTTTGAAGAGATTGCCACTTATCGTTAAAAATGGTTAAGCTTCTCGAAAGACATTTCAACTTATCCCTGAAGAAGGATAAGCTTCTCCAAAGAGATTTCCAATTATCGTTGAAGAAGGATAAGCTTCTCGAAAGTGATTGCTACTTATTTGATAATAAGGATAAGCTTCCCTGAAGAGATTGCCACTTATCGTTGAAAATGGATAAGCTTCTCGAAATAGATTGCCAATTTTATCGTTGAAAATTTATAAGCTTCTCGAAACACATTGCCACTTATCGTTGAAAATGGATAAGCTTCTCGAAAGAGATTTCCACTTATCGCTGAAAATGGATAAACTTCTCGAAAGACATTTCCATTTATCGTTAAAAATGGATAAGCTTCTCGAAAGAGATTGCCATTTATCGTTGAAGATGGATAAGCTTCTTGAAAGAGATTGCCACTTATCTTTGAAGAAGGATAATCTTCTTGAAAGAGATTGCCACTTATCTTTGAAAAAGGATAATCTTCTTGAAAGAGATTGCCACTTATCTTTGAAGAAGAATAAGCTTCTATGAAAATATTGCCACTTATTATTGAAAATGGATAAGCTTCTCGAAAGAGATTTTCACTTACCATTGGAGAAGAATAAGCTTCTCTGAAGATATTTCCACTTACCTTGGAAAATGGATAAGCTTCTCGAAAGAGATTGCCACTTATCTTTGAAAATGGGTAAGCTTCTCGAAAGAGATTGCCACATATCGTTAAAAATGGATAAGCTTATCGAAAGTGATTGCCACTTATCTTTGAAGAAGGATAAGCTTCTCTGAAGAGACTTCAACTTATCGTTGAAAATGGATAAGCTTCTCGAAAGAGATTTCCACTTATCGTTGAAAATTGTTAAACTTCTCGAAAAACATTGCGACTTCTTTGAAAATGGATAAGCTTCTCGAAAGAGATTGCCACTTATCATTGAAAATGGATAAGCTTCTCGAAAGATATTTCCACATATCGTTAAAGAAGGATACACTTCTCTAAAGAGATTTATAGTTATCGTTGAAAATGGATAAGCGTATCGAAAATGATTGCCACTTATCGGTGAAGAAGGATAAGCTTCTCGAAAAAGATTTCCACTTTTCGTTGAAGAAGGATAATCTTCTCTAAAGAGATTGCCAGTTACCATTGAAGAAGGATAAGCTTCTTTGAAGAGATTGCTACTTATCGTTAAAAATGGTTAAGCTTCTCGAAAGACATTTCAACTTATCCCTGAAGAAGGATAAGCTTCTCCAAAGAGATTTCCAATTATCGTTGAAGAAGGATAAGCTTCTCGAAAGTGATTGCTACTTGTTTGATAAGAAGGATAAGCTTCCCTGAAGAGATTGCCACTTATCGTTGAAAATGGATAAGCTTCTCGAAATAGATTGCCAATTTTATCGTTGAAAATTGATAAGCTTCTCGAAACACATTGCCACTTATCGTTGAAAATGGATAAGCTTCTCGAAAGAGATTTCCACTTATCGTTGAAAATGGATAAACTTCTCGAAAGACATTTCCATTTGTCGTTAAAAATGGATAAGCTTCTCGAAAGAGATTGCCATTTATCGTTGAAGATGGATAAGCTTCTTGAATGAGATTGCCACTTATCTTTGAAGAAGGATAATCTTCTTGAAAGAGATTGCCACTTATCTTTGAAAAAGGATAATCTTCTTGAAAGAGATTGCCACTTATCTTTGAAGAAGAATAAGCTTCTATGAAAATATTGCCACTTATTGTTGAAAATGGATAAGCTTCTCGAAAGAGATTTTCACTTACCATTGGAGAAGAAAAAGCTTCTCTGAAGATATTTCCACTTACCTTGGAAAATGGATAAGCTTCTCGAAAGAGATTGCCACTTATCATTGAAAATGGGAAAGCTTCTCGAAAGAGATTGCCACATATCGTTAAAAATGGATAAGCTTATCGAAAGTGATTGCCACTTATCGTTGTAGAAGGATAAGCTTCTCTGAAGAGATTTCAACTTATTGTTGAAAATGGATAAGCTTCTCGAAAGAGATTGCCACTTATCGTTGAAAATTGATAAGCTTCTCGAAAAACATTGCGACTTATCTTTTAAAATAGATAAGCTTCTCGAAAGAGATTTCCACTTATCATTGAAAATGGATAAGCTTCTCGAAAGATATTTCGACATATCGTTAAAGAAGGATACACTTCTCTAAAGAGATTTATAGTTATCGTTGAAAATGGATAAGCGTATCGAAAATGATTGCCACTTATCGGTGAAGAAGGATAAGCTTCTCGAAAGAGATTTCCACTTTTCGTTGAAGAAGGATAATCTTCTCTAAAGAGATTGCCAGTTACCATTGAATAAGGATAAGCTTCTTTGAAGAGATTGCCACTTATCGTTAAAAATGGTTAAGCTTCTCGAAAGACATTTCAACTTATCCCTGAAGAAGGATAAGCTTCTCCAAAGAGATTTCCAATTATCGTTGAAGAAGGATAAGCTTCTCGAAAGTGATTGCTACTTATTTGATAATAAGGATAAGCTTCCCTGAAGAGATTGCCACTTATCGTTGAAAATGGATAAGCTTCTCGAAATAGATTGCCAATTTTATCGTTGAAAATTTATAAGCTTCTCGAAACACATTGCCACTTATCGTTGAAAATGGATAAGCTTCTCGAAAGAGATTTCCACTTATCGTTGAAAATGGATAAACTTCTCGAAAGACATTTCCATTTATCGTTAAAAATGGATAAGCTTCTCGAAAGAGATTGCCATTTATCGTTGAAGATGGATAAGCTTCTTGAAAGAGATTGCCACTTATCTTTGAAGAAGGATAATCTTCTTGAAAGAGATTGCCACTTATCTTTGAAAAAGGATAATCTTCTTGAAAGAGATTGCCACTTATCTTTGAAGAAGAATAAGCTTCTATGAAAATATTGCCACTTATTATTGAAAATGGATAAGCTTCTCGAAAGAGATTTTCACTTACCATTGGAGAAGAATAAGCTTCTCTGAAGATATTTCCACTTACCTTGGAAAATGGATAAGCTTCTCGAAAGAGATTGCCACTTATCTTTGAAAATGGGTAAGCTTCTCGAAAGAGATTGCCACATATCGTTAAAAATGGATAAGCTTATCGAAAGTGATTGCCACTTATCGTTGAAGAAGGATAAGCTTCTCTGAAGAGACTTCAACTTATCGTTGAAAATGGATAAGCTTCTCGAAAGAGATTTCCACTTATCGTTGAAAATTGTTAAACTTCTCGAAAAACATTGCGACTTCTTTGAAAATGGATAAGCTTCTCGAAAGAGATTGCCACTTATCATTGAAAATGGATAAGCTTCTCGAAAGATATTTCCACATATCGTTAAAGAAGGATACACTTCTCTAAAGAGATTTATAGTTATCGTTGAAAATGGATAAGCGTATCGAAAATGATTGCCACTTATCGGTGAAGAAGGATAAGCTTCTCGAAAGAGATTTCCACTTTTCGTTGAAGAAGGATAATCTTCTCTAAAGAGATTGCCAGTTACCATTGAAGAAGGATAAGCTTCTTTGAAGAGATTGCTACTTATCGTTAAAAATGGTTAAGCTTCTCGAAAGACATTTCAACTTATCCCTGAAGAAGGATAAGCTTCTCCAAAGAGATTTCCAATTATCGTTGAAGAAGGATAAGCTTCTCGAAAGTGATTGCTACTTGTTTGATAAGAAGGATAAGCTTCCCTGAAGAGATTGCCACTTATCGTTGAAAATGGATAAGCTTCTCGAAATAGATTGCCAATTTTATCGTTGAAAATTGATAAGCTTCTCGAAACACATTGCCACTTATCGTTGAAAATGGATAAGCTTCTCGAAAGAGATTTCCACTTATCGTTGAAAATGGATAAACTTCTCGAAAGACATTTCCATTTGTCGTTAAAAATGGATAAGCTTCTCGAAAGAGATTGCCATTTATCGTTGAAGATGGATAAGCTTCTTGAATGAGATTGCCACTTATCTTTGAAGAAGGATAATCTTCTTGAAAGAGATTGCCACTTATCTTTGAAAAAGGATAATCTTCTTGAAAGAGATTGCCACTTATCTTTGAAGAAGAATAAGCTTCTATGAAAATATTGCCACTTATTGTTGAAAATGGATAAGCTTCTCGAAAGAGATTTTCACTTACCATTGGAGAAGAAAAAGCTTCTCTGAAGATATTTCCACTTACCTTGGAAAATGGATAAGCTTCTCGAAAGAGATTGCCACTTATCATTGAAAATGGGAAAGCTTCTCGAAAGAGATTGCCACATATCGTTAAAAATGGATAAGCTTATCGAAAGTGATTGCCACTTATCGTTGTAGAAGGATAAGCTTCTCTGAAGAGATTTCAACTTATTGTTGAAAATGGATAAGCTTCTCGAAAGAGATTGCCACTTATCGTTGAAAATTGATAAGCTTCTCGAAAAACATTGCGACTTATCTTTTAAAATAGATAAGCTTCTCGAAAGAGATTTCCACTTATCATTGAAAATGGATAAGCTTCTCGAAAGATATTTCGACATATCGTTAAAGAAGGATACACTTCTCTAAAGAGATTTATAGTTATCGTTGAAAATGGATAAGCGTATCGAAAATGATTGCCACTTATCGGTGAAGAAGGATAAGCTTCTCGAAAGAGATTTCCACTTTTCGTTGAAGAAGGATAATCTTCTCTAAAGAGATTGCCAGTTACCATTGAATAAGGATAAGCTTCTTTGAAGAGATTGCCACTTATCGTTAAAAATGGTTAAGCTTCTCGAAAGACATTTCAACTTATCCCTGAAGAAGGATAAGCTTCTCCAAAGAGATTTCCAATTATCGTTGAAGAAGGATAAGCTTCTCGAAAGTGATTGCTACTTATTTGATAATAAGGATAAGCTTCCCTGAAGAGATTGCCACTTATCGTTGAAAATGGATAAGCTTCTCGAAATAGATTGCCAATTTTATCGTTGAAAATTTATAAGCTTCTCGAAACACATTGCCACTTATCGTTGAAAATGGATAAGCTTCTCGAAAGAGATTTCCACTTATCGTTGAAAATGGATAAACTTCTCGAAAGACATTTCCATTTATCGTTAAAAATGGATAAGCTTCTCGAAAGAGATTGCCATTTATCGTTGAAGATGGATAAGCTTCTTGAAAGAGATTGCCACTTATCTTTGAAGAAGGATAATCTTCTTGAAAGAGATTGCCACTTATCTTTGAAAAAGGATAATCTTCTTGAAAGAGATTGCCACTTATCTTTGAAGAAGAATAAGCTTCTATGAAAATATTGCCACTTATTATTGAAAATGGATAAGCTTCTCGAAAGAGATTTTCACTTACCATTGGAGAAGAATAAGCTTCTCTGAAGATATTTCCACTTACCTTGGAAAATGGATAAGCTTCTCGAAAGAGATTGCCACTTATCTTTGAAAATGGGTAAGCTTCTCGAAAGAGATTGCCACATATCGTTAAAAATGGATAAGCTTATCGAAAGTGATTGCCACTTATCGTTGAAGAAGGATAAGCTTCTCTGAAGAGACTTCAACTTATCGTTGAAAATGGATAAGCTTCTCGAAAGAGATTTCCACTTATCGTTGAAAATTGTTAAACTTCTCGAAAAACATTGCGACTTCTTTGAAAATGGATAAGCTTCTCGAAAGAGATTGCCACTTATCATTGAAAATGGATAAGCTTCTCGAAAGATATTTCCACATATCGTTAAAGAAGGATACACTTCTCTAAAGAGATTTATAGTTATCGTTGAAAATGGATAAGCGTATCGAAAATGATTGCCACTTATCGGTGAAGAAGGATAAGCTTCTCGAAAGAGATTTCCACTTTTCGTTGAAGAAGGATAATCTTCTCTAAAGAGATTGCCAGTTACCATTGAAGAAGGATAAGCTTCTTTGAAGAGATTGCTACTTATCGTTAAAAATGGTTAAGCTTCTCGAAAGACATTTCAACTTATCCCTGAAGAAGGATAAGCTTCTCCAAAGAGATTTCCAATTATCGTTGAAGAAGGATAAGCTTCTCGAAAGTGATTGCTACTTGTTTGATAAGAAGGATAAGCTTCCCTGAAGAGATTGCCACTTATCGTTGAAAATGGATAAGCTTCTCGAAATAGATTGCCAATTTTATCGTTGAAAATTGATAAGCTTCTCGAAACACATTGCCACTTATCGTTGAAAATGGATAAGCTTCTCGAAAGAGATTTCCACTTATCGTTGAAAATGGATAAACTTCTCGAAAGACATTTCCATTTGTCGTTAAAAATGGATAAGCTTCTCGAAAGAGATTGCCATTTATCGTTGAAGATGGATAAGCTTCTTGAATGAGATTGCCACTTATCTTTGAAGAAGGATAATCTTCTTGAAAGAGATTGCCACTTATCTTTGAAAAAGGATAATCTTCTTGAAAGAGATTGCCACTTATCTTTGAAGAAGAATAAGCTTCTATGAAAATATTGCCACTTATTGTTGAAAATGGATAAGCTTCTCGAAAGAGATTTTCACTTACCATTGGAGAAGAAAAAGCTTCTCTGAAGATATTTCCACTTACCTTGGAAAATGGATAAGCTTCTCGAAAGAGATTGCCACTTATCATTGAAAATGGGAAAGCTTCTCGAAAGAGATTGCCACATATCGTTAAAAATGGATAAGCTTATCGAAAGTGATTGCCACTTATCGTTGTAGAAGGATAAGCTTCTCTGAAGAGATTTCAACTTATTGTTGAAAATGGATAAGCTTCTCGAAAGAGATTGCCACTTATCGTTGAAAATTGATAAGCTTCTCGAAAAACATTGCGACTTATCTTTTAAAATAGATAAGCTTCTCGAAAGAGATTTCCACTTATCATTGAAAATGGATAAGCTTCTCGAAAGATATTTCGACATATCGTTAAAGAAGGATACACTTCTCTAAAGAGATTTATAGTTATCGTTGAAAATGGATAAGCGTATCGAAAATGATTGCCACTTATCGGTGAAGAAGGATAAGCTTCTCGAAAGAGATTTCCACTTTTCGTTGAAGAAGGATAATCTTCTCTAAAGAGATTGCCAGTTACCATTGAATAAGGATAAGCTTCTTTGAAGAGATTGCCACTTATCGTTAAAAATGGTTAAGCTTCTCGAAAGACATTTCAACTTATCCCTGAAGAAGGATAAGCTTCTCCAAAGAGATTTCCAATTATCGTTGAAGAAGGATAAGCTTCTCGAAAGTGATTGCTACTTATTTGATAATAAGGATAAGCTTCCCTGAAGAGATTGCCACTTATCGTTGAAAATGGATAAGCTTCTCGAAATAGATTGCCAATTTTATCGTTGAAAATTTATAAGCTTCTCGAAACACATTGCCACTTATCGTTGAAAATGGATAAGCTTCTCGAAAGAGATTTCCACTTATCGTTGAAAATGGATAAACTTCTCGAAAGACATTTCCATTTATCGTTAAAAATGGATAAGCTTCTCGAAAGAGATTGCCATTTATCGTTGAAGATGGATAAGCTTCTTGAAAGAGATTGCCACTTATCTTTGAAGAAGGATAATCTTCTTGAAAGAGATTGCCACTTATCTTTGAAAAAGGATAATCTTCTTGAAAGAGATTGCCACTTATCTTTGAAGAAGAATAAGCTTCTATGAAAATATTGCCACTTATTATTGAAAATGGATAAGCTTCTCGAAAGAGATTTTCACTTACCATTGGAGAAGAATAAGCTTCTCTGAAGATATTTCCACTTACCTTGGAAAATGGATAAGCTTCTCGAAAGAGATTGCCACTTATCTTTGAAAATGGGTAAGCTTCTCGAAAGAGATTGCCACATATCGTTAAAAATGGATAAGCTTATCGAAAGTGATTGCCACTTATCGTTGAAGAAGGATAAGCTTCTCTGAAGAGACTTCAACTTATCGTTGAAAATGGATAAGCTTCTCGAAAGAGATTTCCACTTATCGTTGAAAATTGTTAAACTTCTCGAAAAACATTGCGACTTCTTTGAAAATGGATAAGCTTCTCGAAAGAGATTGCCACTTATCATTGAAAATGGATAAGCTTCTCGAAAGATATTTCCACATATCGTTAAAGAAGGATACACTTCTCTAAAGAGATTTATAGTTATCGTTGAAAATGGATAAGCGTATCGAAAATGATTGCCACTTATCGGTGAAGAAGGATAAGCTTCTCGAAAGAGATTTCCACTTTTCGTTGAAGAAGGATAATCTTCTCTAAAGAGATTGCCAGTTACCATTGAAGAAGGATAAGCTTCTTTGAAGAGATTGCCACTTATCGTTAAAAATGGTTAAGCTTTTCGAAAGACATTTCAACTTATCCCTGAAGAAGGATAAGCTTCTCCAAAGAGATTTCCAATTATCGTTGAAGAAGGATAAGCTTCTCGAAAGTGATTGCTACTTGTTTGATAAGAAGGATAAGCTTCCCTGAAGAGATTGCCACTTATCGTTGAAAATGGATAAGCTTCTCGAAATAGATTGCCAATTTTATCGTTGAAAATTGATAAGCTTCTCGAAACACATTGCCACTTATCGTTGAAAATGGATAAGCTTCTCGAAAGAGATTTCCACTTATCGTTGAAAATGGATAAACTTCTCGAAAGACATTTCCATTTGTCGTTAAAAATGGATAAGCTTCTCGAAAGAGATTGCCATTTATCGTTGAAGATGGATAAGCTTCTTGAATGAGATTGCCACTTATCTTTGAAGAAGGATAATCTTCTTGAAAGAGATTGCCACTTATCTTTGAAAAAGGATAATCTTCTTGAAAGAGATTGCCACTTATCTTTGAAGAAGAATAAGCTTCTATGAAAATATTGCCACTTATTGTTGAAAATGGATAAGCTTCTCGAAAGAGATTTTCACTTACCATTGGAGAAGAAAAAGCTTCTCTGAAGATATTTCCACTTACCTTGGAAAATGGATAAGCTTCTCGAAAGAGATTGCCACTTATCATTGAAAATGGGAAAGCTTCTCGAAAGAGATTGCCACATATCGTTAAAAATGGATAAGCTTATCGAAAGTGATTGCCACTTATCGTTGTAGAAGGATAAGCTTCTCTGAAGAGATTTCAACTTATTGTTGAAAATGGATAAGCTTCTCGAAAGAGATTGCCACTTATAGTTGAAAATTGATAAGCTTCTCGAAAAACATTGCGACTTATCTTTTAAAATAGATAAGCTTCTCGAAAGAGATTTCCACTTATCGTTAAATGAGGATACACTACTCTAAAGATATTGCCACATATCATCTAAAATGGATAAGCTTCTCGAAAGAGAGTGGCAATTATCGTTGAAAATAGATTAGCTTCTCGAAATAGATTGCCAATTATCGTTGAAAATTGATAAGCTTCTCGAAACACATTGCCACGTATCGTTGAAAATGGATAAGCTTCTCGAAAGATTTTGCCATTTATCGTTGAAAATGGATAAGCTTCTCGAAAGACATTGCCACTTATCGTTTAAAAATAGATAAGCTTCTCGAAAGAGATTTCCACTTATCGTTAAATAAGGATACGCTACTCTAAAGATATTGCCACATATCATTGAAAATGGATAATCTTCTCAAAAGAGATTGCCAATTATCGCTGAAGAAGGATAAGCTTCTGGAAAGATATTGCCACTTATCTTTGAAGATGGATAAGCTTTTTGAATGAGAGTGCCACTTATCTTTGATGAAGGATAAGCTTATATGAAGTGATTTCCACTTATCGTGAAAAATGGATAAGCTTCTCGAAAGAGATTTGCACTTACCGTTGAAGAAGAATAATCTTCTCTGAAGAGATTTCCACTTATCTTTGAAGAAGGATAATCTACTCTAAAGTTATTGCCACTTATCGTTAAAGAAGGATACGCTTCTCTAAAGATATTGCCACTTATCGTACAAAACGGTTAAGCTTCTCGAAAGACATTGTCACTTATCCCTGAAGAAGGATATGCTTCTCGAAAGAGATTTCCAATTATCGTTGAAGAAGGATAAGCTTCTCTAAAGAGAATGCCACTTATCGTTGAAGAAGGATAAGCTTCTCTGAAGAAATTCCCGCTTATTGTTGAAAATGGGTAAGTTTCTCTAAAGAGATTGCCACTTATCGTTGAATAAGGAAATGCTTCTATGAAGAGATTCCCACTAATCACTGAAAATGGATAGGCTTCACAAAAGAGGTATCCACTTATCGTTGAAGAAGGATAGGCTTCTCTGAATAGATTGCCACTTATCTTTGAAAATGGATAAGCTTCTTAAAAGAGATTTCCACTTATCGTTGAAAATGGATAAGCTTCTCAAAAGAGATTGCCGCTTATCAATGAAAATGGATAAGCTTCTCAAAACATATTTCCATTTATTATTGAAGACGGATAAGCTTCTCTAAAGAGATTTCCACTTATCGTTGAAAATGGGTAAGCTTCTCGAAAGTTATTGCCAATTATCGATGAAGAAACATAACCTTCCTTGCAGGCATTTACACTTATCGTTGAAAATGGATAAGCTTCTCGAAAGAGATTTCCACTTATCATTAAAAATGGATAAGCTTATCGAAAGTGATTGCAACTTATCCTTGAAGAAGGATAAGCTTCTCTAAAGAGATTTCCACTATTCATTAAAGAAGGATAATCTTCTCTAAAGAGATTACCAATTACCGTTGAAGAAGGATAAGCTTCTCTAAAGAGATTGCCGCTTATCGTTGAAAATGGATAAGCCTCTCGAAAGAGATTTCCACATATCGTTAAAGAAGGATACACTTATCTAAAGAGATGGCTACTTATCGTTGAAAATTGATAAGCGTCTCGAAAATGATTGCCACTTATTGGTAAAGAAGGATAGGCTTCTCGAAAGAGATTTCCACTTTTCGATGAAGAAGGATAATCTTGTCTAAATAGAATGCCACTTACAGTTCAAGAAGGATAAGCTTCTTTGAAGAGATTGCCACATATCGTTGAAAATGGTTAAGCTTCTCGAAAGATATTGCCACTTATCCCTGAAGAAGGATGAGCTTCTCGAAAGAGATTTCCAATTATCGTTGAAGAAGGATAAGCTTCTCGAAAGAGATTGCCACTTATTGTTGAAAATGGATAAGCTTCTCGAAATACATTGCCACTTATCCTTGAAAATAGATAAGCTTCTCGAAAGAGATTTCCACTTACCGTTAAAGAAGGATATGCTACTCTAAATATATTGCCACATATCTTTGAAAATGGATAAGATTCTCCAAAGAGATTGTCACTTATCGCTGAAGAAGGATAAGCTTCTGGAAAGATATTGCCACTTATCGTTGAAGATGGGAAAAGCTTCTTGAAAGAGAGTGCCACATATCTTTGAAGAAGGATAAGCTTCTATGAAGAGATATCCACTTATCGTTAAAAACGGATAAGCTTCTCGAAAGAGATTTGCACTTACCGTTGAAGAAGAATAAGCTTCTCTGAAGAGATTTCCACTTCTCTTTGAAGAAGGATAATCTACTCTAAAGATATTGCCACTTATCGTTAAAGAAGGATACGCTTCTCGAAAGACATTGCCACTTATCCCTGAAGAAGGATAATCTTCTCGAAATACATTTCCAATTATCGTTGAAGAAGGATAAGCTTCTCGAAAGAGAATGCGACTTATCGTTGAAGAAGGATAAGCTTCTCTGAAGAAAATCCCACTTATCGTTGAAAATGGGTAAGTTTCTCTAAAGAGATTTACACTTATCGTTGAAGAAGGAAATGCTTCTATGAAGAGATTCCCACTAATCACTGAAAATGGATAAGCTTCACGAAAGAGGTTTCCACTTATCAATGAAAAAGGTTAAGCTTCTCTGAAGAGATTGCCACTTGTCTTTGAAAATGGATAAGCTTCGTGAAAGAGATTTCCACTTATCGTTGAAAATGGATAAGCTTATCAAAAGAGATTGCCGCTTATCATTGAAAATGGATAAGCTTCTCAAAACAGATTGCCATTTATCGTTGAAGACGGATAAGCATCTTTAAAGAGATATCCACTTATCGTTGAAAATGGGTAAGCTTATCGAAAGTGATCTCCACTTATCGTTAAAAATGTGATAAGCTTCTCGAAAGTGATTGCCACTTATCTTTGAAGAAACATGAGCTTCCTTGAAGGCATTTCCACTTATTGTTGAAAACGGATAAGCTTCTCAAAAGAGATTTCCACTTATTGTTAAAAATGGATAAGCTTTTCAAAAGTCATTGCAACTTATCCTTGAAGAAGGATAAGCTTTTCGAAAGAGATTTCCACTATTCGTTAAAGAAGGATAATCTTCTCTAAAGAGATTACCACTTACTGTTGAAGAAGGATAAGCTTCTCTAAAGAGATTTCCGCTTATCGTTGAAAATGGATAAGCCTCTCGAAAGAGATTTCCACATATCGTTAAAGAAGGATACACTTCTCTAAAGAGATTGCTATTTATCGTTGAAAATGGATAAGCGTCTCGAAAATGATTGCCACTTATCGGTGAAGAAGGATAAGCTTCTCGAAATAGATTTCCACTTTTCGTTGAAGAAGGATAATATTCTCTAAATAGAATGCCACTTACAGTTGAAGAAGGATAAGCTTCTCTGAAGAGATTGCCACTTATTGTTCAAAATGGTTAAGCTTCTCGAAAGACATTGCCACTTATCCCTGAAGAAGGATGAGCTTCTCGAAAGAGATTTCCAATTATCGTTGAAGAAGGATAAGTTTCTCGAAAGTGATTGCCACTTATCTTTGAAGAAGAATAAGCTTCCCTGAAGAGATTGCCACTTATCGTTGAAAATGGATAAGCTTCTCGAAATAGATTGCCAATTATCGTTGAATATTGATAAGCTTCTCGAAACATATTGCCACTTATTGTAGAAAATGGATAAGCTTCTCGAAAGACATTTCCACTTATCGTTGAAGAAGGATAAGCTTCTCTGAAGAAATTTCCACTTATCGTTGAAAATGGGTAAGCTTCTCTAAAGAGATTGCCACTTATCGTTGAAGAAGGAAATGCTTCTATGGAGAGATTTCCACTAATCACTGAAAATGGATAAGCTTCTCGAAAGAGGTTGCCACTTATCGTTGAAGAAGGATAAGCTTCTTTGAAGAGATTTCCACTTATCTTTGAAAATGGATGAGTTTCTTGAAAGAGATTTCCATTTATCGTTTAAAATGGATAAGCTTCTCAAAAGAGATCGCCACTTAACATTGAAAATGGATAAGCTTCTCAAAACAGATTTTCGTTTATCGTTGAAGACGGATACGCTTCTCTAAAGAGATTTCCGCTTATCGTTGAAAATGGGTAAGCTTCTCGAAAGAGATTTGCACTTTATCGTTAAAAATGGATAAGCTTCTCGAAAGTGATTGCCACTTATCTTTGAAGAAGGATAAGCTTCCCTGAAGAGATTGCCACTTATCGTTGAAAATGGATAAGCTTCTCGAAATAGATTGCCAATTATCGTTGAAAGTTGATAAGCTTCTCGAAACATATTGCCAATTATCTTTGAAAATGCATAAGCTTCTCGAAAGACATTTCCACTTATAGTTGAATATAGATAAGCTTCTCGAAAGAGATTTCCACTTATCGTTAAAGAAGGATACGCTACTCTAAAGATATTGCCACATATCTTTGAAAATGGATAAGCTTCTCCAAAGAGATTTCCACTTATCGCTGAAGAAGGATAAGCTTCTGGAAAGATATTTCCACTTATCTTTGAAGAAGGATAAGCTTCTTGAAAGAGAGTGCCACTTATCTTTGAAGAAGGATAAGCTTCTATGAAGAGATTTCAACTTATCGTTAAAAATGGATAAGCTTCTAAAAAGAGATTTGCACTTACCGTTGAAGAAGAATAAGCTTCTATGAAGAGACTTCCATTTATCTTTGAAGAAGGATAATCTACTCTAAAGTTATTGCCACTTATCGTTAAAGAAGGATACGCTTCTCTAAAGATATTGCCACTTATCGTTGAAAATGGTTAAGCTTCTCGAAAGACAATGCCACTTATCAATGAAGAAGGATAAGCTTCTCGAAAGTGATTTCCGATTATCGTTGAATAAGGATGAGCTTCTCGACAGAGAATGCCACTTATCGTTGAAGAAGGATAAGCTTCTCTGAAGAAATTTCCACTTATCGTTGAAAATGGGTAAGCTTCTTTTAAGAGATTGCCACTTATCGTTGAAGAAGGAAATGCTTCTATGGAGAGATTGCCACTAATCACTGAAAATGGATAAGCTTCTCGAAAGAGGTTGCCACTTATCGTTGAAGAAGGATAAGCTTCTTTGAAGAGATTTCCACTTATGTTTGAAAATGGATGAGCTTCTTGAAAGAGATTTCCATTTATCGTTGAAAATGGATAAGCTTCTCAAAAGAGATCGCCACTTAACATTGAAAATGGATAAGCTTCTCAAAACAGATTGCCGTTTATTGTTGAAGACGGATACGCTTCTCTAAAGAGATTTCCGCTTATCGTTGAAAATGGGTAAGCTTCTCGGAAGAGATTTCCATTTTATCGCTAAAATGGATAAGCTTCTAGAAAGTGATTGCCACTTATCGTTGAAGAAACATAAGCTTCCTTGAAGACATTTCCACTTATCATTGAAAATGGATAAGCTTCTCGAAAGAGATTTCCACTTATCCTTAAAAATGGATAAGCTTCTCGAAAGTCATTGCAACTTATTCTTGAAGAAGGATAAGCTATCCGAAAGAGATTTCCACTATTCGTTAAAGAAGGATAATCTTCTCTAAATAGATTACCACTTACCGTTGAAGAAGGATAAGCTTCTCTAAAGAGATAGCCGCTTATCGTTGAAAATGGATAAGCCTCTCGAAAGAGATTTCCACATATCGTTAAAGAAGGATACGCTTTTCTAAAGAGATTGCTATTTATCGTTGAAAATGGAGAAGCGTCTCGAAAATGATTGCCACTTATCGGTGAAGAAGGATAAGCTTCTCGAAAGAGATTTCCACTTTTTGTTGAAGAAGGATAATCTTCTCTGGATAGAATGCCACTTACAGTTGAAGAAGGATAAACTTCTCTGAAGAGATTGCCACTTATCGTTGAAAATGGTTAAGCTTCTCGAAAGCCATTGCCATTTATCTCTGAAGAAGGATGAGCTTCTCGAAAGAGATTTCCAATTATCGTTGAAGAAGGATAAGCTTCTCGAAAGTGATTTCCACTTATCTTTGAAGAAGGATAATCTTCCCTGAAGAGATTGCCACTTATCGTTGAAAATGGATAAGCTTCTCGAAATAGATTGCCAATTATAGTTGAAAATTGATAAGCTTCTCGAAACATATTGCCACTTATCATTGAAAATGGATAAGCTTCTCGGAAGACATTTCCACTTATCGTTGAAAATAGATAAGCTTCTCGAAAGAGATTTCCACTTATCGTTAAAGAAGGATACGCTACTCTAAAGATATTGCCATATATCTTTGAAAATGGATAAGCTTCTCCAAAGAGATTGCCACTTATCACTGAAGAAGGATAAGCTTCTGAAAAGATATTTCCACTTATCGTTGAAGATGGATAAGCTTCTTGAAATAGAGTTCCACTTATCTTTGAAGAAGGATAAGCTTCTATGAAGAGATTTCAACTTATCGTTAAAAATGGATAAGCTTCTAAAAAGAGATTTGCACTTACCGTCGAAGAAGAATAAGCTTCTATGAAGAGACATCCACTTATCTTTGAAGAAGGATAATCTGCTCTAAAGTTATTGCCACTTATCGTTACAGAAGAATACGCTTCTCTAAAGATATTGCTACTTATCGTTGAAAATGGTTAAGCTTCTCAAAAGACATTGCCACTTATCAATGAAGAAGGATAAGCTTCTCGAAATTGATATCCGATTATCGTTGAAGAAGGATAAGCTTCTCGAAAGAGAATGCCACTTATCGTTGAAGAAGGATAAGCTTCTCTGAAGAAATTTCCACTTATCGTTGAAAATGGGTAAGCTTCTCTAAAGAGATTGCCACTTATCGTTGAAGAAGGAAATGCCTCTATGGAGAGATTGCCACTAATCACTGAAAATGGATAAGCTTCTCGAAAGAGGTTGCCACTTATCGTTGAAGAAGGATAAGCTTCTTTGAAGAGATTGCCACTTATCTTTTAAAATGGATGAGCTTCTTGAAAGAGATTTCCATTTATCGTTGAAAATGGATAAGCTTCTCAAAAGAGATCGCCACTTATCATTGAAAATGGATAAGCTTCTCAAAACAGATTTCCGTTTATCGTTGAAGACGGATACGCTTCTCTAAAGAGATTTCCACTTATCGTTGAAAATGGGTAAGCTTCTCGAAAGAGATTTCCACTTTATCGTTAAAAATGGATAAGCTTCTCGAAAGTGATTGCCACTTATCGTTGAAGAAACATACGCTTCCTTGAAGGCATTTCCACTTATCGTTGAAAATGGATAAGCTTCTCGAAAGAGATTTCCACTTATCCTTAAAATTGGATAAGCTTCTCGAAAGTGATTGCAACTTATTATTTAAGAAGGATAAGCTTCTCAAAAGAGATTTCCACTATCCTTTGAAGAAGGATAATCTTCTCTAAAGAGATTACAAGTTACTGTTGAAGAAGGATAAGCTTCTCTAAAGAGATTGCCACTTATCGTTGAAAATGGATAAGCTTCTCGAAAGAGATTTCCACATATCGTTAAAGAAGGATACGCTTCTCTAAAAAAATTGCTACTTATCGTTGAAAATGGATAAGCGTCTCGAAAATGATTGCCACTTATCGGTGAAGAAGGATAAGCTTCTCGAAAGAGATTTCCAATTTTCATTGAAGAAGGATAATCTTCTCTGAAGAGAATGCCACTTACCGTTGAAGAAGGATAAGCTACTTTGAAGAGATTGCCACTTATCGTTGAAAATGGGTAAGCTTCGCGAGAGACATTGCCACTTTTCCCTGAAGAAGGATGAGCTTCTTGAAAGAGATTTCCAATTATCATTGAAGAAGGATAAGCTTCTCGAAAGTGATTGCCACTTATCGTTGCAGAAGGATAAACTTCCCTGAAGAGATTGCCACTTATCGTTGAAAATGGATAAGCTTCTCGAAATAGATTGCCACTTATCGTTGAAAATGGATAAGCTTCTCGAAAGACATTGCCACTTATCGTTGAAAATGGATAAGCTTCTCGAAAGAGATTTCCACTTATCGTTAAAGAAGGATACGCTACTCTAAAGATATTGCCACATATCATTGAAAATGGATAACCTTCTCGAAAGATATTGCCACTTATCGCTGAAGAAGGATAAGCTTCTCGAAACATATTGCCACTTATCATTGAAGATGGATAAGCTTCTCGAATAAGAGTGCCACTTATCTTTGAAGAAGGATAAGCTTCGCGAAAGAGATTGCCACTTATCGTTGAATATGGATAAGCTTCTTGAAAGAGATTGCCACTTATCATTAAAAATGGATAAGCTTCTCAAAACAGATTGCCATTTATCGTTGAAGACGGATAAGCTTCTCTAAAGAGATTTCCAATTATTGTTGAAAATGGGTAAGTTTCTCGAAAGATATTTCCACTTTTCGTTCAAAATGGATAAGCTTTTCGAAAGTGATTGCCACTTATTGTTGAAGAAACATAAACTTCTCTGAAGACATTTCCACTTATCGTTGAAAATGGATAAGCTTCTCAAAAGAGATTTCAACTTGTCATTAAAAATGAATAAGCTTCTCGAAAGTGATTGCAATTTATCGTTGAAGAAGGATAAGCTTCTTGAAAGAGATTTCCTCTATTCGTTGAAGAAGGATAATCTTCTCTAAAGAGATTACCACTTACCGTTGAAGAAGGATAAGCTTCTCTGAAGAGATTTCCACTTATCGTTGAAATTGGATCTGCTTCTCGAAAGAGATTTCCAAATATCGTTAAAGAAGGATACACTTGTCTAAAGATATTGCTACTTATCGTTGAAAATGGATAAGCTTCTCAAAAGAGATTTCCACTTATTGTTGAAAATGGATAAGTTTCTCGAAATAGATTGCCAATTATCGTTGGAAATTGATTAGCTTTTCGAAACACATTGCCACTTATCGTTGAAAATGGATAAGCTTCTCGAAAGAGATTGCCACTTATCATTGAAAATGGATAAGCTTCTCGAAAGACATTGCCACTTATAGTTGAAAATGGATAAGCTTCTCGAAAGAGATTTCTACTTATCGTTAAAGAAGGATACGCTACTCTAAAGATATTGCACATATCATTGAAAATGGATAAGCTTCTCAAAAGAGGTTGCCGCTTATCGTTGAAGAAGGACAAGCTTATCTGAAGAGATTGCCACTTATCTATGAAAATGGATAAGCTTCTTGAAAGAGATTTCCACTTATCGTTGAAAATGGATAAGCTTCTCAAAAGAGATTGCCACTTATCGTTGAAAATGGATAAGCTTCTCAAAACAGATTGCCATTTATCGTTGAAGACAGATAAGCTTCTCTAAAGAGATTTCCACTTATCGTTGAATATTGGTAAGCTTCTCGAAAGAGATTTCCACTTATCGTTAAAAATGGATAAGCTTCTCGAAAGTGATTGCCACTTATCGTTGAAGAAACATAAGTTTCTCTGAAGACATTTCCACTTATCGTTGAAAATGGATACGCTTCTCGAAAGAGATTTCCTTTTATCATTAAAAATGGGTAAGCTTCACGGAAGAGATTTCCACTTATCATTAAAAATGCATAAGCTACTTGAAAGTGTTTGCCACTTATCGTTGAAGAAGGATAAGCATCTAGAAAGTGTTTGCCACTTATCGTTGAAGAAGGATAATCTCCTCTAAAGAGATTGCTGTTGCACCCCAAAATTTGCTCAACCTTTTCTTACCTGTTTTATGTTTCATTGCATTAAAATTTGCATAGTTATATCATTTGCATATCATGTTATCATTCATATAGCAGGGGATCAAGTGTGATTCTTCTCAAGAGAAGCCTAGCAAGAGGTCTCATTCAAGATTGAGAAGTTGTCAAAGTCATCAGAAGGTGGTTTGAGTGCCTAAGGGTTTAGATGTTTGAAGGTGAATCTTCTCCTAACTTGAGGATCAACTGAAGACCATCAGAGGGTTGTGAAGTGTTGAATGTGAGAAGAGGATGTGTTTGAATCTCATAGAATTCCTAGAGGGCCATGGTAGAGTTTAATCAAGTCATTGTGTCAAATGCAAGAGCCACGGTTGAGGTGCAAGCAATTAGGGTTTCATCTGGATCAATTCTAGGTGAACTGTGCAATTGAAGAGTATCAAAAGCCTACTTTTAGGTCATGGAGTTCATGAAATGATATGATAAGACATTTGTGGTGTTGTGCCAAGATCAAATCAAGAAGAGTCAAGAGTGTGGGAAGTTGCTAAATTAGGGTTTCAATGCAAAATCCCCTGTTTAGTGCCTAACTTCAAGACCACATAAGTCAAGATACAAGTTTCAAATGGATCTTTGGCCAACATGAAACTTGTAGAGCATCTCAATACCTTTAATTTGAGTACTATAAGTCCTCAAGGGGATTTATAGAACTCAAGTTATGGTCTAGACAAGTTACAAGTCACCAGATGAATGTGAAATTTATCTATGAAAGTCACTTGAATTCCAAGCAACTTTTCACCTAGAAAGATGTTTCACATGGACTTTTGGCCAACATAAAAGTTGTTTCTCATGATCTTAGATTTATAAATTGTACTAGAAGTCTTCCATATGATTTGTAGAACTCAAGTTATGAGGTTTACAAGTCAGGGGTATTTTGGGAAAGTGAGATTATAGGTCATTTTCAATCTTAGGCCAAAATCTCCAACTTGCACTTGTCAAATGGATTTTTGTTCAACATGAAAGTTGTTCAAAATGGGGTTTTTAGGCTATCCAAGAGGTCATGATGGATTGATGGAGCTCATAGCAAGACTTGGTTTGAATTGGTTTCAAAAGGGGAAAATTTCAAATGAATTGAGGGAAAATGCCAATTTTGAGTTATAGGACCAAAATATGTCAAGTAACCACATTTTTTATTGGAAATTGAATTCTAAGCACAATGGAATTACCAGAATTTTGTTTTTAGGTCAAGTTTTGTGAGTTGTCATGTGGTTTCTTCATTTGCAAGTCACACATCAAAATCCCTTACCAATGCAATTCAAACACTCCTTCTGGTCTGAACACACTCACAAGGCAATTTTCAGTTGAAAGGGAAGCTTCTAGAGCAATGTACATGGCCAATTCGTGACTGTTGCATTGCACTTGAGAAGAGAAAAACAGAAATTTGGATTGGCTGGATTGGGCCTCAATTGAGCTTTTAAAGCCCATGGACATGTTCTATTTAAGTTCTTGAATGATTTCAGAATCATTTTGGTGCATGTTTCGTGGCTAAAGTAGAGATAGCAACTTCAATTTCAAGCAAGCAAGTGCAAATCGGGTTTTGCATTCTAGGCTGATTCAGAGCAAATTGAAGGTTGAATCATCTTTATCTTGCATCCTTGAAAGATTCTGGAGAGTTTTGAAGCTTGATTCGAGTTCTAGCTACCTCTGTTACTAGATCTACATCAGGTTAGTAAACTTCAAATTTCCACATGAATTAGCATGATGTAGTTAGAATTGAACTTGTGGTTAGGATCTTGACAAGGTGTAGATCGTTTTAGGATCAATTTGGAAGCAATTGGTGATGTTTGATCATGAGTTGCCATTTCTGTTTTGATTCGAGTAGATTTGATCTTAAGGCTATAACATGATTTGGATAGATCAATTTGATGTATGAAGCGTGAGGAGCATTTCTGTATAATTGGATTTATATTTGGTGATGATCAGGATTGAGGTGATATTTGAGTTTTGGATCGGATTTTAAAATGCAAGAGGATTCAGTTGATTCTAAGGCTATATTTGAAATCTACATGAAAATCAGAGCAAGATTGGTGTAAAGTTTGTTGGATTTGGTCACCTATGAAGAACGTCTCACTGGAGAAGACGGTTGTTTCCACCGTGAGAACCACCAGAGCTGTTCACCCTTGCCTGAGTTCCAAGGAAGAAGATGATCTCTGGACCATCAGATCTTGTGAAACCAATGACTTTGTACGCAGATCCAAGGGTTGTTGTTGCACCCCAAAATTTGACCAACATTTCTTTACCTAGCTTGTGTTTCATTTCATTCACATTAGCATTATCATTTGCATTTCATTGACATGTGTGCAGGATATCAAGAGGTATGAGTACCAATCAAGAGCTATACAAGACCTTGAAGCTAGCTAAGGAGCTTATTCAAGTGTTCAAGGGTTGATATCCTTGCCAGAGAAGATAAAAGATCCTCAGAGAGAGTGGTTGAAGCCAAGTGTGTAGGTCTCCTAACTTGAGAGTTGTGGGAAGCCACCAGATGATTCTGAAGCCAAGAATGTGGACTTGAAGCCTTGAGAGAGCATTTGAGATGTCTTGAAAGCCATCTTGAAGCCTAGACAGGTTATTGTGCAAGATTAAGAAGCCTCAGCCATGATTGGTGCAGCTAGGGTTTGACTGGGTCAACCCTAAGTCAACTGATGATTTGAAGAAGGTTGAGACCTAATCCAAGAGCCATGTGATCATGGATTGATGCAATGAGATGCTATAAGGATGATTCCAAGGGAAACTCATCATGATTGAAGAGTTTGAGAAGTTTCAAGCTAGGGTTTCTAAGGCTTCACAGTGTAAAATCCCCTAGTTTGACCCCTATCTTCAAGGCAGTTTAGCCTAAGATGTGATTGTCATCTCATCTTGCCCCCAACATGAATGTTGTATAGCTTGAGGTTAGCTTTAATTTTAGTACTATAAGTCCTTGATAGGATTTATAGAACTCAAGTTATGACTTTGACAAGTTACAGGTCATCTAAGGTATGTGAATCTGGGGCCTTGAAAGTTACCCAACTTGCATCAAACGTTTGCCCAAGAAGGATGATTCTTATGGACTTTTGGTCAACATGAATGTTGTTCCTTATCCTCTTAGCTTTATAGAGAGTACTAGAAGTTCTTGATAGGATTTGTAGAACTCAAGTTATGGCTTTGACAAGTCAAGGGCATTTTGGTCATTTGGAGATTACAGGTCATTTCAAGTATAAAGCTATAACTCCTATTTCCAAGCTTCAAATGGAAAAATGTTCAACATCAAACTTTTTCAGAATGATGTTTTAAGGCTAGTAAGGAGGTTATGAGATGATGGAAAGGCTTGTAGCTCAAAGTTGCAAAAATGACCTAAAATAAGGGTATAAGTTAAATAAACCAAAGTTGGAAATTGATATTTTCAACCTACACATCCAAACCATGGCATGTAATATATCATTTTGACTCTAGAAAACATTTTAAGAACATTGGTTTAGCCACATTTTTGAGTTGAGATTCAATTTGTGGACTTGCTTTGAAAAGTGATTACTTGCATATTAAATAACATGTGCAAAACCTAGAATCAAGGCATGAGCAAGGTCCTTTGCAAGCTAAACCCTTTCAAAATGTCACTAGGGGAGAAATTGGAAGAAAATGAGATTGTTTTCAAGCTGTTTGCAGCATTATGCATATCATGATACATGGTTGAAAATCTCATGACATGAGAAGTGGAAACTCTCATTAGAAGGATCTAGAGGGTTCTAGATCATTCATACATCATCTATATATTGAGTAGAGGTGATCCAATGCAAGGCTTGGTGATGATTGAAGGAGAGAGTATAGATTGAGATTGAGATTTCTTGGCTTGCAATTGGATTCGGTTTCACCAAATTCTTCACTTTCCATCCATTTTCTTGATTGAAACTTCTTCCATGGATGCCAAGGAGTGATTCCAGATCATAATCCAAGAGAATTCGTGGCTGAATCGTGTAGGAGCAACTGAATTTTTCCACCTGCAACTCACCATCGGATTCCAAGATTCAGGAGCTTTTAACCGGTTCTTTTGCATACAGAAGCAAGGAGAGGGTTCATTGATTGTGTCTGAAAGATTGGAGAGCTTGAATTGGAGGTTTGGTGCATCTGTTCATCCAAGATTTTCAGGTTGGTAACTTTCTTCCTCTAGCATGAATTAGGTAGAATCAAGACGAATTAAGGTGCTAGTTGCATTGTAGAACGGTGTAGGAAGGTTTTCAGACCATTAATTTGAGAATTAGAGACAAAATAGGGCAGGAATGAATTCGTGACACAATTTGGGACGAGTTTCATGTATTGACCATTTGCAATGGAGGATCCTAGAGAGAACTAGGGTTGGGGACGATGACCGGAGCACCACCGGTGGTGGCCAGAGCTGCGCGCGAAGCTCAGATGTTCAAAAGGTAGAAGACGACCCCAGGACCATCAGATCTTGGTTGGACCTTTGACTAGAAGCTCATCCAACAGCCACGTTTTAAAGTTCAGTTTGTGAAGGAACTCTGATTATGAAACACACCGTTCCATTTAATCAGTGGTTCTGGGCTTAGTGGAAAGATTGTTATTCACACCCCCCTGATGGCCCAACCCATAGTTTGAACTGAGTATCATTTCTATTTGCACCGCGCGTGTGTATATTTTAATTTGATTTTCATTATTTTTTCATTTTATTCATGGTTCTTGAAAAAATCATATAAAATTGAAAATTATTCCAATTAATCCCATTCTTTTTGCATTTTACTCATGATTGAGTCTAGTATTTTTTTAGAGAAAAAATATTTTCATTTCATGCATTTTCTGATTTTATGGGAATTTTATATTTTAATTGATATTAAAATGGTTATGTTTGATACCTAATTTTGTGGAATTTTGTGTGATCATATGGTGATGATTTTGATCCTAATTTTTTGTGTGTGATTAGGTTAGACATGTATGCTCCCATAGAATTTTTCTCACATTTTTGTGATGAAAATAGGTGTGCTTTCTAGGTTGAGATTTAGATGCTTCCTTTTAGGGTTTAGGTTTAGTACCTCATAATGTAGAATTTATTTCTAGGTCTAATTTGATGATTTGATCTCTGAAATTAATGTGGTAGAGTCATGATTGACCTAGGTTCCCCTGGTTATTTTTGTAGGATTTTACAATTGGTTTTAGTATTTTAGTTAGGACTAACTTTAGTACTAGGTTTTAGGTGATCCTAACTTACTAATTCAACTAGTTTAACTTCCTTAGTCCCCTTAGATTAGGGTTTTTGCTTGGTTTGCCTTTGGTTGAGATTGAAGACAAGTTGAAGACAAGGTGAGGATGCCTGGAGTTGCTTG
This sequence comes from Lathyrus sativus, assembly GCA_963859935.3. NCBI lineage: Eukaryota > Viridiplantae > Streptophyta > Magnoliopsida > Fabales > Fabaceae > Lathyrus > Lathyrus sativus. Next base: position 237,959,751 of record OZ012738.1, on the reverse strand, counting down.
AAGTTGCTTGGGGTTTGGATTTGTCTGTGCCTGAAGGTGTCTGATGAAGATTTAGGAGATAGGAGACATAGGGAGAGCCTTAGAACTAGAATGATTTCTTTCACAAATGTGGAAAGCATCTTGTGCTTCCATTCCTCCCAATGACTAAAAGTCCTTCTAAGATATTCACATCCCTCCTTTGGAGGGATGAGTGGCTTTATCTGGGAAGTAGAACTTTGAGGGAACCAGTCTCTCATAATGATGAACCCTTACAGGCTTCCTTTGGTTGTCAGTAAGCTGTTTATCATTTCCACTCATCCTGTTGAACCAATTGTCTTCTGGGCTGAGTATCTTGAAAGATGTTGGACTTGAGTTTGAAGATGAGGACTTCATTGAAGAGTGTGGAAGAGGATGATTCCTTGAGCATTGCCATTGTAGTTTAAGCTTGAAGGGCAAGAAGAACAAGTTGATACTTGAAGACCCAAATGAAGATTGAGTGAAGAGCTGAGGCTTGAGACTGAAGGATGAAGTTGACACTTCCAGGTGATTGAATATTACTCTGAGAAGCTGAAGCTTGTAGGAAAAGAAGACCCAGTTGATATTGGTAAAGCAAGGAGAGCTGAAGCTTGAAGACCAAGTTGATACTTATGAAGGGGATTCAGTTGAGATTGAGTGTGGAGCTGAAGCTTGAGGAATAAAGGATAAGTTGACACTTACACTGATGCTTGGAGAGCCTGAAGGAATCAAGTTAATACTTGCAGTTAAGAGTGAAGCCTGAAGGTGGAATTGACTGAAGAGCTGAAGCTTGAAGAAGAAGGACAAGTTGATACTTATGTTGATGGATTGAAACCTTAGAAGCAAGTTGATACTTGTTAGTGAAGCTGATAGCCTTGAAGGGTGGTTGAAGTCTGAAGACTGGATTGTTGTTAGAAGAGCTGAAGCTTGGAATTGAAAAAGAGAGTTGTTGATCGGCTTTTTTTCTGGTCTGTTTTCTTTTCTGTGCTGATGTGCCTTGTTTGACTTGCTTGATGCATTAGAATAAGTTCATATCTAGACTGACTTTAATCTAGGAGCATGATTGCACTAGAGGTTGAGTTGCTCCCTCTGCTTGTATTGTTACTGTATGGCTTTGCTTGCGGGTATTCGGTAGAGCCCTGCTCCCTTGCCCATGTGGTTTATTTTGCTTGATAGCATGTTATGTCCTTTGTATGATTGCAGTCGTTATTCTATTTTGCTTGATAGCATGTTATTTCTTCTGTATGATTACTGTTATTCATATCTGGCTTGAGGTTGAGATGAGCTTGTGGAGGCTGACACCCCACACACATTTCCTCCCTCACTTGCATTGCATGCATTTTACAGTCGTTTACCGTTTACTGTTTACTGTTTAAGCTGATGCTTTACCTGTTTCTATGTATCATTGACATGATCCCTTAGGACTCTCATTTCCTTTGATAAGGAAATGATTATAGAACTTTAGGTTGAAACCTATGCATGATAACATCTAGGAGTTCCCTGTTTCAAACCTCAACCATAGTGTTGCACCCCAAAATTTGACCAACATTTCTTTACCTAGCTTATGTTTCATTTCATTCGCATTAGCATTATCATTTGCATTTCATTGACATGTATGCAGGAGATCAAGAGGTATGATTACCAATCGAGAGCTATACAAGACTATGAAGCTAGCTATGAAGGTTATTCAAGTGTTCAAGGGTAGATATCTTTGTCAGAGAAGTCAGAAGATTCTCAGAGAGAGTGGTTGAAACCAAGGTTATGTGCCTCCTAACTTGAGAGTTGTGTGAGCTCCCCAGATGATTCTGAAGCCAAGAATGTGGTCTTGAAGCCTTGAGAGAGCTTATGAGGTGTCTTTAAAGCCATCATGAAGCCTAAACAAGTCATTGTACAAGATTAAGAGGACCTAGCCATGAGTGGTGTAATTAGGGTTTGACTGGGTCAACCCTAGGTCAACTGATGATTTGGAGAGGGTTGAGACCTAATCCAAGAGGCCATGTGATCATGGAGTGATGCATTGAGATGCTATAAGGAAGATTCCAAGGTCAACTCATCATGATTGAAGAGTTTGAGAAGTTTCAAGCTAGGGTTTCTAAGGCTTGACAGTGTAAAATCCCCTTGTTTGACCCCTATCTTCAAGGCAGTTTAGCTCAAGATGTGATTGTCATCTCATATTTCCCCTAACATGAATGTTGTAGAGTTCTTAGCTTTAATTTGAGTACTAGAAGTCCTTGATAGGAATCATAGAACTCAAGTTATGACTTTGACAAGTTACAGGTCATCTGAGGTATGTGGATTTGGGGGCTTGAAAGTTACCCAACTTGCATCAAACCTTTTCCCAAGAAGGATGATTCCTATGAACTTTTGGTTAACATGAATGTTGTTCCTTATCTTCTTATATTTCTAGAGAGTACTAGAAGTCCTTGATAGGATTTTTAGAACTCAAGTTATGGCTTTGACAAGTCAAGGGCATTTTGGTCATTTGGAGATTATAGGTCATTTCAAGCATAAGGCTATAACTCCTATTTCCAAGCTTTAAATGGAAATATCTTCAACATCAAACTTGTTCAAAATGATGTTTTAAGGCTAGTAAGAAGGTCATGAGATGTTGGAAAGGCTTGTAGCTCAAAGTTGCAAAAATGACCTAAAAAAGGGGTATAAGTTAAATAAACCAAAGTTGGAAATTGATATTTTCAACCTACACATCCAAACCATGGCATGTAATATATCATTTTGACTCTAGAAAACATTTTAAAAACATTGGTTTATCCACATTTTTTATTTGAGGTCTAAATTGTGGACTTGCTTTGAAAAGCACTTACTTGCATATTAAGTAACACTTGCAAAACTCAAAATCAAGGCATGGGCAAGGGTTTTTGCAAGCTAAACACCTCTAATATCTCACTAGGGGAGAAATTAAGAGTGAATGGGATGAATTCCAAGCTGTTTGCAAGGGTTGTACATGTCATGATAAGTGATTCAAAATCTCATGACATGAGAAGTGGAAAATCTCATTGGAAGGATCTAGAGGGTTCTAGATCATCCAAACTTCATCTATATATTGAGTAGAATGGATCCATGGCAGAGGTTGGTGATCATTGAAGGATTGAGCTTAGTTTGAGAGTGAATTTTCTTGGATTGCAATTGAAATCGGTTTCACCAAATTCCTCAATTTCCATTCATTTTCTTGCTTGATACTTCTTCCATGAATGTCAAGGAGTGATTTCAGATCATTTTCAAGAAGAATTGGTGGCTAGATCGTGTATGAGCAAGTGGTTTTCAGCACCTGCAACTCATCATCGTGTTTCAAGATTGAAGCACTTTCCATTGATTCTTTTGCACACAGAAGCGAGGAGGAGGTTCAGTGATCGTGTCCAGAAGATTTGAGAGCTTGAAGTGAAGATTTGGTGCATCTGTTATTCAAGAATTTCCAGGTTGGTAACCTTCTTCCTATAGCATGATTTAGGTAGAATTAGGTTGAATTAAGGTGCTAGATTAGTTGTAGAATGGCATAGGATGGATTTCAGATGGTTAATTGATGAATTATAGACAAAATAGGAAGATCACCATTTTCGGTTGAGATTGGGAGATGATGATTCTTGAGGTTTCAGAAGAAACTATGGGTATGGTTGAATTCGTGGCAAGATTTGGAATGAGTTTCATGTTTTGACCTCTTGGATTGGAGGCCTCTAGGGAGAACTAGGGTTGAAGGGGATGATCGGAGCTCCACCGGCGGTGGCCGGAGCTGGGCGCGAAGTTCAGGCGTTTGAAATGGAGAAGACGAAGTTTGTACCATTAGATCATGGTTTGAACTTTGACTGGGAGCAGATCCAAGGGCTGTGTTTTAAAACTGAGTTGTGAGGGATTTCTGAAGGAAACGCTGCGTTTCATTTATTTGATGTTTTGGGCTTAGTGATCTGAGTGTTATCCACACCCCCCAGCGAGCCCAACCCAGGTTTTTAACTGAAAATGATTACTATCCACACCGCGCGCTTATTCATTTTTATTTGATTTTCATTTAATTTTTCATTTTATTCATGGTTTTTGTAAAAATCATATAAAATTGAATATTTATCCAAATCAACCCATTCTTTTTGCATATTACTCATGATTGAGTCTATTATTTTTTAGAGAAAAATATTTTCATTACATGTAATTTCTGATTTAATTGGAATTTTGCATTTTAATTGATATTAAAATGTTCATGTTTGATGCATATTTTTGTGGAATTTTGTTTGATCTCATGGTGATGATTTTGAGCCTAATTTTTTGTGTGTGATTAGGTTAGACATGTATGATCCCATAGAATGTTTCTCACATTTTTGTGATGAGAATAGGTGTGCTTTATAGATTGATATTTAGGTGCTTCCTTTTTAGGGTTTAGGTTGATACCTTAGAATGTAGAATTTAGTTCTAGGTCTAATTTGATGGTTTGATCTTTGAAACTAATGTGGTAGAGTCATGATTGACCTAGGTTCCCATAGTAATTTTTGTAGGATTTTACAATTGATTTTAGTATTTTAGTTAGGACTAACTTTAGTACTAGGTTTTAGGTGATCCTAACTATACTAATTCAACTAGTTTAACTTCTCTAGTCCCCTTAGATTAGGGTTTGTGCTTGGTTTGCCTTTGGTTGAGATTGAAGACAAGTTGAAGACAAGAGGAGGATGTGTGAAGTTGCTTGAAGTTGCTTGGAGCTTTGGATGTGTTGGTGCCTGAAGGTGTCTGATGAGGTTTAGGAGATAGGAAACATAGGGAGAGCCTTATAGTTAGAATGATTTCTTTCACAAATATGGAAAGCATCTTATGCTTCCATTCCTCCCACTGACTAAAAGTCCTTCTCATATATTCACATCCCTCCTTTGGAAGGATGAGTGGTTTTATCTGGGGAGTAGAACTTTGAGGGAACCAGTCTCTCATAATGATGAACCCTTACAGGCTTCCTTTGGTTGTCAGTAAGCTTGTTTATCATTTCCCCTCATCATGTTCCATCAATTATCTTCTGGTTTGAGTATCTTGAGAGATGTTGGGCTTAAGTTTAAAGATGAGGACTTCACTGAAGAGTGTGGTAGAGGATGATTCCTTGAGCATTGCCATTGCAGCTGAAGCTTGAAGAGCAAGAAGAGCAGGTTGATACTTGAAGATCCAATAAAGACTGAATGAAGAGCTGAGGCTTAAAGAATTGAAGGTTGAAGTTGACACTCCCATAAGTGAAGACTACTCTGAGAAGCTGAAGCTTGTAGATGAAGAAGACCAAGTTGATACTGGTAAAGCAAAGAGAGCTGAAGCTTGAAGACTAAGTTGATACTTATGAAGAGGGTTCAATTGAGATTGAGTGTAGAGCTAAGGCTTGAGGAATAAAGGATAAGTTGACACTTACACTGATGCATTGAGAGCCTGAAGGAATCATGTTGATACTTGTAGTTAGAAGTGAAGCCTGAGGGTGGAATTGACTGAAAAGCTGAAGCTTGGAGAAGTGAAGATAAGTTGAAACTTATGTTGATGGGTTGAAACCTTGGAGAAGCAAGTTGATGCTTGCCAGCAAGTTGATACTTATCCTTGAAGGGTGATTGAAGTCTGAAGAGTGGATTGTTGTTAGAAGAGCTGAAGCTTGGAATTGAAAGAGGGAGTTGTTGATCTGCTTTCTTTCTTGTCTGTTTTCTTTTCTGTGCTGATGTGCCTTGTTTGACTTGCTTGATGCATTAGAATAAGTCCATGATTAGACTGACTTTAATCTAGGGGCATGATTGCACTAGAGGTTGAGCTGCTCCCTCTGCTTGTATTTATACTGTATGGCTTTGCTTGCGGGTATTCGGTAGAGCCCTGCTCCCTTGCCCATGTGGTTTATTTTTGCTTGATAGCATTCCATTTTAGCTGTATGATGGCAGTTTACTGTATTTTGCTTGATAGCATGTTATCTCTTCAGTATGATTACTGTTATTCATATCTGGCTTGAGGTTGAGATGAGCTTGTGGAGGCTGCTACCCCACACACATTTCCTTCCTCACTTGCATTGCATGCATTTTACAGTCGTTTACTGTTTACTGTTTAAGCTGATGCTTTGTCTATTTTTGTATCATTGACATGATCCCTTAGGAATCTCATTTCCTTTGATAAGGAAGTGATGATAGAACTTTAGGTTGAAACCTATGCATGATAACTTCTAGGAGTTCCCTGTTTCAAACTTCAACTATAGGATGAATCCTTGGCATGACAACAGTAGGACTTGATAGTCTCCCACTAGTTGAGCCTGTTCTCTTCTCATCTCAAACAACTTAAGATACAGTAATCATGGATGATTTCTTTCGTACGTTACGAGCCTTAAGCTATCTGAGAAAGGATTGTTGGAGAGTTTCTTTTCAACAGTCTGGATGTTTAGCATGGCACCCTTTGGGTGACATGCGACGCATTCACTCTCAGGTCGTAGTCTTTAGTGCGATTGAAATTGCAAACACAATAAAAAACACTTCTTCCATAAAAGACAGAAAACAAACTTCAAACCTTTTTGCCCCGTGGGCCCATAATTCAAGGAAAGCTTTTCTGAAGAAAAGAGTGTCGTTAAACTTCAGCGCCAACGCAAACAGGCTTTGTCCCTAACTACTGGAACTGCTGTTTAACCTTACTCGATAAAACAGATGAATCTGAATTCCCGTAATCCGTATTATCCCGAACTACGTAAGCTCTGATATCTCATACCTGTTGAGAGTACGTAGGCACAATACTGACATATTGGCGAGCCACCTTCCCCGTAACCCGTCGAAGGTCGAACTACGTTGACTCTGATTTCTCATTCTCTGATGAGAATACGTAGGCATAAAGCGCGACGCTTTGCCAAGTCATTTTTCTTTTCTGTTTAAGCCAGCCTTGATAGGTAGATAGATAAACCAACTCGTCCAATAAACACAACAAGCGTGGATCCCGTCGAGTACGACGGACGTGAGGGGTTCTAATACCTTCCCCTTGCGTAACCGACTCCCGAACCCAGACAACGGTTGCGATGACCTTGTCTTACCCTTTTCGTCAGGGTTTTTTCTGATCGTTTCCTTTCCCGCTCCGAGGGATAAATAACGAAAGGTGACGACTCTTCTGTTTTGCCGACACCTTATTTTCGCGGAAGCGACAGCTGGCGACTCTGCTGGGGACTTAATAGTTTCCTGGGATCCAACGTCCCGAATGCGAGTCAGTTTAGGGATCCGACGTCCCCTGCGAGAGTCAATTCTAGCGCTTGTATGATTACTTGTTGGGTTGTGTTTATTTATCGCATTTTATTTCCCGCATTTTATTTTCAGTATGATATAATTATCTGTGCTGTTGTGGGAGGGGCATTCTGATGAGTGAGAAGCCAGACCCAGGCTTGAGTGAACATAGCATTAGTTGTGGAAATTAGCGCGTGCTTGCTTGGCAGGCACTAGTGTCTCATGAAATCCATGCTCAGACGAAGTTCTCCCGGTTGGCTTCTTTTTCAACCCTTTGGGTTGAGGGGGTTGTTGGTTTGGAGGATTATCGACTCTGGGGACCGATCATTTGTGATTCAGCCGAGTGAGGCCGCTTCATGAGTTGGTGATGCCACACCTTCTGGGTATCGTATCACCCCTCTTGAATGTCTGTGACGCTGATGAACGCATAGGATGCCGAACTTGAGTCAGTTTAGGTCCATACCTGTGAGCAGGGTTGGGTTTATTGCAGGAAACTTTGACCTTCAGACTACCTGGTTTTCTTGACAGTGAATCAGTTTTGTTGATACCGGAGGTTCTCATCATCAGATAGATGTTTGTTCTTGATAGAGCAGAGCTTTGGTCCTGTATCAGAGGACCTTATATTCAGAGATGTGTATTTGTTCTTGATAGAACAAGTTTTGATTAGAGGGTCTTATTATCAGATGGTTGTTCTTGACAGAGCAGAGCTTTGGTCCTGTATCGGAGGACCTTGTATTCAGATGAGTATTTGTTCTTGATAGGTGTCGCTTGCGCGAAAATAAGGTACCGGCACAATAGAAGAGTCGCCACCTTTCGTTATTTATCCCTCAAAGCGGGAAAGGAAACGATCGGAAAAACCTAACGAAAAAGGGTAAGACAAGGTCGTCGCAACCATTGTCTGGATTCGGGAGTCGGTTACGCAAGGGGAAGGTATTAGCACCCCTCACGTCCTTCGTACTCGACGGGATCCACGCTTGTTGTGTTTACTTGGACGGGTTGGTTTTATTCTATCTACCTATCAAGGCTGGCTTAAACAGAAAAGAAAAATGACTCGGCAAAGCGTCGCACTTTATGCCTATGTATTCTTATCAGAGAATGAGAAATCAGAGTCAACGTAGTTCGGCCTACGACGAGTTATGGAGGAAGGTAGCTCGCCAAGACATCGCCATCTTGTGCCTACATACTCTCAACAGGCATGAGAGATCAGAGCTCACGTAGTTCGGGAAACTACGGTTTGTTTCCTGTCTTTTACGAAAGAAGTGTTTTTTATTGTGTTTGCAATTTCAATCGCACTAGAGACTATGACTTGAGAGTGAATGCGTCGCATGTCACCCAAAGGGTACCATACTAAACATCTAGACTGTGGAAAAGAAACTCTCCCACAATCCTTTCTAAGATAGCTTAAGGCTCGTAACGTACGAAATAAATCATTCATGATTACTGTATCTTAAACTGTTTTGAGATGGGAAGAGAACAGGCCCAACTACGAGGGAGACTATCAAGTCCTACTGTTTTCATGCCATGGATTCATCCTATGGTTTGAGGTTTGAACAGGGAACTCCTAGAAGGTGTCATGCATAGGTTTCAACCTAAAATTCTATCATCACTCCCTCATCAAAGGAAATGAGAGTCCTAAGGGATCATGTCAATGATACACCAAAACAGACAAAGCATCAGCTTAACAGTAAAATGCATGCAATGCAAGTGAGGGAGGAAATGTGTGTGGGGCTTCAGCCTCCACAAGCTCATCTCAACCTCAAGCCAGAATGGATAACAGTAATCATACTGAAATATAAAAACATGCTATCAAGCAAAAACAGTAAACTGCAATCATACATAAGAAAACTGAAATAAAATGCCCTCAGACAAACAAACCACATGGGCAAGGGAGCTGGGCTCTACCGAATACCCGCAAGCAAAGCCACACAGTAACAACACAAGCAGAGGGAGCAACTCCACCTCTAGTGCAATCATGCTCCTAGATTCTACTTATTCTAGATATGGACTTATTCTAATGCATCAAGCAAGTCAAACAAAACATGTCAATACAGCAAAAGAAAAGAAAGCAGATCAATCCCTCTCTCAACTCCAAGCTTTAGCTCTTCCAACAGCAATGCAGTCTTCAGACTTCCAATTACTCTTGACAAATATCAATTTGCTTTTCCAGGTTTCAACCCTTCAACATAAGTCTCAACCTATCTTCTCCTCTAAGCTTCAGCTTCTTGATCAGCTCCACCTTCAGGCTTTACTGGATCTTCAGGTATTAAAGTAAGTATCAACTTCCTTTGTTCTTCAAGCTTCAACTGGAATGGCAATACTCAAGGATTCATCCTCTTCAATACTCTTCATTGAAGTCTTCATCTTCAAACCCAAGCTCAGCATCTCTCAAGATAATCAAACCAGAGGAAATCACTTACTGGATAAGCTGGGGATATGGAACTGCTTATTGACCACCAAGGGTGACCTATAAGGGCTCAACATCAAAGGAATGGTTCCCTCAAAAGTTCTACTACCTAGGTACATCACTTATCCCTCCAAAGGAGAGAGGTGTATACCATGGAAGGACTTTGAATCATAGGGAGGAATGGAGGTGAAATATACCATCCATGTTTAAGAAAGAAGTTATCTAAGTCTAAACTCTTCCTAATCTCTAACCCTAAAACAATAACAAAACAAATAAGATCAAGCTCCTCAATCAATCTTCGGGTCTTCTACTATGCTCTTCAATGCTCCTCAGAACAATACCAAGCTCTCCAAGCCCACAAAGCAAAGCAAACAAAAATACAAGCCCACAAGGGCAACACAAACAATCATCAACTACAAAAATCATCTAAAAATAGTATACTACTATATTAAATCCTAATATAATTTCTAAGGGATCTTACATACCTACCCTTAATACCCTTATATGTCCCATAGTCTAATTTGTCCTAAAAACCCAAAAATCTAAGGTTATTGTGGACCTATGTTGAAGTTTGACCTAATTCTACACAACATAATGTCATCTAATCAAAACTAACCTAAAATTCATCACAAAATTATGGAATAAATCCAGCGGGAAGATAAAGCATATATCTAACCATCCTAAAAAGAATGGCCTAAAAATGTTAAGGGAACTACCTAAAAAAAATTCTACAAATTCATAGATCAACATAAAAGAAATAAAATGCAATAAAAGTAGAAAATACACAAAAAAATACTAAAATGCATGAGATGAAAAATGTTTTTATTTTATATTTTTCTTGACAAAAATATGAAGTAGGAGAAAAAACTCCCATTAAAAAATCTTTAATTTTCCAATTATTATGATTTTTCAAAGTTTAACATAAAATGATAAAAAAAAGAAATTAAACTGAGATGATGAGGAGGTGCAGATAGAGAGGAATGCAACTCATATGCGCGCGTGGGCCCAGACAGGGGGTGTGGGTAGTGAAAGTGCCAAGCCCAAGAACTAAATCAGAAAATAATTAAGAAAATGTAAAGAAAAAGGAAAAACCAGTGGTGCGAAGAGTTGTCCATTTCAGTGCATCGTGCCAATTGGGCCGTGTGTGGGGTGTAGGGAGCAATTGATCACTTAAGCCCACGAAGCAAGGTTTAATGAAATGCTTCGTTTCATCCTTCTCATATTGCCTCTCAATTCGTTTAAATCTCGTCCGTTGGTTTAGCGGGGAGTCAACTGGTCAAGCTAGCATCTCACGGCCCAGACTTCGTCACTAACCTCCAACCTAGGGTTTGCCATGAAAGCTTCGTGAAACAGAGTTCATGCAACCGTCTTCCACCCGTTCGTACCTTCTCATAACAGCATCAAATTCAACAATTCAACACACTAAATTGCTCAGTTTTTCTCCCTGATCACGATCCTAGTCTTGGTTTTCATTGAAAGGGTCTCTATCATAAAACCCGATGGTGCATCTCAATATATGGTCAATCCTCAACTTCAACCAACCTTAGATTTCTTTGTACTAACATGATCCTCACACTTCCCTGGTTCAAACAAGCTATCCCACGTGTATTATCTCTCCCTATGCCTCGAGTTCTTGTTCATTAAAGAAGTGATGTCCAATATTCAACCTTCATCAAATGACCTCTAACTCTCCAAAATTCATCACCTAGGTGTCTCTAGCCATTCTACACTAATAACTTAACCTATCAATGCTTAAATAATGGCGTGGCAGAGAATTTGCAAACCTGGTTTCTTGGTATGGCAGTGGTAGTAGATCTTCAATTCAGCACTTGAAACTCTTCAGAAGTGATCCTTGGATGATGATACTTCTTCTGTTTGCAAGAAATTGGAGGGAGAATGCTTGCACTTCAAGATCCGAATATGAGTGGCTTCTTGCAAAATCCAATGGCCAAACCTTCAATCTTCCATCAATGGAACTTCAATTCAGTATGCACACACTCAGAGGGATCTATGGAATGTGTTTGTGAAGAAAAAAGGAATGGAAATGAAGAAGAATGAAGAAATGAAACTTGACTTGCAATGGAAGATTCTTGATCTCACTCTCTCTTCTCTGCACCAATTCTCACCAACCTTGCATCTGAGCAAGTCATACATGTTATATAGAGTGGTTTAGAATCATCTAGAACCATCTAGGATCATCCAATGAGTATTTGGAAATTCTCATGTCATGACATTTTGATTTCAATTCTCCTTATGTGCTATCTCATGCCAAGTTTCTTGTAACCTTTGTAACTGACTTGAAATTCTCCCCATATGAGATTTATGATATGTTACAATGCATAACCAACTTGCTTATTGAGTTTTGTTGAGTTTTGCTTTGGTACCTTAATATGCAAGTAAGCCTTTTCCAAAGCAGCCCTATGATCTAAGCCTCAAATCAAACTTGTGGCTGAACCATTGTTCTTAGAATGTCTTTTGGAGTCAAAATGACCTATTATATGACGTGGTTTAGATGTATAACTTGTGATTTCCAATTTTCAATTCCACCTTAATTAACTTATGCCTCCATTTTAGGCCATTTTCATCACTTTTTGATACAAGCCTTTTCAACATCTCATGACCTCCCTACTAGCCTTAAAACATCATTCTAAGCAATTTTTATGTTGAAGATTTTTCCATTTGAAGCTTGGAAATAGGAGATATGGCCTTATGCTTGAAATGACCTATAACCTCCAAATGACCAAAATGCCCTTGACTTGTCAAAGCCATAAGTTGAGTTCTACAAATCCTATCAAGGACTTCTAGTACTCTATAGAAAGATAAGAAGATTCTCTACAACATTCATGTTGACCAAGAATCCATAGGAATCATCCTACTAGGGAAAAAATTGGATGCAAGTTGGGTGACTTTCAAGGACCCAGATTCACATACCTCAGATGACCTGTAATTTGTCAAAGTCATAACTTGAGCTCTACAAGTCCTATCGAGGACTTATAGTACTCAAATTAAAGCTAAGAACAAGCTCTACAACATTCATGTTGTGGGGAAGATAAGATGACCATCACATCTTGAGCTAAACTGCCTTGAAGAGAGGGATCAAACTAGAGGATTTTACACTGTCGAGCCTTAGAAACCCTAGCTTGAAACTTCTCAAACTCCTCAATCATGATGAGTTGGTCTAGGAATCATCCTTATAGCATCTCAATGCATCATTGCATGATCACATGGCTCTTGGATTAGGCCTCAACCCTCTCCAAATCATCAGTTGACCTAGGGTTGACCCAGTCAAACCCTAATTCCACCACTCATGGCTGAATCCTCTGAATTCTTGTACAATGACCTCTCTAGGCTTCATGATGGCTTTCAAGACATCTCACAAGATTTCTAAAAGCTTCAAGTCCATCCTCATAGTCTCAGAATCATCTGAGGAGCTCCCACAACTCTCAAGTTATGAGACACACAACCTTGGTTTCAACCAATCTCTCTGAGGATCTCTTGAGTTCTCTGACAAAGATATCAATCCTTGAACACTTGACTAACCTTCTTGGCTATCTTCAAAGTCTCATAAAACTCTTGATGGGTAAATAAATGTTGGTCAAATTTTGGGGTGCAACAGCTGCCCCTATTCAAACGGCTTGAACCTGACTGGGTGAGGAGCGAACGGCTCTCAGCCAATCGAGGTGCGAGACGGTTGAATACCGATAAACCCGGAAATTTGCCAACTGCATAAGCACACGGTACTCTGGTGGGAACAGATCTTCGAACACTGAAATAATAGCTGCACGGCAGCTAGCTGGAGACACTGATCTGAACCTTGTCGTCAATTATCCACATTAAATTCCTCTGACATTGTCATCAGACACCTGACCTCGCCGTCGGGCATTCATGAAAGAAAAGTGTCTGACATCGCCGTCGGACGACCAAAACACCCAACATCGCCGCTAGAAAACTAAATTACCTGACATCGCCGCCAGAAACAAACATCCAACATCGCCGCTGGAGAAATAGGGAATCCGACATCACCGTCAGAAACAAACATCCAACATCGCCGCTGGAGCTACAAAGGATATGACATCGCCGTCATCCAAACATAACTCTGAGAAACACCCGACATCACCGTCAAGTACTCAACATAATCTGACTTCGCCGTCAACTCTCAACATCGTCTGACCTCGCCGTCAGGGTGAAGAAACTCCATTGGGGAATTGGTCACACGGTAACCGGTAATACATAATCGATCATGCCATCAGGCATTCAAAGAACACTGTCGGGCATCAGCCGGACTTCAACCATCAGGTTGATCATGCCATCAGGCCTTCAAAGAAACTGTCGGGCATCAGCCGGACTTCAACCATCAGGTTGATCATGCCATCAGGCCTTCAAAGAAACTGTCGGGCATCAGCCGGACTTCAACCATCAGGTTGATCATGCCATCAGGCATTCAAAGGACTTATCGGGCCTCAGCCGGACTTCATCAGCAAGTCGGGAATAGAATTCTTGGTCAATCATGAGCCAACTGGGAATGTCTAAACCTCTGCCATCAGGCACTCCGCATCAGCTGAGAGAACTGCTTCACTAACACGGTCGTACTTCAATAATGGAGTCTTCAAGGGAGGTTTCAACTTCGCCGTTCAAAACCTACTGGGGATGACGCATCGCCGCTGGGGATTCTGGAGAACTATCAAGTAACTCCGTTCCGGGGGTCCAGAAATCATTTTGGATGAATCAACTCTGCTGAGGACTTCAAGAATCATCTTGGACAAATAACTTCACCGGGGATTTCAAGAATCATCTCGAACCGATAACCATGCTGGAGATTTCAGGAATCATTCTGAGCGAACACTTTGTTGGGGATTTCAGGAATCATCCTGGGCAACCTTCACTTGGGACTCTAAGTATCAACTCGAGCAACCAACTCTGGAGACTGCACTGGGGTCTTAAGAATCATCTTAAGCAAACGACCCTGTTGCTACTGCGAAAATCGGCGCCGGCTTGACAGGAGAGTCGCCACCGTGCGTTATTTATCCCTCAGAGCGGGAAAGGAAACGCTCGAAGTAAACCTCGCAAAGACGGGAAAAAGGTATGGTCATCGCAACCAAAACCTGGATTCGGGAGTCGGTTACGCAAGGGGAAGGTATTAGCACCCCTCACGTCCATCGTACTCGATGGGATCCACGCTTGATGTTTATAAGGAAAAGGGTGTGTTATCTATCTACGCTAATGGTCGGTCTGAAAAGAAAATAAAAGGACAGGACTCGACAGAACATACGGTGTTCTGGGCCTACGTATTCCCTCGTGCAATGGGAAAGTCAGAGTCAACGTAGTTCGACTACCTACGACTAAACGGGGGAAAGGTTGCTCGCCAGGACATCGCGTCCTGTGCCTACGTACTTCCACACAGCATGGAAGATCAGAGCAAACGTAGTTCGACTAACTACGGGTAAACTGGCGCTCTCACACAGCAGTGAGAAAACAAACTGGTCTCTAAGGCTCGGGAACCTACGAATACGATCTGGTCTCAAATGCACTCGGGCAAGAGAAAGGGATAACAATTAGTCGTCAGCGGGGAAGTCTCGATCGCACCGCCGCGAGAGAACAAAGATTAGTTGTTAGTGTGCTCGCTAGGATATCGCATCCTATGCCTACATATCCTTGTCTGGTACAAGGAATCAGAGCAGCTGTAGTTCAGCTAACTACGGATCAAGCTACTCAAAAAGCTCCTACGGAAAGGAAAGGGAAACCCTAGAACTATAGCTGAGAAACAGGGGAATCTACCTACTGCTATCATGCCTGGTTGACCATCCTAATGTCTATCATAACAACTCCGCAACGGAGAAGTCAGAGCTCCTAAGGGATCATGGCAACAGGACTAAACGGCAAACAAGAATTAACTACAAAGCAAAGAAGTAACGAAAATATGCATGAAGGCAACAGCTAAACAAACAAGGCACAAAGGCCGCAAGCCACAGAGGTAAGGGAGCTCAGCTCTACCAAATACCAACAAGCAAAGCCACTCAATAACAAACAAGCAGAAGGAGGACCACCTCAACTTCTCATGCATACAAAACCTACTTCTAAGATGCACCTAACTCGGAACTATCTAGATGAATTCCTAAGTCTAATGCAACATAACATCACACAAGTCAAACAATACAAAGAGAAAGCTAGCTAACCTGACAAACCTCTATCCAAAGCTTAAACAAAAACCCTGAGCAGGGCTCCTAAACAAAACTCCAATCTATCCCTGAACAAAACTCTATACAACACCTTAAGCAAAGATCTAAGCAAACTCTAATCAAAACCCTAAGCAAGAGGAATCAATCCCAGTCTCCAAGCTTCAGAACAAGCTTACCAGAGAAAGGGAGCTAAGCAGACAAACTCATAGTGCCTTCCTCAGGAAAGTACCAGGAGGTTACTACTCAGGAGTCATATCCTATGCGGCTCGACGACTGTGATCAGTTTACATTCCTCCTCAGGAGAAATTAAACTCACATGAAGGCTCCGGCATCACTGGATATTTAGGAAAGCCTATATGCACTAAGGGAACTAAGTGAGCAGACCCATAGGACCTTCCTCAGGAAAGTACTAGGAGGCTGACACTTAGGAATCGTATCCTACGTGGCTCAACAACTGTGATCAGTTTACATTCCTCCTCAGGAGAAATTAAACTCACAAGTTGGCTCCAACATCACTGGATACTTGAGAAATCCTAGACAAACTAATGGAACTAAGTGAATAGGCCCATAGGACCTTCCTCAGGAAAGTGCTAGGGGGCTTCCACTTAGGAATCGTATCCCATGTGGCTCAACAACATGTGATCAGTTTACATTCCTCCTCAGGAGAAATTAAACTCACAAGTTGGCTCCAACATCATTGGATACTTACGAAAGAGGTGAGAAGAAAGAATGAAAGTCATTCATAGTGCCTTCCTCAGGAAAGTACCATAAACTCCCTTCACACTTCAGGATCTCGAACCTCGCAAACAGAGAACAAGCTCCTAGACTAAGCCTCAATCCAATGCATCCTTGCAAGCTCCAACAGGACCTCAATCAGCTCCCATCTATGAGAAGAACCCACAGATCCTCAACCCACAAGAAACTACCTCTGAAGTTCAACCACAGTTGAACTTCAAAGTCAGAAGCCATCAAACTTCTCCTATCCTCAAGCTCAGACAAATCATATTAGAACATCCTACAAAAATCTAACAAAAATCTATGGGAAACCTACATGGCTCTATGACAACATGCTAAAAAATCAGAACAAAATTCAATACCAGATGAAAGAACCAAAACCAACAAAGCAGGCATATTCACAAACCAATTATTCAATATCAAAGCAATACAAAAAATGCAATTAAACTGAAAATGCATGATTAAGCTAATGTTTCTGCACTATAAAATTCTACATTGAATTACAAGTCTACAGAAAAAAGAACGGAATTATTTGATCGAATCTACTATTTTTTATGAATTTTCTAATAATATGCATGCACTAAAGAATATTAAAAAAGTCATTAAAATGGAAAATATACCAAAAAATAGGGAATAAAAATAAAATGACATTTTTATTTTTATTTAATTTTCTAGACATTATGATGAAATGGTAGAAAAAAGAAGAACTTAAAAATCAATCATTTTCATTTTATTATGAATTTTCTAATATGCAAAGAAATAAAAGAAATTAAAAAAAAAACAAGAACTTGAAATAAAATGGAGGGGGGTGTGGAAGCAATGTTTGCTCAGTTATTAATGCATTGGGCCAGGATGGGGGTGGTGCACATAGCAGCTTTGATAAGCCCATATGAGATCAAAAAAAGCAACTAATAAAACTGAAAGAAAAAACGCATGGGGGGGGGGGGGGGGGGGTGCAGCGCTAGCGGGTTTTCCAGTTAATTCTCATTGGGCTTACGCCCAGGGGGTGTGGATAGTAACTGGGCATAAGGCCCAGCCCAATCTTCCTATCTCCTCTCTCACAGGGGGGGGGGAACGAGCAAACTGGGAGGTGTGCGTCAGTAAACGCGTTTGGGCTTGGCCCAAACCCTAGCTAGAAACCCTAACTAACAAAACCTGAATTCCCCTTCAAACTCCTGAACACTGTTCATCCTAACCCTAGCCGTCTTCAACCTTCGTCTTCCTCACCCTCTCTGCAACTTATCTCCAGAAAACCCCAAAGAACCTTCACACCTCTCACATGAAATCTCCACTAAAACCTAACCTCACATCCCAGATCTCACCAAAATCCCCTTCGTTTAAACTATCAGAAAACCCCTAATCCTAAATGCTAACACAACTGCTAACAGATTTCGTAATCCAAACATTTAAAAGAAGAGTTGGAAGAAGCAAGAACCTGGAGGTGTTGACACGATTTGATGATTCCTGGATCTACTGACGAATGATGAAGAACTGGAGAATCTTGAATCTGTTGAGGGCGACGAACAACGTTGTAACGTTCTTGAAGGACCAGTTGGATTGCTATGGAGGCGCCTCTTCGCGTTCTGGAGATTTCTGGGCGAACAATGAAGAACTCAATGAGTTCTATGAAGATCTGGGAAGAAAATTGCAAGGACTGATGAAGACGATGGTTCCGGAGCTAATGGATCTTGTTCGTTAGTTGATGGAGTCTTCTGGAAATTCCAGATGAGCGATGAACGTTGGGTGACGTTCTGGAAAACTTCTTGAAGCACGATGGAGACGGATGCGTTCTGGAAAAAGTATATGAAGATGAAGATTCGATGACGTTCTGGAAAACTGGATGAAGGTTCTGGGCGCAAGCTATGAGTTTTCCGGCGACGGTAGATGTCTCCGGCGAGGGGATGATGAATGATGGACGGAGGAGCAAGATGAAGATCGGAGGTGTTTGGAGGATTCTGGGTTTTGTTGCAGTTTCCGGCGAGGACGGTGGTATTAAGGGTGGCCGGACGGGGCTTGCATGCCGGCCGGTGGCTTCTCCGGCGAAACTCAGGTGGTGATCTGTGGTGATGGCAGGTGGCAGAGTAGGTTATTGCATGGGTGGCACGTGGCTTAGGGAGAGAGAGAGAGATGTAAGAGCAAGATTTGTCTCTACAGGATTATCTCTATGTTTTGATGATAACAATTGAGTATTTGTGAAAGAACCATTTTATGGTTTAATGTTTGTTATGTGCAGGTCATATTAAATTAAATATATTAGACCAAACAAACAAAAGCAACGTGTGCAGCTAGTAACTTATGGAATTACTTAATGTGACGTCATGAAGTGCTTGTAAGAAGCTAGTTTGCTTATGTATCTGATCACCATCAGTAAAGAACCAAGGGTGCTGGATATTGCAGTTGCAATGCTCCTGTGGTTTCTGCTCTGAAGAAGTGCATCTGATCTAAAAGCAAATGAAGCTCAGTGAAGAAGCAAGTTTGTCTCTGCATCTGATCATGTTCAGTACAGAATCAAGGATGCTGGATATTGCAGTTGCAATGCATCTATAGATTCTGCTATGAGTTATGCATCTGATCTGGAAGCTAACGAGCGTCTCTGAAGAGTGAGTCCTATAAAGAACAAAGTGCTGAAGACTCTGATGACTTGAAGTTCTGAAGGCTGAAGGCTCTGAAGACCAAGTGCGTCAAGACTCTGAAGACTGGTTCTGAAGGTCAAGACTCTGAAGACTCTGAAGACTCTGAAGACAGGTTCTGAAGGTCAAGACTCTGAAGACAGGTTCTGAAGAACAAGACTCTGAAGAAGTGTTCTGAAGAACAAGACTCTGAAGAAGTGTTCTGAAGGTCAAGACTCTGAAGAAGTGTTCTGAAGGTCAAGGCTCTGAAGATTCTTAAGACATGGTTTCTGAAGAATTAGTCATGAAGATTCTCAAGATTGTTTCAGAGGAAACTTAGTTCTTGGAATGCTGAAGACTGGATTCTGAAGTGGAAGATTGTGTCAGAAGAAGATTCATCCAGATGCAAGACATGTTACATCAGATAAGTTGTTGCTGTTCAAATATGATAAATCATGTGCTTATGGAAAAGGACAAGAAAGTGATGTCATCCAACACGTGCTCATTCTATCCGTTGGAATATGACCGTTGGAAATAGAAAGGACTTTTCTATCCTCACAACGTCATTCTTGGAAGCACTATAAAGGCAGAATCATTTGATTATTCAAATGTTGCTTGGTGAGCTGAAGTGGTTACTAAGTGGCTGGAGCTGTTGCTCGTATTTGCTACTTGCGCTGTTGTGCTACTGTTGCCATGAAGAAAAGCTCTTAAGTAATATAAAAGCTATGTTTTAATAATCTCTTAGAGATTTATTATTAGATTAGTTTTTATATTAGAAAGCAAGGAGTTGTTGCTCAATACTTGCTAGGAACTTAATTAGGAGTAATCTGCTTATTTGAGAAGCACTTATGTAATCTCCGGCAACACAATATTCTATTTTAGAATTAGTGGTTCCTCAAGTGATCTTGTGAAGATCAGTATACTTGAGATGACAAGTGACAGTAGTCATTTGTGGAAATCCTAATAGGAGATCTTTAGTGATCGGATTCTATTAAGGTGTCAATGAACGTTATATCCTTGGGGATCCCTGAACGTGTCATTGTCAAGTTGTTAGTCACTTGCAGTTAGCTTGTGCAACTGTAATCTGTTTGGTTATAGTGGATTAAGTCCTTGCAGTGAGTAAGGCGAAATCACCTTGGAAGGGTGGACTGGATTAACTTGAGAGTTGCTCAAGTGAACCAGGATATATCTTGTGTTCTTTACTTGTTTAGTTTATTGTTTATGCTTCCGCATTGCTACATCTAGAAACAACACAGAAGAAGATGGCAAAAGTTTTTAAGTAACCAAATACCCAATTCAAACCCCCCCTTTCTTGTGTATTTTTCACACCTTCAATTGGTATCAGAGCCTGGTTCTGTTATTGATGGATATCAAACACCTAACAGTGTCAGATAAAGATCCATAGGCTGTGTGAAGAAATACTTTTGGGGATATTTCACCGTTCTTACAATTTCAGTCTCATATCAGTTTTTGAGGATAATGAGTACTAAAATTGTAATCTATTGAGTTACCTTGAGCAAGTCACTGATTCTATGAAGTTTGAAATTTGAAGTGTTGAAGCCTTCAACAGCAAATCTCCTCCAGAAGATTCTGAAAGAAGAATGAAGAATTAGTTGACAGGATAGATTCATCAGATAAGAAGATATATCTGTTGAATGCTGATCTGAAAATACGTTTGGATTTACAATGTATTTGCTCAAAGTCCAAATCTTCAGCAAGCAAGAAATCTTGATTGCTAAAGATTAATTCTTGTGAGTCTGAGATGTTTTCAAGAAACGGATTAGTCCACACTTGACTTTCTCATGAAAACTCATTGGAATTTATCTTAAGTAAGAAAAGATATTATTGCTGGATAATGAATCCTATTCATCAGAACGCCAGAATGAAGTCTGCAGAAAAAGGTAAGTTCAGAAAAATATTCAAATCTGGAAGAAATGTTTCTTTAGATTCAAAGCATTTGAAAGTTGCTCTCCTTGAAGAGCTTCAAAGAATTCTGCAGAGGTTTCTAGAAAGGCAGTGTTTCTAACTCATCTGGATTATGATGATATGATGAATTCAGAAGATCTCATTAGAAGTAGCATGGACAATTAAGTTCTATTAACTCGAGATGTTGAACAAACTGAAATTGGTCAGATGCTATCAGACATTATTTTTCATAAATTCATAATGAATGTTTTGAGAAATAAAGATATGAGGAAAGATACAATGACAGTAGTCATTCTGTCAAATGTAAAAAGGATTTAAGTTTCTGGGGTTATTCAATTTGAATAAGTCAGTAAACATTTTTTTTCAAGAGCAGATGTTATGTCAACTCTGATAATCTAACTCCTTACATGTTAGCTCAGCATTGTAAGAGCAAAATTGTCAGTCAGACTGTGTCTTTTGATGCATCTAAGTTTGATGATAACTGTATCTAGATTGGATCTGTATTTGTTTCAAGCAGAAAAATTCAGAAGATGAAGCCTGATGGAAGCTAGATGCTCTCTACACATGAAGATCAGATTATCTGTGCTCTGAGGATGTCTCTCAAGAATCAAATGGATGTTGTTGTGTTGATGAAGATGCTGCAGAATGCTAACAAAGGAATTGAGATCTGTTCAAGAAGAGTTATTCAGAATATTCTACTTTAGTTGCTGTTACTGGTTTGTCTCACAAGATGTTGGAGAATCAGAAGCAGAATGTGTTCCAGCTGAAGAATCAGGAGCTACTCCAGATGCTATTCAATTAGCTATTTCTGAAGAATCAGCTCTGAGAAGTTTCCCCCAGAATCAAATCTTCTTTTCTAGAAGAGACATTCATTGGAAAGAAGGATGATTCCATAAGAACAAGATTCTTTCTTCTCAAAGATTGTCAGCAAGAAATTCTTGACTATACAGAAGACATATGCTTTTGTGACAAGGTTAGAATTCATATTCTTTTCATCTCGTTCGTTGATCAGTATAACATCAATATAAATCAGATGAATATTAAAAATACTTTTAAATGGTTTTATTGAAGAAGAAGTATATGTTTATCAACTTCCCAGGTTTCTTTTTGAAAATTATTTTGTCAAAAGTAAAGTTGTTACTACTCTTCTTCTTAAAGACTATTAAGAAAGATATTTTAAATCTGTCAGATTTATTTACATTGATGATACTTCTATTTAGAACCATATACTTCACTTGGAAAGGAGTTTGCTGAGTGTATGCAGGCAGTAGCTAAAACTAGCATTCTAGAAGAGGCTAGTGAAGTCAGATCAGTAGCTGTACAGAAAAGTTCTGTAACACTGATTTTGTAGAGGCTCTGTCTATCAAGACATCTCTCCTTCAAATGTTGGTGTTCTGAAGCAAAGCATCAGAAGCAAAGCAACTGAGGCAGGATACTGAAGACACTTAAGTTGGTATCAGTATAGACTCAGAAGAAAAGCTACAGAGGCAAAATTACAGAAGAATCTGATGAAGCAACGCTAACAGGAGATTCTGAAAGTTTGTTGAGAAGCAACTCTATAAAAGACTCTGAGCAGTTGGTTGATATGTCAGCAACATAGCTCACTTCTGGATAATAAGGACACCTGAAGAATGAAGATCTGGTTTGATCTGAAGCATACCTCTGGATGAACGGTTGGTTAAATCATTCTCTAGAGCTAAGCTGCATAGATCTGAAGCAGAGGATCTAATGCAAGGAATCATTTCCACAGTTGTTCACTTAATAGATGCTGATCAAGATAAGTTGGGTTGCAACTTCACGGTCAGAAGAGTCTACTTTGGATATCATAAAGTTGGTATCAGACTGTTATCAGTCTCCAACCTTCTGAAGAAGCACTTCTGGGTTTGATGTTATTAATTGAGCTAACATCTATTGATTAAGTGCTTTTGGGCAAAGGCTGATTGTTGATGATCAGAAGAACTTACTAACATAACAGAAATAGTTATGGTTAGAAAGTTTGGTGTAGAAAATCTCTTCAGAAGATTAGAGCAGAAGCTTTGAAGATTTCTGAAGCTAATTCAGAAAGGAAACATTGTCTCAATTGGTATAAGGTATTATCTAATGAAGCACTGATGCTAAGATTCAAGTTTTGATAACAAGCTTGGAATCAGAAACCAAAGGTGGAGAAACCTAAGGTGATTTAGCAGAAGATCCTACTCCTTCTATTGGTACTCAGAAGTTCTCACACCTTCAGTTGGTACGAGAATTCTAGAAGAAGAAGTCACCCTCAGATACTGATTGATAAGAACAAGATTGTCATTCAAATCAGTTCAAGAAATTCATCTTGGTTTGATGATAATTTATGATGATCAACCACGTCTGTCCAAAGGATAAATTCTTGGTGCAAGAAGATATAGCTTTCATCTGGAAACAAGTCATCTTGAAGATAAAGAAGCATGATCATCGGCATCCGAAGATGGATGATCAGAAGATGAAGACCAAAGGAGGAATCAGATAAAGAATGTAGCAGATAGAAGGATAATCTGTTAGAGAGTAGCCATCTAAGACTCTCATGTTTTTAACGTACACTCTGAGAAAGAAAGAGGTTAGTAAAATGGTAGATCAGAAGCTCTACAAAGGTATGAGTTGTACTCTTCTGTATTTTACTGTTTCTAGTACTGACATTCTTTTCAGTATATGTGTATGTGCTTGATTCCAATCAGATCCTAAAGAATCTCATTTAACAGTTGTTAAGAGATTTCTGAGGTATCTGAAAGGTACTACTAACGTGACTCTGTGTTGCAGAAAACCAGATAACTATTTTTAGTAGGTTTTTGTTATGCTGATGATACTGAAGTCAGAGTTAGTTGCAAAAGTACCTCTGGTTAGCACTATCCCTTAAAGAAGCAAAATACATCAGATGCTGATTGAAGTATCAGATGCTCTGGATGAAGTGTCAAATGAAGGACATTCATGTACAGAAGATTGAAGGATCATATGGCACATCACCTTCAATTGATATCAGATGATATCTAAAGATCTGAGCAAATCTGAAGTCGTAGACTATCAGAAGATTTGGATTATCTGGAACTCTGGATAAAAGATTCTATTAGAAGATGGTTTGTTAAATCAAACATTGATACTTCTGTAGTATAGTGTTTTGATGTTGAAGAAACGAGCTGAAATAATTTCATTATTTCACACCTTCAATTGGTATCTTACATCTTAAATTGGTATCATGTCTCTGACATCCAACCAGAAGCAAAGTGTCAGATAACTCTGAGAAAAACTTCAGAAGATGTTTGAGTGAAGATACAGAAGGTTCTGGGCGCAGAATCAAGAATCAAAGCAAAGGCCAGAACAAGCACTTCAACTCTGGAACTTGAGACTTCTTGAGATATTTTTCAGAAGTAATTAGACTCTTAAATTGGATGCATTTCAAGTTGTTCTAAGGACTGGAATTATTGGTATCAAGATCAAGATAAAAGGAAGAATAATTTTCAACCTTCTTGTCTAAATCTAGCAGAGGAAGATTCCAGAAAAGAAACTTCCAGATTAGTACAAGAAGCTGAAGATGCTAAGAAGACTAAGGAAAATGTTGTAGTTGGATTTTCTTGTGAAACTACTTTTGTACGTTGAGAACGTGACATTAGTAAGTTTAGAGGAGATCAACAAGCTATGAAGGATGTACAACAAGTTGTCAGAGAAAGTTCTGCTGAACAGACACCTGTCAACAATCCTCGTCAGAGCATGCTTCTACAAATTCTGAAGAATTGTCACTCTCAAAGAAACAGGGGGAGATATAGAAGATGAAATCTGAGAAAAGATATCAACCTACCTTAATTGGTATCAACCTGTAAGAATTAAGTTCTCAAGGGGAGAAATGAAAGATGATTAAGTTCTCAGGTGCTATCTCTCAACTCTTATCTTTTTAATTTCTGACTTTAAAAAGAGAAATTTTTTTTAAAAATCTGTTTTGATGAAAAACCCAAACTTTTTGATGATGTCAAAAAGGGGGAGAAATGAAAGATGATTTTGATATTATCTGGAAGAATAGAATATAACTTGGGGAGAAATGGAAAATGTTTTTGAGAAATAGAATATAACTTTGATATATTCTATAACCTGAAAGAGAATGCAATAACATATAAACTGCGTTTATTACTAATTATCTGTTTGATGTTTTCCAAGGAACTCTGAACAAGTTCACTAGGCATTCTAAACAGGATAAATGAAAGAAATCTGAGTTCAAATGAACTGGTGTTCATATAATAGAAGTTATACACTTCGTGAACATAGATTCAGAATCAGATGGACCCAATACTGTTCAGAGATCTGAAAGTTAAAGTCATCTGGAATCATGATGTTCAGAAGATGTAAATTGTCTGTGAAAATGACAGTCAGAGCATAAGAATCAGAAATCTTCATAGAGCAAGATTTGGATTCAGACTCAGAATCATGAGTATCATGTATTGGTATCTGTCTTAGAACCAACATTGGTATCAGATTCAGAAGCTTGCTAATTGGGATCAGACTATGCTTTAAAAGATCAAGAAGTGAATCTGATCAATGCATTGAGCTCTGATAAGACCAAGAATCATAGATGAAAGCAAGTTTGAAAAAGCAGAATCAAGACTGTATCAAGATCAGAAGATCCAAATATCTGACATATTGTAATCAGGGGGAGTTCTCCCAGGAAGGTTCACAAGTCAGGATATTTGATTTTCACCCAGTCTGAAACTCAGGGGGAGTTTCTCATCTGAAGGATGTTCTGAAGAATAAGAGAAAATGCTTTAGAAGATTCTGAAGTTATATGACCCTGATACAATGCTTAGAGAAGATAAGTTCTAAAGATCTGAAGATGGAAGTTCTGATTGAACTAGTCCAGATGCTGAAGACTCATGCTCTCTTATATTGTAGGGAAGTATTCCTTCTATTCTATTCTATTTGATTGTGTTTTATCAAATTTATTTTTTGTAAGTCTTGGGATCAGAGTATGTCTCTGAACAAGCATAAAAATGTTTTTAAGATTAACACATTCAAGGGGAGCAGTTGCTTAGAACTCTGAATAGGTTAATGCTTGGTGATTACCCTGTATAAAATGTTTTATCAAAATACATGTTTTTGTCATCATCAAAAAGGGGGAGATTGTAAGAGCAAGATTTGTCTCTACAGGATTATCTCTATGTTTTGATGATAACAATTGAGTATTTGTGAAAGAACCATTTTATGGTTTAATGTTTGTTATGTGCAGGTCATATTAAATTAAATATATTAGACCAAACAAACAAAAGCAACGTGTGCAGCTAGTAACTTATGGAATTACTTAATGTGACGTCATGAAGTGCTTGTAAGAAGCTAGTTTGCTTATGTATCTGATCACCATCAGTAAAGAACCAAGGGTGCTGGATATTGCAGTTGCAATGCTCCTGTGGTTTCTGCTCTGAAGAAGTGCATCTGATCTAAAAGCAAATGAAGCTCAGTGAAGAAGCAAGTTTGTCTCTGCATCTGATCATGTTCAGTACAGAATCAAGGATGCTGGATATTGCAGTTGCAATGCATCTATAGATTCTGCTATGAGTTATGCATCTGATCTGGAAGCTAACGAGCGTCTCTGAAGAGTGAGTCCTATAAAGAACAAAGTGCTGAAGACTCTGATGACTTGAAGTTCTGAAGGCTGAAGGCTCTGAAGACCAAGTGCGTCAAGACTCTGAAGACTGGTTCTGAAGGTCAAGACTCTGAAGACTCTGAAGACTCTGAAGACAGGTTCTGAAGGTCAAGACTCTGAAGACAGGTTCTGAAGAACAAGACTCTGAAGAAGTGTTCTGAAGAACAAGACTCTGAAGAAGTGTTCTGAAGGTCAAGACTCTGAAGAAGTGTTCTGAAGGTCAAGGCTCTGAAGATTCTTAAGACATGGTTTCTGAAGAATTAGTCATGAAGATTCTCAAGATTGTTTCAGAGGAAACTTAGTTCTTGGAATGCTGAAGACTGGATTCTGAAGTGGAAGATTGTGTCAGAAGAAGATTCATCCAGATGCAAGACATGTTACATCAGATAAGTTGTTGCTGTTCAAATATGATAAATCATGTGCTTATGGAAAAGGACAAGAAAGTGATGTCATCCAACACGTGCTCATTCTATCCGTTGGAATATGACCGTTGGAAATAGAAAGGACTTTTCTATCCTCACAACGTCATTCTTGGAAGCACTATAAAGGCAGAATCATTTGATTATTCAAATGTTGCTTGGTGAGCTGAAGTGGTTACTAAGTGGCTGGAGCTGTTGCTCGTATTTGCTACTTGCGCTGTTGTGCTACTGTTGCCATGAAGAAAAGCTCTTAAGTAATATAAAAGCTATGTTTTAATAATCTCTTAGAGATTTATTATTAGATTAGTTTTTATATTAGAAAGCAAGGAGTTGTTGCTCAATACTTGCTAGGAACTTAATTAGGAGTAATCTGCTTATTTGAGAAGCACTTATGTAATCTCCGGCAACACAATATTCTATTTTAGAATTAGTGGTTCCTCAAGTGATCTTGTGAAGATCAGTATACTTGAGATGACAAGTGACAGTAGTCATTTGTGGAAATCCTAATAGGAGATCTTTAGTGATCGGATTCTATTAAGGTGTCAATGAACGTTATATCCTTGGGGATCCCTGAACGTGTCATTGTCAAGTTGTTAGTCACTTGCAGTTAGCTTGTGCAACTGTAATCTGTTTGGTTATAGTGGATTAAGTCCTTGCAGTGAGTAAGGCGAAATCACCTTGGAAGGGTGGACTGGATTAACTTGAGAGTTGCTCAAGTGAACCAGGATATATCTTGTGTTCTTTACTTGTTTAGTTTATTGTTTATGCTTCCGCATTGCTACATCTAGAAACAACACAGAAGAAGATGGCAAAAGTTTTTAAGTAACCAAATACCCAATTCAAACCCCCCCTTTCTTGTGTATTTTTCACACCTTCAAGAGAGAGATAGTCTGAGTGGGACGCGTGTGAGAGCGTGAGGGAGTCTGAGTGTGAGGTGTTGTGCAGCGTGAGTGAAACGTGGGCCAGCCTCCTGGCAACACGTGGCGCGCTGGTATTTATAAGACTGAGAAGTTTTGGATGCTTCTGGAAGAATCTAGAAAATACTGGAAAATCTGGATCATTTCTGGATTATTGGACCTAAGTTCTGGACAAAAAACTGATAACTGGGCCTGCGAATGACTTTGGGCCCACTACAAAAAAAATGGCCAAAAACTTAAAAAACTGAATAAAAAATGAAAAAAACTTTAAATCTGATTATCCATATTAAGACTAATCCTAATTAATCCTAACAAATTCAAATTAAACTCTAAACAAAGGATTAACCTAATTAAATCTAAAAAAAGATTAAAACTCTAATTAACTCTATTTAAACCTCTATTAAACTACAACTAATAAAATCCTATTTAATCTCTAATAAAACTATTCTATTTATTTAAATTCTATAAAAGAAAATAAGAGAAAACCTATTTATTTCTATATAAAGAAAAAAAGACTATTAAATTCTATATTATTATTCTAAAACATTATATCTAAAAATCTATTTATTTAATATTCTAGAAAAAAATTATATTAAAAAGATTAAAACTATTAAAACTATTAAATCCTAAAAATGAATTAAAAGCTATTAAAAATCTATAAAATTCTATATAAAATTCTAAAAAGAGATTTAAGCTATTTAAAAAATACAAAAACCCTATTTAAATTCCAGAAAAATCTATAAAGCCTATCTAAAATTCACAAAAGTCTATTAAACCCTAAAAATGCAGACAAATACAAATGACCCCCATAAAAGAGCGCACGAGACCATATCGAATCGAACAGAGAACCCCGGGCATCAGAATATCCCAAAATCACTATGCAGGCTAAAAATCGCCGAGGAGCGCACAATTTCCCGAAAATAAAACCCTGGTGATCTGGACTGGATCTGCCATATCTGATAGACGAAAATCAAGCTGTAACCCCGATATCCTCTGTTTGCACAAAAATCATACGTCTGATTTGCAAATATGAATTTAAACCACGAGTCAGATAGGAGAATCGGTTGGTCAAATTTTAGGGTGCAACAGCTGCCCCTATTCAAGCGACTTGGACCTGAAGGGTTTGAAGAGCGCTCAGCCTTCAAACATTCGGAGGTACGAGACGGTTGAATACACATAAAACCTGAAAATTTGCCAACCGCGAGAATATACTGCAAACTGCTTGGGGAATAAAGTCCAGAACCGAGCCCAGTCATTACGGCACTAAACTGATCAATCATCTGATAAAGAAATCCTGATTTTAATACCCATTACTTGTGATCCCCATATAACAAAGCCCGAGGGCTGCAACAAAACACCTGATCCTTTCACATTGCCTACTGATTGACAGGAAGAGAAATATACTCACATCGTCCAAAGATGGACGGGAAGACACCCTGATTGAATACTCACCTCGTCTAATGATAGACGGAAAGACAACATTAATCTTCAAATTCACATCGTCTACGGGTAGACGGGATCATCCTGATTGATGACACAAATCACTATTCACATCGTCTAAGGATAGACGGGAAGAAATAATCTCCATACTCACATCGTCTAAGGGTAAATGGAAAGACACCATTAATCTCCAAATTCACATCGTCTAAGGGTAGACGGGATCATCCTGATTGATGACAACTCAATTCACATCGTCTAAGGATAGACGGGATCATCCTGATTGATGAAAACTCAATTCACATCGTCTAAGGATAGACGGGATCATCCTGATTGATGAAAACTCAATTCACATCGTCTAAGGATAGACGGGATCATCCTGATCGATGAACAAATCAATATTCACATCGTCTAAGGATAGACGGGAAGACACCATAATCTCTAAATTCACATCGTCTACGGGTAGACGGAATCATCCTGATTGATGAAACAAATCGATATTCACATCGTCTACGGATAGACGGGAAGAAATAATCTCTATACTCACATCGTCTAAAGATAGACGGGAAGACATTCTTACGCAATTTCAACACCATCCCTCGAATTTCAGAATCCTTCTGTCTACGGGAATTGATGGAAAGATCAATATCCTTGAAGGGGTCACATCGTCAGTATGGACCGACAGGAAGAAAACCACCTTTAAATAACCATGTCGTCAATAAGAATCGACAATCACGAAGACTGAACATTCGTCGAAGAGCCTCGACATCAATAAGGATTGACGGTCAGAAAAGTCCCTCTTGAAACGTCATCTCATCCAATAAACAGAAAGAAAACCACTATCCGAAATATCGTTTTGAAACCCCTCAACAATCAAAGATAGCCTGGAGAAGACTCGCTGGGGAAACACCTCATCATACGTATGATCTGGCAATAAGAAACCCGCTGAACAGTAACTCGAAACTTCACATCGTCTACTGATAGACGGAAAGAAAACCACGTTCGAACTCAAGACGTCTAATGATAGACGGAGAAATCCACTCATTGGAGGAACACATCGTCAATATGAATTGACGGGAAGAAAAGTCTGTCGATACCAGATGACCGACTGATCAAAGCACAACTATTGTATGATCTGATACAAATAATCTGCTGAACTGTCTGAATACTGTTGCTGGATAAATGCCCCTGAACTGATCACAGAGTAATTCACGCGCCATACGAGGCTGATAGAAAACCTGACTTATGCTTCGTATGCATATGCAAATGCTTTATTCTTTCTACGGCGTAATGCTCCATTCAGGATGGAAATGCTACGCATTTTGAAAATGTCATGCAGGTATGATGCAAATATGATGATGCATGCAATATGCTAATGCAGGCTCGAGCTGCCGGAGAAAGCTGGGTACAGAAAACCACTTCAGCAAAATAAATGTTGAAGACGAAGCCAACTCCGCTGGGGATAACCCAGATATCACTGAATCGTCCCAGCAAAATAAATGCTGGGAGAGTGAAATCAACTCTGCTGGGGATATTGGGAACTTAACCGAACACCTCGACGAAGTAATACCCTGCTGGGGAATGTAACTCCGCTGTGAAATAGCAGACGTGCCGAGTATGATTGGACTCCTCTGGGAATAACTTACCTATACCAAGGACAAATTGGACTTTGCTGGAGAAAATGGAGGGAGTCTTCCCGCGTACTGATGAAGCTCGGATCTGGAAACCGATGCGCCAACACGGATGGGCCTCACAGCGATCGCCAACACGGATCCATGCTTTTTGGGCTACCTATGATGGGTCAGGTACGACGGACGCTGGAAAACACTATCTGAATACACAGTCTCCGGGTGAAGAGTCAAGGGATAGTGACACGACTTCCCGCATTCATCTCGCTCTCGAAAATCGACCGCATCTGCTCGAATAGTTCTGAATGGCCCTGCTGATACGGAGAAGAACAAACCTTTCGCTCCTGATATGCCCCAGCCTACGGGGCCTCTGCGGGGATAGTCCTCGAAAGGAAATCTGCAAATCTGAGCCCTGATGGTCTGATATGACATGCCTCAGCGTTCTGAACTTCGGTGAGATGCTTCACATTGAATGCTCCTCGAATAACTTCTGCGTGCTTAGGATGGTCGGCCCCTGACTGCACTGACCTTGCCCCTGATTGGCTGATTCCAAGTAGTACCTCCTGACGGCAACACATTTACCTGAATCTCGACCCGATTGCCCCAGGATAATTGACTTCGAAAAGCTGACTGGACTGGGGATTACAGTAATAGCTTGCCCTTGCTCTCGGAACATTCGGGCGTCCTGCATTCTATCTTGACCATACTTTCCATCGTAGGAAACTTTCCTGCTGTCAAGCGCTTACTCGCAAGTAAAACAAGTTGTTCTGCGTAACAGATGTATTAATGCAACACATATGACAGCTTTGACATCCAATCTGTTCACTGGGAAAAGGAAAAAAATAGTTTATGGCACATAATGCACAAAACATTTATCAACCTTAGTATCAACATGGTAAGAGGAACCCTTTTAAGAGTCAGAATCGACGCGACCTTTACCGGAGTATGCTTTCGAAACAGCCTGCTTCAATTAGGACTTTTGAGGGTTGTAACGTGGTCAGGTTCACGGTTTTGAAAGAAAGGACAAAGGCTCAAAGTTTATTTTAACCCACCCATTCTTCCTTGATGTTCTCCCATCCTACGTTCAGCTAATTCAACCTTAGCGCTCACCTCTCAGAAGTTGAAAGATAGGAATGATAGTTCGAGAAACTATGAGTTTTCGGAGTGACAGCCACTCACTTTTCGTCTTTGACACTTGAGGTCGCACGACTCGTATTTCCTTTGAGGATTTTTCTTTTGATCCTTTTCATCTTTTTCTTTTCATATCCCTAACTTTTTCCTGGACTGACTCCTTTTGAGTTTCTTTTGATTTTTTAAGTCCAGCGGGATGCCCTCATTTTTGCCTAAGTCATTTGTTTTGAAGTTTTCTTGACTTAGCGGGCTTTTGATTCTTCTTTTTTTTCTCTTTTTTTTCGAACAAGTCGTGTGACACTGGTTGTCTGACTCTTTGGGGAATGATGTGGCTGTCCCACTCTTGACTGAATCATTGTGGTCTTTTAGGCACGACCTCTAGGGACGTGATTGATCCTCGAACGGACACTCCTTTTGCAATTTGGACGCTCGGTCAAATTAGCTAACACCTACCCTGCCCCAGGTTAAGATTGAGGGTTTTTCATTCACAGAAAGAACTCCTACTACAAGGCTCAAAGGGGTTAACAAGGGATTATCTTCCTTATATCACCGGTGTTTAGGGATTTGAAACAATGCCTGTACATCATCAACAGGTTTTATTTCAAAAGCATACAATATCAGCAGTTGCATGTCGGTCATTTTCGTCATCCTCCCCAAATTCTTCTTAACCAAGCGTTGGACATTTGTAAAAACAGTTAGTGAACACGAATGGATTTAATCAAAATATGCATATTTATTTCATTATCATCAATTGAATGAAAACAACAAGTTTTACAAACAAGATTACAAATTCAAACAGGAAAGCAACTACAAATGCAAAGAAATGACAAGCTAAAACAAAGAAAATATGCTAGCTTCCGAGAGTCGGGCTTTCACATTTGTCCTGCTGCTGAACCAGCTATCTTTATTAGAGACAATTCGATGCTGTCCTGATCTGCTTTCAACGACTCAACCAAATTATAGATCCCTTCCTCCTTCATTCAGATGATTTGGGGACCTTTCTGCCCGAAGCTGATTGCTGCACTATCAAGCAGATCCTGCACTTTGTGCTTAAAAGCTTTACAATTCTCAACCGTATGGCCCGGTGCCCCAGTGTGGAATTCACAAGTAGCATTGGCATCATACCCCGGTGGTGGTGCCCCCGTTAAGGGAGTCATTGTCCTCTTGTGAACCAGTTGGAGCTGAAGCAGCGTTTGCAAAAGCTGTGCATATGGCATAGGTGGAGTTTCCAAATGACGGCTTGCCAGAGGACCCCGACTCTGATATCTTTTATACCCCTGATTATCCTGCTGCTGGGGCTGCTGCTGCTGGTATCGGGTTGACTCTTGAACACCCTTCGTATCAAATGCAACATCGGTTTCTTGACCTTCAATGTATTGATTAACGCCCTCCTTATGCTTAGCCATTTTCTTTCTCAGATCTGCCCCAGGAATAGGCAA
The DNA here is from genome assembly GCA_963859935.3 of Lathyrus sativus. Taxonomy (NCBI): domain Eukaryota; kingdom Viridiplantae; phylum Streptophyta; class Magnoliopsida; order Fabales; family Fabaceae; genus Lathyrus; species Lathyrus sativus. The sequence goes on along the minus strand of OZ012738.1, from coordinate 237,926,093 downwards.
CAATTGTGGGCCTGGAGATTCTGACACCATGGAGTCCAGGATATGCTTCTGACCCACTGCAGCTTTAGAAACATCTGTCATCTTAGCATCGACTGAGACAGGAGCAATACGCACAGCTACGCCGCTCGGCGTGAATTCAATTTCGTGCGAGTCAATCAGGTCTTGAACATTGTGCTTAAAAGCATGACAACCCTCGATGTCGTGTCCGAGTGCCCCAGAATGGAACTCACATTGCTTACTGGCATCGTACCCTTGAGGAAACACTCTCGTTGGTGGTTCCAACGTTCTCTTCTCAACCAGATTAAACCTCAATAAAGCCTGCAAGAGCTCAGCATATGTCATAGGCGGTGCCTCAAACATTCTCTTTGGCTTCCCTTCCTGGATCCTCCGTTGAGCCGGATGCATCTTCTGTTGCTGCTGCTCAGGTTCCACATGCACGGGTGGCGCGAGCTTCTTCATTGCGGCTTCAAATAGCTGATCGTCCTCTTTCCGAAGCACATTCTTGACTACCTCCATGATCAAGCTCATTTGGGTCTTCAGCTGACTATTCTCCTCTTTGAGAATCTTCTGCTCCAGACGCATCTCTTGCATGTCTCTCATCATCTGCCCCAGCTGGCTTCTGACTTCAATCAATTCAAGCTGATCCTGTTCCATATCTCTGAAGGAGTTCCTGCAACAAACTGGACGATGAGGAAATAAGACCCACGATTCTGATGTACCTGTTAAACGATAACGCAATGCAGCAAGCAAACACGTATTCATAACGAGATAAAGAGAAACTCAAGCTATAAGCATACAGACAAACATCTCCCCCACATGTATAACCAACAAAAGCAGTACGTAAGCACAAATGAGTATGAATACAATGACCCCAGCCAATAATCCTGGTGGTGGTCGGCAGACACTAGTGCACCAAAGCTAAACGGATTAAGCGGAGAAAACAGATGCGACATCGGGCGCAAAAACCTCTAGAAATTTCTCCCACACAACTGAACTCTCTGATTGGCAATCTTCGGAGCACACACTTCCTGTGGAGTCTTCCATGACATTAACTGACGAACCCACACAACTGGATGATGGAAAATCATTAATCTGGACAAAACCCTGAGGCGTGATGCAAATACGGCTAGAGTCTATCAGATCCTGAACCTGACTTCTAAGCACCTTACAATCATTTGTTGAATGCCCCTGTGCCCCAGCATGGTACTCACAGCGGGCGCCGGTATCAAAACCTGGAGGATACGGTGGAATCACCGGCTTAGTCTCTTTTGGCACTATCAATCCACTTTTGACCAGATCTGGTAACAACTGACTGTACGACACCGGTAGCTGAGTAAACTACCTTTCAGGCTTCCTTGGTCTTCGTGGAGCATGCTGACGCGATCGGCGATAGGATGATCGTTGACTTGAAGTGTCTGAAAACTGATCCTGAGATGCTAGAGATTCTGAGGTGGCGTCATCTCCTTCCCACTCTTCTTGAGAACTGACAACTGACTCAATCTTATCAACTGGGACGTAAGGAACATCTCGAAACTTTCCACTCCTGAGTCCTCTCTCAACAATCTCTCCCAGTCTCATCAGGCCCACAAAGTTTGTGCAACTGAACAATTTGTCAAAATAATGGCCTTTCAGAGTACCCAAGAAGATGTCAACCAATTCCCTTTCCGGAAGCGGTGGTTGAACACTAGCAGCCAATTCTTTCCATCTTCGCAAATATCCTCTGAACGATTCATTCTCCGCCTGAGATAATTCTTGCAGATCTACGAGACTAGGGGTCAAATCCAGGTTGTAATCGTACTGCTTCATGAAAGCTCTGGCTAAATCCACCCATGATCGAATCTGATTACTCTCTAACTGCACATACCACCTCAACGATGCCCCAGTCAGGCTATACTGGAAGCAATGGATCATTAGTTGGTCATTTCGCACAAATGAAGTCATCCTTCGACAGAACATCATCAAATGCAGCTTCGGACAGCTATCCCCCGTGTATTTTTCGAATTCCGGCACTTTGAACTTGTAAGGCAACACCAGGTCAGGAACCAAACACATGGCTATAGCATCCAGGTTGACGGCATCTTTCGCTTCTAAGGCTTTTATACCTTCCTCCAATGCTCGGAATCTTCTATCGTTTTCAAGAGTTCTTGGCTCTACCATCCCGGCCATTGGAATATCTCTCCGGTAATTCATCACAGGGAAAGCAACACCTTGGTTGTTGGCAGGAGGATAACGTTCATTTCGGGCAACAAACTGCCCCTGCCGATCTCGGTTCTGGACAGTAGGCTGTATAACTTGGTCTGCAGTAAGATTGTTCGCTTGCGGGAAGCCTTCCATAGAATCATACTGATGGTTGGACGCCATAGTAAACCCTGCCAAGGTGCTAGGAGCCTGGAAATTGCCTTCAAACATAGCTACCAATTACCTGTAACGGACTACACTGCTCGATTCTGTTCAACTCTGCTTCAGCCCCTTGGTCGTCTTCAACACTCCACTCTTGCCTCAAACAATCCCCGAGAATCACCCTCTGGTGAAAACAAAGGCTGGATAAGTGCTCTGGCCTGCTAAAGAAATGCTATGCAATATGATTTATGCAAACAGAAATACAAAAATGCTAACGTGCATGTGTGCATTGGAGATATTTCCCCTCCAATTCCAGTGTCAGTGGTAGCAAGACGAGATAAACCATAAAGACAATATTTAGAAAAACCCTCGTATATTCATTAGAATAACAATCTTGTCAAGAGGTTACATAACTATGCTTCATACAACTGATATGATAAGGAGGATCCCAGCCAACATGCCTGGTGGTGATCTCAACATACAGAATACAAGAGAAAAATCAAGTACGGGTACGGTTGCGGAAGTCCTCGACCATCTTCTTCGTCTCTGCATGATCCGGTTGATAAATCAAACCTTCTATCAGCCAATCCCTCTTCCTGACCGTCCCTTGGATGTCTCTGACAAAGTCTTCCCAAGCCTTATCATTGGCACCGCCCCCAGGTTTGGGTCTCTTGGCGTCTGCTCTATGCTGAAAATCTTCCAAGTTCTTCATGGCATCTATCAGCTTGCGCTCGGCCTCGTATCGGCGACAGGCTTCTTCTTCAAGCTCTTCATTCTTCACTTTGACCTGTTCTTCTAACTGAGCAACCTGTGTCTTCAGCTCTTCTTCCCGCTCTTTGCGCTTGGTCATAATGAGATCCCAGTGTTCTCTGAACTTGGCTAGCTTCATGTAGGCCCTTTCCAGCTCTTGCTTCTTAGTGGCCAACACACTACTAACTGAGTCGACATCTAACTCCAGACGCTTCTTGGTTTCAGTCAATTCCAATAGCGTATTCTTCAGATGTTTCAGAGTTTCGGCCTGTTGCTTGGAAAAGTATCCTGTTTCAATCTTTTCATGCCGAAGCTGGGCATTCTCCTGCTCTAAGGCTTCCTTAGCCTTTGCTAGCTCTTCTTTCTCTGCCATCAGCTGTTTGAATACCTGCATATCCACAGTGGTAGGCTCCTCCACCGGAGAAGGATGCAATGGCTGGACCGCTGGATAAGGCATCAGGAACTTCACAGCTCGCTCACGAATCCATTCCACATATGGGCCAGGAACTCGAGTATCCCCTCTGCTACCTGAAGGCTTCCCTCTCTTGTACAAGTTCTTCCAGGCTTTCTCGAGCTTGGTCAGCATCTCTTTCCCTATTGCCCCAGTGAGATACAGAGATTCATGTATCTCCTCGGGTTTTGGCGCTCCTTGAGGTACATACCCAAATTGCCTGATCAATAAGGAAGGGTTGTAGTTGACACACCCCTTCCTTCCCACTAAAGGAACATTCGGGAATCCTTCGCACCTGAGTATAACCTCAACTCCGAATACCTCTTCGTTGACCCATACCACGTCCTTAGCAGTCAATCCCATTAAGCGCTCGGGCCATCCTAGAGAATCGATAGAGGTGACAAAAGGGCTTGACTTAGGCATATGACTGGTGAACCACCTGCATAGGAGAGGTACACAACAAGACACATTCCTTCCTCGCCGCTTTTCATTCTGGTAGTGAGTTGAATGGTGGATATCTCCCAGCAAAGTAGGAACTGGGTTCTTCGCAGCTAAAATATAGAAGGCATCTGAATCAACAAAATCAGGAATGTTCGGGAACAACACGATGCCATACACACATACAGCAAGGATGACGTCAAAAACACCCCAGCTACCCTTCTGGGCATATTCCCGAGCCTTCTCTACCAAGACATCCAACGGGAATCCCCATACATCTCCTCTTCTGATCATCTTCCCAGACAGCTCAGACTCTTTCAAGCACAGGATGGCAGAAAGCTCAGCCAGCTTAGGCTCAGCGTCCGTACGATAGAAAGGCATCTGCTCGCGGATCGGTATATCCAGAAGTGCAGAATACTCCTCCAGGGTAGGAGCCAAAACAAAGTCAGGAAATACGAAACATCGGAGCTCCGCATCATAGAACTGTAACAGGGTATAGATGTCGCTGGTCTCGTAGGCTGATGGCTGATAAACGTAGGTCAGAATCCTCCCATATCTCTTTCTGAAGTCACCCATTACCCTCTTCTTAGCAATAGCAATCAACTCTAACAATAGACTAATATCCGGAGATGGAAACTTGTAGGGCAATACTCTCTTCAGGGTTTCCATGGCTTGCTAGGAACAAACACCAGAACTGGAAGGGAAAATATGTACCTGCAATACACACACGTTAGTTGAATGCAGATGGTAATGCAATGATGCAATATGATAAATAATGCAATCTGCGAACACAGGGGCTATGCTGTAGCCTGAAGAGGAACATCTCTGTGATCAAGAACAGAAAACCACCACGGCCATCAGAACCTCCTGACACTAACTATCATCTGATACTCAAAATATCAATCCCCTGGTAAGAAAACCATCTGAACTTCTGTATCTGACGAGAAAACCATCTGATAATAGAATCACCCTCAGATAAGAAACCCATCTGATCCAAACAACACACCTGGAGATGAACCAAGAACACCATCTGATAACTACTGAATCATGGTTTCTGAAGGCCAGTTTTCCTGCAATAACCCGATCCCCCTCACAGGTATGATAGACCTAATCCACGGACAAAGGTACGGCATCCTATGCGGTCATCAGCGTCACAAACTTTCATGAATAACGATACGATTCCCAGAAGGAGTGGCATCATCGAGTCATGAAGAGGCCTCACTTAGCTGACTTCCAAATGATCGGTCCCCAGAGTCGACAATCCTCACGTCTGGACTCCCCTCAGATCCTCAGGACCGGAAAGGAGCACCTCTGCAAGAATCTCGTCTGAGCGCAGATTTTCGTAGGGAACTGTGCCTGCTCAGCAGACAGGTTCGTCTACTACTTCTCCGCAACTATATCTAGGTGTGTACTCAAGCCCAGGTCCAGCTTCTCACTCACAGTAAACTCCCTTGCCCACAGCAATAATCACAATAATATAATGCTGGAAAATAAATGCGGAAAGGTAAAGGTACGGAAAAGTAAAGTGCAGAAAAGATAAAACACAATATGCACAACACCCAACAAATAAACACCCAAGCGCTAGGATTGACTCGCGTAGGGGATGGGAAACGGTCCCAACATAAGGGATGGGAAAAGTCCCTAGATGCTATAAGTCCCCAGCAGAGTCTCCAGCTGTCGCTACTGCGAAAATCGGCGCCGGCTTGACAGGAGAGTCGCCACCGTGCGTTATTTATCCCTCAGAGCGGGAAAGGAAACGCTCGAAGTAAACCTCGCAAAGACGGGAAAAAGGTATGGTCATCGCAACCAAAACCTGGATTCGGGAGTCGGTTACGCAAGGGGAAGGTATTAGCACCCCTCACGTCCATCGTACTCGATGGGATCCACGCTTGATGTTTATAAGGAAAAGGGTGTGTTATCTATCTACGCTAATGGTCGGTCTGAAAAGAAAATAAAAGGACAGGACTCGACAGAACATACGATGTTCTGGGCCTACGTATTCCCTCGTGCAATGGGAAAGTCAGAGTCAACGTAGTTCGACTACCTACGACTAAACGGGGGAAAGGTTGCTCGCCAGGACATCGCGTCCTGTGCCTACGTACTTCCACACAGCATGGAAGATCAGAGCAAACGTAGTTCGACTAACTACGGGTAAACTGGCGCTCTCACACAGCAGTGAGAAAACAAACTGGTCTCTAAGGCTCGGGAACCTACGAATACGATCTGGTCTCAAATGCACTCGGGCAAGAGAAAGGGATAACAATTAGTCGTCAGCGGGGAAGTCTCGATCGCACCGCCGCGAGAGAACAAAGATTAGTTGTTAGTGTGCTCGCTAGGATATCGCATCCTATGCCTACATATCCTTGTCTGGTACAAGGAATCAGAGCAGCTGTAGTTCAGCTAACTACGGATCAAGCTACTCAAAAAGCTCCTACGGAAAGGAAAGGGAAACCCTAGAACTATAGCTGAGAAACAGGGGAATCTACCTACTGCTATCATGCCTGGTTGACCATCCTAATGTCTATCATAACAACTCCGCAACGGAGAAGTCAGAGCTCCTAAGGGATCATGGCAACAGGACTAAACGGCAAACAAGAATTAACTACAAAGCAAAGAAGTAACGAAAATATGCATGAAGGCAACAGCTAAACAAACAAGGCACAAAGGCCGCAAGCCACAGAGGTAAGGGAGCTCAGCTCTACCAAATACCAACAAGCAAAGCCACTCAATAACAAACAAGCAGAAGGAGGACCACCTCAACTTCTCATGCATACAAAACCTACTTCTAAGATGCACCTAACTCGGAACTATCTAGATGAATTCCTAAGTCTAATGCAACATAACATCACACAAGTCAAACAATACAAAGAGAAAGCTAGCTAACCTGACAAACCTCTATCCAAAGCTTAAACAAAAACCCTGAGCAGGGCTCCTAAACAAAACTCCAATCTATCCCTGAACAAAACTCTATACAACACCTTAAGCAAAGATCTAAGCAAACTCTAATCAAAACCCTAAGCAAGAGGAATCAATCCCAGTCTCCAAGCTTCAGAACAAGCTTACCAGAGAAAGGGAGCTAAGCAGACAAACTCATAGTGCCTTCCTCAGGAAAGTACCAGGAGGTTACTACTCAGGAGTCATATCCTATGCGGCTCGACGACTGTGATCAGTTTACATTCCTCCTCAGGAGAAATTAAACTCACATGAAGGCTCCGGCATCACTGGATATTTAGGAAAGCCTATATGCACTAAGGGAACTAAGTGAGCAGACCCATAGGACCTTCCTCAGGAAAGTACTAGGAGGCTGACACTTAGGAATCGTATCCTACGTGGCTCAACAACTGTGATCAGTTTACATTCCTCCTCAGGAGAAATTAAACTCACAAGTTGGCTCCAACATCACTGGATACTTGAGAAATCCTAGACAAACTAATGGAACTAAGTGAATAGGCCCATAGGACCTTCCTCAGGAAAGTGCTAGGGGGCTTCCACTTAGGAATCGTATCCCATGTGGCTCAACAACATGTGATCAGTTTACATTCCTCCTCAGGAGAAATTAAACTCACAAGTTGGCTCCAACATCATTGGATACTTACGAAAGAGGTGAGAAGAAAGAATGAAAGTCATTCATAGTGCCTTCCTCAGGAAAGTACCATAAACTCCCTTCACACTTCAGGATCTCGAACCTCGCAAACAGAGAACAAGCTCCTAGACTAAGCCTCAATCCAATGCATCCTTTCAAGCTCCAACAGGACCTCAATCAGCTCCCATCTATGAGAAGAACCCACAGATCCTCAACCCACAAGAAACTACCTCTGAAGTTCAACCACAGTTGAACTTCAAAGTCAAAAGCCATCAAGACTTCTCCTATCCTCAAGCTCAGACAAATCATATCAGAACATCCTACAAAAATCTAACAAAAATCTATGGGAAACCTACATGGCTCTATGACAACATGCTAAAAAATCAGAACAAAATTCAATACCAGATGAAAGAACCAAAAACAACAAAGCAGGCATATTCACAAACCAATTATTCAATATCAAAGCAATACAAAAAATGCAATTAAACTGAAAATGCATGATTAAGCTAATGTTTCTGCACTATAAAATTCTACATTGAATTACAAGTCTACAGAAAAAAGAACGGAATTATTTGATCGAATCTACTATTTTTTATGAATTTTCTAATAATATGCATGCACTAAAGAATATTAAAAAAGTCATTAAAATGGAAAATATACCAAAAAATAGGGAATAAAAATAAAATGACATTTTTATTTTTATTTAATTTTCTAGACATTATGATGAAATGGTAGAAAAAAGAAGAACTTAAAAATCAATCATTTTCATTTTATTATGAATTTTCTAATATGCAAAGAAATAAAAGAAATTAAAAAAAAACAAGAACTTGAAATAAAATGGAGGGGGGTGCTGGAAGCAATGTTTGCTCAGTTATTAATGCATTGGGCCAGGATGGGGGTGGTGCGCATAGCAGCTTTGATAAGCCCATATGAGATCAAAAAAAGCAACTAATAAAACTGAAAGAAAAAACGCATGGGGGGGGGGGGGGGTGCAGCGCTAGCGGGTTTTCCAGTTAATTCTCATTGGGCTTATGCCCAGGGGGTGTGGATAGTAACTGGGCATAAGGCCCAACCCAATCTTCCTATCTCCTCTCTCACAGGGGGGGAACGAGCAAACTGGGAGGTGTGCGTCAGTAAACGCGTTTGGGCTTGGCCCAAACCCTAGCTAGAAACCCTAACTAACAAAACCTGAATTCCCCTTCAAACTCCTGAACACTGTTCATCCTAACCCTAGCCGTCTTCAACCTTCGTCTTCCTCACCCTCTCTGCAACTTATCTCCAGAAAACCCCAAAGAACCTTCACACCTCTCACATGAAATCTCCACTAAAACCTAACCTCACATCCCAGATCTCACCAAAATCCCCTTCGTTTAAACTATCAGAAAACCCCTAATCCTAAATGCTAACACAACTGCTAACAGATTTCGTAATCCAAACATTTAAAAGAAGAGTTGGAAGAAGCAAGAACCTGGAGGTGTTGACACGATTTGATGATTCCTGAATCTACTGACGAATGATGAAGAACTGGAGAATCTTGAATCTGTTGAGGGCGACGAACAACGTTGTAACGTTCTTGAAGGACCAGTTGGATTGCTATTGAGGCGCCTCTTCGCGTTCTGGAGATTTCTGGGCGAACAATGAAGAACTCAATGAGTTCTATGAAGATCTGGGAAGAAAATTGCAAGGACTAATGAAGACGATGGTTCCGGAGCTAATGGATCTTGTTCGTTAGTTGATGGAGTCTTCTGGAAATTCCAGATGAGCGATGAACGTTGGGTGACGTTCGGGAAAACTTCTTGAAGCACGATGGAGACGGATGCGTTCTGGAAAAAGTATATGAAGATGAAGATTCGATGACGTTCTGGAAAACTGGATGAAGGTTCTGGGCGCAAGCTATGAGTTTTCCGGCGACGGTAGATGTCTCCGGCGAGGGGATGATGAATGATGGACGGAGGAGCAAGATGAAGATCGGAGGTGTTTGGAGGATTCTGGGTTTTGTTGCAGTTTCCGGCGAGGACGGCGGTGTTAAGGGTGGCCGGACGGGGCTTGCATGCCGGCCGGTGGCTTCTCCGGCGAAACTCAGGTGGTGATCTGTGGTGATGGCAGGTGGCAGAGTAGGTTATTGCATGGGTGGCACGTGGCTTAGGGAGAGAGAGAGAGAGAGATAGTCTGAGTGGGACGCGTGTGAGAGCGTGAGGGAGTCTGAGTGTGAGGTGTTGTGCAGCGTGAGTGAAACGTGGGCCAGCCTCCTGGCAACACGTGGCGCGCTGGTATTTATAAGACTGAGAAGTTTTGGATGCTTCTGGAAGAATCTAGAAAATACTGGAAAATCTGGATCATTTCTGGATTATTGGACCTAAGTTCTGGACAAAAAACTGATAACTGGGCCTGCGAATGACTTTGGGCCCACTACAAAAAAAATGGCCAAAAACTTAAAAAACTGAATAAAAAATGAAAAAAACTTTAAATCTGATTATCCATATTAAGACTAATCCTAATTAATCCTAACAAATTCAAATTAAACTCTAAACAAAGGATTAACCTAATTAAATCTAAAAAAAGATTAAAACTCTAATTAACTCTATTTAAACCTCTATTAAACTACAACTAATAAAATCCTATTTAATCTCTAATAAAACTATTCTATTTATTTAAATTCTATAAAAGAAAATAAGAGAAAACCTATTTATTTCTATATAAAGAAAAAAAGACTATTAAATTCTATATTATTATTCTAAAACATTATATCTAAAAATCTATTTATTTAATATTCTAGAAAAAATCTATATTAAAAAGATTAAAACTATTAAAACTATTAAATCCTAAAAATAAATTAAAAGCTATTAAAAATCTATAAAATTCTATATAAAATTCTAAAAAGAGATTTAAGCTATTTAAAAAATACAAAAACCCTATTTAAATTCCAGAAAAATCTATAAAGCCTATCTAAAATTCACAAAAGTCTATTAAACCCTAAAAATGCAGACAAATACAAATGACCCCCATAAAAGAGCGCACGAGACCAGATCGAATCGAACAGAGAACCCCGGGCATCAGAATATCCCAAAATCACTATGCAGGCTAAAAATCGCCGAGGAGCGCACAATTTCCCGAAAATAAAACCCTGGTGATCTGGACTGGATCTGCCATATCTGATAGACGAAAATCAAGCTGTAACCCTGATATCCTCTGTTTACACAAAAATCATACGTCTGATTTGCGAATATGAATTTAAACCACGAGTCAGATAGGAGAATCGGTTGGTCAAATTTTAGGGTGCAACAGACCCTGCTGAGGAACTCAAAAATCATCTTGAACCGAAGACTTCGCTGGGGTCTCAAGAATCATCTTGAGCAAGCGGCTTCGTTGGGGAGAATGTCAGGAATCACCCTGAGCAATCAATTCTGCGGCGGAACACCTGCAAAACAAGAACGGTAACAACCTAGATCATGTTTATTATGCATATGCTTCGGCAATGGCGCAATGCTCCACACGGTGGGAATGCTATGCGTTTATGATAAATGCTATGCAATCATGCACAATGATGCGATCCCGTCAGCAAAATAAATGCTGAAGGGGGAATCCTCCTGTCTAGGAGAAAGAACTACTCAGGTAGAGGAGTCCTCTTGCTGAGGAGAACAAGGTCACGCCAATCTCAATTGGACTCCGCAGGGGACACAACTTCAGTTGACTGCTGTGAGGGAAACAACTTCAGTTGATCACTGCAGGGGAACAAAGCTCTACGAGAACCTGGACCTGCTGAGGGAAAGCGATGTCAATCGCGGGAATACACTGCATGGCCTTCTCGGCTATTTCTCTAGAGATGACGCCTCTGTGGGGAAACAACTTCAGTTGATCAACACTCCACTGGGGAAAACCAATCATGGTCTAAGCAACTTCCAAGAATTCGGCTCTCTTGGGGATCTGCAAACTCGGCTGAGGAAGGAGAAATCATTCTGCTTCGCTGGAGAGAGTACGACTCTGCGGGGGAATCTCAATTCCGTTGGGGAAGAAGGAATCATCCGACTTCGGGGGAGAGTACGACTCTGGTGGGGAATTTCAATTCCGCTGGAGACTTCAGTCTGGCACCATCAGTTGCGGCATACTTCGGCGTACGAATAGTTTCCTACGAAACCTGCACTTGTGACCCGGTGCTGGGGGATGAACACATGCTTCGGCGCCTGACTCAGCTGGGGGGATGCCGCTCCTTCAGGATGCATCTGGTTGGGGAGAGAATCATCTCTGCCTAGGGAGACATATTAATGCTCACGATCTCACGTTCAGACTCTGCAGGGAGAGGCTGCTGAACTCTGCTGGAGAAGGAGGAATCATCCTGCTTCGGGATGCGCACGACGCTCTGTCTGGAATATGCTACACCTGTAACAACACAAACAAACAGACGAGATATCCTTCTCAAAGGGACCTATCAAGGTTATTATCTCGTGACAGTATTCAAGTAATTAATTGCTTCAACAATCAGTGGCCTAGGCCAGTAAGTTTATGTATGCGCATTTTATCAAAAACATCGGCGTTCTTTTTCGCAAACAAAACAGGTAAATGCTGAACAGACAAACAGACTTGCTGAATGGTATACATTTTATTGATAACGAACCCCTGAATGGGTAAAAATGTTTTACAACAGATGCAAGCTCCTGGAATGAGGAAGCCGCGCAAAAATAAAACATAAATATACATCAGTATATACAAATGTCGGCAACGAGGCGTAGACGAACACCATGAGTTGATCCCTCTATGACCCACTCGACTTCGATACTTCTCCGACGCTTCAGCTTCGGAAGAGATTGATTCAGATGAACGGCCTTCAGGTCCTCCAAACCACTAAACAATGAAAGTCCACACGCGGAACGCAGTCATTTGCTTTTTTAAATCCCTAACTTTTGCGTGAACCGCCCTTTGCAGGTTTTCAGTTCACCGGGATACCCTTTTTTGCCGAAGCCGCCCAGTGTAGGTTTTCGACTTCGCGGGTGTACCTTTTTTCAATTTATATCCCTAATTTTTGCCCGAACCTTTTTATTCTGTTTTTGGTTCGCCGGGATGCCCCTTTTTTGCCTGGACTCTCTTTTTTTGTCCAGCGGGTCGCTTTCAAGAAAAGTATTTTTTAACTGCGTCCGCGTTCACCGGGGATGCAAAATCTTCACCATCCATCGTGGATAACAACAAAGCTCCTCCTGATAAGACCTTGCTGACGACGTACGGACCTTCGTAATTCGGAGTCCATTTGCCCCGGTGATCGGAGTGTGGAGGAAGAATCTTCTTCAGGACGAGATCACCCGTCTGAAAGCTTCTAGGACGCACCTTCTTATCATAAGCTTTCTTCATTCGGCTTTGGTACAGACGACCAAACGCAATCGATGCTAACCTCTTCTCGTCCATCAGGCTGAGTTGGTTCAGTCGGTTCGTAATCCATTCTGCCTCGTCGAGTTTCACATCAACCAAAACTCGCAAAGAAGGGATCTCCACTTCTAACGGTAGGACAGCCTCCATACCGTACACTAAGGAGAAAGGAGTTGCCCCGGTTGATGTACGTACCGTCGTACGATAACCGTGTAATGCAAATGGCAGCATCTCGTGCCAGTCCTTGTATGTCACAACCATCTTCTGAACAATCTTCTTTATATTCTTATTGGCCGCTTCAACGGCGCCATTCATCTTCGGCCGGTAAGGAGATGAGTTGTGGTGCTCAATCTTGAAACTCTGGCACAACTCCTTCATCATCTTGTTATTTAGATTCGAACCATTATCAGTAATGATCCGCTCGGGAATTCCGTAACGATAGATGATGTCCCTCTTTATGAATTTAGCCACCACTTGCTTGGTCACATTAGCATACGAGGTTGCCTCCACCCACTTGGTGAAGTAGTCGATAGCTACCAGAATGAAGCGATGACCGTTAGATGCAGTGGGCTCGATCTTGCCTATCATGTCGATGCCCCACATGGAGAACGGCCACGGGGACGACATGACATTTAACGGGCACGGCGGCACATGAACTTTATCAGCATAAATCTGGCATTTATGACATCTCTTCGCGAATCTGAAGCAATCAGACTCCATCGTCAGCCAGTAATATCCTTCTCTCAGGATCTTTCTCGTCATAGCATGCCCGCCGGCGTGCGTACCAAATGTGCCCTCATGGACTTCCTCCATGAGCATACTCGCCTCTTTCTCATCTACACATTTGAGTAGCACGAGATCGTGGTTTCTCTTATTCAAAACTCCATCAGGATTGAGATAAAAGTTTCTAGACAGCCTCCTCAGAGTCTTCTTATCCTTGGTTGACGCACCCGCAGGATACTCCTTAGTCATAAGGAAGGTCTTGATGTCATGGAACCATGGCTTGCCGTCGGCGGCTTCCTCGATTGCAAAGAAAAATGCAGGTCTATCAAGACACGAAAGTACAATTCTTGGAGCCTCATTCCAAAAATTGACTTTATACATCGAAGCCAACGTGGCTAAGGCATCAGCCATCTGATTTTCTGCTCTGGGCACATGATGGAGTTCCACTCGATCAAAGAACGGAAGTAGCCTTCTAGCATAATTCATGTACGGCACCAAATTCGATTGACGAGTCTCCCACTCCCCTTTAATTTGGTTGATCACAAGCGCTGAGTCACCATATACGTCTAGGTTCTTGATTCTCAAATCAATTGCCTCTTCTAGACCCATGATGCACGCTTCGTACTCCGCCTCATTATTGGTGACTGGAAACGTTAGTCTCGCAGTAAACGGGATGTGGGATCCGTGGGGAGTCGTGATGATAGCCCCGATGCCACATCCATAGGAATTAACCGCCCCATCGAATATCAATTTCCACTGGGATTTCCTATCTGGCCCCTCGTCGGGCAACGACTCGTCGCAATCCTTCGCTTTGAGAAACATAACGTCCTCGTCAGGGAAGTCATGTTTCATCGGCTGGTAATCCTCGATCGGCTGCTCGGCAAGGTAATCAGACAATACGCTTCCCTTGATGGCCTTCTGGGACACGTACTGAATATCATATTCCGTTAAGACCCTTTGCCATCTGGCAATCCTGCCCGAAAGAGCCTGCTTCTCGAAGACGTACTTGATCGGATCCATCTTCGAAATTAGCATAGTGGTGTGATTGAGCATGTACTGTCGTAGACGTTTGGCAGCCCAGGCTAGTGCACAACACGTCTTCTCCAGCATCGAGTATCGAGATTCACAGTCAGTGAACTTTTTACTCAAGTAGTAAATGGCATGCTCCTTTCTGCCCGTCTCGTCGTGCTGACCGAGAACACACCCCATACTATTCTCAAGAACTGTCAAGTACATGATTAATGGCCGTCCAGCCACTGGGGGTATCAAGATTGGAGGTTCTTGAAGATACTGCTTTATCTTGTCAAATGCCTTCTGGCAATCCTCATTCCAGATAATTGCCTGATCTTTCTTTAAAAGCTTGAACATCGGTTCACAAGTGGGCGTGAGCTGAGAGATAAACCTTGCAATGTAGTTTATTCGGCCCAAGAAACCACGAACTTCTTTTTCTGTTTTCGGTGCTGGCATTTCTTGAATGGCTTTTATCTTCGCAGGATCAACCTCGATGCCTCGTTCACTCACGATAAACCCCAGTAACTTTCTGGACCGCACTCCGAAAGTGCATTTGTTAGGATTCAACCTCAACCTGAACTTCCTAAGCCTCTCAAAAAGCTTCAATAAGTTGACCAGATGCTCTTCCTCCGTTTGGGACTTCGCAATCATGTCATCAACACAGACCTCGATCTCATGATGAATCATATCATGAAACAAAGTTACCATTGCTCGTTGGTAAGTGGCTCCTGCGTTCTTCAGACCGAAGGGCATTACCTTATAGCAAAATGTTCCCCAGGGGGTGATAAACGTCGTTTTCTCCATGTCCTCCGGCGCCATCTTGATCTGGTTGTAACCGGAGAAGCCATCCATGAAAGAAAACACGGAGAACTGGGTTGTGTTGTCGACCAACACATCGATATGAGGCAACGGGAAATCATCTTTAGGGCTCGCCCTATTTAAATCCCGATAATCGACGCACATGCGTACCTTACCGTCCTTCTTTGGTACAGGCACTATGTTGGCGACCCACGGAGGGTAAGTGGTGACCGCTAAGAAGCCAGCATCAAGCTGTTTCTGCACTTCTTCTTTAATCTTAACGGCCATATCTGGTCTCGTCCTCCTAAGCTTCTGCTTAACGGGAGGGCAATCTTCTCGTAGCGGCAAGTGATGGACCACGATGTCCGTGTCAAGTCCGGGCATATCCTCGTATGACCAAGCAAAGACGTCACTATACTCTCTTAGCATCTCGACCAATCTCTGCTTGACATCACTCTGCAATGCAGCCCCTATCCTGACATTTCTGACGAGCTCTTCAGAACCCAGGTTCACGATTTCGATCTCCTCCTCATGAGGCAGAATAACCTTTTCCTCTTGTTTCAACAAGCGGGCCAACTCTTCAGGAAGGTCTTCGTCTTCATCAATCTCTTCTTCGGCTTGATAGATCGAGCAATCGAAGTCGAAGTGAGCCGTAGAAGGTCCAGAGTCGATGTCATCTGTTATGTGGATCCTGCAATAACAAGGGTTAAGTTTTAAAACAAGGATGTGCAGGTTAGCACAAACCCCATTGCCATTTTACTGTTTTTCAAAACAAATATAAAACAGGAATAACAGAGATCACAATATTTGAATACAAAGAAAACGCCTTTGATTTATTAACAAAATGCATGTACATAATCCAACAAGGCCCTGACAATAAAACCGCTATGCCCCAGGTAGGACATAGGGCTGTACAATGATTGGAAAAAGTAAATCATTACTCTTCACTTGTCATCTGGATGATATCCTTGATGGTCCAATTGTTGAGGCCCTCGCCCGGCTTGCTTGGCTGAATCCAAGAGTCGAGATCACAATCGCTATCCCCGCTGTCTTCAGACACCGCGTTGATGCTTTCGAAAATCACTCTGCCACTGGTAAATTGGATCGGCCCATTACCTCGAGACGCACTGCTCGACGAAGAAGAAGAAGCTTCAGCTCCAGGAGAATACCCCAACCCAAACTTATCCTGCTTGTTGGGTATCTCCAAAATACGCCCCCAGCCTGGGGTAGATCCAGCTTGGACAATGGCCCGAGCTTCCTTGAATGAGGAGAGATTCATCTCTGGATTTTCTGTGACTGCAGGAGCTACTTCTTTCACCTTGACGGCTTCGAACGCTTGACAAAGAGTCTCATGGATTTCTCCATCCATTTCAACATACTTAAAGGATGACAAATGGCTCACCATTATGTCCTCCTCGCCACACACGGTTACTATGCTTCCTCCGACAACATATTTGAGCTTTTGGTGCAACGTGGAGGTCACGACACCAGCAGCATAGATCCATGGCCGGCCCAAGAGACAACTGTAGGCAGGCATGATGTCCATAATATAAAAGACCGTGTCGAATGTTTCCGGACCGACTTGGACCGGCAGGGTCACTTCCCCGAAAATGTGGCGTTTAGTCCCGTCGAATGCTTTCACCACCAGATCACTGGGTGTGCAGATCATTCCACGAGTATCCAACTTCATTAAGGCCTTCTTCGGAAGCACATTAAGCGACGAACCCGTGTCCACCAGAACGTGCGACATGATTGTGCCCCTACACTCTATCGAGATGTGCAGGGCGCTGTTGTGATCCCTCCCTTTTGGCGCCAGCTCCAAGTCTATGAAACCTAGCCCATTGCCAGCATTAACGTGGGCCACCACCTCTTCTAGCTGATTCACCGATATCTCTTGCGGTACGTAGGCAGCGTTCAATACCTTTAGCAACGCGTTGCGGTGCGCTTCAGAACACAGCAACAAGTTGAGAATAGAAATCTTCGAGGGCGTCTGATGGAGATGGTCTACAATCTTGTAGTCACTCTTTTTAATCAACCGCATAAACTCCTCGGCGTCTTTGACAAGCAAATCTTTCTCTACCCCACACGGGACTTCTTCGACGGCTTTGCTTTTACCCTTATCGGCCGCATCAGCTCTGACCGCTTTATCTGCCACGACCTCTGGCGGTGCAAATACTCTTCCACTGCGAGTAATACCACTGATTCCTGCGAGGTTCTCCACAGTCGACCCATACGGTTCCAGCTCCAACTTCTGTCCGTTGCAATAGACTTCAGCCCCATAATGCCACGGAACGACGTTAGTGCTCTCGAATGGTATTGGCCCAGCTTTGGTAATAGTGATTGTAGGCGGTCTGGGCGCAGAAATGGTTATCGGCCGGCGAGGGATGGTAATGGTGGCGACTTCATCGGCCTGCTTCAACACTACCTCTCCTGATACACTTTCAGCCCTCCTGCTAAACTGCAGAATCCCTTCAGTCATCAGACTTTGAATTCCTTCAACCAACTGCTCACATCCATCAGAATGTGTAGCACAGTCCATGCATAGTTCTCCGCATCCTGGAAAGAACCCTTTCTTCATCAACTTAGCCTTAACGATGCTAAGCGGCATCTTTAGGTCTCTGACATCAGTCAACAGATCTGCACTCTCTTCTTCGATAAGGGCGTTCACTCCGCCTCCCCTATGATTTGGCATAGGATTCTTCGTGACATTGGGCACATTATCGGAGAAGTTAATGATCTTGGCATCTACCAGGTCCTGCACCTTATGCTTGAAGGCTTTGCAGTTCTCGATTGTGTGGCCTGGAGCCCCTGAGTGGAAGTCGCAAGTGGCATTTGCGTCGTACCCTGGTGGAGGTGCCCCTGTCAAGGGAGCCATCGTTCTCTTCTGAACCAACTGAAGCTGAGGAAAAGTCTGCAAGAGTTGCGCGTACGACATCGGTGGTGCCTCGAAGTGACGGTTTGCCAGAGGTGCCCGATTCTGGTACTTTCTATACCCCTGTTGATTCGGTTGCTGCTGCTGCTGCGGAGCCGTTGGGATATTTATACTGGCTATCTGCTGCTGAGGGCCTTTGCCCTTTCTTCGAGCGTTGGTCACAACACTCGCTTCTCCTTCTCGTCGTTTACC
The DNA here is from genome assembly GCA_963859935.3 of Lathyrus sativus. Classification (NCBI taxonomy): domain Eukaryota; kingdom Viridiplantae; phylum Streptophyta; class Magnoliopsida; order Fabales; family Fabaceae; genus Lathyrus; species Lathyrus sativus. The sequence goes on along the minus strand of OZ012738.1, from coordinate 237,907,520 downwards.
AGCATAAGGTTTCTTTCCACCTCCTCCGGCTGAGGATGACTCACCTTGAATTTTCCCGATCTTGATTCCATTCTCGACATGCTCGCCCATGATAACGAGAGCTGAGAACGTCCCAGACATACCGCTGACTAACTTTTCATAGTAAACCCCTGGGAGGATAGCTACAAACATCTGCACGAGCTCTCGTTCAACCATCGGCGGCTGAACCCGGGCTGCCAACTCACGCCACCGCTGGGCGTACTCCTTAAATCCTTCATTATTCCTCTGCGACAGGTTCTGGAGCTGGACTCGGTTCGGGGCCAAGTCATTATTGTACTGGTAATGGTGGACAAACGCTTCAGCGAGATCCTTCCATGTGCGCACGCTAGTGGGCTCCAGGCCCATGTACCACTCGAGGGACGGCCCAGAAAGACTGTCTTGGAAGAAGTGCATCAACAACTTCTCGTCTTCGGAATAAGCAGACATCTTCCTGTAGTACGATCTCAGGTGGACACGAGGGCAAGTGGTGCCCTTATATTTCTCAAAGTCAGGCACCCTGAACTTAGGAGGCACCTTGAAATTAGCAATTAATCCCAGCTTGGACATATCAACGCCCAAAGTATTCTGATTCTCAATATCTCTCATTTTATCTTCAAGTGCTTTGAATCTGAGCCGCGCTTCAGCATTCAGCTCCCCTTCAGCACCCCTTTGAGAGAACACATCATCCTGATGATCCTCAAGCCATGGTTGAGGCACCAACAGATTCCCGACGCCTGCATTGACGTTGCCCGGCCCGATGTTGACATTAGCTCCTAGACTCCCATTACCGACGCCCGTCGTATTGAGTCCGATATTGGCCATCACGTTACCATTAACACTGTCGTTGCCCCCGGCCACGGGGACACCATTCTGTGGAGTATCAACTGGTGGAGGAGTAGGCACAGCCCCGCCGTGGAGTATGCCGTTGCTATCAACCCTGGAGATCAAAGGCTGAACCAAAGTCCTGAGCTGGTCCTGACCATTGGCGACCACTTGCATGAGTTCCATGAAGCGATCCATCCTCTCGCGGAGCTCCTGAACGTCTGTTTGCACTTGATCCATGATCCTGGTCTGATTAGCTCTGGTCGGATAACGGTGAATTAGTCTCTGATCAATCCTGGAACCACCGGAGACAGCCTGGGACCTGTAAACCTGAAAAACCTGTTAAACACAGAAGGGTTAGGAAAAACGACAAAATGCTCGCCATGCAAATGCATGCGTGTGTCTGTGTGTTTGGGAGGTTTCCCCCGATCCTAGTGTCTGAGTGCCAATGCTGATAATAATAAGAAGAAGAAGTCCGAGCCCAATCATGGGAACAACAATCTCATATATAAAGAAAGCCTATCAAGGCAGTACATAGCATCAGCGAGTACAAGATGAATCAACAGCGTGACCTCAGCCAACAAGCCTGGTGATGGTCAGCATATAATAATGATCAAAACAAAAGGAATACAAATAGTCAAGTACGGCCACGGGCGCGATACTCTTCTAACAATTCCTTCGTCTCTGGATGATCTGGCAGAGTGAGCAACCCCTCGACGAGCAATTCCCTCTGCACAATGGTACACTGAAGTCCCTCAACTGAACTTTCCCATGCTCCTTCGCCGAAGCAATCTTCTAATTTCCGCATTTTGGACTCAAACGTCAGCTTGCGCTCCTTCAGGTTAGCAAGAGCTTTGTTGAGCCGGCCTTCGGCGGCGTATCTGCGGGCGGTTTCTTCATCAAACCTCTGCTCATTGTCCTTCACCTGGGCTTCCAGCTTGGAGATCTGCAGCATCAGCTTATCCTCTCGCTCTTTCCTGGTGGCCAGGGAAGCCTTCCAGTGCTGGTTGAACTTAGATATCCTCCGATATGCCTCATCCAAGTGCTGCTTCTTCGTAGCCAGTACGTTGTTGACAACTTTGAAGTCTCGACCCATGCGTTCACGCTCGGCTATCTGCTTAGTCAGGTCTGTACCCAGCTGGTTCACCAACTCTGTCTGCCTTTTGAAAGAATGAACGGCTTCGTTCCTCTCGCTCCGGAGCTGAGCTAATTCCTTCTCCAATTCTTTGTTCGCCCGCTTCAATTCATCCCGCTCAGGTAACACCTGATTATGCTGCTGAATGGGCACAGTAGTAGGCTCTTCAATCATTGGAGGGCTTTCTGGCTTGGCCTGAGGGAACGACATCCCTATAGCATTTGCTCTGGCTCTGATCCAAGTCAAATACGGAGGGTAGGCTTGATTGTTGCTTTTTCCCAGCAAAGGCTTTCCTCGCTTACTGATACCATTCCACGCGCGTTGAAGCTTGGACAGCAGATCCCCCTCTAGAAGACCAGTGAGGTACAGAGATTCCTGTACCTCTTCATCCTTCGGCGGAGTTCTCAAAGCATACGCGAACTGTCGAACCAGCAACGAAGGATTGTAGTTTATACAACCCTTCCTACCTATCAGAGGCACATTTGGAAACCCACTGCAACTGAAGATCACCTCAGTACCCAACCTATCTCTGTCGAACCAGTCAATATCCTCTGCAGATAAACTCATCAGACGCTCAGGCCACTCAGTTGTGGCTGCAGACAAGACAAAAGGACCCCTCTTGGGTAGATGACTATCAAGCCATTTGTACAGCAAGGGTATGCAGCACGAGACATTCTTCCCCCTCCTGTTCTCGTTTTTGTAGTGGACTGAGTGATAGACATCTCCTATCAAGGTAGGGACTGGATTCCCTGAAGCAAAGATGTGAAACGTATCAAAGTCTACAAAATCGGGCATATTAGGGAACAGGATGATGCCATATATGCAGAGAGCGAGGATGGCATTGAACGCGACCCAACATCCGTCCTTGGCACACTGCTGAGCTTTACCCACTAGAAACTGCAAGGAGAACCCAGGAACCTTGTTCCAACTAGTCAATACTAACTCGGAGGCATCCAAATGAAGTGAAGGAGCTAAACCAGCCAGATCAGGCTCAGCATCCATGTGAACAAAAGGCATCTTCCTCTTGAGAGGCACACCTAGCAAATCAGCATACTCTTCCAGCATAGGCGCGAGAACGAAGTCCTGAAAAGTGAAACATCTCAGCGGAGGGTCGTAGAACTGCAGCAGAGCGTGCAACCCATTCAACTTGAACACAGAAGGCTTATGAACCAAACTGAGCAACCTGCCGTAAGATTTCCTGAACTCATCCCTCACAGAATCATCTGCTAGAGCTATCAAACCAGTCAGCTTAACCACATCGGGGACATGGAACTTGTAAGCCACGGTCTTCCTCAGAGAGCCCATAACAATACAATAGGAGGCAAGAAATCCTGGATCGGGGAAAATGGTATCTGCAACACAGACACACGTTAATGAAATGCAACTGAATATACAAACTAATGCAAAATGCAATCATGTAATAAGAGGTCCGGGTAACTGGTGCTGTGGAGATTCTGTATCAACAAAACCACAACCACTGATAAGAAGGAAACCCCGGTGTAGGACCACATATCTGATCTGCCCAGAACAACCATCTGATAGGACCATATACACAGGATCATAATTCTGCTCTGTTAAGAACAAATGCCTGATAATAAGGACCTCGGACGTAGGATCAAGAAATATCTGCTGGTGAGGTCTTCAGACCCCAATCAAAAATCTGCCCTATCAAGAACAAACATACAGCTGCTGATGAAATCTTCAGACCCCAAATCTGCTCTATCAAGAACAAACAACTGATGACAAAACTCTGCTCTATCAAGAACAGACATACATCTGATGATAAGATCCTCTGATCAAAACCTGCTCTATCAAGAACAGCCAAATCTGCAACTGAGAAACCCTGGTACCAACAAAACTGATTCACTGTCAAGAAAACCAGGTAGTCTGAAGGTCAAGGTTTCCTGCAATGAACCCAACCCTACTCACAGGTATGGACCTAAACTGACTCAAGTTCGGCATCCTATGCGTTCATCAGCGTCACAGACATTCAAGAGGGGTGATACGATACCCAGAAGGTATGGCATCACCAGCTCATGAAGCGGCCTCACTCGGCTGAATCACAAATGATCGGTCCCCAGAGTCGACAATCCACCAAACCAGCAACCGTCTCAACCCAAAGGGTTGAAAGAGAAGCCAACCGGATGAACCTCGTCTGAGCGTGGATTTCATGAGACACTAGTGCCTGCAAAGCAAGCACGCGCCCACTAATTTCCACTCTAAGTCTATAGTGCACTCAAGCCTGGGTCTGGCTTCTCACTCATCAGAACTCCCATCCCACAACAGCACAGATAATCATATTATACTGAATATAAAATGCGGGAAATAAAGTGCGAGAAATAAAATGCGATAAATAAATGCAACCCAACAAGTAAACATACAAGCGTTAAGATTGACTCTTGCAGGGAACCGTTGGAGTCCCCAGCAGAGTCGCCAGCTGTCGCTTGCGCGAAAATAAGGTGCCAGCACAATAGAAGAGTCGCCACCTTTCGTTATTTATCCCTCAGAGCGGGAAAGGAAACGATCGGAAAAACCTAACGAAAAAGGGTAAGACAAGGTCGTCGCAACCATTGTCTGGATTCGGGAGTCGGTTACGCAAGGGGAAGGTATTAGCACCCCTCACGTCCGTCGTACTCGACGGGATCCACGCTTGTTGTATTTACTTGGACGGGTTGGTTTTATTCTATCTACCTATCAAGGCTGGCTTAAACAGAAAAGAAAAATGACTCGACAAAGCGTCGCACTTTATGCCTACGTATTCTCATCAGAGAATGAGAAATCAGAGTCAACGTAGTTCGGCCTACGACGGGTTATGGAGGAAGGTAGCTCGCCAAGACATCGCCATCTTGTGCCTACGTACTCTCAACAGGCATGAGAGATCAGAGCTCACGTAGTTCGGGAAACTACGGTTTGTTTCTTGTCTTTTACGAAAGAAGTGTTTTTTATTGTGTTTGCGATTTCAATCGCACTAGAGACTATGACCTGAGAGTGAATGTGTCGCATGTCACCCAAAGGGTACCATACTAAACATCCAGACTGTGGAAAAGAAACTCTCCCACAATCCTTTCTCAGATAGCTTAAGGCTCGTAACGTACGAAAGAAATCATTCATGATTACTGTATCTTAAACTGTTTTGAGATGAGAAGAGAACAGGCCCAACTACGAGGGAGACTATCAAGTCCTACTGTTTTCATGCCATGGATTCATCCTATGGTTTGAGGTTTGAACAGGGAACTCCTAGAAGGTGTCATGCATAGGTTTCAACCTAAAATTCTATCATCACTCCCTCATCAAAGGAAATGAGAGTCCTAAGGGATCATGTCAATGATACACCAAAACAGACAAAGCATCAGCTTAACAGTAAAATGCATGCAATGCAAGTGAGGGAGGAAATGTGTGTGGGGCTTCAGCCTCCACAAGCTCATCTCAACCTCAAGCCAGAATGGATAACAATAATCATACTGAAATATAAAACATGCTATCAAGCAAAAACAGTAAACTGCAATCATACATAAGAAAACTGAAATAAAATGCCCTCAGACAAACAAACCACATGGGCAAGGGAGCTGGGCTCTACCGAATACCCGCAAGCAAAGCCACACAGTAACAACACAAGCAGAGGGAGCAACTCCACCTCTAGTGCAATCATGCTCCAAGATTCTACTTATTCTAGATATGGACTTATTCTAATTCATCAAGCAAGTCAAACAAAACATGTTAATACAGCAAAAGAAAAGAAAGCAGATCAATCCCTCTCTCAACTCCAAGCTTCAGCTCTTCCAACAGCAATGCAGTCTTCTTACTTCCAATTACTCTTGACAAATATCAATTTGCTTTTCCAGGTTTCAACCCTTCAACATAAGTCTCAACCTATCTTCTCCTCTAAGCTTCAGCTTCTTGATCAGCTCCACCTTCAGGCTTTACTGGATCTTCAGGTATCAAAGTAAGTATCAACTTCCTTTGTTCTTCAAGCTTCAACTGGAATGGCAATACTCAAGGATTCATCCTCTTCAATACTTTTCATTGAAGTCTTCATCTTCAAACCCAAGCTCAGCATCTCTCAAGATAATCAAACAAGAGGAAATCACTTACTGGATAAGCTGGGGATATCGAACTGCTTATTGACCACCAAGGGTGACCTATAAGGGCTCAACATCAAAGGAATGGTTCCCTCAAAAGTTCTACTTCCTAGGTACATCACTTATCCCTCCAAAGGAGAGAGGTGTATACCATGGAAGGACTTTGAATCATAGGGAGGAATGGAGGTGAAAGATACCATCCATGTTTAAGAAAGAAGTTATCTAAGTCTAAACTCTTCCTAATCCCTAACCCTAAAACAATAACAAAACAAATAAGATCAAGCTCTCAAGCTCCTCAATCAATCTTCGAGTCTTCTACTATGCTCCTCAGAACAATACCAAGCTCTCCAAGCCCACAAAGCAAAGCAAACAAAAATACAAGCCCACAAGGGCAACACAAACAATCATCAACTACAAAAATCATCTAAAAATAGTATACTACTATATTAAATCCTAATATAATTTCTAAGGGATCTTACATACCTACCCTTAATACCCTTATATGTCCCATAGTCTAATTTGTCCTAAAAACCCAAAAATCTAAGGTTATTGTGGACCTATGTTGAAGTTTCACCTAATTCTACACAACCTAATGTCATCTAATCAAAACTAACCTAAAATTCATCACAAAATTATGGAATAAATCCAGGGGGAAGCTAAAGCATATATCTAACCATCCTAAAAAGAATGGCCTAAAAATGTTAAGGGAACTACCTAAAAAAAATTCTACAAATTCATAGATCAACATAAAAGAAATAAAATGCAATAAAAGTAGAAAATACACAAAAAAATACTAAAATGCATGAGATGAAAAATGTTTTTATTTTATATTTTTCTTGACAAAAATATGAAGTAGGAGAAAAAACTCCCATTAAAAAATCTTTAATTTTCCAATTATTATGATTTTTCAAAGTTTAACATAAAATGATAAAAAAAAGAAATTAAAATGAGATGATGAGGAGGTGCAGATAAAGAGGAATGCAACTCATATGCGCGCGTGGGCCCAGACAGGGGGGTGTGGGTAGTGAAAGTGCCAAGCCCAAGAACTAAATCAGAAAATAATTAAGAAAATGTAAAGAAAAAGGAAAAACTAGTGGTGCGAAGAGTAGTCCATTTTAGTGCGTCGTGCCAATTGGGTCGTGTGTGGGGTGTAGGGAGAAATTGATCACTTAAGCCCACGAAGCAAGGTTTAATGAAACGCTTCGTTTCATCCTTCTCAGATTCCCTCTCAATTCGTTTAAATCTCGTCCGTTGGATTAGCGGGGAGTCAACTGGTCAAGCTAGCATCTCACGGCCCAGACTTCGTCACTAACCTCCAACCTAGGGTTTGCCATGAAAGCTTTGTGAAACAGAGTTCATGCAACCATCTTCCACCCGTTCGTACCTTCTCATAATAGCATCAAATTCAACAATTCAACACACTAAATTGCTCAGTTTTTCTCCCTGATCACGATCCTAGTCTTGGTTTTCATTGAAAGGGTCTCTATCATAAAACCCGATGTTGCATCTCAATATATGGTCAATCCTCAACTTCAACCAACCTTAGATTTCTTTATACTAACATGATCCTCACACTTCCCTGGTTCAAACAAGCTATCCCACGTGTATTATCTCTCCCTATGCCTCGAGTTCTTGTTCATTAAAGAAGTGATGTCCAATATTCAACCTTCATCAAATGACCTCTAACTCTCCAGAATTCATCACCTAGGTGTCTCTAGCCATTCTACACTAATAACTCAACCTATCAATGCTTAAATAATGGCGTGGCAGAGAATTTGCAAACCTGGTTTCTTGGTATGGCAGTGGTAGTAGATCTTCAATTCAGCACTTGAAACTCTTTAGAAGTGATCCTTGGATGATGATACTTCTTCTGTTTGCAAGAAATTGGAGGGAGAATGCTTGCACTTCAAGATCCGAATATGAGTGGCTTCTTGCAAAATCCAATGGCCAAACCTTCAATCTTCCATCAATGGAACTTCAATTCAGTATGCACACACTCAGAGGGATCTATGGAATGTGTTTGTGAAGAAAAAAGGAATGGAAATGAAGAAGAATGAAGAAATGAAACTTGACTTGCAATGGAAGATTCTTGATCTCACTCTCTCTTCTCTGCACCAATTCTCACCAACCTTGCATCTGAGCAAGTCATACATGTTATATAGAGTGGTTTAGAATCATCTAGAACCATCTAGGATCATCCAATGAGTATTTGGAAATTCTCATGTCATGACATTTTGATTTCAATTCTCCTTATGTGCTATCTCATGCCAAGCTTCTTGTAACCTTTGTAACTAACTTGAAATTCTCCCCATATGAGATTTATGATGTGTTACAATGCATAACCAACTTGCTTATTGAGTTTTGTTGAGTTTTGCTTTGGTACCTTAATATGCAAGTAAGCCTTTTCCAAAGCAGCCCTATGATCTAAGCCTCAAATCAAAATTGTGGCTGAACCATTGTTCTTATAATGTCCTTTGGAGTCAAAATGACCTATTATATGACATGGTTTGGATGTATAACTTGTGATTTCCAATTTTCAATTCCACCTTAATTAACTTATGCCTCCATTTTAGGCCATTTTCATCACTTTTTGATACAAGCCTTTTCAACATCTCATGACCTCCCTACTAGCCTTAAAACATCATTATAAGCAAGTTTGATGTTGAAGATTTTTCCATTTGAAGCTTGGAAATAGGAGATATGGCCTTATGCTTGAAATGACCTATAACCTCAAAATGACCAAAATGCCCTTGACTTGTCAAAGCCATAAGTTGAGTTCTACAAATCCTATCAAGGACTTCTAGTACTCTCTAGAAATCTAAGAAGATGCTATACAACATTCATGTTGACCAAGAATCCATAGGAATCATCCTACTAGGGCAAAAATTGGATGCAAGTTGGGTGACTTTCAAGGACCCAGATTCACATACATCAGATGACCTGTAATTTGTCAAAGTCATAACTTGAGCTCTACAAGTCCTATCAAGGACTTCTAGTACTCACATTAAAGCTAAGAACAAGCTCTACAACATTCATGTTGTGGGGAAGATGAGATGACCATCACATCTTGAGCTAAACTGCCTTGAAGAGAGGGATCAAACTAGGGGATTTTACACTGTCGAGCCTTAGAAACCCTAGCTTGAAACTTCTCAAACTCCTCAATCATGATGAGTTGGTCTAGGAATCATACTTATAGCATCTCAATTCATCATTCCATGATCACATGGCTCTTGGATTAGGTCTCAACCCTCTCCAAATCATCAGTTGACCTAGGGTTGACCCAGTCAAACCCTAATTCCACCACTCATGGCTGAATCCTCTGAATTCTTGTACAATGACCTCTCTAGGCTTCATGATGGCTTTCAAGACATCTCACAAGCTTTATTAAAGCTTCAAGTCCATCCTCATAGTCTCAGAATCATCTGAGGAGCTCCCACAACTCTCAAGTTATGAGACACACAACCTTGGTTTCAACCAATCTCTCTGAGGATCTCTTGAGTTCTCTGACAAAGATATCAATCCTTGAACACTTGACTAACCTTCTTGGCTATCTTCAAAGTCTCATACAACTCTTGATGGGTAAATAAATGTTGGTCAAATTTTGGGGTGCAACAATAGGGAAGATTTTTGATTGGGATCAGAGGATCTTATCATCAGATAGGTGTGTTCTTGACAGAGCAGATTTATGACTGGGGTCTAAGGATCTCACCATCAGATGTTTGTTCTTGACAGAGCAGAGTTTTGGTCCTGTATCAGAGGTCCTTATTTTCAGAGATGTTTGTTCTTGACAGAGCAGAGTTTTGGTTGGGATCAGAGGATCTCATCAGCAGATGCATGTTTGTTCTTGACAGAGCAGAGTTTTGGTCCTATATCAGAGGTCCTTATTATCAAACATCTGTTCTTGACAGAGCAGGTTTGTGGTCTTATGTGTGTGTTCTTGACAGAGCAGATTTGTGGTCCGATACCAGGGTTTTCTTCTTATCAAATATAGTGGTTGTTCTTGACAGAGCATCATCATGGTTTTGTTGATACAGAATCTCCACAGCACAGTTGCCTTGATCTCCTGCTGCATGACTGCATTTTACATTGCTTTGCATGCTCATTTGCATTTCATTAACGTGTGTCTGTGTTGCAGGTACCGTTTTCCCCGATTCAGGATTTCTTGCCTCCTATTGTATTGTTATGGGTTCTCTGAGGAAGACCGTGGCTTATAAGCTCCCTGCCCCTGATGTGGTTCAGCTGAATGGTTTGATTTCTTTAGCAGATGATTCTGTGAGAGATGAGTTCAGAAAGTCTTACGGCAAATTGCTCAGTTTGGTTCGTAAACCTTCTGCGTTTGAGCTGAATGGGTTGCACGCTCTGCTGCAGTTCTACGATCCTCCGCTGAGATGCTTCACTTTCCAGGATTTTGTTCTCGCACCCACTCTAGAGGAATATGCTGATTTGTTAGGCGTGCCTATCAAGAGGAAGATGCCTTTTGTTCATATGGACGTTGAGCCTGATCTGGCTAGTCTAGCTCCCTCACTTCATCTGGATGCCTCCGAGTTGGTATTTTCTAGTTGGAACAAGGTTCCTGGTTTCTCCTTGCAGTTCTTAGTGGGTAAAGCTCAGCAGTGCGCCAAAGACGAATGTTGGGTCGTGTTCAACGCCATTCTCGCTCTGTGCATATATGGCATCATTCTATTCCCCAATATGCCCGACTTTGTAGACTTCGATGCCTTCCGCATCTTTGCTTCAGGGAATCCAGTCCCTACCTTGATAGGGGATGTCTACCATTCCATCCACTACAAAAACGAGAACAGAAGGGGCAAAAACGTCTCGTGCTGTGTGCCCTTGCTTTATAAATGGCTTGATAGTCACCTACCCAAGAGGGGTCCCTTTGTTTTGTCTGCAGCCACAGCTGAGTGGTCCGAGCGTTTAGTGAGTCTATCAGCGGAGGATATTGACTGGTTTGACAGAGATAGGTTGGGTACCGAGATTATCTTCAGCTGCAGCGGGTTTCCGAACGTGCCTTTGATAGGCAGGAAGGGGTGTATAAACTATAATCCGTCTTTGCTGGTCCGACAGTTCGCGTACACTTTGAGAGCTCCGCCGAAGGATGAAGAGGTACAGGAATCTCTGTACCTCACTGGTCTTCTAGAGGGGGATCTGTTATCTAAGCTTCAGCGCGCCTGGAATGGCATCAGTAAGAGGGGAAAACCATTTCTGGGGAGAAGCAATAATCAAGCCTACCCTCCGTATGTGACTTGGATCAGAGCCAGAGCAGATGCTATAGGGATGTCGTTTCTTCCTGCCAAGCTAGAAAGCCCTCCAGTGATTGAAGAGCCTACTACCGTGCCCATTCACCAGCATCACGAAGAAGCAGCACTTGGACGAAGCATATCGGAGGATATCCAAGTTCAACCAGCACTGGAAGGCCTCCCTAGCCACCAGGAAAGAGCGGGAGGATAAGCTGATGCAACAGATCTCCAAGCTGAAAAGCCGGGTGAAGGCTAGTGAGAAGAGGGTTGATGAAGAAACCGCTCGCAGATATGCCGCCGAAGGCCAGCTCAACAGAGCTCTCGCTAACCTGAAGGAGCGCAAACTGACGTTTGAGTCCAAGAAGCGGAAGTTAGAAGATTGTTTCGGTGAAGGAGCATGGGAAGATTCGGTCGAAGGTCTTCAGTAGACCATTGTGCAGAGAGAATTACTCGTCGAAGGATTACTCACTCTGCCTGATCATCCAGAAACGAAGGAGTTGTTAGAAGAGTATCACGCCCGTGGCCGTGCTTGACTGTCTGTATTCCTTTTGTTTTGATCGTTGTTGTAGGCTGACCATCACCAGGCTTGTTGGCTGGGGTCATGCTATTGATTCGTCTTGTACCCACTGATGTTGTGTACTGCCTTGATGGGCTTTCTTTATATATGAGATTGTTATTTCCATGACTGGACTTGGACTTCTTATTATCAGCACTGGCACTCGGGCACTAGGATCGGGGGAGATCTCCCTAACACACAGACACACGTTTGCATTTGCATGAAGCATTCGCATAACGAACACTTTGTCGTTTTTTCCTAACCCTTTTGTGTTTTCAGGTTGTTTCAGGTTGTTTCAGGATTGATCAGAGACCTATTCACCGCTATCCGACCAGAGCAAATCAAACCAGAATCATGGAGCAAGTGCAAACTGATGTTCAGGAACTCCGCGAAAGAATGGATCGCTTCATGGAGCTCATGCAAGCGGTCGCCAATGGCCAGGATCAACTCAGAACCTTGGTTCAACCTCTGATTTCAAGGGTCGATAGCAACGGCGTACTACATGGTGGGACTGTGCCTACTCCTCCACCAGTTGAAACTCCGCAGAATGGCGTCCCCGTGACCGGGGGGAATGGCAGTGCCAACGACAATGTGATAGCTAACATGGGACTCAATGGCAATACGACGGGCGTCGGTAATGGGAGTCTGGAAGCTAATGTCAATGTTGGGCTGGGCAACGGCAATGCAGGTGTTGGGAACCTGTTTGGGCCTCAGCCGTGGTTAGAAGATCGCCAGGACGATGTGTTCTCTCAGAGAGGTGCTGAAGGGGAGCTGACTGCTGAAGCACGGCTAAGGTTCAAGGCACTCGAGGATAAGATGAGAAATATCGAGAACCAGAACACTCTGGGCGTTGATATGTCCAAGTTGGGATTAATTGCTGATTTTAAGGTGCCTCCCAAGTTCAAGGTACCTGACTTTGAAAAGTATAAGGGCACCACTTGCCCTCGCGTCCACCTGAGATCATATTACAGGAAAATGTCGGTTCATTCTGATGACGAGAAGTTGCTGATGCACTTCTTTCAAGACAGTCTGTCCGGACCATCCCTCGAATGGTACATGAGTCTGGAGCCTACCAGTGTGCGCACGTGGAAGGACCTTGCTGAAGCATTTGTGCACCACTACCAATACAACAATGACTTGGCCCCGAACCGAGTCCAACTGCAGAATTTGTCGCAAAGGAACAACGAAGGGTTTAAGGAATATGCCCAGCGGTGGCGTGAATTGGCAGCCAGGGTTCAGCCGCCGATGGTTGAACGGGAGCTCGTGCAGATGTTCGTAGCCACCCTCCCAGGGGTTTATTATGAGAAATTGGTCAGCGGTATGTCTGGAACCTTCTCAGATCTCATTATCACGGGTGAGCACATCGAAAATGGGATCAAACTCGGGAATATTCAAGGTGAGTCATCCTCAGCTGGAGGAGGCGGAAAGAAACCTTATAGTGGCAAAAGACGGGAAGGAGAAACGAACGCTGTGACCAACGCTCGAAGGAAGGGTAAAGGCCTTCACCAACAGGTGGCCAACATAACTATCCCGGCAGTTCAACAGCAGCAGCAGCAGCAACCGAATCAACAAGGGTACAGAAAGTATCAAAATCGGGCACCTCTGTCGAGCCGTCACCTCGAGACACCGCCTATGTCGTACGCGCAACTATTGCAGACTTTGCTTCAGCTACAGTTGATCCAAAAGAGAACCTTGGCTCCCTTGACAAGGGCGCCTCCTCCAGGTTATGACGCTAATGCAACTTGTGAGTTTCACTCAGGGGCACCAGGCCACACAATAGAGAACTGCAAAGCCTTCAAGCACAAGGTGCAGGACATGGTGGACGCTAAGATCATCAACTTCTCCGATAATGTGCCAAATGTCACGAAAAATCCTATGCCGAATCATAGGGGAGGTGGAGTAAACGCCATTATTGAAGACGAGAGCTTAGATTTGTTGACTGACGTCAGAGATCTGAAGACGCCGCTTAGCTTCGTTAAAGCTAAGTTGATGAAAAGAGGTTTCTTTCCAGGTTGCGGAGAGCTGTGTATGGGCTGAGCGACAAGTCCTGATGGGTGTGAACAGTTGGTAGAAGGAATTCAAAGCCTGATGACTGAAGGGATCTTACAGTTCAGCCGGAGGGCCGAATGTGGATCGCGAGAGGTAATGCTGAAGCAAGGTGATGAGGTTGCCACCATCACCATCCCTCGCCAGACGATAACTATTTCTGCACCCAGACCGCCCACAATTACCATCACCAAAGCTGGGCCAATACCGTTCGAAAGCACTAATGCTGTCCCATGGCATTATGGGGCTGAAGTCTACTGCAACGGACAGAAGTTGGAGCTAGAACCGTTTGGGTCGTCTATGGAGAACCTTGCGGGTATCAGTGGTATTACTCGTAGCGGAAGAGTGTTTGCACCACCTGAGGTCGTGGCGGACAAGGCGGTCAGAGCTGATGCAACTGATAAGGGTAAAAGTAAAGTCATTTAAGAGATCCCTCGGGGGGTAGACAAAGACTTACTTGTTAAAGACGCCGAGGAATTTATGAGGTTGATTAAAAAGAGTGACTACAAGATTGTGGATCATCTCCATCAGACACCCTCGAAGATTTCCATCCTGAACTTGTTGCTGTGTTCTGAAGCACACCGCAACGCACTGCTGAAGGTGTTGAACGCCGCATATGTACCGCAGGAAATATCGGTGAATCAGCTAGAAGAGGTCGTAGCCCACGTAAATGCTGGAAATGGGTTAGGGTTCACTGATTTAGAGTTGACGCCGAAAGGGAGGAACCACAATAGTGCCCTGCACATCTCGATAGATTGTAGGGGAACGATTATGTCGCACGTGTTGGTGGACACGAGTTCGTCGCTCAATGTTCTTCCGAAGAAGGCATTAATGAAGTTGGATACTCGTGGAGTGATTTGCACACCTAGTGATCTGGTTGTGAAGGCGTTCGATGGAACTAAACGCCATGTTTTCGGGGAGGTGACCCTGCCAATCCAAGTCGGGCCGGAAACGTTCGACGCAATCTTTTACATTATGGACATCATGCCCGCCTACAGCTGTCTCTTGGGCCGGCCGTGGATCCATGCTGCTGGAGCCGTGACCTCCACGCTGCACCAGAAACTCAAGTATGCTGTCGGAGGTAGCATCGTGACCGTTTGTGGCGAGGAAGACATAATGGTGAGCCATTTGTCGTCCTTCAAGTATGTTGAGATGGATGGGGAAATCCACGAAACTCTATGCCAAGCGTTCGAAGCTGTCAAAGTCAAGGACGTAGCTCCTGTAGTCACTGAGAAGCCAGAGATGACTCTCACTTCATTCAAGGAAGCTCGGGCCGCTGTCCAAGCCGGATCTACCCCAGGCTGGGGGCGAATTTTGGAGATACCTAACAAGCAAGACAAGTTTGGGTTGGGATATTCTCCTGGAGCTGAAGCTTCTTCTTCTAGCAGTGCGTCTCGAGGTAAAGGGCCGATCCAGTTTACCAGTGGCGGGGTGATATTTGAAAGCATCAACCCGGTGTCTGAAGACAGTGGAGATAGCGACTGTGACCTCGACTCTTGGATCCAGCCAAGCAAGCCAGGCGAGGGCCTTACCAACTGGTCCGTCAAGGATATCATCCAGATGACAAGCGAAGAGTAATGATTTACTTTTTCCAATCATTGTACAACCCTATGTCTTACCCGGGGCATAGCGGTTTTATTGTCAGGGCCTTGTTGAATTATGTACATGCATTTTGTTAATAAATCAAAAGGCGTTTTCTTCGTATTCAAATATTGTGATCTCTGTTATTCCTGTTTTATATTTGTTTTGAAAAAACATAAAATGGCAATGGGGTTTGTGCTAACCTGCATATCCTTGTTTTAAGCTTAACCCTTGTTATTGCAGGATCCACATAACAGATGACATCGACTCTGGACCTTCTACGGCTCACTTCGACTTCGATTGCCTGATCTATCAAGCCGAAGAAGAGATTGATGAAGACGAAGACCTTCCTGAAGAGTTGGCCCGCTTGTTGAAACAAGAAGAGAAAGTTATTCTGCCTCATGAAGAGGAGATCAAGATTGTGAATTTGGGTTCTGAAGAACTTGTCAGGAACGTCAGGATAGGGGCTGCATTGCAGAGTGATGTCAAGCAGAGATTGGTCGAGATGCTAAGAGAGTATAGTGACGTCTTTGCTTGGTCATACGAAGATATGCCCGGACTTGATACCGACATCGTGGTCCACCACTTGCCGTTGCGAGAAGATTGTCCTCCCGTTAAGCAGGAGCTTAGGAGGACGAGACCAGATATGGCCGTTAAGATCAAAGAAGAAGTGCAGAAACAGCTTGATGCTGGCTTCTTAGCGGTCACTACTTACCCTCCGTGGGTCGCCAACATAGTGCCTGTACCGAAGAAAGACGGTAAGGTACGAATGTGCGTCGATTATCGGGATTTGAATAGGGCGAGCGCGAAAGATGATTTCCCGCTGCCTCATATTGATGTGTTGGTCGACAATACAGCTCAGTTCTCCGTGTTTTCGTTCATGGATGGCTTCTCCGGTTACAACCAGATCAAGATGGCGCCGGAGGACATGGAGAAAACTACGTTTATCAATCCTTGGGGAACGTTCTGCTACAGGGTAATGCCTTTCGGTCTGAAGAATGCAGGGGCCACTTACCAACGAGCAATGGTTACTTTGTTTCATGACATGATTCATCATGAGATTGAAGTCTATGTTGATGACATGATTGCGAAGTACCAAACGGAGGAGGGACATCTGGTCAATTTGCTGAAGCTTTTTGAGAGGCTTAGGAAGTTCAGGTTGAGGCTGAATCCTAACAAGTGTACTTTTGGAGTACGGTCCGGAAAGTTACTGGGGTTTATCGTGAGCGAAAGAGGCATCGAGGTTGATCCTGTGAAGATAAAAGCGATACAAGAAATGCTAGTGCCGAAAACAAAAAAAGAAGTTCGCGGTTTCCTGGGCAGAATAAACTACATTGCAAGGTTTATCTCTCAGCTCACGGCCACGTGTGAACCGATGTTCAAGCTTTTAAAGAAAGATCAGGCGATTACATGGAATGAGGATTTCCAGAAGGCATTCGACAAGATAAAGCAGTATCTGCAGGAACCTCCAATCTTGATACCCCCAGTGGCTGGACGACCATTAATCATGTACTTGACAGTTCTTGAGAATAGTATGGGGTGTGTCCTCGGTCAGCACGACGAGACGGGCAGAAAAGAGCATGCCATTTACTACTTGAGTAAAAAGTTCACTGACTGTGAATCTCGTTACTCGATGCTGGAAAAGACGTGTTGCGCACTAGCTTGGGCTGCCAAACGTTTACGACAGTACATGCTCAATCACACCACTATGCTAATTTCGAAGATGGATCCGATCAAGTACGTCTTCGAGAAACAAGCGCTTTTGGGCAGGATTGCCAGATGGCAAATGGTGTAAACAGAATATGATATTCAGTACGTGTCCCAGAAGGCCATCAAGGGAAGCGTATTGTCTGATTACCTTACCGAACAGCCGATCGAAGATTACCAGCCGATGAAGTTTGAATTCCCTGATGAGGATATCATGTTTCTCAAAGCGAAGGATTGCGATGAGCCGTTGCCCGACGAGGGGCCAGACAGAAGATCCCAGTGGAAATTGATATTTGACGGGGCGGTTAATTCTTACGGAAGTGGCATCGGGGTGATCATCACGACTCCCCACGGATCCCACATCCCGTTTACTGCGAGGCTGACGTTTCCAGTCACCAATAATGAAGCAGAGTATGAAGCATGCATCATGGGTCTAGAAGAGGCAATTGATTTGAGAATCAAGAACCTAGATGTATATGGTGACTCGGCGCTTGTGATCAACCAGATTAAAGGGGAGTGGGAGACTCGCCAATCGAATTTGGTGCCATACATGAACTACGCCAGAAGGCTACTTCCGTTCTTTGATCGAGTGGAACTCCATCATGTGCCCAGAGCAGAAAATCAGATGGCTGATGCCTTAGCCACGTTGGCTTCGATGTATAAAGTCAATTTTTGGAATGAAGCTCCAAGAATTGTCCTTTCTCGTCTTGATAGACCTGCATTCGTCTTTGCGATCGAGGAAGCCGCCGACGGCAAGCCATGGTTCCATGACATCCAGACTTTCCTTATGACTAAGGAGTATCCTGCGGGTGCGTCAACCCAGGATAAGAAGACTCTGAGGAGGCTGCCTGGAAATTTCCACCTCAATCCTGATGGAGTTTTGTATAAAAGAAACCACGATCTCGTGCTACTCAGATGTGTAGATGAGAAAGAGGCGAGTATGCTCATGGAAGAAGTCCATGAAGGCACATTTGGTACGCACGCCGGCAGGCATGCCATGACGAGAAAGATCCTGAGAGCAGGATATTACTGGCTGACGATGGAATCAGATTGCTTTAAATTCACGAAGAGATGTCATAAATGCCAGATTTATGCTGATAAAGTTCATGTGCCGTCGTGCCCGTTGAATGTCATGTCCTCCCATTGGCCGTTCTCCATGTGGGGCATCGACATGATAGGCAAGATCGAGCCCACTGCATCTAATGGTCATCGCTTCATTCTAGTAGTTATCGACTACTTCACCAAGTGGGTGGAGGCAGCCTCATATGCTAATGTGACCAAGCAGGTGGTGGCCAAATTCATAAAGAGGGATATCATCTGTCGTTACAGAATTCCCGAGCGGATCATTACCGATAATGGTTCGAATCTGAATAACAAGATGATGAAGGAGTTGTGCCAGAGTTTCAAGATTGAACACCACAACTCATCTCCTTACCGACCGAAGATGAATGGCGCCGTTGAAGCGGCCAATAAGAACATAAAGAAGATTGTTCAGAAGATGGTTGTGACCTACAAAGATTGGCACGAGATGCTGCCATTTGCACTGCACGGTTATCGTACGACGGTACGTACGTCAACCGGGGCAACTCCTTTCTCCTTAGTGTACGGTATGGAGGCAGTCTTACCGTTAGAAGTGGAGATCCCTTCTTTACTAGTTTTGGTTGACGTGAAACTCGATGAGGCAGAATGGATTAAGAACCGACTAAACTAACTCAGCCTGATGGACGAGAAGAGGTTGGCATCAATTGCATATGGTCGTCTGTACCAAAGCCGAATGAAGAAAGCTTATGATAAGAAGGTGCATCCTAGAAGCTTTCAGACGGGTGATCTCGTCCTGAAGAAGATTCTTCCTCCACACTCCGATCACCGGGGCAAGTGGACTCCCAATTACGAAGGTCCGTACGTCGTCAGCAAGGTCTTTTCAGGAGGAGCTTTGTTGTTATCCACAATGGATGGCGAAGATTTTGCATCCCCGGTGAACGCGGACGCAGTTAAAAAATACTTTGCTTAAAGGAGACCCGCTGGAAAGAAAAAGAATATCCAGGCAAAAATGGGGCATCCCGGCGAAGTATCGAAGTCGAGTGGGTCATAGAGGGATCAACTCATGGTGTTCGTCTATGCCTCGTTGCCGACATTTATATATACTGATGTATATTTATGTTTTATTTTTGCACGGCTTCCTCATTCCAGGAGCTTGCATCTGTTGTAAAACATTTTTACCCATTCAGGGATTCGTTATCAATAAAATGTATACTATTCAGCAATTTTGTTTGTCTGTTTAGCATTTATCTGTTTTGTTTGCGAAAAAAGAACGCCGATGTTTTTGACAAAATGCGCATACATAAACTTACTGGCCTAGGCCACTGATTGTTGAAACAATGAATTACTTAAACATTGCCACAAGATGATAACCTTGATAGGTCCCTTTGAGAAGGGTATCTTGTCTGTTTGTTTGTGTTGTTGCAGGTGTAGCATATTCCAGGCAGTACGCCGTACTCGTCCCCAAGCAGGATGATTCCTCCTTCTCCAGCAAGGTTCAGCAGTCTCTCCCTGCAGAGTCCGAACGTGAGATCGTAAGCGTTGATACGTCCCCCAGGCAGAGAGGATTCTCTCCCCAATCAGATGCATCCTGAAGGAACGGCATCTCCCAAGCTGAGTCAGGCGCCAAAGCGTGTGCTCATCCCCCAGGCAGAGAGTATTCTCTCCCCAATCAGATGCATCCTGAAGGAATGACATCTCCCAAGCTGAGTCAGGCGCCGAAGCGTGTGTTCATCCCCCAGCACCGGGTCACAAGTGCAAGTCTCGTAGGAGACCATTCACTGAAGTGTGCAGCAATCGATAGTTCCAGACTGAAGTCCCCAGCGGAATTGAGATTCCCCACAGAGTCGTACTCTCCCCCGAAGCAGGATGATTTCTTCATCCCCAGCCGAGTTTGCAGATCCCCAAGAGAGCCGAGTCCTTGGAAGTAGTTGGGGCCATGATTGGTTTTCCCCCAGTAGAGTGTTGAATAGCTGATGCTGTGTTTCCACCCGCCGGAGTCGTTATCTCAAGGAAGGTTAGCCGTGAAGGCCGTGCAGTGTATTTCCGCGATTGACATCGCTCTCCTCAGCAGGTCCAGGTTCTCGTAGAGCTCCGTTCCCCTGCAGCATTCAACTGAATTTCATTTCCCCATGCAGAGTCCGATTGAGATTGGCGTGACCTTTTCTCCATGGCAGGATGATTCCTTCCCCTACCAGAGTGGTTCTTTCTCCTTGACAGGAGGACCCTCCCTTCGACATTTATTTTGCTGACGGGGTCGTAGCATTTCGCATGATTGCATAGCATCTATCATAAACGCGTAGCATTTCCACCGTGTGGAGCATTGCGCCATTGTCAAAGCATATGCATACCAAACATGAGCTAGTATGTTACCGTTCTTGTTTTGCAGGTGTTCCTCCGCAGAGTCGTGTGCCCAAGATGATTCTTGAATTCTCCCCAGCAAGGTCGTTTGCTTAAGATGATTCTTAAAATCCCCAGCAAAGTCGTTTGCCCAAGATGATTCTTGAATTCTCCAGCGGAGTCGTTTGCTTAAGATGACTCTTAAAACCCCAGTGAAGTCGAAAGAGTTGGTTGCTCAAGCTGATGCTTAGAGTCTCCAGTAGAGTGTTTGCTCAGGATGATTCCTGAAATCTCCAGCAGATGCTATGGGTTCAGGATAATTCTTGAAGTCCCCGCGGGGTTAGTTTTCCAAGATGATTCTTGATTTCCTCAGCAGAGATGATTCACCCAGAATGATTTCTGGATCCCCGAAGCAGAGTTACTTGATAGTTCTCCAGAATCCCCAGCGGAGATGCGTCATCCCCAGCAGGTTTCTGAACAGCGAAGTTGAAACTTCCCTCGAAGACTTGATGAGTGAAGTCCAACCATATTGACGAAGCAGTTCCCTCAGCTGATGCGGAGTGCCTGATGGCAGAAGTTTGGGTATCCCCAATTGGTTCATGATTGACCGAGAATTCTATTCCCGACTTACTGATGAAGTCCGGCTGATGCCCGAAGGATTTCCTTGAACGCCCGATGGCGTGATTAACTTGATTGTTAACCTGATGAGTCCCGAGGAATGTTGATGCCTGACGGCATTATCGACCATGTATCACCAGTTACCGTGTGACCAATTTCCCAGCAAGTTGTCGTGCAACTAATATTTCAGTTTCCGAAGATTTGTTCCCATCAGAGTACCGTGTACTTGTGCAGTTGGCAAATTTTCGGGTTTGTTGGTATTCAACCGTCTCGCACCTTGATTGGTTGAGAGTCGTTCGCTTCTCACCCAGTCAGGTTCAAGCCGTTTGAATAGGGGCAGCTGTTGCACCCCAAAATTTGACCAACATTTCTTTACCTAGCTTATGTTTCATTTCATTCACATTAGCATTATCATTTGCATTTCATTGACATGTATGCAGGAGATCAAGAGGCATGATTACCAATCAAGAGCTATGAAAGACTATGAAGCTAGCTATGAAGGTTATTCAAGTGTTCAAGGGTAGATATCTTTGTCAGAGAAGTCAGAAGATTCTCAGAGAGAGTGGTTGAAACCAAGGTTATGTGCCTCCTAACTTGAGAGTTGTGTGAGCTCCCCAGATGATTATGAAGCCAAGAATGTGGACTTGAAGCCTTGAGAGAGCTTATGAGGTGTCTTGAAAGCCATCATGAAGCCTAAACAAGTCATTGTACAAGATTAAGAGGACATAGCCATGAGTGGTGTAATTAGGGTTTGACTGGGTCAACCCTAGGTCAACTGATGATTTGGAGAGGGTTGAGGCCTAATCCAAAAGGCCATGTGATCATGGAGTGATGCATTGAGATTCTATAAGGATGATTCCAAGGTCAAATCATCATGATTGAAGAGTTTGAGAAGTTTCAAGCTAGGGTTTCTAAGGCTTGACAGTGTAAAATCCCCTAGTTTGACCCCTATCTTCAAGGCAGTTTAGCTCAAGATGTGATTGTCATATCATCTTTCCCCCAACATGAATGTTGTAGAGCTTGTTCTTAGATTTAATTTTAGTACTAGAAGTACTTGATAGGAATCATAGAACTCAAGTTATGACTTTGACAAGTTATAGGTCATCTGAGGTATGTGAATTTGGGGGCTTGAAAGTTACCCAACTTGCATCAAACGTTTGCCCAAGAAGGATGATTCCTATAAACTTTTGGTCAACATGAATGTTGTTCCTTATCTTCTTATATTTCTAGAGAGTACTAGAAGTCCTTGATAGGATTTGTATAACTCAAGTTATGGCTTTGACAAGTCAAGGGCATTTTGGTCATTTGGAGATTACAGGTCATTTCAAGCATAAGGCCATAACTCCTATTTCCAAGCTTCAAATGGAAAAATCTTCAACATCAAACTTGTTCAAAATGATGTTTTAAGGCTATTCAGGAGGTCATGAGATGTTGGAAAGGCTTGTAGCTCAAAGTTGCAAAAATGACCTAAAAAAGGGGTATAAGTTAAATAAACCAAAGTTGGAAATTGATATTTTCAACCTACACATCCAAACCATGGCATGTAATATATCATTTTGACTCTAGAAAACATTTTAAAAACATTGGTTTAGCCACATTTTTGATTTGAGGTCTAAATTGTGGACTTGCTTTGAAAAGCACTTACTTGCATATTAAGTAACACTTGCAAAACTCAAAATCAAGGCATGGGCAAGGGTTTTTGCAAGCTAAACACCTCTAATATCTCACTAGGGGAGAAATTAAGAGTGAATGGGATGAATTCCAAGCTTTTTGCAAGGGTTGTACATGTCATGATAAGTGATTCAAAATCTCATGACATGAGAAGTGGAAAATCTCATTGGAAGGATCTAGAGGGTTCTAGATCATCCAAACTTCATCTATATATTGAGTAGAATGGATCCATGGCAGAGGTTGGTGATCATTGAAGGATTGAGCTTAGTTTGAGAGTGAATTTTCTTGGATTTCAATTGAAATCGGTTTCACTAAATTCCTCAATTTCCATTCATTTTCTTGCTTGATACTTCTTCCATGAATGTCAAGGAGTGATTTCAGATCATTTTCAAGAAGAATTGGTGGCTAGATCGTGTATGAGCAAGTGGTTTTCAGCACCTGTAACTCATCATCGTGTTTCAAGATTGAAGCACTTTCCATTGATTCTTTTGCATACAGAAGCAAGGAGGAGGTTCAGTGATCGTGTCCAGAAGATTTGAGAGCTTGAAGTGAAGATTTGGTGCATCTGTTATTCAAGAATTTCCAGGTTGGTAACCTTCTTCCTATAGCATGATTTAGGTAGAATTAGGTTGAATTAAGGTGCTAGATTAGTTGTAGAATGGCATAGGATGGATTTCAGATGGTTAATTGATGAATTAGAGACAAAATAGGAAGATCACCATTTTCGGTTGAGATTGGGAGATGATGATTCTTGAGGTTTCAGAAGAAACTATGGGTATGGTTGAATTCGTGGCAAGATTTGGAATGAGTTTCATGTTTTGACCTCTTAGATTGGAGGCCTCTAGGGAGAACTAGGGTTGAAGGGGATGATCGGAGCTCCACCGGCGGTGGCCGGAGCTGGGCGCGAAGTTCAGGCGTTTGAAATGGAGAAGACGAAGTTTGTAGCATTAGATCATGGTTTGACCTTTGACTGGGAGCAGACCCAAGGGTTGTGTTTTAAAACTGCGTTGTGAGGGATTTCTGAAGGAAACACTGTGTTTCATTTATTTGATGTTTTGGGCTTAGTGATCTGAGTGTTATCCACACACCCCAGCGAGCCCAACCCAGGTTTTTAACTGAAAATGATTACTATCCACACCGCGCGCTTATTCATTTTTATTTGATTTTCATTTAATTTTTCATTTTATTCATAGTTTTTGTAAAAATCATATAAAATTGAATATTTATCCAATTCAACCCATTATTTTTGCATATTACTCATGATTGAGTCTATTATTTTTTAGAGAAAAAATATTTTCATTACATGTAATTTCTGATTTAATTGGAATTTTGCATTTTAATTGATACTAAAATGTTCATGTTTGATGCATATTTTTGTGGAGTTTTGTTTGATCTCATGGTGATGATTTTGAGCCTAATTTTTTGTGTGTAATTAGGTTAGACATGTATGATCCCATAGAACTTTTCTCAAATTTTTGTGATGAGAATAGGTGTGCTTTCTAGATTGATATTTAGGTGCTTCCTTTTTAGGGTTTAGGTTGATACCTTAGAATGTAGAATTTAGTTCTAGGTCTAATTTGATGGTTTGATCTTTGAAACTAATGTGGTAGAGTCATGATTGCCCTAGGTTCCCATAGTAATTTTTGTAGGATTTTACAATTGATTTTAGTATTTTAGTTAGGACTAACTTTAGTACTAGGTTTTAGGTGATCCTAACTATACTAATTCAACTAGTTTAACTTCTCTAGTCCCCTTAGATTAGGGTTTGTGCTTGGTTTGCCTTTGGTTGAGATTGAAGACAAGTTGAAGACAAGAGGAGGATGCGTGAAGTTGCTTGGAGCTTTGGATGTGTTGGTGCCTGAAGGTGTCTGATAAGGTTTAGGAGAAAGGAAACATAGGGAGAGCCTTATAGTTAGAATGATTTATTTCACAAATATGGAAAGCATCTTGTGCTTCCATTCCTCCCAATGACTAAAAGTCCTTCTCAGATATTCACATCCCTCCTTTGAAAGGATGAGTGGTTTTATCTGGGGAGTAGAACTTTGAGGGAACCAGTCTCTCATAATGATGAACCCTTACAGGCTTCCTTTGGTTGTCAGTAAGCTTGTTTATCATTTCCCCTCATCATGTTCCATCAATTATCTTCTGGTTTGAGTATCTTGAGAGATGTTGGGCTTAAGTTTGAAGATGAGGACTTCATTGAAGAGTGTGGTAGAGGATGATTCCTTGAGCATTGCCATTGCAGCTGAAGCTTGAAGAGCAAGAAGAGCAGGTTGATACTTGAAGATCCAATAAAGACTGAATGAAGAGCTGAGGCTTAAAGAATTGAAGGTTGAAGTTGACACTCCCATAAGTGAAGACTACTCTGAGAAGCTGAAGCATGTAGATGAAGAAGACCAAGTTGATACTGGTAAAGCAAAGAGAGCTGAAGCTTGAAGACTAAGTTGATACTTATGAAGAGGGTTCAATTGAGATTGAGTGTAGAGATGAGGCTTGAGGAATAAAGGATAAGTTGACACTTACACTGATGCATTGAGAGCCTGAAGGAATCAAGTTGATACTTGTAGTTAGAAGTGAAGCCTGAGGGTGGAATTGACTGAAAAGCTGAAGCTTGGAGAAGTGAAGATAAGTTGAAACTTATGTTGATGGGTTGAAACCTTGGAGAAGCAAGTTGATGCTTGCCAGCAAGTTGATACTTATCCTTGAAGGGTGATTGAAGTCTGAAGAGTGGATTGCTGTTAGAAGAGCTGAAGCTTGGAATTGAAAGAGGGAGTTGTTGATCTGCTTTCTTTCTTGTTTGTTTTCTTTTCTGTGCTGATGTGCCTTGTTTGACTTGCTTGATGCATTAGAATAAGTCCATGATTAGACTGACTTTAATCTAGGGGCATGATTGCACTAGAGGTTGAGCTGCTCCCTCTGCTTGTATTTTTACTGTATGGCTTTGCTTGCGGGTATTCGGTAGAGCCCTGCTCCCTTGCCCATGTGGTTTATTTTTGCTTGATAGCATTCCATTTTAGCTGTATGATGGCAGTTTACTGTATTTTGCTTGATAGCATGTTATCTCTTCAGTATGATTACTATTATTCATATCTGGCTTGAGGTTGAGATGAGCTTGTGGAGGCTGCTGCCCCACACACATTTCCTCCCTCACTTGCATTGCATGCATTTTACAGTCGTTTACTGTTTACTGTTTAAGCTGATGCTTTGTCTATTTTTGTATCATTGACATGATCCCTTAGGAATCTCATTTCCTTTGATAAGGAAGTGATGATAGAACTTTAGGTTGAAACCTATGCATGATAACTTCTAGGAGTTCCCTGTTTCAAACTTCAACTATAGGATGAATCCTTGGCATGACAACTGTAGGACTTGATAGTCTCCCACTAGTTGAGCCTGTTCTCTTCTCATCTCAAACAGCTTAAGATACAGTAATCATGGATGATTTCTTTCGTACGTTACGAGCCTTAAGCTATCTGAGAAAGGATTGTTGGAGAGTTTCTTTTCAACAGTCTGGATGTTTAGCATGGCACCCTTTGGGTGACATGCGACGCATTCACTCTCAAGTCGTAGTTTTTAGTGCGATTGAAATTGCAAACACAATAAAAATCACTTCTTCCATAAAAGACAGAAAACAAACTTCAAACCTTTTTGCCCCGTGGGCCCATAATTCAAGGAAAGCTTTTCTGAAGAAAAGAGTGTCGTTAAACTTCAGCGCCAACGCAAACAGGCTTTGTCCCTAACTGCTGGAACTGCTGTTTAACCTTACTCGATAAAACAGATGAATCTGAATTCCCGTAATCTGTATTATCCTGAACTACGTAAGCTCTGATCTCTCATACCTGTTGAGTGTACGTAGGCACAATACTGACGTATTGGCGAGCCACCTTCCCCGTAACCCGTCGTAGGTCGAACTACGTTGACTCTGATTTCTCATTCTCTGATGAGAATATGTAGGCATAAAGCGCGACGCTTTGCCGAGTCATTTTTCTTTTCTGTTTAAGCCAACCTTGATAGGTAGATAGATAAACCAACTTGTCCAATAAACACAACAAGCGTGGATCCCGTCGAGTACGACGGACGTGAGGGGTGCTAATACCTTCCCCTTGCGTAACCGACTCCCGAACCCAGACAACGGTTGCGATGACCTTGTCTTACCCTTTTCGTCAGGTTTTTTTCCGATCGTTTCCTTTCCCGCTCCGAGGGATAAATAACGAAAGGTGGAGACTCTTCTGTTTTGCCGGCACCTTATTTTCGCGGAAGCGACACATAGGACGAATCCTTGGCATGACAACAGTAGGACTTGATAGTCTCCCTTTAATTGAGCCTGTTCTCCTCTCATCTCAAAACAGCTTAAGATACAGTAATCATGAATGATTTCTTTCGTACGTTACGAGCCTTAAGCTATCTGAGAAAGGATTGTTGGAGAGTTTATTTTCAACAGTCTGGATGTTTAGTATGGTACCCTTTGGGTGACATACGACGCATTCACTCTCAGGTCATAGTCTTTAGTGCGATTGAAATTGCAAACACAATAAAAAACAGTTCTTCCGTAAAAGACAAAAAACAAACTTCAAACCTTTTTTCCCCGTGGGCCCATAAGTCAAAGGAAGCTTTTCTGAAGAAAAGAGTGTCGTTAAACTTCAGCGCCACCGCCAACAGGCTTTGTCCCTAACTGCTGGAACTGCTGTTTAACCCTACTCGATAAAACAGATGAATCTGAATTCCCGTAATCCGTATTATCCCGAACTACGTAAGCTCTGATCTCTCATACCTGTTGAGAGTACGTAGGCACAATACTGACGTATTGGCGAGCCACCTTCCCCGTAACCCGTAGTAAGTCGAACTACGTTGACTCTGATTTCTCATTCTCTGATGAGAATACGTAGGCATAAAGCGTGACGCTTTGCCGAGTCATTTTTCTTTTCTGTTTAAGCCAGCCTTGATAGGTAGATAGATAAACCAACTCGTCCAGTAAACAAAACAAGCGTGGATCCCGTCGAGTACGACGGACGTGAGGGGTGCTAATAACTTCCCCTTGCGTAACCGACTCCCGAACCCAGACAACGGTTGCGATGACCTTGTCTTATACCTTTTTTGTCAGGTTTCTCCGATCGTTTCCTTTCCCGTTCTGAGGGATAAATAACGAAAGGTGGCGACTCTTCTGTTTTGCCGGCACCTTATTTTCGCAGAAGCGACAGCTGGCGACTCTGCTGGGGAATTGATAGTTTCCTGGGATCCAACGTCCCGTATGCGAGTCAGTTTGGGGATCCGACGTCCCCTGCGAGAGTCAATCCTAGCGCTTGTATGATTACTTGTTAGGGTGTGTTTATTTATCGCATTTTATTTCCCGCACTTTATTTTCAGTATGATATAATTATCTGTGCTGTTGTGGGAGGGGCATTCTGATGAGTGAGAAGCCAGACCCAGGCTTGAGTGAACATAGCATTAGTTGTGGAAATTAGTGGGCGCGTGCTTGCTTGGAAGGCACTAGTGTCTCATGAAATCCACGCTCAGACGAGGTTCTCCCGGTTGACTTCTTTTTCAACCCTTTGGGTTGAGGGGGTTGTTGGTTTGGAGGATTGTCGACTCTGGGGACCGATCATTTGGGATTCAGCCGAGTGAGGCCGCTTCATGAGCTGGTGATGCCACACCTTCTGGGTATCGTATTACCCCTCTTGAATGTCTGTGACGCTGATGACCACATAGGATGCCGAACTTGTGTCAGTTTAGGTCCATACCTGTGAGCAGGGTTGGGTTTGTTGTAGGAAACTTTGACCTTCAGACTACCTGGTTTTCTTGATAGTGAATCAGTTCTGTTGGTACCGGAGGTTCTCATCATCAGATGTATGTTTGTTCTTGATAGCGCAGAGTTTTGGTCCTGTATCAGAGGTCCTGTATCAGATGTTTGTTCTTGACAGAGCAGATTTATGGTCTTATGTGTGTGCGTTCTTGACAGAGCAGATTTGTGGTCCGATACCCGGGTTTTCTTCTTATCAGATATAGTGGTGGTTCTTGACAGAGCAGCTTCATGGTTTTGTTGATACAGAATCTTCACAACACAGTCGTCTTGATCTCCTGCTGCATGATTGCATTTTACATTGCTTTGCATACTCATTTGCATTTCATTAACGTGTGTCTGTGTTGCAGGTACCGTTTTCCCCGATCCAGGATTTCTTGCCTCCTGTTGTATTGTTATGGGTTCTCTGAGGAAGACCGTGGCTTATAAGCTCCCTGCCCCTGATGTGGTTCAGCTGACTGGTTTGATTGCTTTAGCAGATGATTCTGTGAGAGATGAGTTCCGAAAATCTTACGGAAAGTTGCTCAGTTTGGTTCGTAAACCTTCTGCGTTTGAGTTGAATGGGTTGCACGCCTTGTTACAGTTCTACGATCCTCCGTTGAGATGCTTTACTTTCCAGGATTTTGTTCTTGCACCCACACTAGAGGAATATGCTGATTTGTTAGGTGTGCCTATCAAGAGGCAGATGCCCTTTGTTCATATGGATGCTGAGCCTAATATGGATGGTCTAGCTCCGTCACTTCATCTGGATGCCTCCGAGTTGGTATTGTCTAGTTGGAACAAGGTTCCCGGTTTCTCCTTGCAGTTCTTAGTGGGAAAGGCTTAGCAGTGCGCCAAAGAAGGATGTTGGGTCGTATTCAACGCCATCCTCGCTCTGTGCATATATGGCATCATTCTGTTCCCTAATATGCCCGACTTTGTAGACTTTGACGCATTTCGCATCTTCGCTTCAGGGAATCCAATCCCTACCTTGATAGGAGATGTCTACCATTCTATCCACTACAAAAACGAGAACAGAAGAGGCAAGAATGTCTCGTGTTGTGTGCCCCTGCTTTATAGATGGCTTGATAGTCATCTACCCAAGAGGGGTCCCTTTGCTTCGTCTGCAGCCACAGCTGAGTGGTCCGAGCGTTTGATGAGTCTATCAGCGGAGGATATTGAGTGGTTTGACAGAGATAGGTTGGGTACCGAGATTATCTTTAGTTGCAGCGGGTTTCCGAACATGCCTTTGATAGGCAGAAAAGGCTGTATAAACTATAATCCATCTTTGCTAGTCCGACAGTTTGCGTATGCTTTGAGAGCTCCGCCGAAGGATGAAGAGGTGCAGGAATCTCTGTACCTCACTGGTCTTCTAGAGGGGGATCTGTTATCTAAGCTGCAGCGCGCTTGGAATGGTATCAGTAAGAGGGGAAAACCATTGCTGGGGAGAAGCAATAGCCAAGCCTACACTCCGTATGTGACTTGGATCAGAGCCAAGGCAGATGCTATAGGAATGTCGTTTCTTCCTGCCAAGCCAGAAAGCCCTCCAATGATCGAAGAGCCTACTACCGTGCC
Source organism: Lathyrus sativus (assembly GCA_963859935.3). NCBI lineage: Eukaryota > Viridiplantae > Streptophyta > Magnoliopsida > Fabales > Fabaceae > Lathyrus > Lathyrus sativus. The sequence continues at coordinate 237,877,318 of OZ012738.1, read as the reverse complement.
CATTCAGCAACATAATCAGGTGTTAGCTGAGCGAGATGAATTGAAGCAGGAACTGGAGAAAGAATTGGCTCAACTCCGAAGCGAGAGAAACGAAGCCGTTCATTCCTTCAAGAGGTAGACAGAGCTGGTGAACCAGCTAGGGGCAGATTTGACTAAGCAGATAGCTGAGCGTGAGCGCATGGGTCGAGACTTCAAAGCTGTCAACGATGTACTGGCCACGAAGAAGCAGCACTTGGACGAAGCGTATCGGAGGATATCCAAGTTCAACCAGCACTGGAAGGCCACCCTAGCCAACAGGAAAGAGCGGGAGGATAAGCTGATGCAACAGATCTCCAAGCTGAAAGCCCAGGTGAAGGCTAGTGAGAAGAGGTTTGATGAAGAAACCGCTCGCAGATATGCCGCTGAAGGCCAGCTCAACAGGGCTCTTGCTAACCTGAAGGAGCGCAAACTGACGTTTGAGTCCAAGAAGTGGAAGTTAGAAGATTGTTTCGGCGAAGGAGCAGGGGAAGATTCGGTCGAAGGTCTTCAATACACTATTATGCAGAGGGAGTTACTCGTCGAAGGGTTGCTCACTCGGCCTGATCATCCGGAAACGAAGGGGTTGTTAGAAGAGTTTCGCACCCGTGGCCGTGCTTGACTATTTGTATTCCTTTTGTTGATCATTGTTGTATGCTGACCATCACCAGGCTTGTTGGTTGAGGTCATGCCATTGATTCATCTTGTACTCACTGATGTTGTGTACTGCCTTGATGGGCTTTCTTCATATATGAGATGTTATTTCCATGACTGGACTCGGACTTCTTATTATCAGCACTGGCACTCAGGCACTAGGATCGGGGGAAATCTCCCTAACGCACAGACACACGTTTGCATTTGCATGAAGCATTTGCATAACGAGCACTTTGTCGTTTTTTCCTAACCCTTTTGTGTTTTCATGTTGTTTCAGGTTGTTCCAGGATTGATCAGAGACCTATCCACCGCTATCCGACCAGATCAAATCAAACCAGAATCATGGAGCAAGTGCAAACTGATGTTCAGGAACTCCGCGAAAGAATGGATCGCTTCATGGAGCTCATGCAAGCAGTCGCCAATGGACAGGATCAGCTCAGAACCTTGGTCAAGCCTCTGATTTCAAGGGTCGACAGTAATGGTGTACTCCACGGTGGGACTGTTCCAACCCCTCCACCAGTTGAAACTCCTCAGAATGGGGTCCCCGTGACCGGGGGGAAGGGCAGTGCCAACGGCAATGTGATAGCTAACATGGGACTCAACGGTAATACGACGGGCGTCGGTAATGGGAGTCTTGAAGCTAACGTCAATGTTGGAATGGGCAACGGCAATGCAGGTGTTGGGAATCTGTTCGGGCCTCAGCCGTGGTTAGAAGACCGTCAAGACGATGTGTTCTCTCAGAGAGGTTCTGAAGGGGAGCTGACTGCTGAATCACGTCTAAAGTTCAAGGCACTCGAGGATAAGATGAGGAACATCGAGAACCAGAACACCCTGGGCGTTGATATGTCTAAGTTGGGACTGATTGCTGATTTCAAGGTGCCTCCCAAGTTCAAGGTACCTGACTTTGAAAAATACAAGGGCACCACTTGCCCTCGCGTCCATTTGAGATCATATTACAGAAAAATGTCCGCTCATTCTGAGGACGAGAAGTTGCTGATTCACTTCTTTCAGGATAGTCTGTCCGGACCCTCCCTCGAATGGTACATGAGTCTGGAACCTACTAGTGTACGCACGTGGAAGGACCTTGCTGAAGCATTTGTGCACCACTACCAATACAATAGCGACTTGGCCCCGAACCGAGTCCAACTGCAGAATCTGTCGCAAAGGAACAACGAAGGGTTCAAGGAATACACCCAGCGGTGGCGTGAATTGGCAGCCAGAGTTCAGTCGCCGATGGTTGAACGTGAGCTTGTGCAGATGTTCGTAGCCACCCTCCCAGGGGTTTACTATGAGAAATTGGTCAGCGGCATGTCTGGAACCTTCTCAGATCTCATTATCACGGGTGAGCACATTGAAAATGGGATCAAACTGAGGAAAATTCAAGGTGAGTCATCCTTAGCTGGAGGAGGCGGAAAGAAACCTTATAGTAGCAAAAGACGGGAAGGAGAAACGAGCGCCGTGACCAACGCTCGAAGGAAGGGTAAGGGCCCTCACCAGCAGGTGGCCAGCATAACTATCCCGACAGTTCAACAGCCACAGCAGCAGCAGCAGCAGCAACCGAATCAACAAGGGTACAGAAAGTATCAGAATCGGGCACCTCTGTCGAGCCGTCACCTCGAGACACCGCCCATGTCGTACGCGCAACTGTTACAGACTTTGCTTCAGCTACAGTTGATCCAGAAGAAAACTCTGGCTCCCTTGACAGGGGCACCTCCGCCAGGTTATGACGCGAATGCGACTTGCGAATTTCACTCAGGGGCACCAGGCCACACAATAGAAAACTGCAAAGCCTTCAAGCATAAGGTGCAGGACATGGTGGACGCTAAGATCATCAACTTCTCCGATAATGTGCCAAATGTCACGAAGAACCCCATGCCGAATCATAAGGGAGGTGGAGTAAACGCCATTATTGAAGACGAGAGTTTGGATTTGTTGACTGACGTCAGAGATCTGAAGACACCGCTTAGCTTCGTTAAAGCTAAGCTGATAAAAAGAGGTTTCTTTCCAGGTTGCGGAGAGCTGTGTATGGGCTGTGCGACAAGTCCTGATGGATGTGAACAGTTGATAGAGGGAATTCAAAGTCTGATGACTGAAGGGATTTTACAGTTTAGCCGAAGGGCCGAAAGTGGATTGGGAGAGGTAGTGCTGAAGCAAGATGATGAGGTCGCCACCATCACCATCCCTCGCCAGACGATAACTATTTCTTCACCCAGGCCGCCCACAATTACTATCACCAAAGCTGGGCCGATACCTTTCGAAAGCACCAATGTTGTCCCATGGCATTATGGGGCTGAAGTCTACTGCAACGGACAGAAGTTGCAACTAGAACCGTTTGGGTCGTCTGTGGAGAACCTAGCGGGCGTTAGCGAAATCACTCGCAGCGGGAGAGTATTTGCACCACCTGAGGTCGTGGCGGATAAAGCGGACGGAGCTGATGCAACTGATAAGAGGAAGAGTAAAGTCGTCGAAGAGATCCCTCGTGGGGTAGAAAAAGACTTACTTGTTAAAGACGCCGAGGAGTTTATGCGGTTGATTAAAAAGAGTGACTACAAGATTGTGGATCATCTCCATCAGACACCCTCAAAGATTTCCATCCTGAATTTGTTGCTGTGTTCTGAAGCACACCGCAACGCACTGCTGAAGGTGTTGAACGCCATATATGTACCACATGAAATATCGGTAAACTAGCTGGAAGAGGTTGTAGCCCACGTGAATGCTGGAAATGGGTTAGGGTTCACTGACCTAGAGCTGACGCCGAAGGGGAGGAACCACAATAGCGCCCTGCACATCTCGATAGAGTGTAGGGGAACGATTATGTCTCACGTGTTGGTAGACACGGTGTCGTCGCTCAATGTTCTTCCGAAGAAGGCATTAATGAAGTTAGATACTCGCGGAGTGATTTGCACACCCAATGATCTGGTGGTGAAAGCGTTCGATGGAACCAAACGCCATGTTTTCGTGGAGGTGACGTTGCCAATCCAAGTCAGGCCGGAAACATTCGACGCGATCTTTTACATTATGGACATCATGCCTGCCTACAGCTGTCTCTTGGGCCGGCCATGGATCCATGCTGCTGGAGCCGTGACCTCCACATTGCACCAGAAACTCAAGTATGCTGTCAGAGGTAGCATCGTGACTGTGTGTGGCGAGGAAGACATAATGGTGAGCCATTTTTCGTCCTTCAAGTATGTTGAGATGGATGGGGAAATCCACGAAACCCTATGCCAGGCGTTCGAAGCTGTTAAAGTCAAGGACGTAACTCCTGTAGTCACTGAAAAGCTAGAGATGACTCTCTCTTCCTTCAAGGACGCCCGAGCCGTTGTTCAAGCCGGATCTACCCCAGGCTGGGGGCGAATTTTGGAGATACCTAACAAGCAAGACAAGTTTGGGTTGGGGTATTCTCCTGGAGCTGAAGCCTCCTCTTCTAGCAGTGCGTCGCGAGGTAAAGGGCCGATCCAGTTTACCAGTGGCGGGGTGATATTTGAAAGCGTCAACGCGATGTACGAAGACAGCGGAGATAGCGACTGTGACTTAGACTCTTGGATCCAGCCAAGCAAGCCAGGCGAGAGCCTCAACAACTGGTCCGTCAAGGATATCATCCAAATGACAAGCGAAGAGTAATGATTTACTTTTTCCAATCATTGTGCAACCCTATGTCCTACCCGGGGCATAGTGGTTTTATTGTCAGGGCCTCGTTTGATTATGTACATGCATTTTATCAATAAATCAAAAGGCGTTTTTCTTCGTATTCAAATATTGTGATCTCTGTTATTCCTGTTTTATATTTGTTTTGAAAAACAATAAAATGGCAATGAGGTTTGTGCTAACCTGCATATCCCTGTTTTAAGCTTAACCCTTGTTATTGCAGGATCCACATAACAGATGACATCGACTCTGGACCTTCTACGACTCACTTCGACTTCGATTGCCCGATCTATCAAGCTGAAGAAGAGATTGAGGAAGACGAAGACCTTCCTAAAGAGTTGGCCCGCTTGTTGAAACAAGAAGAGAAAGTTATTCTGCCTCATGAAGAGGAGATTGAGATTGTGAACCTGGGTTCTGAAGAATTGGTCAGGAATGTCAGGATAGGGGCTGCATTGCAGAGTGATGTCAAGCAGAGATTGGTCAAGATGCTAAGAGAGTATAGTGACGTCTTTGCTTGGTCATACGAAGATATGCCCGGACTTGACACAGACATCGTGGTCCACCACTTGCCGTTGCGAGAAGATTGCCCTCCCGTTAAGCAGAAGCTTAGGAGGACACGACCAGATATGGCCGTTAAGATCAAAGAAGAAGTGCAAAAACAGCTTGATGCTGGCTTCTTAGCGGTCACTACTTACCCTCCGTGGGTCGCCAACATAGTGCCTGTACCGAAGAAGGATGGTAAGGTTCGAATGTGCGTCGATTATCGGGATTTGAATAGGGCGAGCCCTAAAGAAGATTTCCCGCTGCCTCATATTGATGTGTTGGTCGACAATACAACCCGGTTCTCCGTGTTTTCGTTCATGGATGGCTTCTCCGGTTACAATCAGATCAAGATGGCACCGGAGGACATGGAGAAAACTACGTTTATCACTCCGTGGGGAACATTTTTCTATAAGGTAATGCCTCTCGGTCTAAAGAACGCAGGGGCCACTTACCAACGAGCAATGGTTACTTTGTTTCATGATATGATTCATCATGAGATTGAAGTCTATGTTGATGACATGATTGCGAAGTCCCAAACGGAGGAGGGACACGTGGTCAATTTGCTGAAGCTTTTTGAGAGGCTTAGGAAGTTCAGGTTGAGGCTGAATCCTAACAAGTGTACTTTTAGAGTACGGTCCGGAAAGTTACTGGGGTTTATCGTGAGCGAAAGAGGCATCGAGGTTGATCCTGCGAAGATAAAAGCGATACAAGAAATGCTAGTGCCAAAAACAGAAAAAGAAGTTTGTGGTTTCCTGGGCATAATAAACTACATTGCAAGGTTTATTTCTCAGCTCACGACCACGTGTGAACCGATATTCAAACTACTGAAAAAAGATCAGGCGATCATCTGGAACGAGGATTGCCAGAAGGCATTTGACAAGATAAAGCAGTATCTGCAGGAACCTCCAATCTTGATACCCCCAGTGGCCGGACGGCCTTTAATCATGTACTTGACAGTTCTTGAGAATAGTATGGGGTGTGTTCTCGGTCAGCACGACGAGACGGGCAGAAAGGAGCATGCCATTTACTACTTGAGTAAAAAGTTCACAGATTGTGAATCTCGTTACTCGATGCTGGAGAAGACGTGTTGTGCACTAGCCTAGGATGCCAAACGTTTATGACAGTACATGCTCAATCACACCACCATGCTAATTTCGAAGATGGATCCGATCAAGTACGTCTTCGAGAAGCAAGCGCTTTCGGGCAAGATTGCCAGATGGCAAATGGTGTTGACAGAATATGATATTCAGTACGTTTCCCAGAAGGCCATTAAGGGAAGCGTATTGTCTGATTACCTGGCCGAACAGCCGATCGAGGATTACCAGCCGATGAAATTTGAATTCCCTGATGAGGATATCATGTTTCTCAAAGTGAAGGATTGCAATGAACCGTTGCCCGACGAGGGTCCAGATAGGAAATCCCAGTGGAAATTGGTATTGGACGGGGCGGTTAATTCTTATGGAAGTGGCATCGGGGCGATCATCACAACTCCTCACGGATCCCACATCCCGTTCACTACAAGACTGACGTTTCCAGTCACCAATAATGAAGCGGAGTATGAAGCATGCATCATGGGTCTAGAAGAAGCAAATGATTTTAGAATCAAGAACCTAGACGTATATGGTGACTCGGCGCTTGTGATCAACCAGATTAAAGGGGAGTGGGAGACTCGTCAATCGAATTTGATGCCGTACATGAACTATGCCAGAAGGCTACTTCCGTTCTTTGATCGAGTGGAACTCCATCATGTGCGCAGGGCTGAAAATCAGATGGCTGATGCCTTAGCCACGTTGGCTTCAATGTATAAAGTCAATTTTTGGAATGAAGCTCCAAGAATTGTCCTTTCTCGTCTTGATAGACCTGCATTCGTCTTTGCGATCGAGGAAGCCTCCGATGGCAAGCCAAGGTTCCATGATATCCAGACTTTCCTTATGACTAAGGAGTATCCCGCGGGAGCGTCAACCCAGGATAAGAAGACTCTGAGGAGGCTGTCTAGAAATTTTTATCTCAATCCTGATGGAGTTTTGTACAAAAGAAACCATGGTCTCGTGCTACTCAGATGTGTAGATGAGAAAGAAGCGAGCATGCTCATGGAAGAAGTCCATGAAGGCACATTTGGTACGCACGCCGGCAGGCATGCTATGACAAGGAAGATCCTGAGAGCAGGATACTACTGGCTGACGATGAATCAAATTGCTTTAAATTCGCGAAGAGGTGTCATAAATGCCAGATTTATGCTGATAAAGTTCATGTGCCCCCGTGCCCGTTAAATGTCATGTCCTCCCCGTGGCCGTTCTTCATGTGGGGCATCGACATGATAGGCAAGATCGAGCCCACTGCATCTAACGGTCATCGCTTCATTCTAGTAGCTATCGACTACTTCACCAAGTGGGTGGAGGCAGCCTCGTATGCTAACGTGACCAAGGAGGTGGTGGCTAAATTCATAAAGAGGGATATCATCTGTAGTTACGGAGTTCCCGAGCGGATCATTACTGATAATGGTTCGAACCTGAATAACAAGATGATGAAGGAGTTGTGCCAGAGTTTCAAGATTGAACACCACAACTCATCTCCTTACCGGCCGAAGATGAATGGCGCCGTTGAAGCGGCCAATAAGAACATAAAGAAGATTGTTCAGAAGATGGTTGTGACCTACAAAGATTGGCATGAGATGTTGCCATTTGCCCTGCACGGTTATCGTACGACGGTACGTACATCAACCTGGGAAACTCCTTTCTCACTGGTGTACGATATAGAATCCTACTATTAGAAGTGGAGATCCCTTCTTTGCGAGTTTTGGTTGACGTGAAACTCGACGAGGCAGAATGGATTAAGAACCGACTAAACCAACTCAGCCTGATGGACGAGAAGAGGTTAGCATCGATTGCGCATGGTCGTCTGTACCAAAGCCGAATGAAGAAAGCTTATGATAAGAAGGTGCGTCCTAGAAGCTTTCAGGCGGGTGATCTCGTCCTGAAGAAGATTCTTCCTCCACACTCCGATCACCGGGGCAAGTGGACTCCCAATTACGAAGGTCCGTACGTCATCAGCAAGGTCTTCTCGGGAGGAGCTTTGTTGTTATCCACGATGGATGGCGAAGATTTTGCATCCCCGGTGAACGCGGACGTAGTTAAAAAATACTTTGCTTAAAAAATGACCCGCTGGAAAGAAAAAGAGTATCCAGGCAAAAATGGGGCATCCCGGCGAACCATAAAAAAGGAAAAAGGTTCGGGCAAAAATTAGGGATATAAAGGAAAGAACGTACACCTGCAAAGTCGAAAACCCGGATGGGCGACTTTGGCAAAAAAGGGTATCCCGGTGAATCAAAAACCCGGAAGGGCGATTCAGGCAAAAGTTAGTGATTTGAAAAAGCAAATGACTGCATTCCGCGTATGGACTTTCATTGTTTAGTGGTTTGGAAGACCTGAGGGTTGTTTATCTGAATCAATCTCTTCTGAAGCTGAAGCGTCGGAGAAGTATCGAAGTCGAGTGGGTCCTAGAGGGATCAACTCATGGTGTTCGTCTACGCCTCGTTGCCGACATGTGTATATACTGATGTATATTTATGTTTTTACTTTTTGCGTGGCTTCCTCATTCCAGGAGCTTGCATCTGTTGTAAAACATTTTTACCCATTCAGGGGTTCGTTATCAATAAAATGTATACTATTCAGCAACTCTGTTTGTCTGTTTAGCATTTATCTGTTTTGTTTGCGAAAAAGAACGCCGATGTTTTTGATAAAATGCACATACATAAACTTACTGGCCTAGGCCACTGATTGTTGAAACATTGTCGCAAGATGATAACCTTGATAGGTCCCTTTGAGAAGGGTATCTTGTCTGTTTGTTTGTGTTGCTGCAGGTGTAGCATATTCCAGGCAGTACGCCGTATGCGTCCGCAAGCAGGATGGTTCCTTCTTCTCCAACAAAGTTCAGCAGTCTCTCCCCACAGAGTCTGAACATGAGATCGTAAGCATTGACATGTGTTCCCCCAGGAAGAGAAGATTCTCTCCCTAATCAGATGTATCCTGAAGGAACGACATCTCCCCGGCTGAGTCAGGCGCCGAAGCGTGTGTTCATCCCCCAACACCGGGTCACAAGTGCAGGTCTCGTAGGAGACTACTCACTGAAGTGTGCAGCAATTGATAGTTCCAGGCTGAAGCCTCCAGCGGAGTCGAGTTTCCCTACAGAGTCACGCTCTCCCCCGAAGCAGGATGATTCCTACCTCCCCAGCCGAGTTTACAGTCCCCCAAGAGAGCCGAGTCCTTGGAAGGTGTTCGGGCCATGATTGGTTTTCCGCAGTAGCGTGTTGAATAGCTGATGTTGTATCCCCCACCGGAGTCGTTATCTCCAGGAAAGAGTTTTGCCGCGAAGGCCGCGTAGTTGTTTCTGCGATTGACATCGCTTTCCTCAGCAGGTCCGGGTTCTCGTAGAGCTCTACTCCCCTGAAATAGTCAACTGAAGTTTGCTTCCTCATGCGGAGTCCGATTGAGATTGGCGTGACCCTTTCTCCTTGACAGGAGGATCCTCCCTTCGGCATTTATTTTGCTGACGGGTGTTGCACCCTAAAATTTGCTCAACCTTTTCTAATTGGTTTATGTTTCAATATCATTAGCATTTGCATATAGAGTCATGTACATAGCATAATCATCTGCATAGCATAGCATAGCAAGTCAGCCAACAGGGACCAAGCATTATTCTCATCTCTATGAGCCTATCAAGAGGTTATTATTCTAATTCAATCCCATTCAAGTCATCAGAAAGAATTTGAAAGCTATCAAGTCAAAGGATCAAGCAAGTGCATCCATCTCCTATCTAAGGGTATCTGAGGATCAGCAAAGAAATTGTGAGCTGTGGGCTGAGCATGGATAGTATCTGGGCATCATGGGAGACTTAGAAAGTCATTTGAAGAAGGAGGCAAGTCCTTGGTGTGATCATAAGTATTGCAGTTGAAGACAGTCAACTAGGGTTCCATCTGGGTCAACTCTAGGTCAATTGACTGATTGAAAGGCATTAAGGTCTATTGGAGAGATGTGGGGTTCATCATTTGACATGTAGAGAAGTATATGGTGATATGCCAAATCAAGGAGAAGAGGAGTTTCTAAATTAGGGTTTCTGTGTAAAATCCCCTAATTTAGGTCAAATTTCCAAGCAAGATAAGTCAAAATGCAAGCTTCAAATGGATCCTTGGCCAACATGAAACTTGTAGAGGATCTCAAGACCTTTAATTTGAGTGGTGGAAGACATTAAGGAGATTTATAGAACTCAAGTTATGGTCCTTGCAAGTTACAGGTCATTTGAGGTATCTGAAGTTTTGTCTGTGAAAGTGACTTGACTTCCAAGCAATTGTTACCCCTCAAGGAGATTTCAAATGAATTTCTGGTCAACATAAGAATTGTTCCTCATTGTCTTAGATTTCTAGAATGGTATGGTATGCCTTCATATGATTTGTGGAACTCTACTTATGGTCTTGGCAAGCAAAGGGTATTTTGGTCATCTGGTGATTACAGGTCATTCTTAGCCTATACCTAAAACTCATACAAGGGAGCTTCAAATGAAAAACTTCCCAACATAAAAGTTTCTCAAAATGCCATTTTAAGACAAGAAAAGAAGTCATGAAAGTTTGGAAATGCATGGAACAAGACTTGATAAAAGTTGGTGAAAAATGACTTAAAAAAGGCATATAACTTGAAAAAGTTCAAGTTGGAAAATGGTTTGAGAGATCTACAAGTCCAATATGGGTCATCCAATATACCAAATTGATTCCCAACATAATTTTAAAGACATTGGTTCAGCCACCTTTTTGAGTTAGGGTTTAAAAATTGGACTTGCTTTGTATTTTTGTTACTTGCATAATAAGGCAAGTATAGAAAACTTGGCACAAGATGAATTTTCAAGGCAAGGAGCTTACATACACTTCCCATATCTCATGTAAGGAGATTTTGACATAAGTTTGGAAAGGTGCAAGCATGAGATAAGAGATATTCAAAGTATCATGGCATGAGAAGTTCATGAAATTTCCACAACTTTCTAGAATCCTCCAAGATTATTCTAGAAACCTCTAAGTTTGTTAATCATCATCTATATATTGGGTTGAGATCATTAGGAGTAGAGGTTGGTGATAGTTGATGTTGAATCCATTTGCAAATCATATTGAATTTTTTCCATCATTTTTCCATTTTTTCCCACACTTTCACATGTTTGAATTTCCATTTTTTTCAATCCTTTTTCTCTCCATTTTTTGATCCTTTCTCATTACCAATTAATTCAATATACTACATAGGATTTTTCAATCAATTTTTGAGAAGATTTTAGTGCAATTCCATGGTTGTATCAACATGAAAAAGTGAGCTCCAAGTGCAAAAGTGATTTTCATTTCCTCACCAATTCAAGCATTTTCTTTGATCCTAATACCTCTACCAAGAATTATTGAAGGTTTCTACACTTTTTTCCAAAGAAATTCGTGCTCCATTAAAGCTCCATAATTCATTTTTCCAAGGTATAAAGGATTCGACATAACTCATGATTTATGAGTCTTTCTTGCATTATTGTTGTTGCATCACATTCCTCTCATCTCCTACATGGATTCTAGTACAAAAAAGATGGTTTTTATGACAAATTTTGGTTCTTGAGTTTTTCTTGAGGTGCCACATTTTGGGAGTTAGAGAGAGTTTCAAGAAAATTTAAGACCATATTTGGATTCCTTGAATTTTTTCCTTCAAGTTTGACTAAAATTTTGTGCGAAACGGATAATTATTGATGGAGTTATGGTGCTTCAAAGTGGCCAAAAATCCATGTGAATAGTGTTGCGGGTTACTATTCATGTGCTGAAAAAATATTCAATTTGGAGAAGAAACATGATGTCCGTTAGATCTTGGTTGACTAGTTGACAAGTCCTCGCATCCAACGCCTCCCACGCGTCCACGTCACCGTCCACATCGCCCTCATTTATCCAGTCAGTGCCCACTCAGCGGTATCCCCCTCCCCACGCGTGTGTTCGATCCCTGGCTTGCACGGTTTTGACTTTATTTCATTTATATTACTTGTTTCTCACATTTATATGCTTTCATGTACTTTCTTGTATATTTTATGTTTTATATGCTGACTTCAAATAATCATAAAAAATAGGAAAATTAGTCTTTTTGATCCCCATTTTTTTGTACTGAATCTTTATGATGTCTAGGATTTAATAAAACTGGAATTATAATTTTACCATTTTTTGACATTTTCTTTGGATTTTTTACATTTGGGTCGTCATAAAAAGGCCAATGCTGGTGCTATCATTTTGTTGAATTTCTTTAACCTATCAAAACACAATTTCAATGTCAATCCTTTTGCAGGGATCTCATACACACGTTGAGGTATTGTGATATATTTTTGTGGGAATTTTATTGTACCATTTTAATTGGTTTTGGATGCCTTATTTAACATGCTCCACTTTAATCTTTCCTTTGGTATACATGAGATATCTTGTAATGTTTTCATCTTGTTTGACCATTTATCTTTGGATATTTTTGTGGTATCTGTCACCCCTAGTTTGTGGCTTGATGTAGGGCATTGGAGATTTTTATTTGAATTTTTTAGCACCTTTTGCTATTTTTCTCATATTTTGTATTCGAACTTGTAATTTGGACTTCCGAACGGACTTTATTTTTGTTAAGGCTCCAACGGCCGCTTTGTGTTTGCGTGGTGAATGCCGTGGTTTATATTTCTTATTATAGATAGGCTAGAGGTATTTGAAGACCCCTTAGGTGGCTGTTATTTGTATGTGTAGCTTGCCCGATTATCGACTTGTTTGCACGATAGCACGTTGCGATTCCAAATAGTGGATTACGCGTTTCATTCGGAGTTTTCACTCGATTCTTTGCATATGATCACTTGATATTTTCTTATTCCATCCATGAATGGGCTTGAGGTTGAGATGTACCTTCCTCCCTCCTTTGCATCGCATTTACCATTGCTATACTCATGTTCACTTGTATGCGGTTATTACTTGTATTTCCGTTTCTTCCTTTCGTTTCCTTTCCCGTAGGACTTCCATTCTTCCTTGTTCAAGGGAGGATGTGATAGACATTAGGAGTTAACCCATGCATGATAACATTAGGGTAGATTTTATTCCCTTTTAACCCTAGGATTTGTAGAGTGTCATCTCTTCTTCCTTCAAAACAACAGAAAAACATTAATAAAGGTTATAACAGAGATTAATTCATTTCTTCCGTCAAAAGATTTGAACAGACATCAACCTTTTGCAATAAGAAAACCCTTGTTTAAGGTGAGATTTTTCATAAAAAACAACAGACAGACTTGTGTCGTACGTGGCCCGAACTACGTTTGCTCTGATCTTTCATGCTGTATGAAAGTACGTAGGCATAGGATGCGATATCCTAGCGAGCAACCTTCCCCTCCTTTCCCGTAGGTAGGCGAACTACGTTGACTCTGATTTCTCGTTCCAGGCGGGAATACGTAGGCATAAAGTGCAATACTTTGCCGAGTCATTTTTATTTTCATTTTATTTTCTTTTTAACCCTTGACCTATAGTTTAGATAGAATAACAATCCATACCCGAAAACAAGCGTGGATCCCGTCGAGTACGACGGACGTGAGGGGTGCTAATACCTTCCCCTTGCGTAACCGACTCCCGAATCCAGGTTTTGGTTGCGACGGCCTGTTGCACCCCAAAATTTGCCCTCACAATACAAGACTTTGTGTTCCAAGAAGGTTCACAAGGTTCACAAAATTCACAATTGGTCAGAAGAGTTGACAATTCCCTCAGACAATGCACCTCCTAAGCAGTGCATCCAAAACTAGGGTTTTGACTTTAATCAGGCTAAATGGACTTCCAAGACTTCAAGTGAGCTTCATAACATCTTATATGTGTATAAGAACCCCCATGTCAAGTTTCAAGACTTTTCTCAAAAGTTTGCTCAGTCAGATGATCAGATAAGTCAAAAGCAGTCAATGCAGTTAAAAGGTCAAACTGAGGTCAACTGTGGTCAAACCAAAGTCAAACTTCATGATTTTTTTTGCCAACATCAAAGAGAGGTTGGGTGAGAAATATTATCATAATAACTGTAATACCCCAAATTTTGCCCTAAGATTTGTCGTCGCATTTCATTGCATTTAATCAATTACTAACAAATTTGTGTAGTCGTTTGACTTTTTGCAGGTAAATATCATATGACATGCATTTTTTGTCTAAAAAGTAAAAATGGCACAATTGGCAGGAGGACATGTGTAAGGAGTTATGAGTGTGAGAGGTTGAGAGTTCAAATCTCACATTTGTCATTTTTTTTGTTTTTTATTATTTTTACTCTAAATTTTTCTATCTTTCATTAAAAAAATAACAAAAATAGTTTTTTATTATTATTTAATTATTATTTTCGTATTTTAATTAAATCATTTTTTAAAATATTATTTTTTTCACTTTTTTCTAAATTATTCATAAAAATATCCAAAAAATCATAAAATAAAAAATATTGAAAAAAATTTTGTTCTTTTTATAATATTTTTTATTTTAGGAATCAATAGGATTATTAGTTTTTATTTTAAGTTTATTTTAATTATTTTAAATTATTTAAATTTTATTTTTTCTTAACTAATTATTTAGTTTGGGCTTTAAAATGGGCTTTAGGGACATTATTGACAATTTGGTGTTAACCCTAATTTGTTCCCTATATATACATGTGTTGCCTTGTTGGAAAAGAGGGGAGAATGAAAAAAACCTAAGAGGAGTGAGTGCCGTTTGCCGTTATTTAGTTTTCTTCTTCATCCATTACTATTGTTTCTTTTTCTTCATCGTTTACCGTTATTTCTTTTCCTTCATCTATTACTGTTGTTTCTTTTTCTTCATCTTTTACCGTTATTTCTTTTTCTTCATCTATTACCGTTATTTCTTTTTCTTTATCTATTATTGTTACGTTTATATATATATAATTTTTAAATTGTCAGAGTTTATATATATAAGATTTTTGATCGAATTATGTCGATACGATGTTTGCACATTTGTGTGCATGACGCGTGACATTTGTGTTAGTTCGATCTGGTTGCGATGATCGCATTTTTGTGTGAGCAATAATACTATTTTTTGCTTAATTTCTTTTTCTTTGCGATAAATTTTGTTTCGTCCGATTTAGACCTGGTTGCGATGAGCGCATTTCTGCGTTAGCATCATTGTTGGGTTATTTGGCACATTTAAAATTCATTATTGCTTTATTATTATTATTATTATTATTATTATTATTATTATTATTATTATTATTATTATTATTATTATTATCATTATTTATTATTATTATCATTATTATCATTATTATTACCATTATTATTATTATTGTTATCATTAATTTATTAAAATTTGTTATAATATAAAAATCTGTTTTTTAAAATAAATAACATTAACATCTTTTCCAAATTAATATGAAAACCTATTATTTTTAAGAAAAAACTTTTTTTTAGATAAATTTAAAATAATAACTAAAATCTTTTTTTTAAATAATAACTAGAACCGTTATTTATTTTATTTTATTATTGTTCAATTCAAATTTCATTATCATATTGTATCTGCTCCTCTCATGTAACCTCGCGAACTTAACAATCGCTCTTTAAATTCTGCCTTTAAATTTCTGCTTGCATGGTTTAAATTATGACATTATCTCTCTGTTTGCATGATTCAATTATCTCACGCGTTTACTATTATTTCTGTCACATTGCACACATCCGAAGGTTAGGTCTAACTGTTTGGCCGCCGCGCCAATAGTCCGTAAAACTTCACACATTCAATTTCAAATCCTCAAAACTACAAACTACAAACCCTAATTTTCACAAATGCCTCGCCGCAGGCAAAATTACAATTTTACCCTTAGCATTAGGTCAAAGTGCCGCCGCGCTCATTTTAGGGTTTCCCGCCGTGGAATCCCTAATTTAACCCTAATTACAACTTAACATTTCAACGTAGAGATTTGGAGTTTCTACACTCCACGTAAGCGTGTCCTTAAGATGCGTTTATTCCCCTTGAGACCTTGACCACAGTCAAGAAGTTTCTAACCTCCCTATTGAGGGGAACTACGATTACTCTGATTCCACTCCTGTAAGGATACGTAGGCACAAGATGCGATGTCTTGCCGAGTAAACTTAGAATTAACCCCCTTTATTATTTATTATTGCTTAACTTTGCTATTTAATTATTTTGCTTATTATTTTGTAATTGTTTCTTGGATGTAAAGTTGTTTAATTATTTAATTATTATTATGGTTAGTAATTAGGGAGTGTAACAACATGTATGTAATATTAAAATAAATTTAGATCACTTTTAAATAAAGATAATTAAAATAAACACGTCACACACGTAAGTCGATTTTAATCGCCGTCTCACTTCCTAAGGATATCCCTCAAGTTGCCTACGAATAATGGTTAAGTGGGGTGTATAAAGCAAGTCCCTCAAAAAGAAAATCATCAAAGTCCCTTATGGTTGCCTTTACGAATCGAGTCCCTTTCGAAAAATGATGATAGTCCCTCCAGTTTGCTTATTACACCCCACAATGGCCTTCAAAAATCCAATTGTCCCTCACATGTCCCTTAACATCCAAAGTAAGGGCTACCTACTCCATTATAGTAGGGATAGTCTTACTAAGGAAAGGATAAAGAATAAGAAAGACCTTAAAACATTAGGGTAGGCTACTCCTAGATACTTGCTCACTTCAAAACTTTTTCACACTTAAACAAATTTCCAACAAAATTTTCAAACAAGTTTTTTTCACATCCATACACGGATTATTATTAAACTATTCTGAAATTTTTTGCTATTCACACACTACACTTTCAAAACAATTCAAAAGTGAGCTTAAGTACCTAAGAGCCCATGGATAACCATGGATGAAAAGGGTGCTAACACCTTCCCTTTTCATAACCTACCCCCCGGACCCAAAATATTCTCTAAGGTCTTTCCTGTTCTTTTATAACCTTTCCTTATGGATAAAATAAAAGTCGGTGGCGACTCTTGCTATCCGCAACATTGTTTAAAGTCAGTTCTCCCACCGTGTTACACGGCCATACCTTTCCCATGTTGTACGAGGTTTACTCTGAGCGTTTCCTTTCCCTCCCGTGGGATAAATAACGCACGGTGGCGACTCTTCTGTCAGTCGGCGCCGATTTTCGCAGTAGCGACAAAGGGATCGCAACATTTTGCATGGTTGCATAGCATTTATCATAAACGCATAGTATTTCCACCGTGTGGAGCATTGCGCCGTTGTCAAAGTATATGCATACTAAACATGAGCTAGGTCGTTACCGTTCTTGTTTTGCAGGTGTTCCTCCGCAGAGTCGATTGCTCAAGATGATTCTTGAGTCCCCCAACAAAGTCGTTTTCCCAAGATGATTCTTGAATTCTCCAGCGAAGGTGCTTGTTTAAGATGATTCTTAAAATCCCCTATGAAGTCGCCAGAGTTGGTTGCTCAAGTGGATACCTAGAGTCCCCGGCGGAGCGTTTGCTCAAGATGATTCCTGAAACCTCCCGCAGAGTTATGGGTTCAGGATGATTCCTGAAATCTCCAGCAGAGTTATTGGTTCAGGATGATTCTTGAAGTCCCCGGCGAAGTTGTTTGCTCAAGATGATTCTTGATTTCCTCAACAAAGATGATTCACCCAGATTGATTTCTGGATCCCCGAAGCAGAGTTACTTGATAGTTCTCCAGAATCCCCAGCGGAGATGTGTCATCCCCAGCAGGTTTCTGAACAGCGAAGTTGAAACTTCCCCTGAAGACTTGATGATTGAAGTCTAACCGTATTGACGAAGCAGTTCTCCCAGCTGATGTGGAGTACCCGATGGCAAAAGTTTGGATATCCCCAATCGGTTCATGATTGACTGAGAATGCCATTCCCGACTTACTGACGAGGTCCGGCTGATGCCCGAGAAATTTCTCTGAATTCCCGACGACATGATTAACTTGATTGTTGACCTGATGGGTCCCGAGGAATCTTGATTCCTGACGGCATGATCGACCATGTATTACCGGTTACCGTGTGACCAATTCCCCAACTAGTTGTCGTGCAGCTAGCATTTCAGTTTTCGAAGATTTGTTCCCATCAGAGTATCGTGTACTTGTGCAGTTGTCAAATTTTCGGGTTTGTTGGTATTCAACCGTCTCGCACCTTGGTTGTGTGAGAGCCGTTCACTTCTCACCCAGTCAGGTTCAAGCCGTTTGAATAGGGGCAGCTGTTGCACCCCAAAATTTGACCAACATTTCTTTACCTAGCTTGTGTTTCATTTCATTCACATTAGCATTATCATTTGCATTTCATTGACATGTGTGCAGGAGATCAAGAGGTATGAGTACCAATCAAGAGCTATACAAGACCTTGAAGCTAGCTAAGGAGCTTATTTAAGTGTTCAAGGGTTGATATCCTTGCCAGAGAAGATAAAAGATCCTCAGAGAGAGTGGTTGAAGCCAAGTGTGTAGGTCTCCTAACTTGAGAGTTGTGGGAAGCCACCAGATGATTCTGAAGCCAAGAATGTGGACTTGAAGCCTTGAGAGAGCTTATGAGATGTCTTGAAAGCCATCATGAAGCCTAGACAGGTTATTGTGCAAGATTAAGAAGCCTCAGCCATGATTGGTGCAGCTAGGGTTTAACTGGGTCAACCCTAAGTCAGCTGATGATTTGAAGAAGGTTGAGACCTAATACAAGAGCCATGTGATCATGGATTGATGCAATGAGATGTTATAAGGATGATTCCAAGGGCAGCTCATCATGATTGAAGAGTTTGAGAAGTTTCAAGCTAGGGTTTCTAAGGCTTGACAGTGTAAAATCCCCTAGTTTGACCCCTATCTTCAAGGCAGTTTAGACCAAGATGTGATTGTAATCTCATCTTGCCCCCAACATGAATGTTGTAAAGCTTGAGCTTAGATTTAATTTGAGTACTAGAAGTACTTGATAGGATTTATAGAACTCAAGTTATGACTTTGACAAGTTACAGGTCATCTGAGGTATGTGAATCCGGGGCCTTGAAAGTTACCCAACTTGCATAAAACTTTTGCCCAAGAAGGATGATTCCTATGGACTTTTGGTCAACATGAATGTTGTTCCCTATCCTCTTAGCTTTCTAGAGAGTACTAGAAGTCCTTGATAGGATTTGTATAACTCAAGTTATGGCTTTGACAAGTCAAGGGCATTTTGGTCATTTGGAGATTACAGGTCATTTCAAGTATAAAGCCATAACTCCTATTTCCAAGCTTCAAATGGAAAAATGTTCAACATCAAACTTGTTCAAAATGATTTTTTAAGGCTATTAAAGAGGTCATGAGATGATGGAAAGGCTTGTAGCTCAAAGTTGCAAAAATGACCTAAAATAAGGGTATAAGTTAAATAAACCAAAGTTGGAAATTGATATTTTCAACCTACACATCCAAACCATGACATGTGATATATCATTTTGACTCTAGAAAACATTTTAAGAACATTGGTTTAGCCACATTTTTGAGTTGAGATTCAATTTGTGGAATTGCTTTGAAAAGTGATTACTTGCATATTAAGTAACATGTGCAAAACATAGAATCAAGGCATGAGCAAGGTCCTTTGCAAGCTAAACCCTTTCAAAATGTCACTAGGGGAGAAATTGGAAGAAAATGAGATTGGTTTCAAGCTGTTTGCAGCATTATGCATATCATGATACATGGTTGAAAATCTCATGACATGAGAAGTGGAAACTCTCATTAGAAGGATCTAGAGGGTTCTAGATCATTCATACATCATCTATATATTGAGTAGAGGTGATCCAATGCAATGGTTGGTGATGATTGAAGGAGAGAGCATAGATTGAGATTGAGATTTCTTGGCTTGCAATTGGATTCGGTTTCACCAAATTCTTCACTTTCCATCCATTTTCTTGATTGAATCTTCTTCCATGGATGCCAATGAGTGATTCCAGATCATAATCCAAGAGAATTCGTGGCTGAATCGTGTAGGAGCAACTGAATTTTTCCACCTGCAACTCACCATCGGATTCCAAGATTCAGGAGCTTTCAACCGGTTCTTTTGCATACAGAAGCAAGGAGAGGGTTCATTGATCGTGTCTGAAAGATTGGAGAGCTTGAATTGGAGGTTTAGTGCATCTGTTCATCCAAGATTTTCAGGTTGGTAACTTTCTTCCTCTAGCATGAATTAGGTAGAATCAAGATGAATTAAGGTGTTAGTTGCATTGTAGAACGGTGTAGGAAGGTTTTCAGACCATTAATTTGAGAATTAGAGACAAAATAGGTGTGTTACCATTTTCGGCTGAGAATTGGATATGGTGAATCTTGAGGATTTAGGTTGAATTAAGGGCAGGAATGAATTCGTGACACA
Source organism: Lathyrus sativus (assembly GCA_963859935.3). NCBI lineage: Eukaryota > Viridiplantae > Streptophyta > Magnoliopsida > Fabales > Fabaceae > Lathyrus > Lathyrus sativus. The sequence continues at coordinate 237,857,128 of OZ012738.1, read as the reverse complement.
ATTTGGGACGAGTTTCATGTATTGACCATTTGCAATGGAGGATCCTAGAGAGAACTAGGGTTGGGGACGATGACCGGAGCACCACCGGTGGTGGCCGGAGCTGCGCGCAAAGCTCAGATGTTCAAAAGGTAGAAGACGACCCCAGGACCATCATATCTTGGTTGGACCTTTGACTAGAAGCTCATCCAACGACCACGTTTTAAAGTTCAGTTTGTGAAGGAATTCTGATTATGAAATGCACCGTTTCATTTAATCAGTGGTTCTGGGCTTAGTGGAAAGATTGTTATTCACACCCCCCTGATGGCCCAACCCATAGTTTGAACTGAGTATCATTTCTATTTGCACCGCGCGTGTGTATATTTTAATTTGATTTTCATTATTGTTTCATTTTATTCATGGTTCTTGGAAAAATCATATAAAATTGAAAATTAATCCAATTAATCCCATTCTTTTTGCATTTTACTCATGATTGAGTCTAGTATTTTTCTAGAGAAAAAATATTTTCATTTCATACATTTTCTGATTTTATGGGAATTTTATATTTTAATTGATATTAAAATGGTTATGTTTGATACCTAATTTTGTGGAATTTTGTGTGATCATATGGTGATGATTTTGATCCTAATTTTTTGTGTGTGATTAGGTTAGACATGTATGCTCCCATATCATTTTTCTCACATTTTTGTGATGAAAATTGGTGTGCGTTCTAGGTTGAGATTTAGATGCTTCCTTTTAGGGTTTAGGTTTAGTACCTCATAATGTAGAATTTATTTCTAGGTCTAATTTGATGATTTGATCTCTGAAATTAATGTGGTAGAGTCATGATTGACCTAGGTTCCCCTAGTTATTTTTGTAGGATTTTAAAATTGGTTTTAGTATTTTAGTTAGGACTAACTTTAGTACTAGGTTTTAGGTGATCCTAACTTACTAATTCAACTAGTTTAACTTCCTTAGTCCCCTTAGATTAGGGTTTTTGCTTGGTTTGCATTTGGTTGAGATTGAAGACAAGTTGAAGACAAGGTGAGGATGCTTGGAGTTGCTTGAAGTTGCTTGGGGTTTGGATTTGTCTGTGCCTGAAGGTGTCTGATGAAGATTTAGGAGATAGGAGACATAGGGAGAGCCTTAGAACTAGAATGATTTCTTTCACAAATGTGGAAAGCATCTTGTGCTTCCATTCCTCCCAATGACTAAAAGTCCTTCTAAGATATTCACATCCCTCCTTTGGAGGGATGAGTGGCTTTATCTGGGAAGTAGAACTTTGAGGGAACCAGTCTCTCATAATGATGAACCCTTACAGGATTCCTTTGGTTGTCAGTAAGCTATTTATCATTTCCACTCATCCTGTTGAACCAATTGTCTTCTGAGCTGAGTATCTTGAAAGATGTTGGACTTGAGTTTGAAGATGAGGACTTCATTGAAGAGTGTGGAAGAGGATGATTCCTTGAGCATTGCCATTGTAGCTGAAGCTTGAAGGGCAAGAAGAACAAGTTGATACTTGAAGACCCAAATGAATATTGAGTGAAGAGCTAAGGCTTGAAGACTGAAGGATGAAGTTGACACTTCCAGGTGATTGAATATTACTCTGAGAAGCTGAAGCTTGTAGGAGAAGAAGACCCAGTTGATATTGGTAAAGCAAGGAGAGCTGAAGCTTGAAGACCAAGTTGATACTTATGAAGGGGATTCAGTTGAGATTGAGTGTGGAGCTGAGGCTTGAGGAATAAAGGATAAGTTGACACTTACACTGATGCTTGGAGAGCCTGAAGGAATCAAGTTGATACTTGCAGTTAAGAGTGAAGCCTGAAGGTGGAATTGACTGAAGAGCTGAAGCTTGAAGAAGAAGGACAAGTTGATACTTATGTTGATGGATTGAAACCTTAGAAGCAAGTTGATACTTGTTAGTGAAGCTGATAGCCTTGAAGGGTGGTTGAAGTCTGAAGACTGGATTGCTGTTAGAAGAGCTGAAGCTTGGAATTGAAAAAGAGAGTTGTTGATCTGCTTTCTTTCTGGTCTGTTTTCTTTTCTGTGCTGATGTGCCTTGTTTGACTTGCTTGATGCATTAGAATAAGTTCATATCTAGGCTGACTTTAATCTAGGAGCATGATTGCACTAGAGGTTGAGTTGCTCCCTCTGCTTGTATTGTTACTGTATGGCTTTGCTTGCGGGTATTCGGTAGAGCCCTGCTCCCTTGCCCATGTGGTTTATTTTGCTTGATAGCATGTTATGTCCTCTGTATGATTGCAGTTGTTATTCTATTTTGCTTGATAGCATGTTATTTCTTCTGTATGATTACTGTTATTCATATCTTGCTTGAGGTTGAAATGAGCTTGTGGAGGCTGACACCCCACACACATATCCTCCCTCACTTGCATTGCATGCATTTTACAGTCGTTTACCGTTTACTGTTTACTGTTTAAGCTAATGCTTTACCTGTTTCTGTGTATCATTGACATGATCCCTTAGGACTCTCATTTCCTTTGATAAGGAAATGATGATAGAACTTTAGGTTGAAACCTATGCATGATAACATCTAGGAGTTCCCTGTTTCAAACCTCAACCATAGGACGAATCCTTGGCATGACAACAGTAGGACTTGATAGTCTCCCTTTAGTTGAGCCTGTTCTCCTCTCATCTCAAAACAGCTTAAGATACAGTAATCATGAATGATTTCTTTCGTACGTTACGAGCCTTAAGTTATATGAGAAAGGATTGTTGGAGAGTTTCTTTTCAACAGTATGGATGTTTAGTATGGTACCCTTTGGGTGACATACGACACATTCACTCAGGTCATAGTCTTTAGTGCGATTAAAATTGCAAACACAATAAAAAACAGTTCTTCCGTAAAAGACAGAAAACAAACTTCAAACCTTTTTTCCCTGTGGGCCCATAAGTCAAAGGAAGCTTTTCTGAAGAAAAGAGTGTCGTTAAACTTCAGCGCCACCGCAAACAGGCTTTGTCCCTAACTGCTGGAACTGCTGTTTAACCCTACTCGATAAAACAGATGAATCTGAATTCCCGTAATCCGTATTATCCCGAACTACGTAAGCTCTGATCTCTCATACCTGTTGAGAGTACGTAGGCACAATACTGACGTATTGGCGAGCCACCTTCCCCGTAACCCGTAGTAAGTCGAACTACGTTGACTCTGATTTCTCATTCTCTGATGAGAATATGTAGGCATAAAGCGCGACGCTTTGCCGAGTCATTTTTCTTTTCTGTTTAAGCCAGCCTTGATAGCTAGATAGATAAACCAACTCGTCCAGTAAACACAACAAGCGTGGATCCCGTCGAGTACGACGGACGTGAGGGGTGCTAATACCTTCCCCTTGCGTAACCGACTCCCGAACCCAGACAACGGTTGCGATGACCTTGTCTTATACCTTTTTCGTCAGGTTTCTCCGATCGTTTCCTTTCCCGTTCTGAGGGATAAATAACGAAAGGTGGCGACTCTTTTGTTTTGCCAGCACCTTATTTTCGCGGAAGCGACAGTTGTGACTTGTTTTAATTTGGCTGACATTGACCTCAAAGCGCAGCCGTTTCATTAAATGAGGTGGCATGCCCTCAGCGCTTGGATTGCTTGACTTGTCAACTGATCCATTGGCTCGTGTTTTATTTCAGCATTTTATTTCTTTTATTCATTTTTGTTTTATTTTAAATGCTTTATTGATTCAAAAAAATCATAATAAATTCATTCTTGATCCAAAAATTATTTCAAAAATATCTCCATGATCTTGAGAGGATTTTGGATTTTCTGAAATCAATAAAATGCATTTTCATGCATTTTTTAATTTAATTTGATTTTTCTTATTTTGTTTAATTCTTTTAATTTTGCATATTTGGCCATCTGTTTTGTAGAATTTTGTTCTTCCAATTGGTGATGAGTTTGGCTTTGATTTTTTAGTATGTTTTAGGGTAGATATTCATGTTCCCTTAGAAGTTTTTTTGGAATTTGAGAACAACTTTAGGTTTTGTTTTAGGTGTTGAGATTAGAGCCTTCCCAAACTTGTGGATTACCTTGATACCTTTCATATTAGAAATTATTTAGGTGACTTAGAAGTTGAATTAGGCTTTAATATTTTAAACCTAGGCTATTCAAACATGCATGTTCCCCTAGGAATTTAATTAGAATTTTACAATTTGGTTTTCTATTTTAGTTGAATTTTGCAAGTTGCTTGTGCTTGTGGTGTCCTATTCTTTAATGCCCTTGCTTGTTTGGTCTTGTTGGTGACTTTGGAGCTGGTTTTGCTTGGATTCCTTTTTGGGAGGTCTTATGGACTTGATATAGATGCTATGACTTGAAGATTGGGGCTTGGAGTTGAAGTTTCCTTTTCCTTTAGGGGTTGTTTTAGGAGTTTAGGAAATTAGGGTTTTAGGAAGAGCCATTAGAGCTAGTTTTGATTTCTTCATCAAACGTAGAATGCATTGTGTGCTTCTATTCCATCCAATGACATGAATTCCTCCTAGGGAAAATCCATCTCTCCTTTGGAGGGATGTGTGGTATGCCCATAGTTGAGTAGAATTTTGAGGATACCTTTCCATTTCCATGTTGGTACTTGATGATTTCCTTTGGTTTTCATTGGGTTCTCAACATTGCAACCTTAATCTTGGTGATTAATCCTCTGCTTGGAGTGTGCTTGCTAGAGCTTGAAGATGGAAGCTAGATTGAAGATGAAGTCTTGCATTCAAATTTGTTGTCATTTCAACTGTGTTGTTCAGAGCTTGCTGTTGCTGTCTACTGTAGGAGTTTGTTGTTGCTGCTTGGGCTGCCTCCTCTGTATCTTTTGTTTTTCTGTGTATTATCTGTTTGCTTGTGCTGATTACCTCTAGGTTTGAGGGGGAGCTTGTCTTCTATTGCCTGTTGTTTTCTTCCCTTGCCTCACTTGTACTGTTGCATAACATGCATCTTACTGTTTACTGTTTACTGCTTGCTTTCTTTTGCTGTTTTCCCCTAGGATCTCTGATTTCCTCTGTGCAAGAGGAAATTATGACAAACATTAGGTTTTGACCCATGCATGATAACTGTAAGTAGATTCCCCTTTCAACCATAGTTTTAGGGTGTGTTTCTCTCCTCCTCTCAAAACAAATTCAAAAACACAGTAATAAGGTTAATTGAAGTCGTACGTTATGAGCCTTAAGCTATCTGGGGAAAGGTTAGTGGAGGGTCTCTCTCCAGTAATCTGGATGTTAGTGTGGTACCCTTTGGGTGACATATGAAACGTTCACTCCTGGGTCATAGTCTGTAGTGCGACTGAGATTGCAAACATCCTAAAAAACAATTCTTTCGTAAAAAACTCAAACAAATATTCAAACTCTGTTTTTGTCCTCTTGGACCCTTAATCAGGAAAACCCTTTTCAGAAGGAGATAAAAAAAACTGTCCGACAAGCTTGTGTCTTCCGTAGCCCGAACTACATTTGCTCTGATCTTTCATGCCGTATGAAAGTACGTAGGCACGAGATGCGACATCTCAGCGAGAAACCTTCCCCCTTAACCCGTAGTTAGGCGAACTACGTTGACTCTGATTTCTCGTTCTAGACGGGAATACGTAGGCATAAAGTGCGATACTTTGCCGAGTCATTTTCTTTTCTTTTTAACCCAGACCTTTAGAGTAGATAGAATAACACACCCTTAGATAGAAAACAAGCGTGGATCCCGTCGAGTACGACCGACGTGAGGGGTGCTAATACCTTTCCTTTGCGTAACCGACTCCCGAATCCAGGATTTGGTTGCGATGACCATTCCTTTCCCTCTTTACGTTAGGTTTACTCTGAGCGTTTCCTTTCCCTCCTGTGGGATAAATAACGCATGGTGGCGACTCTTCTGTCATAGCCGGCGCCAATTTTCGTAGTAGAGACAGCTGGCGACTCTACTTGGGACGTTCTGGTTCCCTATGCGAGTCAATCCTAGCGCTTGTTTTCCCGTCTGGGGTTTTGTATTTATTTTTCTGTCTTTACTTTCAGAACTGTATATATTTGTTGTTGTGCTGTGGGTAGAGGGTTAGTTTGAGAGATAAGCCGGACCTGGGCTTGAGTGCACATAGACTTAGAAGTAGAGAGTAGTGGTTAGCCTGCTTGCTTTGCTCGCACCAGCTAGCTATGAAATATACGCTCAGACGAGATTCTCTTTGATGGCATCTTGCCTGGCCCTTTGGGCTCGACAGGTTGTTGGATTTGAGGGTTTTCGACTCTGGGGACCTATCATTTGGATTTGGCTAAGTGAGGCCTCTTCAAGGGATGATGATGCCACACCTTCTGGGTATCGTATCATCGCTCTTGAAAGTCTGTGACGCTGATGACCGCATAGGATATCGTACCTCGTCTGCGAGTTAAGTACATACCTGTGAGAGGGTAGGTGGGTCTTTTTGTAGGAAAACTCTGGCCTCAGAACACCTGGTTTGTCTCTATCAGTGAGAATTGGTTATGAGGGTTCTTGTGTGGTTGGTTTGGTTTGAGGAGAAGATCTGATGGTTCTCAAGCTGCAGTACAGCATAACACAGTTCTTTATTATTGCACTTGATCCCCTGTTGCATATGCATTTTCATTTTCATGTTTGCATTTCATTAACGTGTATTTATGTTGCAGGTGTGTTTTTCCCCCCTCAGGTTCTAGTGTTCTTCTTACCAGACATGGAGTCCATGAAGAGAACAGTTGCGTACAGGTTGCCTTCTCCAGATATCAGTTCCTTATTGTAGTTGGTTGCTCTAGCAGATCAGAGAGTGAGGGTTGAGTTCAGAGAGTCTTATGGGAAGCTGCTCAGTTTGTTGTGCAAACCTTCTGTGTTTGAGATGACTGGATTGTATACCTTGATGCAGTTTTACGAGCCTCAGTTGAGATGTTTCTTGTTCCCTCATTTTATTCTGGCCCCTAATTTGGAGGAGTATTCTGATATGCTGGGAGTTCCTGTGTTAGATCAGATGCCCTTTGTTCATGAGGATACTGAGCCTGAGTTGGCTAAGATTGCTGAGATTGTCAGTTTAGATGCTTCTGAGTTCCCCGGAGGTTTGGTCAAGCTGAATGGAGCTTATGGTTTTCATCTTTCTTGCTTGGTTGAGAAGGCTACGCAGTGTGCGAAGGATGGATGTTTGATTGTCTTCAATGCTATTCTGGCTATTTGCATTTATGGGATTGTATTGTTCCCTAACTTGCCTGATTTTGTTGACTCAGATGCTTTCTTTATTCTTGCCTCGAAGAATCTAGTGCCTACTCTCTTGGGTGACGTTTATCATTCTATTCACTATAAGAATGTGAAGCGTCGGGGAAAGAATGTTTCTTGTTGTGTACCTCTTCTATCCAGGTGGTTTCAGGGACATCTTCCTAAGACGGGACCTTTCATTGATACTGCCGGTACTTTAGATTGGTCTTCCAGATTGATGGGATTGTGTGCTGAGAACATTGTTTGGTTTGATCGGAACCTGCTCGGAGTGGATATTATATATAGTTGCAGTGACTTTCCGAACGTTCCTTTGATTGGACGGAAAAGTTGTATTAATTATAACCCTTTTCTGCTTGTGAGACAATTTGGCTATGCTTTGAGGGACTCTCCGGTTGAAGACGAGATACAGGAACCTCTGTATCTCACAGGTTTATTAACGGAGATGTTTTGGTCAGATTGAGGCGTGCTTGGGGTAATATTCACAGAAGAGGAAAGACATTGCTTGGTAAGAGTGACAGCCGAGCTTATAATCCTTATCGGCTCTTGATGCATGAGAGAGTTAGGACTTCTTTGATGCCATATCCTGCTGCAGAGCCATTGTATCTTCCAGTGATCGAGGAACCTGCTTCAGTAGAGATTGAGAAGTATAACAAGCTGCTGGCTGAGAAGGAAGAGTTGCAAAGAGTGAATGAAGAGGTAGAGAAGGAGATTTTCCAGCTTAGGCATGAGAAGAATGAGGCAACCTTCACTTTGAAGAAGCAGAGTGAGATGATTAATAGGTTGGGTTCAGATTTGACTGAAGAGACCAGAAAGAGAGAGAAAGTAGGAGTAGCCTTGAATGGTGCTAGTAGTGTACTTACTACTAAGAAAGAACTTCTGAACAAGGCTTATTCTCGACTTTCCAAGTGGGAATCTTTGTGGAATACAACGCTTACCAAACGGAAGGAGCGTGAAGATGAGTTGAAGCTTCAGATTTCCCAGTTAGAGGAGCAGCTCAGTGCTAAGGATGTGAAGATTACTGAAGAGGTATCTCTTAGATGTGACGCTGAGTCTAGAGTGAGCAACATAGTCAAAGAGACCAGGGGTGGTGAATTGAAGGCTGGCTCCAAGAGATGCAGGGTTGATGAGCTTTCTGGCAGAGGAGCCTGTGAAGAGGATGCCAAAAAGCTGAGATCCACTGTTGAGCGGCATGCATTACTGATACAGGAGCTAATCTCCAGACTAGGTCATTCAGAGATGTTGAGGATATTAGAAGATGTCAGAGCGCGCCATTTGGCCCGATTTATCTTTACTTTGCTCTTGTTATTTGTATTTGTATTTTGACCATCGCCAGACTTGTTGGCCAAGGTCTTTTCCAGTTGTATTCAGTTGTATCTTTGTACTTTGCCTCATGGCATTCGTTAGGTATGAGGTTTCTGTTTCTGCGTTTGCCTACTTGGGACTCCATTTTCGTTATGGCTTCTTCTATGGAACTAGAATGGGGGGGGGGGGGGAATTAACCTGTTGCATATTTACACGTGTGCATTTGCATATTCATATTGCATTGCAGGTACTTTTTTTGAGCTCGAATCTTATCTCCTGCGTCTTACAGGTTGTTTCAAGATTGACGAACTTAGAATTCACCGGTACGCTACAAGAAGCAACAGTAAGAAGATCATGGATCAAGTACCGTCTGAGATGCAGGAGATCTGGGATAGGTTGGCCCAATTTATGCAGACTATGGAGGCTGTGGCTAAAGGCCAGGAACATCTTCAAACTCTGGTGCAACCGCTGCTGGCGCGAGCGACTGGTAATACTGAATACAACTCTACTCATGTTGAGACTCCTCGCAGAGAGGAAGTGATACCAAATGCTGGTGAGACTGGTATCGGCAACGGCAACGACAATGTTGGCAACATAAATGCTGATAATGTTAATGGGAACATGGAAACCCACAGGAATGTTGGTATCAACACTGGTTTCGGTGACAACAATCAGGGTCTTGGCTTTGGCAATCGGGACGGAAATGATGGTTTCAATAATAAGGGCCTCGGCAACGGAGGTTTCGGTGATAACAATCAAGGTTTTGGTAATAATGGCTACGACAATGCTGCGTTTGGCAATGTGAATACCAATGGTGCTGGGATGGGTCCTTTCAATACTGGTTTTGGGAGAGTGGCTGCTAATCAAGAGCTTGGCAATCTGAGGTATGATCCCAGGTTCTTCCAAAGCGGTCATGGTCATGGTCGTAATGCTGCTTATGACGGATATGGTAAAGAGGGGCCGTACTGGAATAGAGATCGTCAGGAAGATGCCTTTTCTGGGCAGGGCATGGGTTTTGAGGGTCCCACTGATAGTGATCGGAGGATTAAAATGCTGGAGGAATAGATGAGAGGTATAGCCAATCAAAATTCTGCAGGTTTGGACATGGCTACCATGGGGTTGGTTCCTGGGATGAGAGTGCCATTGAAGTTCAAAGCTCCCACTTTCGATAAATATAAAGGGGATACATGCCCACGGGTTCATGTGCGTTTATACTACTGGAGGATGTCTGCTTACTCTGATGATGAGAAGATGCTTATGCATTTTTTCCAAGATAGATTGTCAGGACCATCGCTGGAATGGTACATGGGACTAGAGCCTGCACAGGTCGGAAGTTGGAAAGAATTGGCTGATGCTTTCGTCAAACATTACCAATACAATAGTGATCTTGCACCAAATAGGGTCCAACTTCAAAGTCTTTCACAGAAGAACGGGGAAAGTTTCAAGGAGTATGCTCAGCGTTGGCGCGATCTGGAGGCAAGAGTCCACCCTCCTATGGTTGAAAGGGAATTGATTGATATTTTTGTTGGAATGTTCTCTGGGATGTATTATGATAAATTGCTCAATTGCTCGATGGGTAGTTTCTCTGACATGATACTCATGAGGGAACGAATTGAAAATGGCATCAAAATTGGTAAGATCCAAGCCGGTGAATCGACCTCAGCTGGAGGTGCGAAAAAGGTCTTTGGTTGTAAAAGGCAAGGAGACGCCAGTGCAGTGTATGGTGGTCGAGGACGAGGTAGAGGTCGAAATCAGTATATTCAATAACAGGTTGCTAGTGTAATGATCCCAATACCACAACAACAACAACAACCACAACAGCAGCAGCAGCAACAACAAAGGTATAATCCTGCTCAGAGAAGGATCCAGAATGGGAAGCCGAAGAGGGTATTTGATACACCTCCGTCAACGTATGCAGAATTGCTTCAGACGCTGTTAAGTTTGAATCTGGTTGAGAAGAGAACATTGGACCCACCCACAGGAGCACTTCCTTACAGGTATGATACTAGTAAGCAGTGTGAATTTCATTCCGGGGCACCCGGACATGATATCGAGAGTTGTCATGCTTTTAAACACAAAGCCCAAGATTTGATTGATAGTAAAGTCATCAACTTCAGTAATGATGGTCCCAATATTGTACAGAAACCAATGCCGAATCATAGAGCAAATTCTGTTTTGACAGAGGAGGATTTGGATTTGGTTATGGACGTAAATGACTTGAAGACGCCTTTGAGCTATGTTAAAAGCAGATTGTTGAAAGGAGGGGTCTTCCCCGGATGTGATGAGTACTATTTGGGTTGTTGGACCCGACCAGAGGGCTGTATTGATTTGTAGAGAGGTATTCAGGCCATGATTGATGAGGGAACTTTACAATTTGACTGCACTGCTATTGAGAAACCTGATGAGGTAACATGTGAAAAGCAGGGTGAGGCCGCAACGATTACAATTCCATGAAAGACTATTACGATAGTAGCGCCCGCCAAATGGCTAACTATCACGATAACGAAAGCAGGACCCGTTCCTTATGAGAATACGAAAGTCATTCCGTGGAATTATGGGTTGGAAGCTTTTTGCAACGCGGAAAGGATTAACGTGGATAGCCAGCCAGCAGGGGCAGTGGGTAGTCTTGTTGGAGCGGGAGGTGTGACCCGTAGTGGTAGAATCTTCACTTCACCCGAAATTGAGGCTGAAAGGATCGCTAGAGGCAAAGCCAAAGTGAATGAAGGAAGACCTTCCCAGTTAAAAGAGAAAGAAACATCGGTCAAGGATGTAGAAGAGTTTATGAGGTTGATTCGCAAAAGTGACTATAAGATTGTGGAGCACTTGCAGCAGACGCCCTCCAAAATTTCAATATTATCCTTGTTGCTTTGTTTCGAGGCCCATCGGAATGCCTTGTTGAAAATCTTGGACACGTCTTTTGTACCTCAGGAAGTAACTGTTAATTAGCTTGAGGGGGTACTGGCGCACGTGAATGCTGGCCACAGCTTGGGATTTACTGACTTTGATTTGACGCCTAGAGGTCGGGACCATAATATGGCCTTGCACATTTCAGTGGAGTGTCGGGGCACTGTTATGTCGCATGTTCTTGTAGACACCAGATCATCCTTGAATGTGTTGCCAAAGAAGGCTATGATGAAGCTAGATGTTCGAGGAATCATATGCACGCCATGTGATTTGGTCGTGAGGGCTTTTGATGGGACCAGGAGGTCGGTGTTTGGATTCATAACGTTGTCGCTCCATGTCGGGCCGGAAGTGTTTGACACTGTGTTCTATATCATGGATATACATCCCGCTTACAGCTGTTTACTTGGGCGACCATGGATACATTCTGCAGGGGTTGTGACGTCCATGCTGCATCAGAAACTTAAGTACATGGTTGGGGACAGTGTTGTTACTATTTGCGGAGAGGAGGACATTCTGGTTAGTCATCTCTCATCATTCAAATACGTCGAAGTGGATGGGGAGATCCATGAGACGCCATGCCAAGCTTTCGAGGGGTTGCAGATTAAGGACAAGTCTCACGTTCCCATCAAAGGGCCAGAAGTGGCAATGTCTTTGTACAAAGACGCTCAGGAAGTGGTTCAGGCTGGAGCGACCAAAGGATGGGGCCAAGTCTTGGAAATTCCAGTCAAGATGGACAAGTTTGGATTGGGGTATCACCTGACATCGTCATCTTCCGCATCAGGCGTGCCAAAGTTCAAAGGACCAGTGGTGATCACTCCAGGCGGGGTATGTTATGAAACGATCAATGCTGTTTCTGATGCTGAAGACGGAGATAGTGACTGCGATATGGACTCGTGGATCAGGCCCGGCGTGCCAGGACAGAATCTGTGCAACTAGTCTATCCAGGAACTTGTCCCAGTGACTACAAAACAATAATGATTTGTTTTCTCAATTATTGTATAAATCTTGTGTCCTACCCGGGGCATAGTGATTTTGTTTTTAGGGTTACCTGCTTATGTGTGTACTTGGTTTAATCATTAATAAAGGCGTTTTTCGCATGCAAATTTTGTGATCCCTGTTTTTCCTGTTTTTGCTTTAACAATAAAATGGCAACGTGGTTATGTGCTTTGTTTGCATTATTTGAAACATTTAACCATTCTCATTGCAGGATTCATATTTCAGACGACACCAATCACGAACTTCCTATGACTCGCTTCAACTTCGAGCACCCGATATTTCAAGCAGAAGAAGAGATTGTTGAGGATAGTGACTTATCAGAAGAGCTGACTCGACTATTGAAACAAGAAGAGAGAATCATTCTACCTCATCAGGAGGAAATTGAAATTGTCAACGTGGGGTCTGAAGAGGTTGTCAAGAATATCCGGATAGGGGCTGCACTACAAAGTGATATCAAGCAAAGGCTTATCGAGATGCTGCGGGAGTACAGTGATATCTTTGCTTGGTCTTACGAAGACATGCCTGGGTTGGATACTGATATGGTGGTTCACCGTCTGCCATTGCGCGAAGAATGCCCGCCGATTAAGCAGAAACTCAGAAGAACTCGACCAGATATGGCTGTGAAAATTAAAGAGGAAGTTCAGAAACAATGGGACGCCGGTTTTCTGGCTGTTACAACTTATCCCTCATGGGTCGCTAATATGGTACCTGTACCAAAGAAAGATGATAAGGTGCGAATGTGCGTGGACTATCGAGATTTGAATAAGGCGAGCCCAAAAGATGACTTTCCATTTCCTCATATTGATGTGCTGGTCGACAACACCGCTCAATTCTCCGTGTTTTCCTTCATGGACGGCTTTTCGGGCTATAATCAGATAAAGATGGCGCCGGATGATATGGAGAAAACAACTTTTATTACCCCGTGGGGAACGTTCTGCTACAAAGTGATGCCCTTTCGTTTGAAGAACGCCGGGGCAACATATCAGCGAGCTATGATGACACTCTTTCATGACATGATGCATAAAGAGATCGAAGTCTATGTTGACGATATGAATTCCAAATCCGAGACGGAGGAAGAGCATCTGGTCAATCTTCTGAAATTGTTCAAGAGGCTTAGGAAATTCAGGTTGAGGCTGAATCCTAACAAGTGCACCTTCGGGGTGAGATCTGGTAAGCTATTTGTAGAAGCATGCTTCATCTCAAGGCTTCAAGGTTTTGATGACAAAAACAACAAGATTCAAGATTATTTCATCTGTGCAAAAAGTCAGAAGCTTTCAAAAGACCAAGATCAAAGTATTATGAAAGTGATCAACATTCAAGCTTCATTTACATTTGCTCGATCATCTTTCAAGACTTGGACACAAGCTATGGTATATCAAATTCTCTACTTTAATTGATATACAAGTGTTCAAAACTATAAAATATTTTTGCATAATGCATTAACATGTTTTAAAACCATTTGGAATTGGTATAACACTTTTAAATTAAGAATTTTTCAAAGTTTTTACAGTGTTAACCGATTAACCATATAGGTTAATCGGTTAACGCCCTAAAATTTTAAATTCTTTAGGCCAACGTTACAATGTTAACCGATTAACCTATATGGTTAACCGATTAACACTGAACGTTTTCTGAAAAATAGTTTGATTTCAAGTTGAAAATTTATTTAAATGTTATACCTTTCCATATGTTAACTGATACTAAAATATACCCTTTTGAAAAGGTGTTTTGGATGATATAAATTCTGAAAATTTCATATTAACAACAATCTCCAACAATTTTCAAAAATAATCATTGAATCACATTCACTACGTTTCAAATAATTTCAAATACATTCAAAAGTGTTCATACTTGCATAACCTTTCACATTCATTTGTTTGAACACTTGTATTGAGATTAAGTTGTGACTTCAGATTAAAGGAGAAGATCAATCGTTGTATTGATATTACTATTGTACTCTCAAATTACAAAAGAATTACAGAATAGTCTGTTGTGACTTGTGATCCAGGATTGTTGGACAGAAGGGTAAGTGTTTTGCAAGAGGATTGTTCTTGCACACTAGTTTGTTTTGTTGTTAGATTGTAGGCCTCACCAGTTGATGGTGTGATAGGTTGTACTTTCTAAAACAATAGTGAAAAATCTCTTTCATGTGGAAAGGTGAGTGGAGTACCTTCGGATTGTGAAGGGAACCACTATAAATCTTGGTGTCCACTTTCTTTATGCTTTCTACTGCATTCATCACCAAGAACATAACCAAAGAAAAATTCAAGAACACCAAAAATCTGAAAAAGTTTCCATAAGCCTAATTCACCCCCCTCTTAGGCATACTCTGATCTTACAATTGGCATCAGAGCAGGTTAAGGTAACCTGTTCCTAACGATTCAGTATGGCTTCCGCAAGTACCAACCCGGTTTTCAAAGATGGTGGAAGTAGTAACAAGCCACCACTCTTTTCTGGAGAGTATTTCAATTTTTGGAAAATCCGTATGAAGGCACATCTTGAGGCTCAAGGAGACGGTATATGGGAAACCGTAGAAACTGGCCCGCATGTTCCTATGAGCGTCATAAATAACGTAGGCACTCCAAAGATAAAATCCCCATATGATGAAGATGAATAGAAGAGAATTTTGAATGAGAAGAAAACAATCAACATACTTCAAAGCGCTCTCAGTATGGACGAATTCTTCCGTATATCACAGTGTAAATCAGCAAAGGAAATTTGGGACACCTTGGTAGAAACGCATGAAGGGACAGCCGAAGTAAAAAGATCAAGACTTAATACTTTAAGTCAAGAATATGAAATGTTGCGTATGCAGCCTGGTGAATCCATTGTTGCCTTACAAAAGAGATTCGTTCATCTAACTAATCATTTGATTGCTCTCGGGAAGACCTTCACCAATGATGATCTCAACTTGAAAGTCCTAAGATCCTTAACAAGAGAATGGCAACCGAAGGTGACCGCTATTTCGGAAAAGAAGAGTCTTTCAACGATGACATCCGCTTCATTATTTGGCAAACTTCAAGAGCATGAACTGGAACTTGGAAGGCTTGAGAAGCATGAAAGACAAGACAAGAAGTCAAAAGGAATTGCCTTGAAAATTGACACAAAGGATGACAAAAATGACGAATCTTCCAAAGACGAAAATTTCACGCTTCTAGTAAAGAAGCTGGGTAAGTTTTTTAATAATAATAAAAATTCCTCTTTTTCTAAAAAGAATAGACATTTCAGGAAAAAGGAAGTATCCACATCAAATCAAGAAGTTACATGTTACGAATGTGGGAAACAAGGTCACATAAAGCCGGATTGCCCGAAACTCGCAAATAAAGAGAAATTCAAAGGCAAAAAGGACTTCAAGAACAAAAAGGCTTATGTTGCGTGGGACGACAATGAGATAAGTTCATCATCAGAATCGAAAAGCGATGAATGTGCAAATATGGCTTTAATGGCTTCACACCACTCCGATGAAGAAAATGAGGTTAGTAGCAATTTTTCTGTTTATGATAATGATGCACAAGAAGTTATAGATGAACTTCTAAAAGAATGCAAGACTTTGTATAAAAGCATCTCAGCACAAAAGAAAAGAATTTATTTTTTAGAAGAACAAAATTATGTTTTTATGAAAAATATTGAAAATGAAAAACAGAAATTAATAGATGAAAAACAAAGTCTTGTATGTAAGAATTGTGAATCTCTATCTTTTCAAATTGTGCAACTTAAAAGAGTTTTAGAAAGATACGAAAAAGGTCAAATTGGCTTGGAAGAAATTCTTAAACATCAAAGATATCCTAATGATAAAAGTGGATTAGGATATTCTAAACTTTCAAAACCAAGTACCAATGAGACCATTTTTGTAAAAGCAAGTGAACAAGTTGCTAAAGAAAAGAGAAGCAATTCTAAAAATCAGCATCAAAATCATAACAAGATAAAAATTGCGAAGAAAAAGAATTATGTTCCTAGATATAGAAGTCACTTTCAACCTACATGTTCTTATTGTGGAATTAAAGGCCATACACCTAATGCTTGCTATGTGCGCAATATTGGTGTTGCTAAAGGGCATTATGTGTGGGTTGAAAAAAGTACTAACTATCAATGACCCAAAGCAATTTGGGTACCTAACACTACTTAAATTTGTGTTGTAGGTATGCTTCAAGACAACGTCTAATCAATGGTATCTTGATAGCGGTTGCTCGAAGCATATGACGGGAGACATAAACAAATTTTCAAGTCTATCATTAAAGGCCAAAGGATACGTCACTTACGGTGATGATAATAAAGGAAAAATTCTTGGAGTTGGAACCATTGGTGCACCTCCTTGTACAATCATTGAAGACGTTCTTTATGTGGAAGGCCTTAAACACAACCTACTTAGCATAAGTCAATTGTGTGACAAAGGGTTCCGAATCAACTTCACAAAGGAGGAATGCTTGATAGAACACGAAGTCACTCATGACATTTTGCTAAAAGGTAAAAGATATAATAACATTTTTATGATTTCTTTTGATGACTCTTCCTTGAAGGTAAAGTTTCTTATGGCAAACAACAAGGAGGCGTGACTTTGGCATAAAAGATTTTCTCACATTCACATGGAGCATTTAAACAAGTTGATAAAGCGTGATCTAGTTGTTGGTCTTCCGAAGATAAAATTCATCAAGGATAAGTTATGCGATGCATGTCAAAAAGGGAAACAGACCAAGACAACTTTCAAATCAAAGCAAGTGGTTTCTACATCAAGGCCACTTCAATTGTTGCATATGGATCTTTTTGGTCCATCAAGAACAAAAAGCTTCGGAGGTAATTTTTATGCCTTAGTTATTGTTGATGATTTCTCTCGATACACTTGGACATTGTTTTTAGTGCAGAAAAATGATGCTTTTAAAGCATTCAAGAAATATGCAAAGCAAATTCAGAATGAGAAATCACTCACCATAGCCTCTATAAGAAGCGATCACGGTGGAGAATTCCAAAATTCAGACTTTGAAGATTTTTGCGAAGAGCATGGAATTTCTCATAATTTTTCAGCACCAAGGACCCCTCAACAAAATGGTGTCGTAGAACGGAAGAATAGATCACTGGTGGAGCTTGCAAGGACAATGCTTAGCGATGCAAATCTTCCTAAATATTTTTGGGCAGATGCAGTTAGTACAGCATGCTTCGTAAGCAACCGTGTCAATATTCGACCACTTCTCAAAAAGACTCCGTATGAGTTGTTCAAGGGTAGAAAACCAAATATAGCATTCTTCCATATATTCTGATGCAAATGCTTTGTTCTCAACAACAACAAAGATAATCTCGGTAAGTTTGATGAGAAATCTGACAAAGGTATATTTCTTGGTTACTCTCTTTATAGTAGAGCATTTAAAATTTTTAATAAGAGAACACTTACTATTGAAGAATCCATTCATGTTTCGTTTGATGATACTAACCCCTCGAAAGAGGACAATATTATTATGGATGATGATGATATAGTAGGTTCTTCACAACAACAAGAAGAGATTTCAAAGAATCAAGAAATACCACAAGAAGATGTCACTCAAATCATTGAAGAACATCAAGATCTTCCGAAGGAATGGAGAACGCATAGAGATCACCCGATAGATAAAGTTATTGGTGATATTAGCCAAGGCGTTGCAACTCGACTTAATCTAAAGGATGCTTGTCTCAACATGGCTTTTGTGTCTCAAATTGAACCAACCAAGATTGATGAAGCTTTAGGCAACGACCAATGGATTGTAGCAATGCAAGAAGAGCTCAATCAATTCGAAAGGAATCAAGTTTGGAGTCTTGTACCAAGACCAGACCATAAGCACATCATAGGAACAAGATGGGTGTTCAAGAACAAACTTGACGAGAATGGGATCATAGTTCGTAACAAAGCAAGATTGGTCGCACAAGGCTACAACTAGGAGGAAGGAATTGATTTTGATGAAATGTTCGCTCTGGTAGCAAGGTTAGAAGCAATTAGATTACTACTTGCTTACGCTTGTTCTATGAATTTTCAGTTGTTCCAGATGGATGTCAAAAGCTCTTTCCTGAATGGCTACATCAATGAGGAAGTCTACGTCAAACAACCTCCGGGTTTTGAAGACTTCAAGAATCCCTCACATGTTTACAAAATGAAAAAGGCACTCTACGGACTAAAACAAGCACCAAGAGCATGGTATGACCACCTTAGCAATTTCTTATGTGAGAAGGGATTTACAAAAGGAAAGGTTGACAAGACATTGTTCATAAAGAAGATCAAAGGAAACACTTTATTGGTTCAAGTCTATGTCGATGACATCATCTTCGGATCAACAAACAAAGAGCTTTGCGAAGAATTTTAACTTATGATGCAAGGAGAATTCGAGATGTCCATGATGGGAAAATTGAATTATTTTCTTGGACTACAAATCAAGCAAACAAAGGATGGCATCTTCCTCAACCAATCCAAGTATTGCAAGGAATTGTTGAAGAAATTCGATATGGATAGTTGCAAGGTGATGTCCACTCCTATGGGATCCGGAACGTACGTTGATCAAGATGAATCCGGTACTCCAGTTGATATAACAAAATATCGAGGTATGATCGGTTCATTACTATATTTGACGGCAAGTCGTCCTGACATTATGTTTAGCGTTTGTTTGTGTGCACGCTTTCAAGCAAGTCCGAAGGAATCGCATCTCACAGCCGTAAAGAGAATCATAAAGTATCTCAAAAGGACAATGAACGTCGGATTATGGTATCCTAAAGGTAGTATTTGTTCTTTAGTTGGTTACTCTGGCGCTGACTATGCAGGATGTAAGACCGATAGAAAAAGCACAAGTGGCACGTGTCACATTCTCGGGAATGCATTAGTGTCATGGGCATGCAAGAAGCAAGCGTGTGTGGCACTCAGTACAGCCGAAGCGGAATATATTGCAGCAGGAAGTTGCTGTGCACAAATTCTGTGGCTCAAGCAACAACTCCTCGATTACGGTATAGACCTCGGCTGCATTCCTCTTCGATGTGATAATACAAGTGCCATAAACATTACAAAGAACCCGGTCATGCATTCAAGAACAAAACATATAGATATCCGGCATCACTTCCTTCGAGATCACGTATTGAATGGAGATGTAGATGTTATTTTCGTCGACACATACAATCAACTCGCCGACATCTTCACCAAACCTTTGGCGAAAGAACCATTCTACAAAATTCGGCGAGAACTTGGGATTCTTGATGAAGGTGACATCTGACCTTTTTCTCTAATATGTGTATGCATTATTTGTGTCGTGTTTTCATGTGTATGCATTCTGTTTTAAGCATTTTTCAAAAATTCGCGTGTGTTAATCGATTAACCATATGGATTAACCGATTAACACTGTTAAATTTTCAATTCTGACTCAATTTTTTAATGTGTTAATCGATTAACCTATATGGTTAACCGATTAACACTGTTAAATTCTCTAAAAAATCAGAAACGAAAATTAATTAAATTTTTGAAATATTATTTGTGATAAATGCATTTTTTATGTTGTCCATATTCTCTTAAGTGTCCACAATCCATATCCTTTGAATCTTATTCCCTCTTAAAGAGTATTTGGAACTTCCCTCTTCAAACCCTAAGTTTTAAAAACCCACTATCTAAGTTGGATAACTCCTCATAACCATCCCCACAACTTCTCAAACCCTAACTTCCTCAGAACCCACAACTTCACATCCTATAAACTCAGCAAACCCCATTCACTCAACATCTCTCAAACTTTCATCCATGGCATCCTCACACAAGGGCAAGGGAAAACTTCCTGAATATGCTTCTGCTTCTGAAGACGACAACATTCCCATAGAGTCTACCAAGAAGAGGCGAATGGACTTCAAGGTTCATGTCTGATAAATTCTGCCGGTAAAGTATGTGAATCTTAAAGCATTTCCAGCACCTTCTTTTGATTTCCCTGCACTGCTTGAGTATCAGCGCATAGATAAGTTTGTTTCAGACTCTGGTATCATTTATCCAGACTTGGTTAAATCTTTTATGAATAAATTGGCTATATATCTGGATATTGATGAAAACCATATGATCAGTTCTGTGGTTAGAGAACATGAGTTTACTGAGAAACTGTACACCATTGCTAGACACCTCAAAATACCCTCAAAAGGTTGTTTCTTAAGGAAGGGTGTCAACCATGTTGATGGGTTATGGGCAAACTATGACAAAATGGAGTACTATTATCATATCTGTCGGTTCCCCAAAGAGACGGTCATAGCAAACTCTCGGACCGCCTGCATGTTGTGTTATGCGAAAAACCTGATGGTCTCCGATAGAATGCTGCACTATGTGATCTGTTATGTTCTGATACCCAAAGATTCAAATCACTCACAAATTAATGACTTGGAGATGCAACTGATGTATGCAATCAAGAACCGAATTAGGGTGAACTGGATTTTGACTATCATGTACCATCTTCAGCAACAACTTCACTACATAACAAGGCCGCCGTATGCACGGTTGATTTCAAGGATTCTGGATTGGACCTCAACAGAGAACCATCCACCAAGATGAAACCTACCACAAATGAAATCAACGAGATCAACATTGTTAAGAATACGGGTATCATCATGGAAGCTAACGGAACATACCGATATGCAGATGACGGTCCTGCCAATCAAGCCTATCCTATTCCCGAAGGAGGACTAACCAATGAGTTTATCTATACTACCATTATGAACCAGCATAGGGAATCCATGAATATGCACCGCGAAACCTCCAGGGTTATTGCCTCTCTCCGCAATCTTGTCCTTAATCCTCAACATTCAACCACCACGGTCGTGGAAGACGAGATTGAAGAAGCGAATGATAGTGAAGAAGGAGAAGAAGAGGAGGAGGATATGGCTGATGAGGACATTTAGAGAATATGATGTTGTTGCTGTCTTTTATTGCTTTCTAGTTATTCAGTTTTAAGTTTATGTTCTTAACTTTGTTTCATATGCGTTGTACTCGTACACTACTTTGGCTGCACTCTGTTGCATGTTTAATTCTATTTTCGTATGTTTTTCTTACCTACTTGATTGTTCTTTTGATTGCTTTCATAATTATCGATAGTTTCTAGTTTTGTTTGAAAGCTCCTTCCTTTTTATTAATGACAAAGGGGGAGAAGAGCTTTGGCTTTCTAATGTCTATGTGTGTAGAATTTTTGTCTGTTCTTAGCCTCTGTTTTTAGAAAGGGGGAGTTCATGGACATAGGGGGAGAAACAAGACCAGAACCAAAAATCGTTAAAGCACTGCACAAGACTCAATTGGTTGTAAGTGGTTGTCATCATCAAAAAGGGGGAGATTGTAGAAGCATGCTTCATCTCAAGGCTTCAAGGTTTTGATGACAACAACAACAAGATTCAAGATCATTTCATCTGTGCAAAAAGTCAGAAGCTTTCAAAAGACCAAGATCAAAGTATTATGAAATTGATCAACATTCAAGCTTCATGTACATTTGCTCGATAATCTTTCAAGACTTGGACACAAGCTATGGTATATCAAATTCTCTACTTTAATTGATATACAAGTGTTCAAAACTATAAAATATTTTTGCATAATGCATTAACATGTTTTAAAACCATTTGGAATTGGTATAACACTTTTTAATTAAGAATTTTTCAAAGTTTTTACAGTGTTAACCGATTAACCATATTGGTTAATCGGTTAACGCCCTAAAATTTTAAATTCTTTGGGCCAACGTTACAGTGTTAACCGATTAACCTATATGGTTAACCGATTAACACTGAACGTTTTCTGAAAAATAGTTTGATTTCAAGTTGAATATTTATTTAAATGTTATACCTTTCCATATTTTAACTGATACTAAAATATACCCTTTTGAAAAGGTGTTTTGGATGATATAAATTCTGAAAATTTCAGATTAACAACAATCTCCAACAATTTTCAAAAATAATCATTGAATCATATTCACTACTTTTCAAATAATTTCAAATACATTCAAAAGTGTTCATACTTGCATAACCTTTCACATTCATTTGTTTGAACACTTGTATTGAGATTAAGTTGTGAATTCAGATTAAAGGAAAAGATCAATCGTTGTATTGATATTACTATTGTACTCTCAAATTACAAAAGAATTACAGAATAGTCTGTTGTGACTTGTGATCCAGGATTGTTGGACACAAGGGTTAGTGTTTTGCAAGAGGATTGTTCTTGCACACTAGTTTGTTTTGTTGTTAGATTGTAGGCCTCACCGGTTGATGGTGTGATAGGTTGTACATTCTAAAACAATAGTGAAAACTCTCTTTCATGTGGAAAGGGGAGTGGAGTACCTTCGGATTGTGAAGGGAACCACTATAAATCTTGGTGTCCACTTTCTTTATGCTTTCTACTGCATTCATCACCAAGAACATAACCAAAGAAAAATTCAAGAACACCAAAAATCCGAAAAAGTTTCCATAAGCCTAATTCACCCCCCCCCCCCCCCTTAGGCATACTCTGATCTTACACTATTGGGGTTTATTGTGAGCGAAAAAGGAATTGAGGTTGATCCTGCTAAGATAAAAGCCATACAAGAAATGCCAACGCTGAAAACAGAAAAAGAGGTTCGTGGGTTTTTAAGGAGGTTGAACTACATTGGTCGTTTCATATCTCATCTAACGGCTACGTGCGAGCCATTATTCAAGTTATTGAAAAAAGATCAGGTTGTGACCTGGAATGAAGATTGTTAAAAGGCGTTTGAAAAAATAAAAGAATATTTGCAGGAACCTCCAATATTGATACCCCCAGTAGCCGGGAGACCACTGATTATATATTTGAAGGTTCTTGAGAAAAGTATGGGTTGTGTTCTCGGTCAACATGACGAGACTGGACGTAAATAGCATGCGATTTACTACATGAGTAAAAAGTTCACAGACTGTGAGTCTCGTTACTCGATGCTCGAAAAAACGTGTTGTGCGCTAGTCTGGGCTGCCAAACGTTTGAGGCAATACATGCTAAATCATACAACCATGCTAATTTGAATGATGGATCCGATCAAATACGTATTTGAAAAGCAAGCACTTTCCGGAAGGATTGCCCGATGGCAGATGGTATTGACAGAATACGATATTCAGTACGTGTCTCAAAAGGCTATTAAAGGTAGTGTTCTGTCAGAATACCTAGCTGAGCAGCCAATTGATGTTTACCAGTCGATGAGTTTTAATTTTCCTGACGAGGATATCATGTACTTAAAAATGAAGGACTGCGAGGAGCCATTGCCGGATGAAGGTCCAGAGTTGGGTTCCAAATAGCAATTGATATTTGACGGTGCCGTCAATTCCTAGGGAAGTGGAATAGGGGCAATCATTACTACTCCTCATGGGTCACACATCCCATTCACTGCTAGATTGACCTTTCCAGTTACCAACAATGGGGCTCGAAGAAGCTATTGATCTAAGAATTAAAAATCTTGATGTGTACGGAGACTCTGCTCTAGTTGTGAACCAGATCAAGGGATAGTGGGAGACTCGTCAGCCCAATCTGATACCCTATATGAATTATGCAAGAAGGTTGTTGCCTTTCTTTGACAAGGTGGAATTGCACCATGTACCACGAGTAGAAAATCAGATGGCAGACGCTCTCGCGACTTTGTCTTCAATGTATAAGGTTAACTTCTGGAATGAGGCTCCCAGGATAGTTATTTCTCGCCTTGATAGGCCCGCCTTCATATTCGCCATTGAGGAAGCTTCCGATGGAAAACCGTGGTATTTTGATATCCAAAATTTCCTGAAGAACCAAGAGTATCCGGCTGGGGCATCCAGTCGTGATCAGAAGACTCTTAGGAGATTGGCTGGAAATTTCTATTTGAATCCGGATGGGGTTTTGTACAAAAGAAACCACAACTTGGTGTTGTTGCGGTGTGTGGATGAGAAAGAGGCTAAGTTGCTAATGGAAGAAATCCACGAGGGTACATTTGGCACGCATGCCGGCGGACATGCAATGACGAAAAAGCTATTAAGAGCAGGGTACTACTGGCTAACAATGGAAACAGGTTGTTTCAAATTTGCAAAGAAGTGTCATAAGTGCCAGATTTATGCGGACAAGATTCATGTGCCTCCGAGCCCTCTGAACGTTATGTCGTCGCCTTGGCCTTTCTCCATGTGGGGAATTGATGTGATTGGAATGATTGAGCCCACGGCATCCAACGGACATCGTTTTATCTTGGTAGCTATTGATTACTTCACCAAATGGGTTAAAGCGGCATCATATGCTAATGTTACCAAGCAGGTGGTGGCCAGATTTATCAAGAAGGATATTATCTGCAGATATGGAATCCCGGAGCGGATTATCACTGACAACGGCTCGAATTTGAATAACAAGATGATGAAGAAATTGTGCCAGAATTTCAAAATTGAACATCACAACTCTTCTCCTTATCGGCCCAAGATGAATGGCGTTGTCGAAGCGGCCAATAAAAACATAAAGAAGATCGTTCAGAAGATGGTTGTGACCTACAAGGACTGGCATGAGATGTTGCCTTTTGCTTTGCACGATTATCGTACGATGGTACGCACATCAACCGGGGCAACTCCTTTTTCACTTGTATATGGTATGGAAGTTGTCCTACCATTGGAGGTTGAGATTCCTTCTCTGAGGGTTTTGCGTGATGTCCAATTAGATGAGGCAAAATGGGTGAAAGACAGATTGAATCAGCTCAGTTTAATGGATGAGAAGAGACTGGCTTCTCTAGCATATGGTCGGTTGTATCAGAGCCGGATGAAGAAACCTTATGATAAGAAGGTGTGCCCTTGAAGCTTTCAGACGGGCAATCTTGTACTGAAAAAGATTCTCCCACCACAATCAGATCACAGGGGCAAATGGACTCCCAATTATGAAGGTCCGTATGTCGTTAGAAAGGTTTTCTCTGGAGGAGCGTTATTGCTGTCCACCATGGATGGTGAGGACTTCACATCCCCTGTGAACTCGGACGCAGTTAAAAAATACTTTGCTTAAAGAGACCCGCTGGACAGAAAAAAGAGAGTCCAGGAAAAAACGGGGCATCCCGGCGAACCATAAAAAAGGAATAAAGGGTTCGGGCAAAAGATAGGGATAAAATTGAAAAAATGTACACCCGCGAAGTTGAAAACCTGAAAAGGGCAACTTCCGCAAAAAAGGGTATCCCGGTGAATTGAAAACCCGCAAAGGGCGGTTCACGCAAAAGTTAGGGATTTGAAAAGCAAATGACTGCGGTCCGAGTTTGATACTGCGTTGCTTAGTGGTTTGGGAGTACTTGAGGGTCGTATATCCAAAACAATCTCTTCCGAAGATCGAGTATCGGGAAAGCGTCAGAGTCAGGCGAGTCATAGGAGGATAAGCTCATGGTGTTCGTCTGTAACACGTTGCCGACATGTATACAACTTTTCTTTGTGCTTCTGTATATTTGTATTTTGGTTGTGCGTGACTTCCTCTTTTCAGGAGTTGCATCCGGTGTACAAAAGTTTGCCTATTTACAGGCCCGTTATCAATAAAGCATGTTATTCAGTACTTGATGCTTGTTCTTTACTATCTTGTTTGTGAAAAACGCCGATGTTTTGATGAACTTGCATGTGCATAAATTTGCTGGCCCTTGCCAATAATTGCTAAAACTTCGAATTGACTGAATGAATGTCACGGATACTAACTGGAATAGATCTTGTTGTATAGATTTTTTTTGTGTCGTTTGTGTTTTGCAAGGTTCTCACCCTTGGTGCAAATAGTCAAGGAATTCGTGTTCCCCCAGCCGGAGTCCTGTGACAAAATGATTGTATCATTCCTAAGCAGATGGAAGTCACATCTTAGCCCAAAGAGAGGTGAGATGGCATGTATCCCTACTGGATGTGGGGATGTCCTTCCCAGAAGAGTAATCCCCAGGAAAGTTGCCAAGAGAGTATCCTCAGTGGATCCGAATGTCCTCAACAGAAAGTGCATTCCTAGCAGTGAGTATATGCACACTCAATACCCAACATGGGTAACTCCCGCCGAGTATAACCAAGTCGTCTTTGTTTCAGAAGGATTATCCCCACGCAGGATTGTTTCTCCTTCTCCCTAGCAGGTTGTTTTTCCTCCGACATGATGAACATCCTCATCAGAGTTTGTAATTTCAAGCTTGTGAGCCATTCCCCGACAGGATGGTTATCCCCAGCGGAGTCGGTTGCACCGTTCCAGCATTTATTTTGTTGGAATATGCCTGTGATACCCGTTCATCCCCAGCGAATTGGGTTTTGTCTTTAGCATTTATTTTGCTGAAGCGCCTCTTGGCATCTTTGCATTTTGCATATATCATCGTATTTGCATTTACTCAAACGCGTAGCCTTTCCATGCCGTATGGAGCATTACGCCATTGTCGAGCATACGCATTTTGAAACATAAGCCAGGTCGGTTACCTCTTTGTTTTCAGGTGTTATCCCTTGCAGAGGAGTGGGATTCTTGCTCAGAATGATCTCTAGATGTTCAGATTCTTAGCGTGAGATGGGTGATGATAACGTTCATCCCATAATAGAGTGGCTTGGTTAAGTTTCTCTTTGTCCTCGGCGGGATTCTTCTCAGGTTGCTGTTACGTCAGCACTGAAAGATTTTGTGCCTTAAACTTTCGGAGGTGTTACTAGTGATTTCCCCACAGAGTTGTTTGGTTAAGTTTCTCGTAGTCTCCAGCAAAGTATTCTTCAAATTGTTACCTGTGATGGACAGAGCTTGTTATCCGTGTTGACGGAATTGTACCTGTGTTGACAGTGATTATTACCTGTGATGGACAGAGATTGTACCTGTGATGGACAGAGCTTGTTATCCGTGTTGACGGAATTGTACCTGTGTTGACAGTGATTATTACCTGTGATGGACAGAGATTGTACCTGTGATAGACAGAGCTTGTTATCCGTGTTGATGAAATTGTACCTGTGTTGACAGTGATTGATGTCCGTGTTGACGGAATTCTTCCCTGTGTTGACAGTGATTGTTGCACCTCTGTTGATAGTGATTATTACCTGTGATGGATAGAGATTGTACCTGTGATGGACAGAGCTTGTTATCCGTGTTGACGGAATTGTACCTGTGTTGACAGTGATTATTACCTGTGATGGACAGAGATTGTACCTGTGTGGACAGAGCTTGTTATCCGTGTTGACGGAATTGTACCTGTGTTGACAGTGATTATTACCTGTGATGGACAAACATTGTACCTGTGTTGACAGTGATTGTTATCCGTGTTGACAGAATTGTTACCCCGTGCTAACGGTGATTATTATCCGTGTAGATGGAATCGTAACTGTGATTGACAGTGATTGCGCCTGTGTTGACAGAGACTGTACCTGTGTTGACAGAGATCGTACCTGTGTTGACGGAGTCGTTACCCGTGATTGACGGAGTTGTCCCAGTGAAATCGCCGTAGATTGTTATCCGTGTTGACAAATTTGTTACCTGTGTTGACAGTGATTGTTGCTCGTGTTGACGGAAGTGTTCCCTGTGTTGACAGTGATTGTTACCCGTGTGGACGGAGTTATTATCCGTAATCGACGGATTGTCCCCAGTAGAGTTGTTACCTGTGACTGACAGAGATCGTTATTCCGGTTATGGACAGAATTGTACCCATGGTGATGGAGTCTTTCCTCGTGTTGACGAAGTTTAGTCCAGTTGTGGATGGAGTTGTTTCTTGTAAAGTTGATTTGATGCCTGTGGCGTCACACAGGGAGTTAATGTTGAAATCAAAAGTTTTATTAGATGATTGATCAGTTGTTGCCGTAACAATTGGGTTCAGCGCAATGGATGTTGTTCCCCAAGCAGTTTTCGCGGTGTATTTCTGCGGTTGGCAAATTTCTGGGTTTTTTGGTATTCAACCGTCTTCTACCTCGATTGTTTGAAGGTCGCTCGCTCTTCACCCAGTCGGGTTCAAGCCGTTTGAATAGGGGCAGCTGTTGCACCCCAAAATTGCTTAACCTTTTCTTACCTGGTTTATGTTTCATTGCATTAACATTTGCATAGTTATATCATTTGCATATCATGTTATCATTCATATAACAGGGGATCAAGTGTGATTCTTCTCAAGAGAAGCCTAGCAAGAGGTCTCATTCAAGATTGAGAATTTGTCAAAGTCATCAGAAGGTGGTTTGAGTGCCTAAGGGTTTAGATGTTTGAAGGTGAATCTTCTCCAAACTTGAGGATCAACTGAAGACCATCAGAGGGTTGTGAAGTGTTGAATGTGAGAAGAGGATGTGTATGAAGCTCATAGAATTCCTAGAGGGCCATGGGAGAGTTTAATCAAGTCATTGTGTCAAATGCAAGAGCCACAGTTGAGGTGCAAGCAATTAGGGTTTCATCTGGATCAATTCTAGGTCAACTGTGCAATTGAAGAGTATCAAAAGCCTACTTTTAGGTCATGGAGTTCATGAAATGATATGATAAGACATTTTTGGTGTTGTGCCAAGATCAAATCAAGAAGAGTCAAGAGTGTGGGAAGTTGCTAAATTAGGGTTTCAGTGCAAAATCCTCTGTTTAGTGCCTAACTTCAAGACCACATAAGTCAAGATACAAGTTTCAAATGGATCTTTGGACATCATGAAACTTGTAGAGCCTCTCAATACCTTTAAATTGAGTACTAGAAGTCCTCAAGGGGATTTATAGAACTCAAGTTATGGTCTAGACAAGTTACAGGTCACCAGATGAATGTGAAATTTATCTGTGAAAGTCACTTGACTTCCAAGCAACTTTTGACCTAGAAAGATGTTTCACATGGACTTTTGCCCAACATGAAAGTTGTTCCTCATGATCTTAGCTTTCTAAGTTGTAATAGAAGTCTTCCATCTGATTTGTATAACTCAAGTTATGAGGTTTACAAGTCAGGGGTATTTTGGGAAAGTGAGATTATAGGTCATTTTCATTCTTAGGCCAAAATCTCCAACTTGCACTTGTCAAATGGATTTTTGTTCAACATGAAAGTTGTTCAAAATGTGGTTTTTAGGCTATCCAATAGGTCATGATGGATTAATGGAGCTCATAGCAAGACTTGGTTTGAATTGGTTTCAAAAGGGGAAAATTTTAAATGAATTAAGGAGGGAAAATGCCAATTTTGAGTTATAGGACCAAAATATGTCAAGTAACCACATTTTTTGATTGGAAATTGAATTCTAAGCACAATGGAATTACCATAATTTTGAGTTTAGGTCATGTTTTGTGAGTTGTCATGTGGTTTCTTCATTTGCAAGTCACACATCAAAATCCCTTACCAATGCAATTCAAACACTCTTTTTGGTCTGAACACACTCACAAGGCAATTTGCAGTTGAAAGGGGAGCTTCTAGAGCAATGTTCATGGCCAATTCGTGACTGTTGCATTGCACTTGAGAAGAGAAAAACAGAAATTTGGATTGGCTGGATTGGGCCTTAATTGAGCTTTTAAAGCCCATGAACATGTTCTATTTAAGTTCTTGAATGATTTCAGAATCATTTTGGTGCAAGTTTCGTGGCTGAAGCAGAGATAGCAACTTCATTTTCAAGCAAGCAAGTGCAGATCGGGTTTTGCATTCTAGGCTGATTCAGAGCAAATTGAAGGTTGAATCATCTTTATCTTGCATCCTTGAAAGATTCTGGAGAGTTTTGAAGCTTGATTCGAGTTCTAGCTACCTCTGTTACTAGATCTACATCAGGTTAGTAAACTTCAAATTTCCACATGAATTAGCATGATGTAGTTAGAATTGAACTTGTGGTTAGGATTTAGACAAGGTATAGATCGTTTTAGGATCTATTTGGAAGCAATTGGTGATGTTTGATCATGAGGTGCCATTTCTGTTTTGATTCGAGTAGATCTGATCTTAAGGCTATAACATGATTTGGATAGATCAATTTGATGTATGAAGCGTGAGGAGCATTTCTGTATAATTAGATTTAGATTTGGTGATGATCAGGATTGAGGTGATATTTGAGTTTTGGATCGGATTTTAAAATGCATGAGGATTCAGTTGATTCTAAGGTTATATTTGAAATCTACATGAAAAACTGAGCAAGATTGGTGTAAAGTTTGTTGGATTTGGTCACCTGTGAAGAACATCTCACCAGAGAAGACGGTTGTTTCCACCGTGAGAACCACCGGAGCTGTTCACCCTTGCCTGAGTTCCAAGGAAGAAGATGATCTTTGGACCATCAGATCTTGTGAAACCAATGACTTTGTACGCAGATCCAAGGGTTGTGACTTGTTTTAATTTGGCTGACTTTGACCTCAAAACGCAGCCGTTTCATTAAATGAGGTGGCATGCCCTCAGCGCTTGGATTGCTTGACTTGTCAACTGATCCATTGGCTCGTGTTTTATGTCAGCATTTTATTTCTTTTATTCATTTTTGTTTTATTTTAAATGCTTTATTGATTCAAAAAAATCATAATAAATTCATTTTTGATCCAAAACTTATTTCAAAAATATCTCCATGATCTTGAGAGGATTTGTGATTTTTTGAAATCAATAAAATGCATTTTCATGCATTTTTCAATTTAATTTGATTTTTCTTATTTTGTTTAATTCTTTTAATTTTGTATATTTGGCCATCTGTTTTGTAGAATTTTGTTCTTCCAATTGGTGATGAGTTTGGATTTGATTTTTTAGTATGTTTTAGGGTAGATATTCATGTTCCCTTAGAATTTTTGTTGTAATTTTGTAACAATTTTAGGTTCTGTTTTAGGTGTTGAGATTAGAGCCTTCCCAAACTTGTGGATTACCTTGATACCTTTCATCTTAGAAATTATTTAGGTGACTTAGAAGTTGAATTAGGCTTTAATATTTTAACCCTAGGCTATTCAAACATGCATGTTCCCCTAGGAATTTAATTAGAATTTTACAATTTGGTTTTCTATTTTAGTTCAATTTTTCAAGTTGCTTGTGCTTGTGGTGTCCTATTCTTTAGTGCCCTTGCTTGTTTGGTCTTGTTGGTGACTTTGGAGCTGGTTTTGCTTGGATTCCTTTTTGGGAGGTCTTCTGGACTTGATATAGATGCTATGGCTTGAATATTGGGGCTTGGAGTTGAAGTTTCCTTTTCCGTTAGGGGTTGTTTTAGGAGTTTAGGAAATTAGGGTTTTAGGAAGAGCCATTAGAGCTAGTTTTGATTTCTTCATCAAACATAGAATGCATTATGTGCTTCTATTCCATCCAATGACATGAAGTCCTCCTAGGGAAACTCCATCTCTCCTTTGGAGGGATGTGTGGTATGCCCATAGTTGAGTAGAACCTTGAGGATATCTTTCCATTTCCATGTCGGTACTTGATGATTTCCTTTGGTTTTCATTGGGTTCTCAACATTGCAACCTTAATCCTGGTGATTAATCCTCTGCTTAGAGTGTGCTCGCTAGAGCTTGAAGATGGAAGCTAGCTTGAAGATGAAGTCTTGCTGTCAACTTTGTTGTCATTTCAACTGTGCTGTTCAGAGCTTGTTGTTGCTGTCTGCTGTAGGAGTTTGTTGCTGCTGCTTGGGTTGCCTCCTCTGTATCTTTTGTTTTTCTCTGTATTGTCTGTTTGCTTGTGCTGATTACCTCTAGGTTTGAGGGGGAGCTTGTATTCTCTTGCCTGTTGTTTTCTTCCCTTGCCTCACTTGTACTATTGCATAGCATGCATCTTACTGTTTACTGTTTACTGCTTGCTTTCTTTTGCTGTTTTCCCCTAGGATCTCTGATTTCCTCTGTGCAAGAGGAAATTATGACAAACATTAGGTTTTGACCCATGCATGATAACTGTAAGTAGATTCCCCTTTCAACCATAGTTTTAGAATGTTTTTCCCTCCTCCTCTCAAAACAAATTCAAAAACACAATAATAAGGTTAATTGAAGTCGTACGTTATGAGCCTTAAGCTATCTGGGGAAAGGTTAGTGGAGGGTCTCTCTCTAGTAATCTGGATGTTAGTGTGGTACCCTTTGGTGACATACGAAACGTTCACTCCTGGGTCATAGTCTCTAGTGCGACTGAGATTGCAAACATCCTAAAAAACAGTTCTTTTGTAAAAAACTCAAACAAATATTCAAACTCTGTTTTTGTCCTCTTGGACCCTTAATCAGGAAAACCTTTTTCAGAAGGAGATAAAAAAAACTGTCCGACAAGCTTGTGTCTTCCGTAGCCCGAACTACATTTGCTCTGATCTTTCATGCCGTATGAAAGTACGTAGGCAGAAGATGCGACATCTCGGCGAGCAACCTTCCCCCCTTAACCCGTAGTTAGGCGAACTACGTTGACTCTGATTTCTCGTTCCAGACGGGAATACGTAGGCATAAAGTGCGATACTTTTCCGAGTCATTTTCTTTTCTTTTTAACCCAGACCTTTAGAGTAGATAGAATAACACATCCTTAGATAGAAAACAAGCGTGGATCCCGTCGAGTACGACGGACGTGAGGGGTGATAATACCTTCCCCTTGCGTAACCGACTCCCGAATCCAGGATTTGGTTGCGATGACCATTCCTTTCCCTTTTTGCGTTAGGTTTACTCTGAGTGTTTCCTTTCCCTCCTGTGGGATAAATAACGCACGGTGGCGACTCTTCTGTCATAGCCGGCGCCGATTTTTGCAGTAGCGACAATTGCCACTTACCGTTGAAGAAGGATTCGATTCTCTAAAGAGATTGCCACTTATCGTTGAAAATGGATAAGCTTCTCGAAAGTGATTTCCACTTATCTTTCAAAACGGATAAGCTTCTCTGAAGACATTTCCACTTATCGTTGATAATGGATAAGCTTCTCGAAAGAGATTTCCTTTTATCGTTGAAAATAGGTAGGCTTCTCGAAAGAGATTTCCAATTATCGTTAAAAATGGATAAGCTTCTCGAAAATGATTGCCACTTATCGTTAAAGAAGGATAACAATCTCGAAAGAGATTTCCACTATTCGTCGAAGAAGGATAATCTTCTCTAAAGAGATTGCCACTTACCATTGAAGAAGGATAAGCTTCTCTGAAGAGATTGCCACTAATCGTTTAAAATGGATAAGCTTCTCGAAAGAGATTGCCACTTATCTTTCAAAATGGATAGGCTTCTCGAAAGAGATTGCCACTTATCGTTTAAAATGGATAACCTTCTCGAAAGAGATTGTCACTTATCATTGAAGAAGGATACACTTCTCTAAAGGGATTGCCACTTACTATTGACAATGGATAACCTTCTCAAAAGAGGTTGCCAATTATCGCTGAAGTAGGATAAGCTTCTCGAAAGACATTGCCATTTATCGTTGAAGATGGATAAGCTTCTCGAAAGTGATTGCCACTTATCGTTGAAGAAACATAAGCTTCTATGAAGAGATTTCCACTTAACGTTGAAAATGGATAAGCTTCTCGAAAGAGATTTCCACTTATCGTTGAAAATCAGTAAACTTATCTAAAGAGTTTCCAATTTTCATTAAAAATGGACAAGCTTCTCGAAAGAGATTGCCACTTATCGTTGAAAATTGATAAGCTTCTCGAAAAACATTGCCACTTATATGAAAATGGATCAGCTTCTCGAAAGAGATTGCCACTTATCGTTGAAATTGGATAAGCTTCTCGAAAGATATTTCCACATATCGTTAAAGAAGGATACGCTTCTCTAAAGAGATTGCTACTTTTCATTGACAATGGAAAAGCTTCTCGAAAATGATTGCCATTTTATCGCTGAAGAAGGATAAGCTTCTCGAAAGAGATATTCAATTATTGTTGAAGAAGGATAATATTCTTTGAAGAGATTCCCACTTACCGTTGAAGAAGTATAAGCTTCTCTGAAGTGATTTCCACTTATCGTTGAAAATGGATAAGCTTCTCAAAAGAGATTGGCAATTATCGTTGAAAATTGATAAGCTTCTCGAAACACATTGCCACTTATCGTTAAAAATGGACAAGCTTCTTGAAAGAGATTGCCACTTATCGTTGAAAATAGATAAGCTTCTCGAAAGACATTTCCACTTATCGTTGAAAATGGTTAAGCTTATTGAAAGAGATGTCCGCTTATCGTTAAAGAAGGATACGCTACTCTAAAGATATTGCCACATATCATTGAAAATGGATAAGCTTCTCGAAAGAGATTGCCACTTATCGTTGAATATGGATAAGCTTCTTGAAAGAGAATGCCACTTATCTTTGAAGAAGGATAAGCTCCTATGAAGAGATTGCCTTTATCGTTGAAGATGGATACTCTTCTCAAAAGAAATTTGCACTTACCGTTGAAGTAGAATAAGCTTCTCTATAGAGATTTCCACTTATCGTTGAAGAAGGATAATCTACTCTAAAGTTATTGCCACTTATCAATAAAGAAGGATACTCTTCTCTAAATACATTGCCACTTACCATTGAAAATGGATTAGCTTCTCGAAAGAGATTGTCACTTATCGCTGAAGAAGGATAAGCTTCTCGAAAGAGATTGCCATTTATCGTTGAAGACGGATAAGCTTCTTGAAAGAGATTGCCACTTATCTTTGAAGAAGGATAAGTTTCTATGAAGAGGTTTCCACTTATTGTTGAAAATGGATAAGATTCTCGAAAGAGATTTCCACTTACCATTGAAGAAGAATAAGCTTCTCTGAAGAGAATTCCACTTATCGTTGAAGAAGGATAATCTTCTCAGAAGAGATTTCCCTTTACTGTTGAAGAAGGATAAACTTCTCTAAAGAGACTGCCACTTATCGTTGAAAATGTATAAGCTTCTCGAAAGTGATTTCCGATTATCGTTGAAGAAGGATAAGCTTCTCTGAAGAGATTGCCACTTATCGTTGTAAATGGATAAGCTTCTCTAAAGATATTACCACTTATCGTTGAAAATGGATAAGCTTCTCGAAAGACATTGCCACTTATCGTTGATAATGGATAAGCTTCTCGAAAGAGATTGCCACTTATCATTGAAAATGGATAAGCTTCTCGAAAGAGATTGCGACTTGTCGTTAAAGAAGGATACGCTTCTCTAAAGAGATTGCAATTTATCGTTGAAAAGGGATAAGCTTCTCGAAAGTGATTTCCACTTATCGTTGAAGAAGGATAATCTTCTTTGAGGAGATTGCCACTTACCGTGGAAGAAGTATAAGCTTCTCTGAAGAGATTGCCATTTATTGTTGAAAATGCATATGCTTCTCGAAATTTATTGCTACTAGTCGTTGAAGAAGGATAAGCTTCCCTGAAGAGATTTCCACTTATCGTTGAAAATGGATAAGCTTCTCGAGAGAGATTGCCACTTATCGTCGAAAATTGATAAGCTTCTCGAAACACATTGCCACTTATCGTTTAAAATGGATAAGCATCTCGAAAGAGATTGCTACTTATCGTTGAAAATGGATAAGCTTCTCGAAAGACATTCCCACTTATCGTTGAAAATGGATAAGCTTCTCGAAAGAGATTTCCACTTATCGTTAAAGAAGGATACGTTACTCTAAAGATATTGCCACATATCATTGAAAATGGATAAGTTTCTCGAAAGAGATTACCACTTAACGCTGAAGAAGGATAAGCTTCTCGAAAGAGATTTCCACTTATCATTGAAGATGGATAAGCTTCTTGGAAGAGAGTGCCACTTATCTTTGAAAAAGGATAAGCTTCTATGAAGAGATTGCCACATATTGTTAAAAATGGATAAGCTTCTCGAAAGAGATTTGCACTTACCGTTGCAGAAGAATAAGCTTCTCTTAATTGAGTTCCACTTATCTTTGAAGAAGGATATTCTACTCTAAAGTTATTGCCACATATCGTTAAAGAAGGATACGCTTCACGAAAGAGATTGCCACTTACCATTGAAAATTGTTAAGCTTCTCGAAAGACATTGCCACTTATCGTTGAAAATGGATAAGCTTCCCGAAAGAGATTTCCACTTTTCGCTGAAAAAGGATAAGCTTCTCGAAAGAGATTGCCACGTATCGTTGAAGATGGATAAGTTTCTTGAAAGAGAGTGCCACTTATCGTTGAAGAAGGAAATGCTTAGATGAAGAGATTGCCACTAATCACTGAAAATGGATAAGCTTCTCGAAAGAGGTTGCCACTTATCGTTGAAGCATGATAAGCTTCTCTGAAGAGATTTTCACTTATCGTTGAAAATGGATAAGCTTCTTGAAAGAGATTTTCACTTATCATTGAAAATGGATAAGCTTCTCAAAAGAGATTGCCACTTATCGTTGAAAATGGTTAAGCTTCTCGAAACAGATTGCCATTTATCGTTGAAGACGGATAAGCTTCTTTAAAGAGATTTCCACTTATCGTTGAAAATGGGTAAGCTTCTCGAAAGAGATTTCCTCTTGTCGCTAAAAATGGAAAAGCTTCTCGAAAGTGATTTCCACTTATCGTTGAAGAAGGATAAGCTTTTCTTAAGAGATTTCCATTTATCGTTAACAATGGCTAAGCTTTTCGAAAGAGATTTCCACTTATCGTTAAAAATGGGTAAGCTTATCGAAAGAGATTTCCACTTATCGTTAAAAATGGATAAGCTTCTCGAAAGTGATTTCCATTTATCGTTGAAGAAGGATAAGCTTCTTTAATGAGATTTCGACTTATCATTAAAAATGGATAAGCTTCTCGAAAGAGATTGCCACTTATCGTTGAAAATTGATAAGCTCCTCGAAAAATATTGCCACTTATCGTTGAAAATGGATAAGCTTCTCGAAAGAGATTTCCACATATCGTTAAAGAAGGATATGCTTCTCTAAAGAGATTTCTACTTATCGTTGAAAATGCATAAGCCTCTCGAAAATGATTGCCACTTATCGCTGAAGAAGGATGAGCTTCTCGAAAGAGATTTCCACTATTCTTTGAAGAAGGATAATCTTCTCTAAAGAGATTGCCACTTATCGTTGAAGAAGGATAAGCTTCTCTGAAGAGATTTCCACTTATCGTTGAAAATGGATAAGCTTCTCGAAAGTGATTGCCACTTATCGTTGAAGAAGGATAAGCTTCTCTGAAGAGATTTCCACTAATCATTGAAAATGGATAAGCTTCTCGAAAGAGATTGCCACTTATCTTTCAAAATGGATAAGCTTCTCGAAAGATATTGCCACTTATCGTTTAAAATGGATAAGCTTCTCAAAAGAGATTGTCACTTATCATTGAAGAAGGATACACTTCTCTAAAGAGATTGCCATTTATCGTTGAAGATGGATAAGCTTCTTGAAAGAGATTTCCACTTATCTTTGAAAAAGGATAAGATTCTATGAAGAGATTTCCACTTATTTTAGATAATGGATAAGCTTCTCGA